>JASMMZ010000004.1:26134069-26219027 GCA_038502455.1 Anisogramma anomala | reverse complement strand
CTGGGTGGGTTGCATAGGTCTCCTACCTTCGTGCACTGGCTCTTGCTGTTGAGAGGATCTGTGACACCGAGATCTTGGCAAAGGCGAACCCAGGGCTCGAGACCGGTGAAGTCGGCGCCGTACTCGCCGGTGAACCGGTTCTCGTCCTCCACCTTGTTGGCCTTCTTCTTCTTCCTCGTCCTCTTCTTCTTCTGGCCCTTCTCCTGGGGCCCGGCCTCCGCAGCTGGGCCGTCTTCAGGCTGGACCACGCTGGGCTGCGGGGGCTCGCGGGTGCGAATGGCGAGGTCCAGGTGCTTCATGACGGGCGTGCATGCAGCGGACGGTGCTTGGGGGCGGGGGAGGCAATCAGGGTCTTCCAACGGGAGACTCAGAGAGAGAGAGGGGACAAAAACAAAGGAGAGATAAGTCTACAAACTTGTTGGATGCTTTGAAAGAAGCAATTCACTCGACAAACGGCCTCGGTGCAAACGGGCCACGGCGCGTTTGCAACTCGCTTCAGTGCCGGGTGGTGCGCCGGCGAAGGGACCGACTTGTTTCTTTCATCCCTCTTGGCGAGGCTGCAAGATGCTGCAGGAACCCATCGCAAGCTGTTTGTGGGCAGCCTCGACGATCAGGCTGCCATATTGTGGGCTCGCCCTGGAGACTTCACCAGAACCCCCTTTTGTGGTTGCGCTTCCAGGGTTGGCAGAGCAACAACCTGTCGTCCCAGATTTGAAAAGCGCACAACAAAGCTCTCGAGCCCCTCCAAGTTCAGTTGAACCTGCGTCTCCCAAAGGCTGCCCCCGCGAGAACGGTGGCTTTGGCGTGGCTGTTGGGCTAGTCTCACGGCTACGCGCAGCACAGCCCCATCTGTTCGATGCGCCCGCCTCGCCGCTTGAGCATGTTCTTCTTGCCGTCCGGGACACCAACCCTCCAGCCAGCGCCATCCGGGCCATGTGTTTTCTTGCTGTCGACGAGGTCACAAACGAGACATCGGGGGTGTGGGTGGGTGTGTCCTCGGCCCGCAACACAGCAGGCCCCAAAGCGCCGCGACCAAAGCTCAGCGACGAGCAAAAAGGCCATCATATCCGCGACAGTTTCAATGTCTTACCAATAGCAACCGTGGGCTAGAAAGACATGGGCCAAAATTCCTCCCTCCCTCCCTCCCGAGGTCCCTTCATCACACAGGCGCTCCGGAAGGACGCATCACGGAAGAAAGCCCGCGTGCCTCACGATCTGTGGTGCCAGCACGGGTTACACGTGGCTTCGCAGAAACATGTGTTGGGGGTTCTGTCAGCCTCTTATTTGTTGCCTTGCCGATCCGGCCTCTGCCTCTCCCCCTGGCTGAGGCATTGGGGAATGGAGAAGGGGAGTTTCCCCACCAGTCAGTCCCCACCAGTCAACTCCGTCCAGCAAGGAGGTGTGCTTCGCCTTCCAAAGCGCAGCGTGGGAAACCTCCACTTGACCAGACCATCACTTTCACACAAACACAAGCCAGTCGGCGATACATACCTGTGCCCCACCCCTTCCCCCTTCCCGCGCTACGCGCGCCCGATAGCGTCCGTGCTGCCGACATCGCCCAGCTCCATCAACACGTCCTGCTTGCACAGCCCACGCGCAATCACAGTCCGGTCCGGCCAGTACTGGGGAAACAGAAACCCCCCACCCAAACGGCGTTCGTTGTTTCATTGTGCATATGTATGAATGTGCACCCGAGTTGAGTGCTAGTCTTCACTTCTGCATGCTCCCTCCCGTCACAGCCGTAGAGCTCACATCAACAAAAAGAAAACCACGCCATGCTATTCGGCAACTCCCACAATCAAGGCTCGTCCCAGATGGGTGTATGCTTCAAACACTCATGTCTTGGATATCATCTACCTCTGCGGCCTGTTCGCAATTCCGAGGTCGCCGTCTTTTTTTCTTGACCAAGATTGGCACCATGTCTTTTTCTTTTCCCCCGTCCCTCTTCTCCCTTACGCAACAGTCCCCTCAAGACTGAATCCGGCCCACAACGGACGAAGCAAACGCCAGTGAGGCCACTAGCACCATTGCTCGCGGGAATCGGGCCGAAACCACGTCGCCACCCTCTCTGTGCCTGGAGGACGCCCGGCTCTTCGACGTTGTCTTGCTCAGCAACCTCAGCTCCATGCTGTTCTGCTTCCGCAGCTCTTTGCTTTCCTTGCGCTGTAACTTGCCTGCCGTGATGATGGAACCGACACTTGGCGTCTGCCTGAGAAGAACGGTCGACTTGCGCGGCGGCGACGGACTCTCCGGCATCACGTCGCCGTGCACGTGCCGCACCTTGGCATCCGTCTGGGCCACAGGGCGGCTGCTTTGCGGGCTCTCGGCCCCCGCTCCGCTCGACGGACATTCCAAGGCGTGCGTGCTCGCCAAGGCGGTCCGCATCCTGAACTCGGCCCATCGAGACTCGTGCAGACCGAGGAGGCCAGCAGTAGGGGTCCCAAGTCTCTGTGGCGGAGCAAGAGGGCTGCCGTCGGCTTCGGAGCTAGTGGGTGAACACTTGATCGTGTCAACCGAGTCGCAAGACTGTCGCCTGGCGGAGACGCCATCTTCCCCTGAAGAGACCGACCAGTTGGTCTGCGCGTCGTGGCTCGCGGCTCGGAACACTGAGAAGATGGGAAGGGAAGGGAAGAGGCGGCCACTACCCAGGCCGAGGTGTGTTGACAAAGGCTGCGGGTTGGAGCGCGAGCGCGAGCGCGAGCGCAGGCCCAAGGTCCTGACTTTCGGTAGCTTTACGGGCGCGGAACGTGGATTCGGCGCCGGAGCAGACATATGTCTATTCGCGAGGGGTGCTTCAGGGAGGACTTCGGGTAGAAATCGCTCACCTGCCCCGATGGACAAGACGCTGCCTGAGACAGCATCTTCTGACGGCCCCGAGACGGACTCCGTTGGGCTCGCCTGCGAGCCTCTCAAGACATACTCAATGTTTGCCGAGCCGACGTCACAAGCATGCTCGTTACTTGGGGGAAGAGCAGGCTTCTCCTTCCACTCGGAACCGGATATGTCGGTCGTTTCCGCATCGGTTCTAATGTCGATTCCGGAGTCCGAGGAGGCTATCATGCCGGGGGTCTCGGACTTCCCCATCCGCCGTTGTCCCAGCTCGGTGCTCTCCATCACCCGTACATCCGTGTCGCTGCCTTCGTCCTGTTCGAAAAAATCATGTGCTGGTTCTTCCATCGCGTCGGTCGCGTCTGTTTCCGTGACATATCTAGATTGCTCCGTCGGCACCGAAGGCTGTGCACGGTGGGTAACTGACTTTGCATCGCACGCAATGCCATGACTGTCACTGTGGTCCGTTTCCTCGTCTCGTGACCCAACCAGTCTATCAATTGATGGCGGTTGCACCAACCTCGAGGGTCTCAAAGTCTCCGCTGAATCGCACGTGGCTAGTGACGCAGGTGCCTCGACCACCTCGACATGCTCATTGCCGCTCTGATCAACCGGCTCCTTTTCCGCCACAAAATAGAGAAGCCAGCCTTGGTTGGGGAGGCTCTCGGATGGAACGCTCGTGCACTCGGGTCCGGGCATGACAGTCTTCCGGATTGGACTGAGCTCTGCACCTTCGGGGCCGTTGTCAGCGCCCTGCGCACGCGTCTCGCATGCGGTACTACCCGCATCTCCGAGCCCGTTTGCTAGATCTGGCACGTAGCGGCTGGCTTGGGGGTTCTTCTCATCACCAATCGCGCCCTCGGGCGCCGTCGGGGTCCTTCTAGGAACCGAGTCTGTGGCGCTCGGGCCCTTTGGTGTCACAGGGCGGCCGCTTGAGCTTGGTAGCACGTCACTCCTAGAAATTCCAGCCCTCGGATCCCCACAGCACTCCATGTCGGAAGACATGATGCTGCTCGGTGCCGACGTATCCGTCATGAACTGATTTGACAATTGAAACGCGGTCCAGTCCTCGGCAGAGACCATTCCGCGTGTTGTAGGAGATGACGACCGCAGGCGAATTGGCGTCATGAGCATGCTCTGGTCTGGCGACGGCGTATCGCTCTCTGTGAGTGCTGGCATGGAAGAATGCGTGGAGCTCGTGTCTGTATCATATTCCTCCTTCAACGATGGAAAAACCTCAGCTGCAGGTTTCAGGCCTTTGCAATCCACCTCAGGAACGACTGCTGGTATCTCCAAGTCTGTGGCTGAATCTTTTGTGGTGGGATCGAGCACGTATGGAGCACCGTTCACCAGGTCCTTGGCTGACGGATCCCATGTGCTAGCCCAACCTGTGTTCTCTTTAGGCTTTGCCGGCACCAGGGGAAATGTTCGGAGGGAGCTCGTAGCCGGAGTCTCGGGTAAAATGGGTGGCCGTCTGGCGAAACTGCCCGGGGCTCCAAGCAGAGGCTGCTCCGAGTGGTGCGAAGCAATGTCCCGAGGAGTGAGAGGTCGCGAAGATGATGAGGACGAAGGAGGACAGCGGAAGTCTACTTGGTGCGCAGAACCCATCCCACGCCCTTGGTCAAGATCACAAGTATCTTGGCAGACCATTTCGATATCCTGCTGGAGGCGTCTCTTCAACTCAGCGAGGATCAAATACTGCTGGTATTCCGCAGGCTCGAACCGCTCCTGAGGCGTCGATTGATGATGGCGAGCAACAAGAGCCTTGTCCAGGATGAGGTGGCCGCGCTTGTAGGCCATCATCCGAATGGCCACATCGTTGCCTCGCAGAACATCACTCACGCCAGTCCTAATTCGATCCAGAAGTGCTTGGATACTGCGACGAGAGTTGTTCTGGCTGCCATCCACAACGAATCGAGCACAATGCTTCGCCTGCCAGCCATGACCAGTCAACTCAGCGATGCGGAAATCGAAGTCGTGCAGCTTTTCGACCTCTTTGTCTGTCCTGCTTCTGAAGTGTCGGAGGCGTGTGTGGACTATGTTAATGAAATCATCACAGTCCTGGCCGCTTGGGTGGGTAAACAATCGCAGGCTGCTGTGGAGCCTGCGCCAAAGATGGTCGTACAATGGCCCAAGGTTGTTGATAACGCGAAGACCAACGTCGGTGGCACCCTCCTCGGTGTGTTGACAGTCGCAGTCTGGGACTCCATCGAAAGCATCGCAGTCGGCATGTGCGAGATCGAATGAGGTCTTCTTCTGGTCTAGAAGATCCTGAAGCGACCTGTGTGCTTCCCAAAGCAGGTCTTCGGCCAGTCCCAGGTTCAGGGGCGTGGTCTGCTCGCTGTCGACCTTCAGGATCCGAGTGATCTCAGGCTGCTTCCTCGCTAGGTTGCGGCTCTTGAAGATAAGCTCCAGGGTATAGCCGGGTACGAACTCCCAGGTCTGGCTGGACTCAATGAAGTGTGAGCGTGGGACGCATGCGAGATCCAAGGGACCACTGCGGTACGGATTGAATGTCTCGGGCTTGCCAGGAAAATAGTCATGCGCAGGCTCATCTGTCCACTCGAAGGCCTTGTCGTGACGCCTAATGAAAAGGCCGACGATGCTGTGCGTGGAGCGTAGGATCTCGTTCGACGCGCTGGTGGTGAGGGCGCGCTTCTGGTAAGATATGAAAGACCTTGCCGCCCAGATGCCGGTGTGGCCCAGGCAACGAACCTGGAAGGACAGTTCGAAACGGATGGGCTTGGGCCCCTTGCGGAGGCATTGTATAGCGTTCAGTGCGTTCGAGTCGTTGCGGGTGATGAGTTCCTTGCTGCAATGTTCGATTCTTGTGAGGAAGGCTTGCCGGATCCGTTCGGTAGGGATGAAGGACGGTGAGCTGTGATAGGTTCGGTCGTAGGCGAATCTGATGGCAGGGTCGTGGAAGCGGGCGGTGACACGGACCATGAGCGGAGCGTCGACGGACATACAACAGCGCTCCTCCTCGATGGGTGATAGTTGGGCGTGGATGGGTGAGGTTGTCTGTCGAGTATGCTTTGACATAGGATGATGAGCAGACTTGTGGAAGTCGAGCTCATCAACTAAGAGAACGGGGCTTCGGAGAGTCCAAGAGAATGGATCATGACGACGGGGGGTGTCCCAGGCCATTGGGTGGGATGTGGGATGGAATATGCTGGGGCGGTGTTGGAAGTGGGCAGTCGTGCTCCAGTTTGCGATTGCTGGTATGGTGTCGATTTCGAAAAGACAGAAGACTGTCGATGCAGTCGTGAAAGAATGTCGTACGGGGATTTATGTTTGGGTGGTGGAGAAGGAGCGAGACGGCATGCCATTCCCATTCCAGTCGTACGTGCTACAAGACAAGATAAAACAAAGTTTTCAAAGAATGTAGACTGATGAGAGGAATGTTTTGGAAACAATCCCAATCTTGTCGACCCATGGAATGGGACAGGGCCTCAGGCTGAAGGGCCTCAGGCTGAAGGGCCTGTCCTCTGAAGCCCTGAAGCCCTGAAGCCCTGAAGGGGTCTTCCTGAAGGGGAAGGCGTGGGTTGGAATATTTGGACTGAAGGCAGCTGCTGATCTGGAGCTTGGCCCTTCCTTGGCCTGCACGTCATGGTTCGTGGTGGGCCCATGCCAGCCCGCTGTGTCCGCTGTGCGCAGCACCGGGACACAGGACACCTGCATCGTTTCGGCCAGGAGTCGCCTTGATGCCTCGAATCCGCATTGAATCCGCATGTCAAAGCATGAATGACACCATACACCACAGCCTCGTGCGCGTGTGCACGTGTGTGCATGTGCTGAGGTGTGCGTGTGCCAAGGTGCGCGTGTGCCGAGGTGCGCGTGCGGCAAGGAGTGGCCCTGTTCGGCACCGGCCACGCTGGCACCACCAGGCCCCGTCGGTGCATCCCCTTCCAATAACGCCCGCCACCCGCTGCACCATCGATTGCCCCATGGACACAAAACGGCCCACGGCCCATGGCTCAGTGGCCATCGCATAAAGGATACAACGTCACCAAGAAAAGGCCCGTCCACATTCGAAAAGCTTGGCCACATCACGAGCAACATCTTTTCCGCCGTCCAACTTTATTTACGTCGTTGACGTCCTCGACACATGACCACATGACCGAGCCACATTCCGATCCTTCTTCTCTGCAGGGTTTGCGTGCGTATCGACGCGCATATTCCTTCTCAATGATTGCCGACTGTGGGTCATTACTAGGTAAGGAAAGGAGAAGCCCGGCAGGACAACTCCCCAGCTGTGGCCTGCTGGAAAGAATGAAAATGCGCACTACATAGAGGATCCGGGTACAGTGCTTATGTACAGTGCGGACGCGCTTGTGGCGTCTAATGCAATCGCTGCGCTGAATGGTCTCCACCTAAACTTGCAACGTCAAGTCTTTGACGAGGCTGCAGAATCCCATCATCACGTCCTTCTTCACTTACCGAAGGCTCCTCTTGTACACCTTGCCTCGAAATATCAGGCCGATGGCCGTGATCGGGTGAGCTTGGCTTCGCCACGCCGGTAAATGGAAAACTCGGGGGAGAGGTACTGCATGAAACCCACTGTGTGAAACGGGCCTGCATGTGAAAGAGCCGTATATTTAATCACTATATTTTTTGGTAAGTACTCAGTTATAACTACGGTTATCGATTCAAATAGCAAGTAACAGGGTATAGCATTAATAAAGTGGGTGAAGTCAGGATTCTAAAATATGGGAACCATGAATTGGTTCCCATTGAAATTATTATAAGCCAATGTTACCATATACCCCTTGTTAAAATAGGCAATCTATTGGAATAGCAGTCAATTGCAGTACAGTCAAGTCAACTATACTTACAGTTAGTTGATTGTATTGAGTGCAAATTGACTGTAGTTTGTGAGATTGACTGTATTGACTGCAAGTCAAGTGCAGTAGGTGCCCACTTCAGGTTAGGGCACGGGCCAAACAATTGGCCATATAAATTAGAGCGCAGACCGGCTAGCGGTCTGCCAAACGTAGAACAAT
Organism: Anisogramma anomala; assembly: GCA_038502455.1. Taxonomy (NCBI): domain Eukaryota; kingdom Fungi; phylum Ascomycota; class Sordariomycetes; order Diaporthales; family Gnomoniaceae; genus Anisogramma; species Anisogramma anomala. The sequence goes on along the minus strand of JASMMZ010000004.1, from coordinate 26,211,195 downwards.
ACATCAACCATTTGACTAGCAATACTACTGTTACTTCGACTAATCTAAGCGACAACGTTGTAATGTCTAAGGACTACCAACACTGATTAGTGTTTGCTTGTTAGGATAAGTACAGATAAGCTTAGTAGAAAAAGAAGTTACTTTCTAGTTACGCTTTACGTCAACAATGGCGGCTAGGGTGAAGGAAAGATTCTTGCAAAAGGCCTCTATTAGTATTGCGTTAGTCCTCAACGGTAGGAAAATAAATAAGACTTTTGGGTTAAGTTCGTTATTAATGGCAACCTGAAAGTAAGTGACGGTATCGTTACTTGAAAAACACCAAGAAATCTTTATTTATCCTTTTTAAAGACGTTAAAATTAACTGTTAGAAGTCTCAAAGTTCGGCAAATTAGCAAACAGTTAAGTTAGTATTACTGTGGGTGATACTACCATAGAAAAACGACTAAGTCCCTACGCCAAATAATAAATAACCTTCGTTCTTTACCACCACCACTGACTTTCAACCTTACCCACTACATCAAACCTTTGCTTTTACTTCATTCTTTTTACTCCCTACGCCAATTTAATCGTCAAGTTTGCTGATTTGAGCGAAAAACACCAAGTTGCGTTAAGAAAGGCACATTGCACAACCTTTCGTCAAGTCGCTAAGTTTCCACGCGACTTTACGCCAAAACACCAAGTCCCTACGCCCAAATATTACCAAGTTCCTCGCCTTATAAGCCTACCACGCCTTATATAAGCCTCAAGATGTCTACCGCCAACGCTTACTTTGAAGCCATTACCGACCCCAGAAGAAAAGAAGCAATTAAAGCACTCGGACCTGTTTTCGCCAAATATTACAATAGTAACTTATAGGGGGATGATGTTAACAAAGACTAAACAAAAAGATACTTTATCAACTTCATCGGCCACTACATCATTAACCAAAACGGCAGCGAAAAACGTGACCGCAACAGCCGTACTTTTCGCAAGTATCGTAAGTTCCTTAACGACTGGACTATTAATATATGGGGAAACATCTAAAAAGCCGTTAATTTTAAGCTAAAGGAAGAACTTGAACGCCGAGGGATCTATATACTAGAGAAAGGCTTCACAAGGTTGATAGAAACCTAATTTAACTTAGTCTATCTTAAAAAATACACCCAAGATTTACGGCCTAAAAGGAAGGACATTAAAGAACTTTAATTCCCTCATATACGATTCAGAGGACCTCTTATTTATCCTTAACTAAGTCAAGCCTTTTTACGCGCTAACGATAAGGAACCTGTTGACTTGCTTAACGGTTTAGTACCACCACATAACAGCGTGAAGTACGCCCTTAGCGGTGAAAGATAACGCGAAGCGAAGGCTGTCAATTCGTTTAAAGGTATTGACGTCGGAGCTCTATACCAGTCAATTAAGCAAAATCGCTAGGCCTCTTAAAACCTAGAAGGTTTTATTGACCCTTAGAATTATAATCACCAAATACCTTAAAATCCCTCTTTTTCGGACTTACCTACGCGCACGAACTTACTATAAGCCCTATTACAGGACTTTACCCCTCGGGCCAAACGACTGATAATTACCCTTAACACCGGGTTTCGAAACCTTTAAAATTGAAGCCTCCAGAAAACACCAACCAAACCTAGGATAACTATCACGACCTTCCTTTAAAACCTGTTAAAATAGTTAGCATTAACTACAAATTAATAACGGATTTTGCTAAAATCTAGGATAACATGGAGAAATATTGCAGAAAGCCTTACAATCTTTTCAACATTAAAATAATGACTTTTTAAATATCTATAAGTAAATGAAGGTTCTACCTTGTAGTTTTTAATTATTATTTCCTAGAATCCTTACAGGTTACGCTAAAACCTATTATTTAACCTTCCTAACGAACGCCACTACGTTTTGCGAGATTTACGATAGTATAAAGGGCTACTTCGAGTATAACGTCCATGTTATATAATACCATATAAATTGGGCTACCACGCGGTAAACTATAATAATAATAAAGAAAAAAAAGGAGAAATTACTATTGGATGTTTTTAATTAAATGCTTAACAATCTGATAATGTGTTAAAAAATAATGGGGAAGGCCTACGTTGGCAAAGCTACACTTCGCGAGCAGGTACGGGTAGCTGTTACAAGCGTTAATAAGTTCAAATGCATCTTATAACGCCCAGATGTTATCTGTAAAGACTTTTTTAGCTAGCTGCGTTTCTCGTTTGCCACTGTAATAGTACGTATATCAAACTCTCTCGGTATGTATTCCTAAGCCGACAACTTCCTTAACGTAAATAAGAAAGGCCTTGCGGTAGTTAGTTACGTCGACCGCAAATACGGGCGCCTATAACGCCTAAGGTTAGGTTTATTAACCTCGGTTCTAAACTGGAAGCAAAACCCACGTTACCGTTAATAAGATTTAGGTGGACCTGTTAACTGCAAATACTATCATCGTAATAGTAGCAAGAAATATTAGATTTATAATAAAGCCGACTTTTAGTTAACTCGCCACCCCCCCGCCAAACGTAACAACATGAAAATGGCGTATAAAGTCTAATAACTTATTACTTTGAAATAAGATTACTTAAACCAGGTGGTAAATATTAAAAGAGATAAGCTAATTAACGTCGCCAACGCCCTTAACTAAATCAAATAACACGAATATACTACTTTTGATACGATAACTTAGTAATTAGCCGACTATACCTTTTTATGTCGTTTAAGTAGTAAAAACCCTTACCTTTGCCCTAATTATACCCTTAATCCCTTATATATCTTTAACATCCGTAATCGTTATACAGACCATACGTTTTAGGGTATTATACCAGATATAAGAGTGGTAAGATACTTAAAAAAGGCTATTCATAGTATATAGCACTATGGAGAGAAACTACTATAGCCACTAAGATTAATCGACATGATATTGGTAAAGCCAAAGTTAGCTTTAGCCTAAGCGAATAACTATCTTTATTAGGGATAACTATAATTTAAACTCTTATAGAAATAATTACGTTCTATATCTTTAAGTCCCCTACCCGTTTTTTCATTTTATTTAGAAAATATAAAAACCTTTGTTGTTAACGTAGAAATTAATGTGAATAAGTTGGTTAAAAACGGCTAAAATTATTTACTCGCCTTTAAGTAAGGGTAGCTATAGTTCTATTTTAAAGTTCCAGAAACAATTATGTTAAACCCAATGGAGTCGGAGATACGTTAATTATACCAGAGTTTTAACTACCCAGTTATTAAAAAATTATATAAAGTCCTAAAGTCCGTAGGGTATAATGATATATTATATTTTGCCCTAAACACTGTTAAAAATCTTTACCACTACTATTGAACATATACCTAAACCTTTCGGAGATTTCAGTTTGTATTAAAAAAAGACAAGGACTTTAACTATAAGATCTTTATTAATGCATTTAACTTAAATAATAAGATTATTTTACATGCTATTGACTTCGTAATTTCTTTCTACAAATCTAAGTTTTTAAAGTCTTTTTCGGCAAAGGATACGTAGGAAACGTTAAAAATGCTATTGATTAATACGAACCTGAGTTTACCTAACATCGTCGTTTACGATACCGGTATCAACATTACGGCGGCGGAGTTTTAGGAAAATACTATGATGATAGGTATTTAGTATAAACAGGTACTTATAAAAGCTTACTAAAGTATTAAAAAGATTAAAAGGATACACGCACTAATTTTCCAAGCGTATAAAATCCTTAAATTAGAAATTAAAAGCTTTATTTATCTAGAGACACGTTTATAAATGGGAATAAAAGGCCTTAATAACAACGTAGGCCCTAACAGCTTAGTGTCAATACTTCTTTTTTTGGAACTTACCTACGTCTAACGAGTGAATCTCTGCCCTCAACAGGTATTTAAAAACGTGTTATAACCTATTGTAAAGCTTTGAAGGAACTACGAAGGCAATCAGCACGCCGTTAGGTTAATAACGCCCTTAACACCAGAAATGTGCCTATAATAATCCACGTACTTACTTTAATATCATAAAGTAAAATCCTTGTATGGTGGAAGCCGGGAAAATAAAATGGGACGTATAAAATATAAAACATCGTAAACTTTGAAGTGGTTATTAAAACTATTAACGGCACTATATCTTTTCCAATTATTTAAATGAAGCCTTATATTAGGGCTACTAACGATAAAGACCTTTAACATAAACAACCGAGCTAATTGAACGTCATCGGCACGGACGACTCCCGAAAAGGAGTAATTTTAAAAAGGAAGAATATATATTAGGCCGTATTTATAATACTACTTGGGTAAATACAAAATAGAAAGACAATGAAAACTTAATAGTAAAACTTAAGGTATAAGAGATTATAAAAACTTTCGGCAAATCTTTTAACAAAAACGATAAGGTCGAAATTGACGGTTTACCAACTTGAGATTTAGTACAATTTGTATAGAAGGCTAACTTTAACCTTTAAAATCCGAATATCACAATCTTTAAATCAAGGATTATTTACGAGGTTAAAGGCAAAATTACGGGGCGGCCGTATAAAAATTTACGGATAATTGTTTAAGGATACGACGATAAAAGAAATGACTGGATCCTTATGTAATCGCCAACGATTTAAAAGATTATCTAACGTTTGGTAGTTACTTTGGTAATAAATTTGCTAGTTAATATTAAAGGTAAGTTTACACTTCATAGCCGTAATATTACGTAAGCCTATATATAGTTAACAATGGGTTTATAACAGATTGTATTATTGGAATTGTAATATGAACTTCGTATCATTTACCTACCGGAAACGGTAATATGATGTATTAAACCACTATATAAATTGGTTACAGTAGGCGTTTATTACTTTCTAACCTATTAGTTGCACTTTAAATCCCGATTATTAATAAATTCATCAATATGCGATCTGTTTATATTAATAACGTAAAAAAAGACTTCGGCATAATAGGCATGTAAACTAACGATACCTTTTTTGTCGGAACAACTGGCTTCATAGTACCAATACAGCAAACAATTGAGGACTTCAAGTTTTAAAATTGTAAGCTGGTAACGATATTAACAAAGAACAATCAATTTAACTTTGATAAATCGTCAATTCGTATACTTAGTGTTAATACTAGCTTAAACTTTCGTCAAAAGGGTTAAGGCGCTATTTTTATTATAATCAACAAGACTAATAAGGTTAGAGCTTAACGGTACTTGGAATAACGTGTATGGGGTAACTATATTATCACTTTATACCAACCGAAAGCTTCATACGATTTATCTATTATAATATGAATAAAAATACTAACGGATAAAGACTTTAATCGACTAAATGAAAGGTTAGAGTAATAAATGCGAAACTTGTACCGTGAAATCAATATGGTATTAATAAACCTTTTGAAGGATAAGCTAATAATTTTTACGAACTGTTATTTTGTAAATAATACTGACTTATCTTTACAAATCAACTTTCTAAAAACCTTTGTTAACGAAAAAAGGTGGGAAAATCAATTTAACATTATCTATAACCTAATTTACTAAACCTTTATTAAGTAGAAAAGGATAATATGAAGCGTATTAACTTCGGAGATCTATGACACAATAACAAGCTTTAAAATAAGTATAACACTATTAAAGACCCTTAACCACATTATCAGGAAACTACGGATTCCTTTTATCCCGGTGGTAATTTGTACTGATTTAAGGAGCCCTTTCGAATTCCTTTTAAATCTCGGAACCACTAGTAAAAAATGCCTGATGATCGATGTGATAACACTCTGCGAAGCCTACGAATGGATGGAGATTAAGTAGTTTCAATAAATCGATAACAAAGATAATCCTGTAAATGCTATAACAAAGGCTACACTAAACAAAGCCCTAAAAAAGTTTGTAAATAATAATAAGCTAACTATACGTATTAAGGGCTATATAGATAGACCGCCTAAAAAGCTCAGATAACGTAACAACGAATAAAGATGTGCTGGAAAATTAAGAAACTGCCAGGGGATTGCTAATAACAACTTTTTTAAGTAGCATAGTTGAAATTGCGAAAGGCTGTGGCAAAAAAACTCTTTATATGAGTTGATAAACTCGGATCTTGGAGTAACGGAGTATTTACGGTTAAATAGGGTCAATTTGCATATAATTAGGTGTAATTCAGTATAGGAGTCAACTGGAATTGATAGGGATTTGTTTAGTTCACGAGGAGGTAATTTAGTGGCAATCAGAAAAGATTGGTTAATTACACTGGCGTACGTACACAAACTAAAAAGCCGTTAGTATTGGAATAATATTACATATAGTGCAATATGTCAACTTTACTATAAGTAAAGTTTACTGTACTGCAAGTGTATTGCTTTGTAGAGACTTACTGCATTGGGTGTAAGTCGAGTGCAGTATGCTGCACTTCACTCTAAGGCACCGACCAAGCAATTGACTATACAAATTACAGTGTAGACCGGCTAGCGGGTTGCCAAACCTAGAACAATATATCCACCATCTGACCACGCAATACTACTGTTACTTCGACCAATCTAAACGACAACATTGTAACGTCTAAGGCCTACCAACAATAGTAATATATAATAATATCCACACAAACAATTTTTTCTTCTTCGTGTACTTCTTACCTGTAATTCAGTAGTAACAGTATAATTGTAATACGGTTTGTATTCATAATCTAGTAATAATAGTATAGTTGTAATATGGTTCATATTAGTCGTTTAATAGTGATAATAATGTAGATTCGTTTTTAATTAGTAATAATAGTGGTGTATGCCATCGTTTCAGGCAAAACTTCTTTCTTTTCCCTTTTTCTTTTTCTTAGTAAAGTAGGGGTATCGCGGATCAGATCATGTAACCTTTTTTTATAGCGTTACTAATTATAGCAGTTATCAAAAACACTATCTACGATCCTAATATGCAATTCAGAGCGTTTAATGTAGGTAGAAGCGGTGCTTATACACATTCCTAGGCGTTTTGTTTTAGTAGGAGCGTTTTGGATGTGCTATCGCGGCCCGTTTCGGTTTTTAGGTCGCTTTCCAAATCGTTATTGCGGTTTGTCCTGTCTTTGGAGCTGATGTCCAGATAGCTAATGCGGTCCGTTCTTTTGATGAGGTCCAGCTGCGTATGGTGCATCTAGTCATTTCTCTTTTTGCAAGTTCGGGTTAGAATATGCGATTTGCCCTTCTTTCTTTTAAAAGCGTGTGTAAGAATACACGTTTGGCGCTTTTGTCTCTTGAAATATCGTTTCGAGATATACGCCTGTCCTTCATTTTCTTTGAAAACGAGGCCCAAATAACGTAATTGGGCCGTCTTATTCCTAAAGGTACGCTTTCAACAATATTTTTGGTCCTTCCTCCTTTTAAAGATGCGTATCAGAATACGCATATGGTTCTCCCTTGTTTTGAGGGTGCGGCCTGGACTATGTATCTAAGCTTACAGAGACTCGAGTGCCGGTTTCCTTCTCTTGAAAGAGCTTAATGGAGTACGTGTTTGGCACTTCCTTCCTTTGATGGTGTAGCCCAGACCGTGTATCCAAACCTTTCACCTCTTAAGGGTGCAGCTCAGAATGTGTATCTAGACCTTCGTTTTCCTGATACTACGCTTTTAATAATATTACTGGCCCTTCCCCCTATTGAAAGCGCGTGTTGAAATACGTGTTAGACTTTTTTTTTTCTCTGAAGGGTATGGCCTGAATTTCGTGCCCAACCTTTCATTCTATTGCAGGCCTTTCTCTTCGTAAGGCCGCGGCTCGGATTGTGTATCTTGGCCTCTCTCTTTCCAAAAGTACAGCCTAGACTGTGTATTTGAGCCTCCCTTTCTTTGATGGTCTTTCTTTTCTTCCTTAAACTTTGTATCCCTTACTTGGAGTACGGGTATAACATCGAAACATCACATGTCTTGTAATCTTAAACACTTTACTTGCATTTCTTTTACCACCTGTTTCTTGTACTCCGTTATGTAACACCCTTTTAAAAAGTTCGTCTAATACATATTTTTATCCTCACAGTCTGGCAAGTCGGTAAGTTATGCTATTTCAAATAAGGCTTTTGTAAGCTGGTCGTTTCTGCCCCCTAGGGAATTAATACCTCTACTGCGTAGTTGTATTCGTAAGGATTTGGCAATGAAGGAGTGTACCGTTTGCCACATGCTTATCATCCAGTTCGAAAATCTTTTATGAAAATCATCTAGCATACCAAGTCCTAAGATTTTCACCACCTAGTAGCGAGAAATCACGGCCAAAATATACTTATTTGCACGTGAAGAGCCAAGGCTTTCCAATGTCGCTTGTATTTTATCTTTCTATAAGTTTACATTAATAAAAATCAAAACGCTTTTTTTTAAGGTATTACATTTAAAAATAGAGTTTATACACCAGTTTATATCAGTTAGGTTTATTGTATACAAAGTTATAGCAAATAACAGCACAAATGATAAGTTCAAACTACACAAAATACATGCGTAAATATAAAGTAAATATGGTATAGTAAAGCGTTAAAAGTAAGGTTTCAGCACTTGCTAGTACAAAAGAAATCCAAATAAGTTGCAACTAGAGCGTGACCACAGCGCGTCCCCCTAGCACTTCGCAAGCATTACACTAGTCAAGTAGCTAAAAAATTAAAACGTCGCAAGTACTAAACTTAGAATACACGGTGTATGGTGAGCGAGGGAAGACGAGAAAAGATGAGAGGAAATATGGATATGAGGAGGTGTGTGTGCATGTGATCCGGTATGACAGGTTTGGTTCATAGTTGGTGGGTGGTTCGGATGTCGAGTTGTGGCCGCTCTTGCTGACTGCGAGCGGTTTAGGTATTGCTTCCATAGCCGTTTTTGAGTTTCGTAAGCGGTATGTATGTTGCGTCTGTAACCGCTCCTGAGTTTTGTAAGCGATACGGATATTGTATTTAGATTGGATGGGTCCTAACGAAGGGTTCCGAAACTTGGTGGTTTTGGCTTACGTGGCTTAATGCGTAATCGGACGCTCTTTTAAAAGTGCTTGGGTACGTTAAAACGTCAAATAAGGATTAAACATAGCGTAATAGTTCTTTTAGTAAATAGGTCACTAAATAAAGGTTAATAATATCGTATTAAAGTTATCTTTTTAAAGTTACTTTACTTTTACAAGATTTATCTATATCTTGTGTAATTCTTGTAAAAACGTAGTATGAAAGTATAAATAATTGGAATCGCTATAAAATTTCATTATATGTATTTAACTTATATTTATCTCGTTTTTACTAGGTTGTCTCTAGTCGAACGAGTTGGTTACTAATAAGTGTCGGTAAAGTTTCTATTACGTTAACGTAATAAAAGAGAAATTATTAAGATTGTTATTGTATTTGTAAAGATAGATAAGATAGTGGAAGGAGAGAAGAAGTATTTAGAGAGTGCACGCCACTGGTGAGAGGTTATAAACCTCTTATCTAGGCAGTGGCACTTTGCTATACCCTCTGCTAATCTCCCTTCTTGGCCGTGCCACGCATGTACTCTGAAAGTGCAATCTGCAGCGTGACACGTTATCATGCACTCTGCAAGAGTATAACCTGCAGCGTGACTCGTTATCGTGCACTCTACAGAAGTGCACCTTGCAACGTAATGCACTGTTACTTGACCTACGTATACTAACCATAGTGATATATAATAATATCCATAGCTCCGCATCAAGGGCCTCCAGTACTTCCTTCATATTTAGCTGTTTCTATTATATATTAAATCAAAACCCAAACTAGACCATATTCAAATTATGGATATTACTATATATCCTCATAGATAGTATATATAGGCCAAGTAGTAGTGCACTGTATTGCAGGGTGCACTCCTGCAGGGTGCACGATAACATGTCACGCTGCAGGCTACACTATTGCAAAACGAAAACTGCATTATGCATGGATTGGTCTGGAATATATATTCCAGACCGATGGCAATGCGTGGATCGGTTTAAAAGGACTATTCTAGAGAGATACGCTTGGGTTGGAGGGCTTATAAGCCTCTCCCTATAGCGTATACCTTTGGATGCTTTTTATTAACTAATTATCTTTAATTATACTGTAATACCAATTATTTTGATTATTTTTTAAATACCTTATATTTACGTAAATATCATAGGTTTAAAATCTTACCGATACTAATGAGTAATCGACTAAGTCGATTACAAATAGCTTGGAAAAAAAGAGACAAATATATGTTGAAATATCTATAACGGGATATTATAGCGATTTTAACTATTAATACTTTAATATTTTGTTTTTACAAAACTTATACGCTGACGTGTATAAAGACTATGAAAACTAAGTAATTTTAAAAAGGAAAACTTTAATATGATACTATCAACCCTAATTTAGCGTTTTATTTACTAAAATCCCCATTACGCTAGTATTAACCATAGTTTAGAGTTTTAATGTATTCGGATACTTTTTGAAAATCGTTCTATTAAACATAAGGTCACGTAAGTTAAAACTATTAAGTTTCAGAACCCTTGGTTAGGATCTATTCATTTTTTGTCAATTTACACTGATTACTTTACCAAAATGGGTTACATACGAATATCTAAACCGATCGCTTTAATAACATCGGTTACATGATAAGTAACCAAACGGATTACTTTATCAAGTTCGGTCACAATATACTAATTCGAACCGACTATCAAATACCGGAATATATAACTTATCTTCCCATAGTTATACCCTTTACTTACCCTATTCGCCTTATACTTCCCCTACCTTATTTGCTTTCTCGCGTTCGCTTTACGTATTTCGAATTTGGTTTTTGTAACATTTAAGTTTTTCCTCGCCGTTTGGCTAACGTAGCGCTATCGAACGTTAATAAAATTAATTTAAAACGCTGAATTGGTTTATGATTACACCTTATGTATGGTTTAAAACTTATTTACACTAATAATCATTAGTAAACATTATTTCAATTACTTTAATTATTTTATTTACTTTGAATTTGTTATTTAAGGAAAGTATTATTCTAAACGTTGGAATCCGAACATACTCAAAATCTTATCTCGACTTGAAATCACTAACTTAAACCGTTTTAATAAAATAAATACATATAAAAACACACTAAAATACCTAAAATTATGGTCTTAACACTATCATTATTAAAAAAATTCTAAAGTTAACTTCAACCTTCTAATAAAAAATATGGGAATAAGAAAACCAATAATACACGAAATCAAAGTAGGTCTTTAGGATAACACCATCGATTCGCCAGTTGAAAGGCTTAACTTATACACGGAAAACATATACATTTTAGTTGTTTTATTTCGTTACTAAAAAGAAAAAGCCTAAAGACCAAACTTATTAAATTACTTTTATAAAATCTTTCTAATTTGGAAGTTGGCTATGTGGTAAATATTAAATCCTGCTCCACCAAAGCCTTACAAATCCAATTACGAACTAAAGGTATTAATACCCTACGAGGCAAAAATGACTGCTTTATAAAGGCCTTATTCGAAACAATACAATTTATCGACGTACTAAATTAAAAAGATAAAGATTTGTACCTAACGGAATTTGTAAAAGGATGTTACCTTACGAAGTAAAAGAAACTATTATTTGAATAACGGTAACGAGGCGAAAAACGACCTAGTTTATACCTATACCCTAGATCAGAAATAGAGACCCCAGGGAAAAAAAAAACGATTACGATCCTTATCTACCACATAAGTATAATATACTCCTACGTCGATACAAATTTTAAAATAAAACTAAATACGAAGCCACTTCTCGAACACTGGAAATAACCTGATCAGTTACGGCGAAAGCGGCCGAAACACCGAAAACAACCCGATCGACTATAAAAGAATCGGCTAAAACACAAAAACCAACTCGACTCTAAATTTGACGAGCGGCGTAAAACGCTAATACGTACCTTACGGACCGATATGTATAGACTACGACCCTTACTACAACCTCCTACCATATCGCTTCTCCACGAATAAAAGTGATCCTATAAAATTAACTAACTTTATTAGGCTATAGAATAAGGATAACAATGACAACGGGAAACCGTACAATGTATTTAAAAAAAAATACGTATTAAACTTAATACGTGTAAAAAATAAATATTGAACCATTTTAATTTTATGTTATTTCATCTTATATACTTTTCGCATCAGTTAAAGAATGATACATGTATCATTTTACGCAAATAAATATATTTACGAGGTGTTAAAATCGCTTAAAATCCCATTTCGATGCAGAAATGAACTATAAACTTTATAAAAAAAATTTAACCGACATAATATAGAAATGCATTAAAAAATAATAGGAAAACGTCGATAAAAACCAATGGAGAATCCTTATCGCCCTATTGCTAAAGTTCTAAAACTATTATATTGTCTTTAAAACGAAATACAAAAGGGATAAACTATTTATTTAAATATTAATCAAGGCATGTTATAGAAATCCGGATTTCGACCTTATCTTTTTAAATCGAAAGATGATTTCAAAGCTCTTAATATAATCTTTAAAATATTGTTCGAAAACTTTATACGCTGATAAACAAACCTTGGATTAATATTTATTAGTAATAGTACTAGAGGAAACGTCTAAATTACCAAAGAAAACCTTCTCGAAACGATTTACCACGTTTTCAACCGGAAATTCAAGGTTGACCCAAAATAAAACGAGAGTTCAAAGTATAAGTACTAAGGAGGAAATAATGGTAATGAAAAATAAGGACGATCGTTCAAAAATGGAAAAAACGCACCGAAACCATAACAATATATACAAAAAGATATACGAAGCCCTATGAGTTTGTAAAAGTAATATATTGTATACATTAAAGTCAGCTACTAATTTACGAACCACTTTACTTACAAGAAAACTCGGATTGAATGAAAATTTCAAGCCGAGTGTAATTTTAAAAATCGGACAAAAACTTATTTCACAGTATATATAATTGAATACAAAAGCACATATAACGGATTCAATGTGTACCCTAAAAAAATACATCCAAAAAAACGACCTTAAATAAAACAATATCTACCTATTAACCTATAATGATAAAAACGCTTAAAGTATCTTGACCGGCTTATAAAATTCCTTATTTTTACATATTATAGGTTTAAACTAAGCGAATAAAGTGTTGAACGTTAATATAGCGTCGTAATTCACTCTTTTTAATAAATAGAAAACCAGGTTTTAGAATATTATACCTAACACTAACGTAACCAAAATCTAGACGGCGAAAAGAGATGATTCAACGTACTTATAGCGAAATTTGCGAAGTTTCGGTTAAATTGGATACAAAAACCACGAAAATTCTTATTTGGTAAAGATAAAGCGACATTACTTGGAACGTTCGTTGTAAATACCCGTTTTAGACTGATGAAGTTTTACGTAATGTATTTTGAAACTCTATTTCTGTTTTTATTATTTAATATAAACAAACTCGGAATTAAGGTTCGGAATACAACCCATCAGTTTATTCGCGTTTTAAATAGCGTATCCGTACTGTTTAAACTTAAATTCAACTACTTATAATTCTCTCGGGAAATACATATAATTAAGGCTATTTACTTAATTTAACTAAAATTTCGAATTTTATGTAGACGATTCGGATACCTAATTACAAAACGTCTGTTACGTCTATTTTACGCCCTAAATCATATAGATGTAGGAAAGAACGTATTCGAAGTTACCGAACAATTGTATTATAAATACCAACCTTACTTATGAGCCTCACAATGGTTTAAATTCCGCCTTTAAAACGATATAGACTTTAACTACGAAGTAATTATTAATATTATATATCTAAATAGACAACCGGTGCTTTACGTCATCAATATAGTTATATTATTTCAGGTCATTAAATTTATATAAAACTTTTTTTCTATAAATTATTGAGATGTTTTAATTAACTATTTGTTAAACGTCTACCTCGGTCCTTTAAACTGAATTACGTACAAATCCGATACAGCTTTTAATTCCACTAAGTAATGTACAAAAGCTCGGATAACCGTCAAGGAGTATGAGTAAATTCTAGTAAAAACCCTATAAGGTGTTGGAAAGTATAAACTATATTATAAACTATTAAAAAAGCGTATAGAATATTATTAAAAAAATATTAAAAAGTATTGGTTCTAAGGAATCTATCCTTCAGATAACAGTTAACGCTGTTAATAACACTTTTAGCCCAAAAAGGCTTATCTCCACGTTCCTTATCTTTTGTGCCTACCTGAAAATCTATATAAACTTTGCCCAATTATTATATATAATATAGAAGTCTAATGCTATAGCTAAGGTTATGGAGGCCCTACGATTATTACGAGTGAAGAATAATATATATAGAGCGTTAGCTATAAATAACGGCCCACATAAAATTAACGTATTATACCTACGATTATAATTAAATGTTTTAATCTTGGAAATTAAGAATGAATAAACTAGCCTTTAAAGAATTGACAGATTTAAAGTTTTTAATGTATTTCTTAACTTAATAATGGAATGAATTATTTTTGTTAAATAATGATACGAAAATATAAACACAGGTAAGAAAATAACCTGAAACTATAAACAAGCATAACCGCCTACAAAACTTTATCCTAAACGAAAAATTCCAATTAAACTTAACTTTAGCCTTACCCTTAGAACGCGAATCTAACCCGATCACGTTAAATAAAATCTGCCTATTTATACTAAACCCGTTGGAACTTCGACGTCAAAAACGCCCACTTAGTTCGAAAACCAAAAAACGCCTTAAAAACTTTGCCACGTAATCCTTCATTACGTAAAAAGAAATAACAAACTACAAATTTAAATCAAATCTTTTTCGTCAAGGAATTATCATTACCCTAATTACCTTATTCGTATAATTTACCTAAATGGAAATTTCATTCTTCATTAAGTAAAGGGTATTTTCATTGAAACATTTTAACCTAATCGTTTACAACGTTTACAAAATCTTCTTAACCAGCCTTATCTATAAAGATAAAGATAAATTCGAAGAGCCTTACGGAAAAAAACCGCTTAATTATAAGAGGTTATAACGATAAAGTCAAAAAGGATATTATAACCTAATCACATATATTACAACGTGATAACCATCGCCTGATGCTTACGTTCGCTACCTCCCTTAATAATGCATATAACGTAAACTTAAATCTGATCTGAAAAACAGTTAAAGCGACGGATTTACGCCGATATATCTAAAAACCTTAAATATTACCATTGACCTAATACAATTTTACGTATTATAAAACCACTTTAAAGTCTAGTAGAAACAGATATTAATTATTATAATATTTACTAAATATATTATAAAAAACAACTAGAAAAAACAAACTTTACCTTCGACCTGTACCTATTAATTTCAACGGCCCATTCGAAAGACTTTATAATAATAAGTATATAACCGGACAATATATTAATGTTATATAACTCGCCGTTTTCTGTATCTGGATATAGAAAACTTTTAAAAATCGACTTAAAAGCTAAATCTAAAACGTTCCTAATAAAAGATAACGTAATCGATTTCAATAATATTACGATTACCCTTTGAAACGACACATTGATCGTTACGTAAAAAGGGTATTAAACATAGTTACCCTAATCACCTTAGATAACGTAAAACAAACCGACGAATACAAGTATTAACGTATACGCGGTGCTTACATTACCTTTATAATATAACTAAAGGAAGTATTTAACCTCTCTATCGCCGTATAATAAACGTTTTTCGTAACAAATATATAATTTAAAACGCGACTCATAATTTACACCATGAAATATACGTATTACAAAGCTATTTGTTTTTACTAACGGCTTATTGACTAATAATAACGACTATAATTTACAAATCGGTTTCGTTTTAATCTTTGGTAACGAAATTCCAGCGCGAAATTACTTTTCGCTTTAAAAACATTATTTACTAAAACTTCACCAAGTATAAAAGGATTATACGAAACGTCCTGTCTTTTAAGGTTTATAAAAGAATTAAAAGCTTCGATTTAGGCATTACTATAACGATAATGGTCCGGATAATTATTTTCAATTTCAGCTTACGCCTTATTCTTTTTGTTGTTCATTGTGCATATTACCATATACCCTCATAGATAGTATACATAGACCGAGTAGCAGTGCACTGTATTGCACTGTACACTCCTGCAGGGTTCACGGTAACATGTCACGCTGCAGGCTGTACTCTTATAAGACGCAAAGTGCATCATGCATGGGTCGGTCTAGAAGGAGTATTCCCGAGTGATATACTCTGGGTGGAGGACTTATAAGCCCTCATCCGTGGCGTACACCTCTGGATGCTTCTTTTTGATCATCTTCACATCTTACTTTTATACTACAACTACCAATCATTCTGATTACTCTTCAAATACCTTATGTTCACGTGAATATTATAGGCTTAACACCTTACCGACATTTATACTAATTTCTTTTCGCTTTTTAGATGTCTGGTTAAATTAAGTACTATATATAAAAAGCGATTAATAATCGATATTATAGTATTACGCGAATAGTACGAAAGATAGAAAATCAAAAAAACCAAATAAATTAATTGAAAATCCAACCCGATAAATGTAATGACAAAGGCTTCACTAAATAATATATTAAAACCTTCTATATTTACGAATAAGTCGTTTATTAGGGTTACTAAAATGATTTTACTTCCATAATAGGTTACTAACTTGTTCTAATTTTCGCCGATTCGAATCATCATATCGATACCGTTCGTATAGATACACGATTAAATTTTATTTAATTAAACTATTCGCTCTAACTGCTTATTTTACCTCTTTTAAATACGACCATTCGCGCCGATTAATAATTTTCTTTTTCAATTTGAACTTTACGATATTGTAACGATAGAAACTATATTTATCAATCTAATTCATTTTTTTGTAAAAATTTGAAAAAAAACTACTATACACGTATTATACTATAACCAGGTATGCTGGCCTAGCCCGGTGGAATTTATCCATTACTAAAAGGAAAAATCGACGTCGTCGCGTCCCCACCGTCCTTCCCATCGTCGTTTCTTTTTATACTAACGCTACCGCCATTACCGTTAACAACGCTATTAACGCCAACGATAATATAACCCTATACCTTATTAGTTATACCCTTAGGCAAAAGTTTAAGGGTGAGATTACCCTTTTCGAGACGACGTACAATAATTTCGTTGAATTCACTCGCATAATATATACATAAGCTCCGTTTTAAGGTGGCGACGATGGTTACTGTTTCTCTGGTCTGCCGGTTAGCGTTTATCATTGATTAACAGAAGATTATTTTAGTTATGTACAACGATTTTTTTTTCAAATCGCCACTAACAATATATTTCTAGCAAAAGAAATTCTAGAAATTCGGTTAAAAATTACTAAAAACCCGGTGGGCGCGTAATATAGCTTCGGTTTACGGCCCTAAAACTACCGAAACGAAGGCATATGAATTACCAGTCCATTCGTAACGATAATAACGAGACGAACGGTCCCTGATTTCGTAATAATCGCCAATAAACTTACCTATAGCTACGGACGCGACACACGATACATAAGAAGTACCTATTAACGGCTTAACGAAATGGACTCGTGTACGTCCCTTTCATATTAAATGTATGAAGAAGGCTTTGCGGCGTATTTTAAAGATACGAAGCTTGAGGCGACGAAGGAAATCCGCCTCGTATTTTTTATTTACAAGAAAAAAAGGAATTAGAAGGTGAAAATCAAGGGATTAAAATATAAATACCCTAACGAGATTACGCCAAGCTAAGTTTATAATGTAAAGGGAAACCTATAGATAATGAAGTTTTTACCCGTAGGGAAAGGGCAAGGTTTATAACTTTAGGATCACTTCACTCCTCCCACGAACTGGGAAAGGAGGAGAGGAAAAAGGGGAAGGAGGAAGTATAAGCGAAGACAACGAAAAGGGGCGAAGCGAAGGTGGTAATTGGGTTAGGCAGCGTGGCGGCGGCGGGATTGAACGACGTGGCGGCGGTAACGGCAGGGATTGGCAACGTGACGGCGGGCGTGGTAATAGGGGCTGGTGGCGTGGCGGTAATAGAGGAGATATCGCCAGAAAAGAGCGGGCTATTACTATTAGTGGTGGTGGTAGAGGTAGTAGCAACGGTAGCGGCGGCGGCGGCAGCGTGCTGCCGCTTACGCGCCAGACGGCGCCTTTCAATTCGGTTTTTACGCGATATCTGAATAGAGGAAATATTAGTTATAGGTCTTAATTAAATAACCTATACATTCAAGCGGTTTGTTTTGATTAAAAAAACAGAGTAAAATGGGGATATGGTTTGTTTTAGTTAAAGGAGACAAAGGTTAAATTAAAATAGCGACTTATATTTATATAAATTACGCGCTTTTAAAAGAAAAAAAGAAAAAGTTTCATTTCAACCGGTAACGATATGTTTTCTACTAACCTAATACGTAATTACGTCATTACCTCTACTTAATTACCCTTAAATAATTAATCTTTACAACACCAATATAATTACCCCTATCAATTACGAAAAGACGCTATTACGAACTATATCATCCCTACTTAACTATACTAACGAAACCTGAACTATAATCATTACTTCGGCTAAACATCACTAATATTAACTGAACTTAAAATACCACTTCAGTCAAACTTTATTAATCTAAACGAACTTACTAATTTAAACCCTTCATAATTAATACGATAATAACAATATTACTATAGAAACTAATCATTTAAACATATTACAATTAATACTACAAACAACCCTATTACTACTAGGCTACAAATAAAAAATATACAAAAAAAAATTTGCCAATATGGATATTACAATATATCCTTATAAATAGTATATATAGGCAAAGTAATAATATACTATATTACAGTATTCACTCCTGCAGATTATACGATAACGTGTCACGCTATAAGCTACCCTCTTGCAAGACGTAAAGTACATCATGTATATATTGGTCTGGAATGAGTATTCGAGACCGACGGCAATGCGTAGATCGATCTAAAAGAACTTTTCCAGAGTGATCCACTCTGGGTGGAGGACTTATAAGCCCTCACTTATGGTGCAAAAATTTTTATGCTTCTTCTTAACTAATTATCTTCAATTATACTACAATACTAGTCATTCTATTTACTCTTCAAAAACCTTATATTCACGTGAATATTATAGGCTTGAGACCTTACCGATATAGATTAGTAGCATATATCGATAGATTGTTTGCTTTTTTCATTGCTACTCAATGTATACTCCTTTTTAATTTAAGTTTTTAAGCAGCCGTTACAGTATCATAAAGGGTACCAATTTTAATGATATTCCTTACAACAATTTTACGATATCCGGATTTTTTTTTCAAAAACCGTCAAACTTAAAGTATTAATGATTTTCCTGGTTTGATTGAATAGCTAGTTAGGTACGTAGACCTTCAATGTATATTAGGGCTTTATAACATCGGAAAAATTCCAAAAGATGGATTTCCCTCTCACATTAGGGAAAAATAATTTTATTCGATAATTTTATTTTACATCCGTAATTAATAAAGAACTACCACTCACCTTTCAACTGACAAATTCATAATATTAACGTTTCGGTTAATGAAACTCGTTTATATTTAACCCTTCCTTATCAATTCAATAATCTGGCGGTGAAATACGTTGAATTAATTTCGGAATATTGAATATAAATAACTCTGTAATTTATCCTAAAAAAATTATTTTTATTGAATTTAATATAAATGTTGGAATAGAAGTTATATTCAATACAGTCAAATCAACCTTACTTGCAGTAAAGTTGATTGTATGTACTGAAAATTGACTGCAGTTTATGGGATTTGAATACGCTGTACTGTAAGTGCAGTGCAGTAGGTGTCCACTTCAAAATGGGGCACAGGCCAATGCGTTTGGCCATACAAATTAGTGTGTAGACCGGCTAGCGGTCTGCCAAAATTAGAACTTGCACCCCATCAAACCAACAATATCAACGCAGCATCAGTTACTTCAACTAAAGTGATTCGAATAGACTACGTTGCAATGTTTAAATAATTACCAATACTGATCAGTGCTTATTGGGTTAAATACAGGTTAGCTAAGTAAAACAAGAAGCTGCTTTCCGGTTACGCTTTTTTTGTTTAGAAAAGATAGAGGAAAGATTTTTGCGAAGGGCTTCTATACGCTGTGCAGTTGTTCACCGCAGCAATTAGGGAAGATTAATAGGCTATACAATTGTTCGCGGAAGTCTATAAGTAAGCGAAGGTATCGATACTCGAAAATATCAAGAAATCTTTATTGATTCTTTTTAAACACGTTGAGATTAACCGCCTAAAAGTCTCAAAAATCACTTAGTCGATAAGTTAACAAAAGGCTAAGTCAATAATAATGCGGCTGCTACTATAGGTACTAATACTGCAAATCGCAAAAACGACTAAGTCTCATAACCTTTAACCTAGACTAACTTTAAGGGCAAACCTACGATCTACCACTCCACACCACTACTTTTTTACTTCTTACTCAACTTCAATCGTTAAGTTCACTAATCTAAGCGAAAGCATCAAGTCACCATGCCTCAGATTGCCAAGTCAACCACCAAGAATTACACTAGTTAAATCGTCACGATAGCTTCAGAACGAACTGAAATCGATGCCATAACTCATTCCGTTAAAAAGGAGGTAACTATTACTTTTAGTGCCATCTTCGAAAAGCACTACAATGAAGAGTTCTAGTTTACCAAAGCTATTGAAGAATTTATCTCAAAACACCTGACCAACTCAATCGGTTACTTTATTCTCGATACAAACACCACTGAAATCAGCCGTGAACCTATAGCCCTAAACGACTTGTAAAAATGGGTTTTAAACTGGAGTATAAATATATAGAAAAAGGCGGAAACACAAGTAAAGACAAAAATAAAGATCTAACTATTTATTCGAGGAGTAGAACTCCTTGCGAAAAAAGGAAATGAAGGTAATTTGACTTACCTACTCTATAAATACGCCACGAATAAAAA
Organism: Anisogramma anomala; assembly: GCA_038502455.1. NCBI lineage: Eukaryota > Fungi > Ascomycota > Sordariomycetes > Diaporthales > Gnomoniaceae > Anisogramma > Anisogramma anomala. The sequence continues at coordinate 26,190,263 of JASMMZ010000004.1, read as the reverse complement.
CCCTTAATGGACCTCAGTTATAGGTTAAGAGATTACTAACAACAATAACCCTTAACTCCTATACACACGTTTGCAAAGACCTGTCCCAACCCAAATAAGTTAACATAAAAAATCAGTTAATTTACACCTCGTAAAACCTTAAATACACTAATTAATTAAATAGAAACCCCGGCAAACCCCTTAATATCAAGGGGATTATCGTTAAATCGCCCGCGACGAAAACCCTTAGACTTATTTCCCCTAAGCTCATTAATACATCCAGGTTTAACAGCTAAATTAAGGAAAGACCAGATTTACGTGCGAGTCTATTATGCACACGACTACTAGCTTCTTCCCTCCAAATTCAAATAAAGGTAATTATATTACCTACTAAAATCGAAAAAGTTAGTCTTTTCTTTAGCTAAGCAATCTAAAATGTCCTTACAACTAATACATCACCCTTTCTCTTCGATTCGTTTCCATCAAAAATAAGAATTATAAAACAGTTATCATGTTATTTAAAATTTGGAGAAGAAAGGAAAAATATAACATTAATCCGTATAACCTCCTAAACATTAAGTTACGCCTTTTTAATATTTACCGTTAGATAAAAGTTTAATTGCTAAGTTTTTATTTGTTATTTCATAGAATTTTCATCGGCTAAGCCGAGGATTATTACTTCCAGTACGTCACGAATAATCTTTTTCCGTCAAATTTAAAATAGCTCAAAAAATATTTCGAGTACAATGTTAATTTTACCTAATATCATACCAATTAAAACATGATTAAGTGGTATTCTATGTTAGATTATAAAGAAAAGTCGGAAAGAAAAAAGTATTTCTATAATAAGATGTTTAAAAGATTGATTTTTTGTTAATAAGTAATGGGAAACGTGGAAGCTAGCGAACAGGCTCTACTTCAATATGGTTGGCAATATATTATGAGTTATAAGAAGTTTAAATATACCCTTCAATACTTTGACACCATTTGTGAAGAATTTTTTTGCTAATTTCGTTCCTCGTTAACCACCATAAATATTCGAGTTATTAGCTTAACTAGTATATACCCTAAAGCTTTGGAATTCAGTAACGAAAAAAAAACCCTTCCAATTCGTATTATATTCATCAAAGGTACGGAAGGTCCAGTTAATACGATTAACGTCAAATTCGGACATTTACTTCCAAAGGAGGGTATTCTTTTTTTAAAGGTTTTTAAATAGGCTAAACAAGTTAATATCAGGCGTTAAAAATGTTGGATCTACGGCAAATAAAGCTGTTGATCAATACATAATACTATCGCAAAATATAAAGTAAAGCAGGTAATATATTATATTTAGTTTTGTTTTACTTTTAACTCAATTTCTATCAATAAATTACATAGTTTAAAGAAAGTAAAGATAAAAAGAAGGAAAGCTATCCGAAAGCTGTCGGTTAATACGAAAATACTAGTATTGGCACTGACCCGAAAACAACGTGATAACTAACCGAATAAGCCTTTTTATACCAACTTATAAGTAGAGACCTTTATTGCCGCTACGACGATGAAAACCCTGGACTTATAAACCTCTTTAATATTCAAAACCGGTTCGCGAAATAAATATTTTAGCAGATTCAACCAGATATGGAAACGGTACGGTATTTAATAAGAGGCTATTCGTAATATATCGCGTTACAAAGGAATACTAATATTATTACAAAACTTGATTACGCGGATATTAGTAAGGCTAAGGTAAGCTTTAACTTTGGAAAAACGCTATTTTCATTAGAATTAAGGATGGTTAAGACGATTGTTAGCCTTATCATTTTTTATATTTCAAAATCCCCTACCCATTTTTTCTTTACGTAAAGAATAAAGGATATTTGATGTTAACGTTAATGTTAAGACTAATGAACTAATATAAATTAAAACCGTTAAAAGCTTTTCATTTAGCTTTTAATAAAAGTATTCTTTTATCTTTAAAGGCCAAAAGTAGTGGTGTTAAACTTAATGGTGGCGGAATTTCGCTAATTATATTATAAGTTTAACTACTTAGCAATAAATAAGCTTTTTACAGTTTTAAATGTAGTTAGTTACGAAGACGTAAACTTATTAGCTTTAAAATTAGTTGAACGGCTTTATTACTAGTATTAATTTTATTTCTAAACCCTTTTAAAGTTTAAGTTTAAGTTGAAGAAAGATTGAAATTTCAACTTGGAATTTTCCTGAGACGTATTTTACCTGGACGACAAGTTAGTGTTATATATTATAAACTTTATTACGACTTTCTATGGCGTTAAGTTCCTTAAAACCATTACGACAAAGACAATATAAAAGTCATTACGTATCTTGTACATTAGTATGTACCTCAACCTACTAAACGTATTAGTTTACAATATCGGTATTAACCTTTTGTAATAGAGGTTTAAATAAATATAAAGTTAATGGGGATTTAGTGTAACTAGGTTCCCGTTAAAGTTTACTAAGGTATTGGTAAAATAGAATAGGTATATACCCTTTTACAAAGGGTTTATAATATCTTCGTACTAAAAATCGGAAGTTTATAAACTAAGAAGAACGGCTTCAAAGAAAGGTAAAAGGTTTGAAATATATTACTAGCCTTAATGGATTTATAACAACTTTATTAATATTTAAAGCTTATCCATGTATAAAAACGAAGTGACTTTTGTTAAATATCATAAAACGTGTTATAATATATGATAAAATATTAAAAAAGTTAAGGAAATAATCGATACGCCGTTATTTCAATAATGCCTTTAATATTAAGAACGGACCTTTAATAACAAACGTGTTTTTACTTCTCTTTTAAAGTAAAGTCTTTACGTAACGCGAATTATGTAAATACAATAGGCTGTATAAAACCGTAAGTATTACTAATTGAAATATAATAGTTAAAACTATTATCGGTTTTAAAACTTTCCGAGTTGTATAGATTGAACCGTACCAAAGACCTGTCGGACCCTTTAAGTTTAATAAAGATCATAATATCCATAACTTTTGAGTCGAACGAATTAGCTAATACAACCTTCCGAAACCGATTGTTAATAAGTTAATAAAACATTGACAGCGTAGAAAACCATCTAAGAAGAGGATATATATTGAAAATATGGATAGAGATAGGAATTATAGTCTCGGTAAGGCATATATAACGACATGGGTGTTTAAAAAAGAAAAGTTGAATGGAAAACTTTCCTTTGAGTTACGTGTCATAGGAATTAATAATATATTTGGTGAACCTTTTCAATAAAATTACCAAATCGAAATTAACGACTTCGTGTTACTAGGAATTATATAATTTGTACCGTTAACGTAATTTAAAAGCTAAAACATTACGAGTTTTGAGTCGAAGATAATTTACGAGTTAAAAAATATGACTTTAGACCGATCGTACGAAATATTACGGTTAATAGTTTAAATATACGGTTATAAAGGTTAGGATTAGAATTTCATTCAACAATCCATAACCTAAAAGATTAGCTAGCGTTTGATCGTCGATGATAATACTAATTTGACTATTAGCGTAAAAGTGAAGTTTATATTTCATAGCCAAGTTATTAAGTAAACGTATATGTAATCCATTACCTATTTTAAACAAATTATATTGCTAAAACTATTGAAAAACTCAAGGAATGAGATTGTAACCGATAAGATAATATAATGAATTAAGCTTTTATACGAATTAGCCGAGGTAAGTGTTTACTGATTTATAACGTATTAGGCGTATTTTGAAAATAAATATTATATAAACACTTTAACCTTAAACCCGTACCTATTAATTAAAAATGGTAAAGATTTTGGTATCGTAAGTATATAAATTAACGATACCCTTTTCTTTGGAGACATTAGGTTTATAGCGGCTAAATATCGTATTATCCAAAAATTATGCCTTTTGAAATACAACTTGGTTAAAAAGTCGATTAAAAACATTTAATTTAACTTTGATGAATTGTTAATCCGTATTTATAGTGTTAAGGCTTAAAACAGCACTTATTTTAGCTTATGTTTAAAGGAGTCAATAATAAGCTTGAAGATTATCTATAAGAGTAACGAGGCAAGATTACAAAGATATATAGAATAAAGGACCCGTACAGCTTATACCGTTACGTTATATTAACCGAAAGTATCATATGAGCTTTTTTTTATAGTATAGGTGTAAAATCTTTAAAACAAGGACTTGAACAAGTTAAATAAAGGGATTTAGTGGCAAATATACCATATGTAAAATGAATAAAAAATATTTTTTGTAAATTTAACGGAAACGAAGCTGATAAATTTTACAAACGGGTTTTTTCCCAATAATATTAACCTAACATCGTCAATTGACTTCTTGGTAATATTCGTTTACGAGGATAGGTTTCAAGAGAAATTTACAAATGCCGGGAACCTTATACATTGAATATCTGTCAAGTGTAAACGTATTACCTGGAATGTATTGTTTTTGGTAGTTTACGGTATAACAGCAAGCTTTAATATTGGTATAGTAACCGATGGTATATTAAGGATCGTTACTAAATAACCGTGAATATTACTTATACTTATGTCAATATATATCGACTTCCGAAGCTGTTAAAAATATCTATTAAAGTAGGGTACAATTAATGAGAACAAGTTTAATAATAAACGTAATAACTTTAAAAGAGGTATACGAAGCCTGGAAAATCGATAAATTCTAATGAATTAACAGTAAAGATAACCTTACCGATACCATAACCAAGGCTGTACCTAATGGTGCCCTGGAAAAGTTTATAGATAACAATATGTTAACTATACAAATCAAGGGATACGTAAACCGCCCGGCATGTAACGTGGAGGAATAGGGTTGCCTTGGCAAACTGCAAGATCGCTAGGGTAATGGTAACGATAGTGGCGATGGCAGTAATTTGAACTACTAGTAAAAGGTACGCAAATGGTGGCGTACCTAATTTGCATAAGTTTGTGGCGAAAGATTTGTGCACGGTAATTGAAGAACGAAGGCCTCGGAAGGGTGGAGTAAAAGGGCTACGAAGGGCCGGAATTGAGGTCGATTTCAGTACAAATTGATCGGAATTGACAGGGGTCTAGCTTGTAGATTGAGGAGGGATTTCAGAGGTTGCCACAAATTGATGGCAAGCTATGCTGGCGTGCAAGCACAAAATAAAAAGCCGCCAGTATTGGAATAGTAGTTAAATGCAGTACAGTCAAGTTAAATTTACTTGCAGTAAAGTTGATTTCAGGTACTGCAAATTGACTGCAGTTTGTGGGATTTGAATACGCTGCACTGTAAGTGCAGTGCAGTAGGTGCTCACTTCAAAGTGGGGCACAGGCTAAAGCGTTTGGCCATACAAATTAGTGTGTAAACCGGCTAGTGGTCTGCCAAACTTAGAACTTACACCCCATCAAACCAACAATATCAACGCCGCAGCAGTTACTTCGACCATAGTGATTCGAATCGACTACGTTGTAACGTCTAAAGACCTACCAACAATAAATATAATAATCGAACTTTTCTCGTTACGTAGGTAAAGCTATTCTCTCTTTCTTATTGAATAAATCGCTAAATTCCGCTAATTTGGGCGGAAAATGAAATTAATCCTTATGTACATTTATTATCATTAGCGTCGTCAACTTCGAAAACGACGTCAATTTATGAAAGTTCGTAGAAAAATCAACGAGAATCAATTTTTAACCATCCTTTGAGTTATAGTTACAAGTTCTAAACAAATAACTCATATATCACTCCAACTATCCTTTAACTTGAAATGTATTGTAATCGTATCAACTATCAATTCTGCCTAAATTTTAACCACGAAGAAAATTACCGCCGATGTACAAAATCACTTTTTAATATTGACTCCATAATATAACAAAGATTATATCCCGTTATAGGAATAATACTAGATGCAGTGCAATAGGTCAACTTTACTTACAATAAAGTTGACTATACTGAACTGCAAGTTGAGTGTATTGTTTCGTGTGGGCTTACTGTATTAGGTGTAAGTCGAGTATAGCATGCCATACTTTACACTAGGGTAGGAGCCAAGCAATTGGACATACAAATTATAGTGCATATTGGCTAGCGGTCAACCAAACCTAGAACAATATATCTACCATCTGACTACTGCAATACTACTCTTACTTCGACTAATTGGATTGACAACGTTGCAACGTCTCAAGCCCTACCAATACTAATCAGTGTTTATTGGGTTGAGCACAGATTGGCCAAGTAGAAGAGGAAGCTACTTTCCTGTGACGCTCTACGTTAAATGAAGGTTAAGGTAGAAGAAAGATTTTTGTGAAGGGGATTTACTGTTGCGTCAGTTTTTACGGTAGTAAGTAAAGAAGACTTCTAGGTTAAGTCGGTTTTCACGGTAGTTTAAAGGTAGCGACGGTATCGCTATCTAAAACACTAAGAAATATTTATCATATTTTTTAAAATACGTTAAGATTAACTGTTACAAGTTATAAAGTTTGGAAAGTTGGCAAATGGTCTATTTGGTACTACTTCGGGTACAATTACTGCAGAAAGACGACTAGGTCCTTACGTTCAATAATATATAATAATAACTCACCTTCAATCTTACCCTTTATACTAAACCTTTACTTTTACTTTATTCTTTTCAGTTGACCTATATTAATTTAATCTTCAAATTCGTCGATTGAAGCAAACATACAAATAATCGCCAAATAGCGTTAAGAAAGTTACGCCGCGCGATCCAATGCTAAGTCACTAAGTTTCCATGCGACTTTATGCTAAAACACCAAGTCTTTACGCTTAAAAACCACCAAGCCCCTCGTTTTACGCGCCCTATACGCCTTATACAAGCCAGAACGTTTTGATGGCTAACGTTAACACTTACTTCGAAGCTATTATCGATCTCGCTAGCAAAGGAGTAATTAAGGCTTTCGGACACCTCTTTGTCAAGCACTATAACCACGATCTGTAGTGATACAATGTTAATAAAGACTTATCCGAAAAGCACTTAACAAACTTCATCGGCTGTTATATCCTCGAACCAAATGGCGGCGAAGACTCTAACCGAGTTTTTTTCAAGTATCGTGAGTTTTTTAACAATTGGATAATTAACATATAGAAGGTAACCTAGGAAACCATTGAGTTCAAATTAAAGGCTAAATTTAAGTTCTAAGGGATATAAGTGTAAAAAGAAAGTTTAATTAAACTGGTAAAACCCTCTTTATATTAACCTAGTTTAAAAAATACCCTTAAAACTCACGGCTTAGGGGAAATAGTGTTAAGGAATCTTAACGCCCCTATACGCGATTTAGGGGGCCTTCCCTTTACCCTCAGCTAAGTTAAGCCTTTCTACGCGCTGGCAATAAGGAATTTGTTAACCTATTTGGTAGTATAACGCCCTCACGAGACACCAAAGAATACGCTTTTAGCGGCGGTAAAACATGTAAAACAGCGTCTATCCACGCGACTAGAGGAAAAGATGTTAATACTTTACACCAATCAATTAATCAAGATCATCAATTCTCTTGAAACCTTTAAGTACTTATCTCCCCCTAGTACTTCAATCGACAAACCCCTTAGAAACTTTTCTACGCCAGGTTTGCCTATACGCGAAAGTCTAGTACAGGTCCTACCACAGGACTTTACCCCTCGGGCTCGGCAACTGTAAATTACCCTTAATACCATGACTCAGAGGCTTTAAAGCTTAAACTACTAGGAAGTATTTATAAAGATTGGGATAATTATCGCGACCTGTCCCAAAAACCTGCTAATGTGGTCAATATTAATTATAAGCTTACAAACTTCGCCAAGATCACAAACGATGTAAAAAATTATAACTGGAAGCTATAAAACCTCCTCGAGACTAAAATAATGCCTTTTTAAATATCTATAAGTGGATGGAGGTTTCTTTTTCTGGTTTTTACTTACTATTACCCGGAATTCTTATAAGGAACGCCAAGGATTACTATATAATATTCTTAACTTGAGCCACTAAATTTTTCGAGATTTACGACGGAATGAATAACTATTCCGAGTGGTAAAGTTAATGGTTTTTAAATTGTACCAAAACTTAACGATTAAATTTTGGCTATTAATAAGTATTCAAAAACGTGTTACGGCTTACAGTAAAACTTTAAGGGAACTGCGAAGTTAATCAGTACGCCGCCAAGTTAATAACGCCTTTTACACTAGAAAAGTCCCAATAATAATCAACGTATTTGTTTTGCCGTTGTAAAGTAAAGTTTTCGTGTAGCGGGAGCCGGGTAAATAGGAGAGTTTATATAGAATCTTAAGTATCACAAATTATAAAATAGTTATTAAAACTGCTAAAAGTTTTGTATTTTCCCGAACCACTCAGGTTAAGACTTATATTAGGGTCACTGACGATAAAGACCGTTAAACTAAGCAACCGAGTTAACACGAACCTTTTCTATCCGTTATCAATAAGTCGATGAAACGTCGCCGACGCGGACGATCCCCGAAGAACAGGAACGTTTAAAATGAGGAATATACACCGATTCATATTGAAAATACTGCTTAGTTGAGTAAAAAAGAAAAGGATCACAAAGATTTGGTATTAAAGCTTCGAATAAAAGGGATTATAAAAACCTTGAGTAAACCTTTTGGAAAATAAACGAAAAGATTGAAATAAACGGTTTATTAACTTAAAGGATTGTATAATTTATACCAAAGGCTGATTTTAACCTTTAAGACCCTAATATTACGATTTTAAGGTCGAGGATCATTTACAAAGTTAAAGGAAAAACTATAGGGCGGTCGTAAGAAGAGTTACGTTTAATCGTTTAAGAATACCGTGATAAAGAGAAAGACTAGATCCTTATGTAGTTGCTAACGATTAAAGATATTAGTTAAGGTTTAGTAATCACTTAAATAGAAAATTGTCTAGTTAAGATTAAAGAAAAGTTTACGATTAATAACTATAATATAATGTAGGCCTATACATAGTTAATAACGGATTTATAACGGATCATACTCTTGGAGTTACCATAGGAATTACGTATTATCTACCTTTTAGGAACGGTAATACGATGTATTTGTTACAGGCTACTGCCTGACTAATATTACTAGAGATCCAACCCTGGTAGTTTTACAAATTCTCACGATGCTCTGGAGTAAGGAGGAAGCCGTAGGGGGATACGCTTCCACATGTTACGTAACTGGGGTGGCATTATCCTAGCTCCATAGTAGCCCCCTAGCAAGGACTTTTTCTTTCCCTTTTCATCGAGGTTTATAGACAAAATCCGATTATTTTAAACAATAGCCTCGATCTCAACACTTTTATATAAAACCTGGATTTTTTTTCGACGTTGTTTAAGTATTTCATTAAAGCCTATAACTTAGATCTATTCTAATATTTTACGACCTACTGAATCGAAACCCTTAGATTTTGAAGTAATTTTTCAACGCGCGTGTTAAGAAGCTGCTTTAAAGCACTTTAACGATTTAGTATAATTATTTTATACCTTAATATAAACGTTTTACTGAAGCCTTACGTGCGGAACTTATCGAGTTAAAACAAGCCGTTCGGAAGTAAGTATTACATTTGAAATAACGGAGTAAAGACGTATTAAACGCTTGAATAAATATAATTCGATAACTCGAAGCTTCCGATATGATTACGTTCTTGGAATAATTTCTCCCTTAAAAGGTTTTCCTTACATATATTACGAACGACGTTATTACTATACCGCTTTTTACGAGGGGTCGAGTTAACTCTTTAAAAAACGAAAGTTCGGATTTTTTTAACTTCTACTACCATGTTCGCGCCCCCTTTAACGGTCGTTAACAGTTTAAATGTAAACATTTTAATAGGTCGGTTATATTTTTTAAAATTAAGGTACGATTCCTGATATGAAAAATTATCAAAATACGTAAATTACGTTAAAATCCAAAGTTTATCTACATTAGAAAAAATTACGTTTACGCCATTTTTGAATAATTAAAAGGTCCTGTAAAAATTACTATAAAAATACTATATCCGCGAAGACGACAGCGGTACTAGAGACTCAAACGCCTTTATAATTATACTTCGAGCTTATTACTACGACTTTAACGCGACTAAAAAAGCGATCGTTTAACTTACGAGTATAAAATGAGAAGTTCGTAAACGATTTTACGTTTTTTTTAACGTTGAGGGAGCTTTTTTCGCGAAAGCTTACGGTATAACTTGGGAATCCACCGCTAAACTCTTCATTTTAAAGTGAGCTATTAACGATATACTCGCTAACAAGTTATACCCCGTCGATATGCTTACGGATTAAAATTAATAAGTTGTCCGTACCTAATTTATCGACTTAAGCTTTTATAACCTTCGTATTTGTTATAGAGATATTAATATTATTATTATGAGGGGTATTTTATGTAATAGAAATGATATTGGTAATCCGCTCGTTCTTAATGATTAGGGCGATATTATTATAACTAACGTGAACGTATTTTAAGTCATTTTCAAGCGGCGTGCCGCTTAGGTTAACTACTAGGAACTTTCTCACCGTAATAACTTCGAGTTATACTTACGTTACAACGAAAATAACTACCGTATCCGTATCTACTCATAAGATCCGACGTTACACCCGAAAGACTTTAACGTTAAAGCCGTTATAAAAGTTTATTTTACTTTAGTCGAAAATATTATCGACCTTAATGAGGGAAAAACGAAACTTTTATATATAATCGCGTACAAACGTTGATAGAACTTTAATTCAACTCGATAAATTCGTTTCAGCTTTTAAATACCTCCTGTTCATAATAAATATACTTTGCAATTTCATTCGTTTTATTTACGCTTTATTAGATATAGATTTTAAATATTATAAAGCTGTAAGTAAATCGTTTACCGATCGTTTAAAGCTATCGCGTTTTACTATCATACTACGATAATTCGGCGAAACTACCATTGCGTACTCGGTTTCTCCTTACAACTTATTTCTTTCCAAACCTTTTAAAATATTAACCTTGATAAGTAACGTCACCGGATATAAATTAATATCGTCCCCATATTCTAATATAAAGTTCATTTGGGTAAACTTTCAATAAAATACTGATGAGTTACTTTCGATATTTTGAAATATATAATAATTTTAAGAAGAATAAATAATTATCTCGTTTAAGAACAGAGATTCGCGTCCGTTTATAAAATTACGAAAGGGGTCAATGCCGTTACGTTTCACGTTTTTTCACGAAAAGATCGTAAAGATCAAGTTACTATTATACGGTTCGCCTTCGCCTTTTTAGAAAATATTATTAAAATACTCGCGCCAAAAACCCTTATTTTTATTTATAATAAACCTTTCGACGACTTCCACAAATTAGCTCCTTTATTCTAAAAAGATTTTAACAATAAACTACTCCTTTACCATTCTTAAACAAATTATGAAATCTTTTTTATACCGATAATTAAAGCTAACCTTTAAAAGTCCCATAAGGCACTTTATATGGTATATCGCGTAGAAAACTCTTTATATTACGTAAAATATTAACCGAATTATTTAACCAAGGTTATATTCAAACATGTAGCTTCTTAACGGATACCTCTGTACTCTTCGTAAAAAAAACCCGGAGATAAGTTACGTTTTTATATAGATTATTTCCGGCTTAATACTATTACGAAAACGGATAGTTATTGTTTTTTCTTATTAAAAAGACGTTTGTGAATATCTTATAAATCAATTAATTTATTAAGCTAAATATTATATCCGTATATTACACGCTTCTTATCAAGGAGAGACATAAATAAAAATTTGTATTCCTTATATATTTCGGACTTTTTAAATAGTTTATCATTCCTCTCGGCTTTTTCAACACCTCTGCTACCTTTTAACGGCATATTAATGATTTGTTACACCCTTTTTCGATATTTTCGTCTTCGTTTACCTCGATAGTGTTTTCATTTGCTTAAAAGATACCCTTAATAACTATACAGCTAAGGTGAAATAAATATTTAACGTTTTAAACGTCGCAGGATTCAGTCATAATATTTCCAAATACAAATTCGTCGATTAAAATACTAAGTACCTAGAATTCGTTATCGAAACTAGCGTCGGCGTATGTATAAACCCAAAAAAGCTATACGTTATCTGGAAATGGATGAATTCCACGTTGGTTTTAAGAATACGAATGTTTTTTAAATTCGCGAACTTTCATCGGAATTTTATCTACGATTTTTCGATGATTTTTAAACTACTATTTCATTTAATCTTTAAAGGTATCCCATTTTGTTAAGGGCTCGAAGAAAAAGCTATTTTCGAATAGTTTAAGCTTAGCTTTCTTTCCTAGACTATATTTGCCCAGTAAAACTCTAATCTTCATACTCTTCTAAAAGATAACTATTTTAATTAGGCTTTAAAAGGTTAGTTTTTAATGCGACAACTATAATAACCTATGCTTAATAATGTATTATTATCATCGTTTATATTTCGCAGAAAACAATTACGAAATCTACAACGAGGAGTTACTCCGAATTATAAACTATTTGAAAACATAAAACGTGAAGCTCCAGCGTATTACACTTCAATTGAAGATTTTAATAAACTATAAAGGCCTAAAACATTTCATAATCATACCAGATTTTTCTAAACGATAAGATTATCAGTTTAAACGACTTTCGTAATTTTATTTTCGATTAATTCATAATAAAGAGGCAAGTTTTACGTGGCCTAAAAATTATTTCCACGAAACTGAGATATTCCTAAAGGTCTTTCATATTTACGTTCTTTAAGTGGAAAACTCCAATTTTTATGTCCCCGAATAATCTGATTTCGAGCCGCTCTCGCATATATATATGTTTGGGTTAACCGTCGCCGGAATTTTTTTTCCAAAAGGTTATAAACTTTTAACTAACGTTAATCTTTAAAGTTATTAAAACGTCGTTATTATATGCGATATTACCTACCTCCGATTAGTACGTATAATACTTATAAACAACTGGTATTTCCTAACGATTATCCATATCTACGGCGGTCGTACGTTAAAATTTTCGATTTCAAAATATTTAATAAACGATAATAAGCTTTTAAGATTTCGTAACCGCATTTTAATACCTATGTATAAGTCGTTTGTTATCGCGTTAATTTAAATCACCTATAATTCATTTTTTACCGGTTACTAGGGTCGCGACGTTATTATTGTTTTTTTTCTTGAAACGTACTTTTTACCGGGCTTATATAGTGCGGTTCGCCGTTTTTATCGTAACTACAACGTTTATAGGTCAAAAACCTATTAAAAATACCGTCGGAAAGTATTTTTTGAAACCCCTTTCGGTTTTCGAAAGGCTTTCAAGCGAGCTTTGAATCGATTTTATAATGAACCTACCTTAAAACTATATTAGTAACCTACGTTACCTTATAATCATTATGGACCGTTTATGCAAAGCCGTTTTCTTCGAGGCTATAACTATTATAAACGTCGAAGCTTATACGAAAGTTTTTTAAGTTGTTATTAGTAATATTACAAGTTTTCTTATACATTTATTACCAACTAAAGTTGAAATTAGACCAGTAAGTTGTAAAAATGACTTTATAACCTCTTTACGGAAAAATAACGTTTAAATATTAAATTTTACTCAAAAACTAACGACTTAATTCAATGTGTATATTAAAAAGATTTAACGTATTTACATTTTTTGTCGTTTATACCCTAATTCGACTAAAGCTTTTTATCACTTAGTTTTTCATTAACTTTAAATAATGAGGATACGACTATTATTAATATTAACCCGTTGTTGATAACCTACGATTATTACATCAATTCCATATAACATATATAATAGTTTTTCGCTCCGGTTATAATACTACACGCGGAAGCTAAAAACTTTATTTAATGTATCCATAAAGCTACGGAATTCGTATAAGTCGTAATAACGGCTATATAACAACTTATACAAAAAGCCGTCAACGAGCGACGTTTCTCCTTAAAACGTTTTTAGGTCGACGCCGATATTGAACTTTTTCTATAAAATCATAAGCTAAACGAATTTTCCGAAATATTAAGTTAACTTTACGATAATTACTGATTAACACACATAATAGACTCCTATATTATTAAATTTGACATACCGGGCGGAAAACATATCCTTTTTTATTTTGATTAGCTTGTATAAACCGCATTGAATCCGCTCCCACGTTAACAAATTCAAGACTTTTAACCGTAAGCTGTAAATATTATCGGCGACGACGAAGAATATGAACCAGAATACTACTTCGAAAGTATATTACGAGCCCTTATTAAAACCTAAATTAAACGTATTCGATTTTTCAACTTACCCGAAAGGCAGGTTTTAATTATATGGATAAATTATAAAACCCTAACGTAAAAGCCGCTTGTAAACGTTTTTAATACCGTAACACTTAATACGTCTTAATAGAGTTATGAATTAGCTAAATATAACGACGGGAATTTACGCTTAATCCGTAAGAAGGTTGAATATTTAAAATTTACGTTACGAAATAAAACGACGTATAAACTATTATCAAACGAGTATTAAACAAATTTATCAGTATTAAGAAGGAAAAAAAGCTAAACGATGAGGACGAAATTTATTCGAATATATACTTAAACTCCTATTCTAATTCCTTGCTAAAAACCGGTTTACCTATTTTGATTAACTTATTTAATTTGGCGTTTATACAATTTAATTCAGTATTAATACGTTTCGCAACATAAAACAACTTTTATATCGCTTTTAATAAAATTTTCTAACCTCCCATTGACTTTTTTCTTCACGTTGTTAAAATTATTATAAGAAATTTACTCAAATATTATGTTCTTCATTTATAAGATATATAAACCGTCAACCACTAGATCTTAAAAAGGTAGCGGGGATAAAACACGCCCCGCCCTGGGTATCTAATTTTATCCACGTAATATGAAGTACCCTTATATCCTGTTTCGCAACGACTACCTAAGTTTGCATGCTTTTCAGCCGCTCGTTATCATTCATAAAGCGGGTTATAAAAACCTAAACTTACCCTGATCTTGAAAATTAAATGTTAAACACGCTTCGAAAAACTCTTTTACAACCTTTTTTATATTAGGATACAGATTTAAAAGCGTATAGGAATTGCTAGAGTTACGGCTTATAGCTCCGATGGAGCAAAAACGATACCGAATACCAGTATTTGACCGCTAGTTAACACCTCTCTTGCGGCTATTTAAATCACTTACCATTAGTTTTCTAACAAAATTTCCTTGGGTTATACAGCATCTTATAAATTTATTCCAAACAAATTTACTTATAGGTTCTGTTAAGATACATGTTAATAGCCCGTAAGGCAGGAGACTTCGTACTAGTTAATGGGGACCTAGTAGCTTTCGATTAAGCGAACCTATATCTTGGATAGCCTGTAATGATCATCCTAAATACCCGTGAGTAAATAGAAGGTGTCAGGGGGTTTATGTTAGCAGTAAGGTAGCAGAGGTAATAAAGGTGCAATATCAAGAAGATGTTTATTCGTGCTGTAGAATTATCACTAGCCGTTAGGTTATTCAGGTGTGTAGACTGAATACTTAGATTGACAACTGAAGAACTATGAAGAAAATACTATCTATGTGGTAATGACTGTGTTCTTATATCCTATGGCCTTCATACCATCTTCAGTACTGGACCGTTGAAGTCGCTGGTCGCTTCCTGCAGTCCTATGTAGTATCGACTGGACCGCTCTTCGGTCCTTGCAGTCCCAACCCTAACCCTGGGTCCTTACATAAGAGATATCCCAGCTTGATGTGTTGGATATCAAGCTTCTGGCCGCTGGCCTGTTCCATGGTCTGCAGTTAGTCCTTGGGTTATAACATAGCCTTGTTGACTTTAGCGGCGAGTTGTAGATTTATTTTATGGGATCACAAGGCTGGCGTAAAAGGAAACTTGTTATATAAGGCCGACACTTAAATGCCAATAACGAAAAGGGTTGTAATACATAGTATTATATTAAAAGTTAAAGGTTAAAGCTTTAAGGAGGGAGGAAACTTTTATTTTGGAACTGGAGTTTAGCGACTATTTATACAAGAGGCGCTGGGGTACCTTTCACGTGATATCCTAACCTAACACCTTCTATATAATACCATGACGTTTTGGAAGGCGCGTTTACTTTTCTTCGTATTTGTCACACCACGAAAAAAAAAAGGGGGTGGGGGGGAGAAAGGGGGGGGGGGGTATCTTTAGGGGTGATTTTACAAGTTAATGTCTGGGTAGTATTACCAGGAGTTCAACCCTAGTAGTTTTACACGCTCTTATAATGCTTTGGAGCAGGGAGGAAGCTACATGGAGACACGTTTTCCTACGTTACGTAACCGGAGTTACACCATCTTAACTCTACAGTAGCCTCCTAGCAGGGACTTCTTCTTTCCGTCTTCATCGAGGTTTATAGACAAAATCCGACCACCTTGAGCGATAGCTCCGGACTCAGCCCCTTTACAGTATTGAACTATTATACGAACTAACTAAAATAGGTGCTTATTAGTTTCTAATCTACTAGTCGTACTTTAAATTATTGCTAGTTATGAAGTCTTTAATATACAACCCGTATTTATTAGTAACGTAGAAAGGGGACTTTGGCTTAATAAGTATGTAAACTAACCATACCCTTTTGTCGAAACGTTTGGCTTTGTAGTATTAGAATAGTATATGATTAAGGACTTTAAGTTCTTAAATCGTAAGCCGGTAACGACGTTATTGGAGGATAATTAATTTGACTTTAACTGATCGTTAATCTGTATAATTTGTATCAATACTATCTTTATCTTTCGTTAAAACAGCTAGGGCACTGATTTGTCTAGAATAGATAGAACTTACGTAGCTAACTCCTAACTGTACCTTAAATAGCGTTCCTGTAACAGTTATAATACTACCTTATGCTAACCGGAAGTATCGTATAACCTATTTATCGCGACATAAATATAAGAGCCAGCTAATAAAAGCTTTAACCAGCAAAATAAAAGGTTCGAGTAGTAAATACAGAATTTCAACCGCGTGATTAATATAATTCTAATCGACCTATCTAGGATTAAGTTAATAATATTTACGGATATGTATTTTGAAAATAACACATACTTGTCTTTACAAATCAGCATTTTAATAATCTTTATTAACGAAGATAAGCGGGACAACTAGACCAATATTATTGGTAACCTAATTTACTAAAACCATTGTTAAGTGAAAAAGGTGTAAAGGAACTAAAACCGGAGATGTCGCTCAAGGTGGTCGGATTCTGTCTATAAACCTTGATGAAGAAGGGAAAGAGAAATTTCTACAAGGGAGCAGCCATGTAACTAAGATGGTGCAACCCCCACCCCTCTCGGTTACGTAACATGTGGAAGCGTGTACCTATGTAGCTTCCTCTATACTCCAGAGTATTGCAGGAGCGTGTAGAACTACTAGGGTTGGATCCCTAGTAATACTAGCCAGGTATTAGCCTGTAAAATTACCCCCAAAGACAATCCTCTCCCCCCCCCCCCTTTTTTTTTTTTTTGTATTATTACGTGTGGCGTGGTAAGTACGTAGGAGGGTAAGCGCGCCTTTCAGAACGTCGTAGTGTTTTATGGAAGTTGCTAAGACGTGCTAGGCCAAACATCACGTGAAAGATGCTCTAGCGCCCTCCCCCCTTTATAAATAGTCCCTAAACATTAGTTTAAAAATAAAATTTTCCATTCTTTTTCAACTTTTAACCTTTCGTATAGTATCATTATCTTCAGCCTTTAGTGTATTACTAGTGTTGCAGTCTTTTCAATTATTAAATTTGCAGTGCTAAGTTTACTTTTACACTCATCTATATTTAATGATAAACTCCCAACTTGTTGCCGAGGTAGACAAATCTATTAGAAATGTACGTCATATGATTTAAAGATGTTTTGTATCTACTAACAAGTATAAATTTCCCGCCTTACGGGCTATCGATATGTATGCCGATAGGACGCGAGAGCAAACGTATTTCGAGTGTGTTTACAAGATAGCGTATAACCTTAAGAAATTTTGCTAAAAAACCGAGGGTAAGTAATTCCGATAGCGACTTTAAAGATGCTAATAAGCGGTTAGATAATAGCGTTTGGTGTCGTCTCTACTCCGTCGGAACTTCGAGCCGTAACTTTGTCCATTTTTGTACACCGTTAGACCTGAATCCTAATATTAATCAGGCTATAAAAGAATTATTTAAAACGCGTTTAGCGTTTGATTCTTAAGAATAGGGTAAGTTTAAGTTTTTGTAAGTCGCTTCATAAGTGTTAACGAGCAGTTAGAAAGCGTATCAACTTAGGTAATCTCTGTAAAAAGGGCTATAAGGGTACGTCATATTACGTAGCATAAGATTGATAGCCGAAGCGGGGAGGGTTTTTTCCCTGTCACCCCCGTACGTTTTAGGAGCCTACGGGCTATATAGCTGATAAATAAGGAATGTATTGCTTAAGTAAGTTTTTCGTAATAAGGTAAAAACGTGGAGGACGCAGCTAACAAGCGGTTAGGAAGCGTTGTTAAAAGCGATATAAAAGCTTATGTAAGTTTTGAGGTATATTAATATGAAGTTAGGTCGTATAGATGTCAAGTTAAGCCAGTTAGTTGAAATAGGCAAGAAATTGTTAAGTAAGGAGTTAAATTAGAATTTCGAGGATATTATTCAATAGGTCTGGTCGTCGTTGTTAGGTTTCCCTCTTTGTTAATATTAATACATTATTCTTGTCATCTGTTCGTCAGCGGTTCATACGTTGCTTTATCTCGTAAAGTAAAGTATAAATGTTAGGACCATTTACGGGTTAGGTATAAGAGCCTATCTTTATATTTAACTAATTCATAACTTGATTCGGAGATATTAACTGCCACGGTATTAAAAAAGCTTAAAAGCGGCTTTTATGTTAGGTATATATAACCCACTTATTTAACTAAAAATTTCCATTTCGGTTGGTTATAAAGTTGAGTACGTTCAACTTGAGGTTTATTACGAGCCTATAGTATACTTTCGACTTGGTATTCTGGTTTTATTTCACCGTCGTTGCTTACAATATTTACGGCTTACTATTAAAAGTTTCGAATTTATTGGCTTAAAAACGGATCAAAAGTAGCTTGTATGAGTTGATTTATATAAAATGGAAAATTCTTTCCATCTAGTACGTTAAGTTTAACAACATGGGAGTTGATTATACCCATTACTCGGTATTTGTTGTGAAGCTAATT
Organism: Anisogramma anomala; assembly: GCA_038502455.1. Lineage (NCBI taxonomy): Eukaryota > Fungi > Ascomycota > Sordariomycetes > Diaporthales > Gnomoniaceae > Anisogramma > Anisogramma anomala. Next base: position 26,171,163 of record JASMMZ010000004.1, on the reverse strand, counting down.
TAATCTTTTGGAAAATTCGTTTAACTTGTGGTTTTTAAGGAAAAGCTAAACATCTTCGCCGATTCGAATTTTTTTTGTAAGGGTGCGCCACTTATTAGAAGATTTCTTTATTCGTTATTACGTAATTGCTATTACGGCTTATACGAATTCCATTGCTTTATGGATCTGTTAAATAATATTTTAACTTTTACGCATAGTATTATAGTCGGAACGGGAAAACGTTATACTGGTTACATAGAATCGACGTGGTAACTGTAGGTTAAAAAACGGGTTAATACTAATCGTAATCGTATCTTTATCATTTAATATTAATTTATAACCGGATAATAAACGGCTTTAGTTGAATTGGGTATAAACGGCGAAAAAACATAAATACGCTAAAACTTTTTAATTTACGCGTTCGGTCACATCGTCGTTTTAGGGGTAAAAGATAGTATTTATGCGGTAATTTACTCCAATTAGATTATAAAGTCGGTTTTAAAACTTATCGGTCTAATTTGAATTATGGTCGTTATTAAGCGTACGCGAAAACCTATAAAATCGTTAATAGTAATTTAAAAACCTTTTCGAATAAGCTTTGGTATTTATAATAGTTATAGCCTCGAAGGTAACAATTTTATTTAAGCGGGCCGTGATTACTATAAGGTAACATAGGTCGCTGGTATATTCCTAAGGTAAGTTAACTATAAAGTTAACAGAAAGTTTATTTTAAAGCCGTTGGGAAACCTAAAGGGGTTTGAAAAATCCCTTTCGACAATGTCTCCAATAGGTTATATGCCTCCAAATGTCGTAGTTACAATAAAATCATCGGATCGCGCGATATAATCCGGGATAAAAGTATGTTTTGGAAAGAATAGCGATGATGACGTCGTAGCCTGGGTAACTAGTAAAAAGTAAATCGTAGGTAGCTTAAATTAACGCAGTCATAAGCGGCTCGTAAATAGGTACCTCAATATAGTTGCGAAACAGTAAAATTTTATTGTTGTTTACTAAATATTTCGAAATAGAAACCTTTAACGTATGGTCGACGTTGGTACAGATATCCGTTAGGAAATATCGATCGTCTATACGTATCATACGTATTAGTTAGGGGTAGGTAATATTGCATGTAATAGCGGCATCCCAATAGCTTTCAAGATTAATGTTGGTAAAGAGTTTACGGCTTTTCGAGATAAACTTGCCGGCGATAGTTAACCAGAAGATATACGTATGTGGAAGCGGCTTGGAAGCAGATTTTTCGGGACGTAAAAATTAAAGTTTTAGATTTAAATAACGTAAATCAAAAAATCCCGTAGAAATATCTTAATTTCATTGTAATAACGAATCGGGTCGCGTATAATTTGTTATTTCATTATATACTGATTGATAAATGAATTACTAGAGGCGTTTAAACTAACGTATTTATCGTTTGAAAAGCCGTTGTGTGGATATAAAGTACTTCAAGTTTTTATTGTTTATTAGGATTGTAAACGAGCGTGCCGTGCCTCGAAGATTCGAGTTTTATGTTTTGAAATAGCTTATAATTACCAATAGCTTCTTATCGTGGATTTTGTGGTTATATTTAACAAGAGACATGCGATGGGAGTAACACATTACTAGGCGTAGGTTACCGTGGTTGTCGCGTTGAAAAAGGTAGCCTCTTAAGACTTAAGTAAAACAGTCGATTTTTTGAAAGGTATTGCGGTTAGCAATCTATTAGGCGAATATAGTTTCGGAAAAAAAGATAAGATTAAGCCGTTCGAAAACAGCTTTTTTTTAGCCTTCTAACGAAATAGGGTACTTTTACGGATGAACTAAAGTAATAGTTCAATAATCGTTAAGTAATTACAAATAAAATACTGTTAGAAATTTACAAACTTAAAAAAGCCTTGTGCTTTCAAAATCGACGTAGGAGTCGCCTTTTTCTGTATAGCGCGTAGCTTTTTAAAATCTATATATATACCAACATTAACTTCGATAATGAATCTTAAGTATTTGGTTTTTTAAATACCGAATTCGTATTTGGAAATATTTAGGTTAAGTGCCGCAGCGTTTAAAGCGTTAAGTATTTATTTAACTTTAGTTATTATTGGTAAGACTTTATCGTTGCAATGAAGTCGAATCGAATCACTGTGGTTGAAGTAACTGGTGATGCATTGATATTGTTGATTGATGTGTAATTTCTAAGTTTGGCAGACTGCTAGCCGATCTGCACACTAATTTGAATGGCCAAACGCTTTGGTCTGTGCCCCACTTTGAGGTGGGCACCTGCTGAACTGTACTTTTAGTACAGTGTATTCAGATCCCACAAACTGTAGTCAATTTGCAGTACGTATAATCAACCTTACTACAAGTAAAGTTGACTTGAATGTACTGCACTTGACTGCTATTTCAACACTGGCGGCTTTTTGTTTTTGTGTTTGTACGCCAGCGTAGCTTGCCATTAATTGGTGGAAACCGTTGAAATCCCTCCTCAATCTATAAGCCAAACCCCTGTCAATTCCAATCAATCTGTACTGAAATTGACATTAATTACGGCCCCTTGTTGCCCTTCTACTTTACCCTTCCGAGGCCTTCATTTCCTCGGATCTCGTATACAAATCTTTCGCCATAGACTTATGCAAACCAGGTACGCTACCACTTACCTACCTTTTGCCAGTAGTTTAAACTACTACTATTATCATCATTGCCCTGGCGGTCTTCCAGTTCGCCAGGGAAACCCCGTTCCTCCACGTTATGTGCTGGGCGGTTCACGTATCCCTCGATTCGTATGGTTAGCGTATTGCTATCCACAAACCTTTTTAGGGCTCTATTGCGCGTAGATTGGTTATGGTATCGGTAGGATTATCTTTGCCGTCAATTTACCGGAACTTATCAATTTCTCGGGCTCTGTATACCTCCTTTAAACCCATAAAGTTTATTAACAGGCGTTTTTCATTGATCGTTCCTAATTTTAATAAGTTTTTCTAAAGGCTTCAAGGATTGGTCCACACTACTATAGGTATCGGTAATAATCCCAGCTATTTGATAATAATCCTTAATATACCGTTAGTTACTGTACCGATATGAAAGCCAATTAATATACTATAGACTTTTAAAGCCAACATATTTCGGGTTACGTGTTTATATTGAACGAATAGTCAATATATAAGGTTTTAAGTAATTGTAAGATGCCCTTTCGACCTATCTTTATTAACGAGTATTATTAGAAACCCGATTTACGATATAAGGTTAATATTATTGATAAATAACCCATTCGCGAAAATTATTAATTCTGTTTCGTTCAATCTACAGAAACCATTTTTTTTTTTCACGTATTGCATTTACTACTAAATCCGTTTGTTTAACTTGGTAAAGTTTTTGTCTTACAGGTTGTATGCATATATTGTAATGGAAAGGTTATACGATGCTTTCAATCTACATAGTGTAACAATATAGGCTTCATGTTCCCTTTATTCCAGGTATTTGTATAATCTTTTCTCGTCGATTTTGTCGATAAATGCCAAGCTTGTGGCGTACCTCTTTTAGCGTAAGTTAATATAGGTTTTTTAGCCTCAAAACCATAGATACGAATTAATGTTTTATTAAAGTCAAATCATATGCCCTTGACTTATGTTTTGATAAACTTGCATTGTTAAAGGCCTAACTTTTCAATAATATACTATTTCGCTATCATAAACCCAAAATCGCCGAAAAAAAGGTATCGTTTATTTGTGTACCTACGATACCAAAGTTTTTACCTTCGGTAATTAATAGGCACAGGTTAAAATTTAAAGTCTTTATACTAAACATATTTTTAAAATACACCTGGTACGTTAGAAACCAGTAAGCTTCTACCTTAACTATTCCATACCAAGGTTTAATACAACGTATTACCGTACCGTCTAGAAACTTAACCCGTCATTCTTTTGTCAACTTCCACAGTATAATCTGTAAAAGATCGGTAGCAAATTGTATATACGCTTACGTAATATCTTGGCTATTAAATGTAAATCGGTCTTTTACGCTAATAGTTAATTTATTCATAATAACGACAAATAAAAGTTAACTAGTCTTTTAGATTGTAAGTGATTGGGTAAGAATTAGTACTTACTTTTATTACCGTATTCTTTAGCTATTAGCCGTAACTTTTTGTACGGCCGGTCCGTAGTTTTAAACTTAACCTCGTAAATGATCTTCAACTTGAAAATAATAATATTTTGGCCTTTGAATTACGTTAATAACATAAATTATACCATCCCCCGTAATAAAAGGCCGTTAATATTCACCTAATTACTTTCCTTCAAAGGCTTACCTGGTATGTTTATAACGGCTTCGGAACGTTACTTAAGGGAAAGTTTTCCGTCAGACTTATCCTTTGAAAATATTCTATCCGTTGTATATACTCTTCCGGGCCTATAGTCCCCATCGCTATCTTTCTATTCAATATATATCCTCTTTCTGGATAATCGTCTACGTTGCCATAGTTTTATTATCTTATTAATAATTAGCTCGGAAAGATTATGTTAACTAATCTGATCGGATCTAAGAATATCGACGTGAGGATCTTTATTTAAGTTAAATTTCTTGAAGGGTTTTTCGTTACAGCTTAACCTATATACTTCGAATAGTCCCGGGGCTGTTAATAGTTTTAACCACCATATTTAAGTTAATAATGCTCAAGATCTTATACGACTTATTTTATTTACCTTACTAGCGTTACGTAAGGATTTTGCTTTAAAAGTAGAGTAAAAGTACGTTTATTATTTAAGGTCCGTTTCTAGTATTAAGGGTATTATGAACTTGGCGGCGTGTCAACTCCTTCCTTAGTTTCTTTAAGGCTTCACTATATGTTATAATACGTTTTTAAGTGTTCAACAAGGGTAGCGACTTAACTGTTATACGTGGGTAAGCCTAAAATACCAGTAAAGTTGAAATAGGTCCGTTAGAGCTAATAATATCGTTAAAACCTCTTACCGCTATTGAAAACCGTATCTTTTAACTTATAAAGCTTTTGATTTCCCATATAAAGATATAGTAGGACTTTTATAAAAGGGCGTATACCCTTTAAACCTTGACAATACCCTAGTAAACTTTAACGGGGAAATATTTACACTAAATCCGTATTGATTTTACATTAGTATGAAACCTTATCGTATTAAAGTTAATACCGGCAGCGTAAACTAACACGTTTAGTAAACCAAAATATGTGTTAATCTACGAAATATGTAGTGCCTCCTAAATTTCTTTCGCCGTAATAATTTTAAGGAATTTAAAACCGTAAAAAGCCCTAGTGGAGTCTATAACGTAGAGTATTGACTTGCCTTCTAGGTAAAACAAGTTTACGAAAACTTCCAAATTAAAGTATTAATTTTTGTAATATAAACTTAAACCTTAAAGGGCTTGAGACTATATTGAACAGTAGTAATAGAGACGTTTACTTACTTTTAGTACTGGCAAGTTTATATCTTTATAGTTAGTTACTTTTAAAATTTTATGAAGCTTATTAGTCGCCGGGTATTTTAAACTACGATATATTTGACGCAATTCCACTTTCGTTAGGTTTAATACCACTACTTCGGGTTCTTGAAAATAAGGTTAAAAATACCTTCACTTAAAGCCAAGTAAAAATCTTTTACCGGCTTCAATTTGTATTAATTCTTTAGTCTAAACGTTAACGCCAACACTGAGGTTTTTTGTATCTTTTATACAAAGGGGGAAAAAGATAAAGAAATTTATGATACAGAGAATAATGAGGCTAATAACAGTTTTTACCGTCGTCGATCCCAATAAAAATAACTCTTTTTAGACCAAAAACCAACCTTAGCCTTACTAGTATCCGCGTGGTTAAGTTTCGTAATAGTATTAGTATCCCTTCGTAACGCGATGTATTACTAATAGCCTCTTATTAAGTACCGTGTTACCCCCGTATCCGTAATAATACCTTAAAAAACTTGCTTTGCATAACGGTTTCGAATAATAAAAAAGTATATAAGGCCAGAGTTTTTATTGTCGTAGCGGCGGTAAGGGTCTTCGCCTATAAGGAGGTATAGGAAATCGTGGTCGGTTGGTTATTACATTACTTCCGAGCTATTACCGGTGCCAATACTAATATCTTCGTGCAAATCGATAGCCTTCGGATTATTTTCCTCCTTTTTAACGTTACTTTGTTTAAATTATGTGACTCATTCCATATAGTCCTATTTAAAAGTAAAGAAGTATTATTTATAGTATATTACCTGCTTTACGTTACGTTCAACGATATTATAACGTGTTAACTAACAGCTTTATTTAGCGTAAATCCAATATTTTTTAATGTTTAAGTTAAACTTGATTAACTGACTTAAAGACCCTGAGGAAAAGGAATACCTTTTTTCGTAGGTAGAGGTTCGGGCCTTCCGTTAAATATACTAGCCAGGCTTTTCTTACCATCGATTAATGTAATACGAATTGGAAGGATTTTTTTTGTTACTAAATTTAGAAGCTTGAGGGTATAAATTAGTGGATCCGGAGACTCGAATAGTTAAGGTTGCCAACGAGGAACGTAATTGGTTAAAAAACCCTTGATACACGGTGTTGAGGCATTATAAAACGTATTTTAATTCTTTGTAACCCGTAATTACTTGCCTGACCTGTTAATGTAAGGTACCTTCGCCAAATCTTACGTTCTTTATTACTTATTGGAAAAGTATTAGACTATTAAATCTCTAATTTACAGATTTATCATGCTTTTCAATTTTCTTTTGTAATTTAACATTTAAAATACCTTGATAATATTCGAGTTTGTGTGGTATTGGATAAAGTTAATATCGTATTCGAAGTTGTCTTTTATACCATTGTAAATTTAGTGTAAAGAGAAGCAATTCTTCAAGTACCGGAAGTAGTAGTCCTGTGCCTGGCTGGTGAGAATATTAGGAAATAGCGAGTGGAAACCCGGCAATTGAACTATTATTTAGAGGCAGATGTTAAAGAATAGACGTCGTTTAGCGTCGAGAAGTTTGTATGGTTTATCGTTATACTTTTCCTGTTTTCTCCAAAACTTAACAAACCTATTAATCATCTTATAGTCCGTATTTACCATTGGGACGCGTCGTGGGGGAAGGGTAATATACTAGTTGTAGGGACCTTTTATGTTTTCAGGTTGGTTAAAAGACTAAGGTTGTTATTGGTATTGATGGATAGGATAATTACCTTTAGCTAAATTTAAAAGGGAAAAGCTAGTGGTTGTGCCTATATTAGGCTGGTGTGTAAATCTAGTTCTTCTTTGGTTTGATTGCTAGAATTAAATGTGTTAAGGGTCTAGGGGAAAATAAGCTTAGGGGTTTCCATCGCGAGGGACTTGGCGATACTCCTTTTGGTATTAAAGGATTCAGCGAGGTTCCTACTTAATAGATTAATGTAAAATACTAACATAAATACCTTTGGCTTCGTTTGAAGCCTTTTATTTACGTGCTTGGCCGCTGTTAAGGGAGTATTCCGTGTTATTACGTAGGTATGTTTAACCTCCAAACAGATTAACGTGTTTTTTATCGTTAGCATGAGAAAAGGCTTGACTAAGCTAGAGAGGGTGGAGGGGAAGTTTTTTGGATCGCGTATAAGGGCTGTAAGGTTCGTTAATACTATTATTCATATGGGTGTGGATCTTAAGAGCGTTTTTAAAACTTAGTTAAGTCGAAAAGAGCTTCAACCAACTTTATAATACCCTATACTTAAATATAAATCCCTTATTTTTCCTGTTCAGATTTAAGCCTTAACTTTACCCCATTTTAAATTGCCTTCTATATATTAATAATCTAGTTTTCAAAAAAGTGACGTTATTCGTAGAAAGCACCATCAGGATATCCGTTATTTTTTTATTTAACAATGAAGTGTTCAACGAAGTTGGCAAGATTTCTTCCCGTTAATTCTTTATTGATATCACGTGCCTCACAGTCTTCGTTGTAGAACTTGATGATGGCAATTCTCAGGACTCTGACTGTTTTTTTCCTAGTAGGATCTGTAATCGATTTAAATTGGGAGTTGGAAGTAGATATCTTGAAGTTTTGGCCTGTGTAGAACTTATAGGGCGTATGAGGCGAGGGACTTGGTGATTTTTGGTATAGAGACTTGGTGTTTTTGGCGTAGGGTCGCGTAACATAGCTTTCTTGGCGTGATTTAAGTTTTTCACTTATAGTAGCGAAATTGACGATCAAGGTGATGTAGGGAGTAAAAAAAGTAAAGTAAGAGCAAAGGTTTTATGTAGACGGTGAGAACGAAGGTTGGTATTAATGTTTTGGCGTAGAGACTTGGTCGTTTTTCTTGCGGTAGTAACACTCGAAATGGTACTAACTTAGCCGTTTGCCAGCTTATTGAATTAAGACTTCTGACAGTTAATTTTAACGTTTTTAAGAAGGATTAATAAAGATTTCTTAGTGTTTTTCAGTAGCGATACCAGTGCTTACTTCTAGCTCGCCGTTGTGACCTAACGTAACCTGAAAATTATTTTCTGTTTTCCTGTCGTTGTAGACTAACGCAGTACTAATAGAGACCCTTCGCAAGAATCTTTACTCTACCCTAGCCGCCGTAGCCGTAAAGCGTAACCGGAAAGTAGCTTCTTCTTCTACTTAGCCAATCTGTGCTTAATCTAATATGCACTGATCAGTGTTAGTAGGCCTTTATCTTTGCAACGTAGTCGATTCAAATCACTGTGGTCGAAGTAACTGGTGCTTCGTTAATATTGTTGATTGATGTGTAAGTTCTAAGTTCGTAAGACTGCTAGCCGGTCTGCACACTAATTTTTATAGCCAAACGATTTGGCCTATGCTCCACTTTGAAAGGGGCACCTACTGCACTGCACTTTCAGTGCAGTGTATTCAAATTCAACAAACTGCAGTCAATTTTCAGTACGTAAAATCAACCTTACTACAAGTAAAGTTGACTTGAATATCCTGTACTTAACTGCTATTCCAACAGTTATATAGGTATTAAAGGTACCGTTAAAGTAAAGAAGGATATCGTCGAGGTAAACGGGGTGAAAAATATAAAGGAGAGAGTGCAACGAATTGTTAATATATCGTTAAAAGGTAATAGAGGCGTTAAAGAGGTTGAAAGGAGTAATAAGCTATTCGAAAAGTCCGAAACATATGCGAAATATAGTTTTTTATTCGCTTCCCTCCTTAATATAAAGTTTGTAAAAGGCGGTTTTAATATCTAGTTTAGTGAATTCCTTGTTTTGTAAAATATTCGTAAGCGTCTTTTCAATAAAAGGGAGCGAGTAATGATCCGCTTTTGTAATGATATTAAGCCAGCTGTAGTCTATATAAAAACGTAACCCTCTATTGGGGTTTTTAACGAAGATTATTAAGGCACCAGTTAGGAAGCTTTCCGTTAGAATATAGCTTTGGTCGAATAACTCGGTTAACGTTTTAGGTAATACAAAAAGTTCTTTACTCGACATGCTATACAAAAGACCATACGGAACTTTTAAAGGTTAGCTCTGATTATCGGTACTAAGGAGAATCTTGTAATTCGCTTCGGAGCGATAAGGAGGTATCTTATTGTTAAAGTCTTAATCGAATAAAAGGGAGAATTCCTTAATATCTGCAGTAAATTTGTCTTGAACGGAAACAAGGAGTCTTAGGGCAAGTGCCTTATTAATATTTTCGAAGGAGACGGCAGCGAGTTACGTAGTAGCGATTCGGTCCTTACAAGCCTTTCGTAAAAAAAAGTAAAATATGATGACGCCTACCCCTTTCGGCGTTTTTAAAATAGGTGCGAATCTCTGTTTCCAAACGCGATAGTTACCAACTCGTTTTAAAAGGAGTATATATTTCGAAACGTTGTAAGTAACTCGCTAATAATTTATCTAAAGTTTATCCAAAATAATGTTATATCATAAAAAAGAGACAATATAAGCCTATATCGGGTAATGGTATTTAGCGAGATCAGTATTTAAAAAAATCATAATGAAAATAAGTCGTAAATAAAAACAGGTATAAAGTATATAACTTTACCGAGTTGTTATAAGGGAATAAAAAGGCGCGTCAACTTTAAACGATCTTTAGGTTGTTTACTCGTAACGTTATAGCATTTATAATCTATATTTATCAAAACGTAAATAAAACGAATGAAATTTTAAAGTAAATTTACTCCAAACAGAAAGCTATTTAAACGCTAAGATGAAGTTACCGAGTCGAATTAGAGTTTTACTAACTCCTGTACACGAATTTGTACAGGAGTTATGCTTTTCCCTTTTCGAGGTCGATGAAATCTTCGGCCGAAGTAAAATATATTTCTATAGCGGCTTTGGCGTTAAAGCTACCCGACCGTTATTTCGGATCCCATTGGCAGGTATGGATATGGTAGTTGTTCGCGCCGCAACGTAAGCATAACCCAATGTCTTTACGGCGGAAAAGTTCCGAATAGTTAATCCAGGTGGCGCGCCGCTTGGAAGCGACTCGAAAGGCTCTTACGACAGTTATGATAATATTGCCCTGGTTATCTCGAGCAGGCGCGTTGCCGCCGTTATTCCCATTACAAGAGGCGCCCTTAACAACTATAGTATCTGTGATTTCGTAACTAATACGAAAATTGTAAAGGCGTCCATCGATAAGTTAGGTACGGCCGACCTATTTATTTTAATTAGAGGGTATATCGAGGGTAAACAACGTATTAACGAGTATATTATGAATGTATACCTCCAAGATAATAAGTTCAACGGCGAATTTCCAAGTTATGTCGTTAACTTTCGCGAATAAGGCCTTCCAAACGTTAAGAAAAACATAAAATCGTTCGCAAAATCCTTGCTTTATACTCGTAAGTTGAGTAATAATTACTTCAGACGCGTTAGGGTCGTAGTAGTGAGCACGGAATGTAGCTATCAACGTATTAAATAGGGTCTCTAATGCCGCCATCGCCTCCACGAATAGAGTAATTTTCTACAACAGTCTTCGTTCGCCCTTCAATTGTTAAAAAATATCGTAAAATATTTTTTTCAGTGCTGATAAACTTTTGGCTTCGACGTAATTTATGTATTATCTTGGATTTCAATATATGAAATCGTGGCTTAATACTAGATACTTTAACAGGCTAATTGAAAGGCTTTCGTTTAAATCGTTAATATATATTGACAAGGGCGCCAATATCGTAATCGCAGTTAAAGAAATCCGAGTTTTTGTCGTTTAGGGAGTTAACGCGGTCCACTATAAACAGCGGTATAATAGCAACATCGTTCGTAAGGTACGCAGTGGAAACCTTTTAAAGGGGAAGTAAAGTCGAAGATATAGGCGTATTAGTAGCTTCGAGTTATCGCATTATATTCGTTAAAGAGTTTAGTACTTTGATATTTCGTTGTTTTAAGTGTAAAATGTATTTTCGAACGACTTAGTTTTATTCGATAAGTTTCGTACGTAAGGTGTTGGTAAAACGTTCGTATTAAGCCGTAAGGTAATTGTACCAAGCCTTTAAGGTGTTTTAAAGTTGCTTTCCAACGCGCGTATCGAGGAATCACTTTAGGACTTGGGGGTCTAGATTTGGTGGATCAGGGGATGAAGATAGGGCACTAGGTTATAACCGCTAATAAATAGCTAAAATACTGTCGGGAAGTATTCGAGGTTTATATATAAAAGGACTAAAACCGGAACTGTCGCTTAAGGTAGTCGGATTCTATCTATAAACCTTGATAAAGAAGGGAAAGAAAAGTCTCTACTAGGGAGTAGCTATAGAGCTAAAATAGTACAACCACCCCCCCCCTCCCCCCATCACGTGACATAGGGAAGCATGTCTCTATGCGGCTTCCTTCTTGCTCCAAAGAATCGCAGGAGCGTGTAGAACTACCAGGGTTAGATCTCTAGTAATACTAGCTACGTACTAGCCTATAACAAAAGAATATATACAAAATATATTAACTTCGGTAGTTTACGGTATAATAACAAAATTTGATATATGTATAATATTTTCGGAAAACCTTGGATTTATTAATAGAAAGCTAAAGATTCCCTACTATCCCGGTGGTAATTTGTACCAACACAAAAATCTAGTTCGAATACCTTTCGAAGCTCAGAAGCACCAGCGAAAAACGCCTGATAATCAACGTAATAGCACTTCGTAATGCTTACGAAGGGAAGGAAATTAAGAAGTTCCGATGCATTAACGGCAAAGATAATTTTACTAATGTTATAACGTAAGTAATATCCAAAAAGGCTTTGGAAAGGTTTGTAAAAAGTAATAGGCTAATCATACATATCGAGGGCAACGTCAATAGGGCTCCCGGTAATTCCAAGTTACGTAAAAACGTCCAAGGATATATAAGCAGATTGAAAGACTATTAGTAAATTAATAATGTGGATTTGTTTTATTGGTACGGCTAACGTAAATGTTTACAAAAGCCTGTAGTGGACGAATTTTTTGTAGGAGTTAATAACCTTAGATTTGAGAGCTATAGGGTAATGAACGGCAAACGGATTTAATCTGCATGCAATTAGTGACAATTAGATTTGGAGGTTAATTTGAATTAACAGGTGTTTAACCAGTTAACGAGGTCGCAGTTTAACGCGTACTGGAAAAGATCAGTAGATTAGTTCACTCTACTAACGTATGCGTATACACTAAGAATCCGCCAGTATTGAAACAATACTATATTTAATATAGTAGGTTAACTTTAATTACAGTAAATTTAACTATACCAAACTGCTAGTTAAGTGAAATGTTTTCTATGGGCGTACTATATTAGGTGTAATTCGAGTACAGTATGTCACACTTCATACTAGGGCACAGGTCAAACAATTCGCCATAAAAATTACAGTGCAAACCGGCTAGCGGTCTGCCAAACTTAAAACAATACATTCAGCATCTCATTCCTACAATACTACTGTTAATTCGCTCAATTGAATAAACAACGTTGCAATGTCTAAAGCTCTACCAACACCGTATCATTTAGGGAAAAAACTATAGTAATATTGGGTTTTGTTGGTAGTGCTTTAGCCGTTGCAACGTTTTCAATTCGATTGGGAGAAGTAATAGTAATATTGCATGGTCAAGTGGTGGATGTATTGTTTTAGGTTTGGCAGATCGCTAGCTAATCTCCATAATAATTTGTATGGCTAATTACATAGTCCGTGACCGAGTGTGAAATGAACGCATACTATACTTAACTTGCAGTCAATAAAATAGACCCATAGAATAATACATTCAACTTGTAGTTAGTATAGCTAACTCTACTGTAAGTATAGTTGACTTATTATACTGTAAATACTATTATTTTAATACTGTAAGCTTTTTAGTTTGTGCGCGTACGTTAAAATCGATAACCAATCTGTTCCGGCAAGAGTTAAACTGCAACCTAGTTAACTAGCTAAACCTCTATCAATTTCAATTCACTTTTACATCTGATTACATTCATTTACACCCTAATTGACCTTAGTTTTCGTCAATTGCCCTACGACTCCGAGATCCGACTTTATCGACTTCCATAAAACATTTTTCTCTCATAAACTTGTGCAAATTTTCAATTCAACTGTATTAGTTAGTCAAATCGTTATCGTTGTTTCTCTGGCAGTTTTCTAGTTTTCTATAATATCCCTAACAGCCGTTACATGATTTGGCCTTGCCAGGCGGCCTTGTAACGTAGCTTTCTATATATATAGTTAGCCTATTTCCATCTACAAGTGTTTTAGAGCCTTTTTCGGTGATGTATTCGTTATAGCGTGAATAGGATTATCCTTTCCATCAATTTAACAGAACCCCTCGATTCTTTTTCCTTCTTAGGCTTTGCGGAGAGCCATTATGTTAATTATCAGGCATTTTTCATTAGTATTTACGAGCTTTAAAAGGCATTAGAATAGGCTCTCGGAGTCGGTATATATTACTATTTGAATAGGAGGAATCTTTACTTGACTAGTAATAATGTTAAGGTTTTCTTTTAGTATCACGTTATAATGATCACAATAAATACCCGTGAGTAAATAGAAGGTGTCAGGGGGTTTTTGTTAGCAGTAAGGTAGCAGAGGTAAAAAAGGTGCAATATCAAGAAAATGTTTGTTCGTGCTGTAGAATGATCACTAGCTGTTAGGCTATTCAGGTGTGTAGACTGAATACTTAGATTGACAACTGAAGAGATATGAAGGAAATACTATCTATGTGGTACTGACCGTGTCCTTATATCCATATCCTTCATACCGTCTTCAGTACTGGACCGCTGGAGTCGTTGTCAGTCCCATCGGTCCTATATAATCGACTGGAACGCTGTCGGTCCCATCGATCCTTCCCTATCCGGGGTTGCTGACATAAGAGAAGTTCCCCGCCTGATTCTAGACTTCAGGCTTTCTAGTGGCGCAGTGTTGCATACTGGCCTGCTTCCTGGCCCAACCTCTGTTTGTGTTATAACACACGTTTATTTTAAAGCCTATCATTCTACCGTAAACTTTTAAAGCTAACACTCTTTGTGTAATCCCTATAAATTTGACAAAGGTCTAGTAAACCAGGTTACTAATAATACTAAACTAGTTTTCCCGCCTATCTTTATTAACAAAAGTTATTAGGAAACCGATTTGTAAAGACAGGTTAGTGTTATTTGCAAAGGAACCCCCCGTAAAGATTATTAACTTAGCTCTCAATAAATTAATTGTGACGATATTAATCCTTCGATATAAGTTTCGCATTTGCTATTTAAGCCTTTCATTTAGCCGGTTAAAGTATTTATTTATCAAGTTATATGTTTATTATGTAATAAATAAATCGTCAAAAATTTCCAGTCAGTGTAAAGTTGCGATATAGCTATGATGAGCACGTTGTTCTAGGTACTTTTGAACCCTAGCTACATCTATCTGATTAATTATAGTAAAGTTGATGCCCTAACCCTTGCATCAAAAGCTAATGCCGATATTAATACTAAATATATACGAATTAAGGATCCGTTTAATTCAAGTTGGTTACCTTTAACTATCGTTGTAATCGGCTTATCATTTTAATACTTAAAGTTATTAATATCCTATTAATTTTATTTTATAAAGCTGGTCGTTTCGAAGAAATGAGTATTGTAATTTATATACGTTTTTGACCGAATTCTTGATCTTTATTACTAATAAATACAGGTAGCATATTAAGAACTTTGTACTTAACTTTAATTCATTGTGCGATTGGTAGGTTAGAAACTAATAGACATTTATTTTAGCTAATCTGTAAAGAGATTTAATACATCGTATTACCGTATCCGAAAGTTAGATAACACATAATTCCTATATTCATTATAGTAGTACGATTCATTATAGGTCGGTGATTAATTATGTATATATTTCCATCACATCTCGGCCATAAATTATAAAGTTCCCTTTAGTTTCAGCTAGTAATTGACTGTTAAGTCGAGAACCATACGTTATTCAATCTTTCAAGTCGTAGCCCATTATGTAAAGATCTAGGATTTTTCTTTATTAACGTATCCTCAAGCAATTAAACGTAAATTTTAGTACGGCTGCCATGTAGTTTTGCCTCCTACCTTGTAAACAATTATCAACTTGAAAATCATGATTGTGGATATTACTATATACCCCTAAAACTAGTATACATAGGACAAGTAACAGTGCACTCTTGCAAATCGCAAAGTATATCATGCGAGGAGCGGTCTGGAAGGGGTATTCCAGAGTGTATGGAAAAAGAGATACTACACAAATGAGAGGTTTATAACCTCCTATCTGTGGGATGCATTCTCCAAATGCCTATTTATAATCATATATCTTTTATTACAATACCAATCTTTCTAATTCGTCCTCGTTGACATTCACGTAAATAAAAGACTTTACCGATACTAATTAGTAATTGACCAAGTCGATTATAAACAGCTAAGGAACTAAAAGATAAACCGAAGTTAAATATTTATAATGGGATATTATAGCGGTTCTGACTGTTTGTGCTTTACTATTACACCTTATTAAAACTATACGAAAGTGTGGAATTACGCGAGAATACTATTAAAACTCAAAGCGTAATAAGACTGTAAAATCCGAAGTAACTTTAAAAAGAACTACTTCAATACGATATTATCAATTATTTAGTATCCTGTCTATTAAAAGCCCTGTTACGTTAATTGTTAGCTTGTTTCAACGTTTTAAACGTATCCGGGTAAAGAGCGTCCTATTACGTATTAGACTATGTAAGCTAAAATTACCAAGTTTCGGAACCCTTCTTTAGGAGTTACCCGATTTAAACATAACATCCAAACCGCTTACGAAACTCAAAAGCGGTAACAAAATACAACATTCACACCGCTCACGAAACTAAAACGCGGTTACAAATAAAATACCCAGACCGCTTACAACCATGAGGAGCGGCTACAACATGATAATCCGGACCGCTTACTATACACGAACTAAGACTCATATACTGGATTACACAAAACACCTCCCAACACCCACATTTTTTTTACGTTTGCTCTGCTCGCCTACTCACACCCACCCTATACCGTGTATTCTAAGTTGAATACTTACGACGTTGAAGTTTTTTTCTAGCGGCTTAACTCATGTGACGCTAGTAAACGCCAACAAAATTAATTTAAAACGTTTAACCAACCTTGAATTACACTTCGTTTACGTATTCTTTGAACTTTATTTATACTAGTAAGCGTTAGTTACTTTACTTTAACCGCTTTATTTATCTTATTTGCTTTGTATTGGCCGATTGTAAATTGGACTATCCTAAACTTGGAAATTGAAATATACTAAAATTCAACTGCAGCGCAAAACCGGTAATTTACGCCCCTTTAAGCATTACAGATATATACAAACTACCTACGAGAAGTACACGATTATTTCACTAGTAACGGATTTAACAAAAACTAAAGAATTTATGAAGTACTTTTTTACATACACGTCATTTCATATTAATATTTTAAAGAATTTGGACGTCAACCTATAGAACAATAAAATCGTGGTACTGATAAAGTATTTGGACCCGTATACGGAAAATACGTATATTATTAACATTATATTTAATTATTTTATCGGCTAAATTAAAGGAAGCGACTTATTCAACAACTTTAGAAGAGAAGTTTACGGATTGGACGCCGGATATATAGTGTATGATCTATATTTTGATTTCAAAAATACTGCTAAAACAATTACAAGGTAAAAGTATTAATACTATCGGTAGAAATAACAGCTGTATTATAAAAACCAAGTTAATAACGGCCTACTTTACATAAATGTTCAAGTAAATAGACAATAAAATGATAAAAGTGAAATTTGTGTGAATGATACTGGTTAAATAAATGCTAGGAACGCTTACTTAAGATAAAGGATTGGAAACGAAAAAAGTCTTCGAAAATGGAGAAAAAGCGTTTAGTAAGGCTAAACGCTCACCGTGAAGTGGATACGGAGTTTGTTAAATTAACGGAAGAGAAGTAAAACGATTATCTACAACGAAGGTTAAACACGAACCTTCTACAAAACACAATTTTAAATAGAGACCAAGATAATACTATACCCCGGATGCCGTTAACAGCCAGTTTAGCCACGAAAAAAGCGTCCCAAATAAAGATAACGCCCCGCTTCAAGATATAATAAGCGGTGTAAAACGCTAATACGTACCTAATAAATTAATGCCTACTACCTACGACCCCTACTGCAATCTTTCACCGCACCGTTTTCCCACCAATAAAAGCGACTTTATAAAGCTTATGAACTTCGCTAAACTTTGGGATAAGGACGAGAATTACAGCGGTAAACCATACGATATACTCGACAACAAGATACGTGCCATATTGAATATGTATAAAAGACAAAATATCGAACCGTCTTGATTTTATATTATCCTACGCGGTATACTATTTGTGTAAGCTAAAAAAATAGTATTTATACCTCTTTACAAACGTAGATACATTAGTAAAATATTATGACCGCCTGAAATTATACTTCGATATATAAATTAACCACAAACTTTACAATGAAGACCAAACTGGCCAAAATTGAGAATTAGTAAAATATTAACGTGAAAAAGCTGATAAAAACCCATAGGAAGTTTTTATAGCTTTAATAGCTAGGTTCCGAAAGTATTAGGTAACATTTGGACTGGAATATAAAGGTGACAAACTATTTATCCAAGTAGTAACAAAAGAATGTTGTAAAACCATAAATTTTGACCCTATATTATTTCAATTGAAAAAAAAAACTTAACGGCCTTTTGTATAAGTTTCATAACATCTCTTAAAATCTTCCTTAGATTAACATTTGTACGCAACAAAATGAAAGGTGAGGGCTAGATTATTAAAGTAAACCTCGCTGAAACAATTTACTACGTTTAAAATGGAAAGTTTAAGGTATAACTAAAGTAAAGTAAGCGCCCCAAATATAACTACCAAAAATAGAGATATCAGGAAAGGAACTCTGAGAAAAAAAGGAAAAGCAACTACAATTGAGGATGAGCCTATGGTTAGGAATAAAAGGTACTATGGTTATAATAATATCTATGGAAAAGTATACGAAGCCCCCCTGGGTTTAAAAAAAGCGTTACATCATATACGGCAGGATCGGCTATTAGTTTATTAATCACCTAAATTAGGAATAAATTCGGATTGAACGACAGTTTTGAGCCGTTTATATATTTAAAAACTGAAAAAAGACCAATTTTGGAACATACGTGGCCAGATGTAAAGTCGTAGATAATAAGTGGAACGTTTACCATTACAAATACACCTTTGAGAAAAAAACTTTAATGGTAAAGATATTTACTTAATAACTTAAGACGATGAAACCGCCTAATATATTTTTATAAGCCTAAAGAACAACTCCTTCCTATATATTACAGGATTGTACTACGTAAACAAAGTGATTAACTTCTATATAGTGTTATAATTTATGTTTTTGAATAACTACTACAACTTCTTTTAAGATATTATGCTTGATATTGATATAACCGAAATCTTAATAATCGAAAAACGACTATTTGACGTGTTAGTAACAAAATTTTCAAAAATTTAGCTAAACCAAATAAAAAAGCACCGAAAGATCCTATTTAATAAAAGTAAAACGTTATTACTTAAAAAAATTGTTTTGAATACACCATTCGGACCGATAGAGGTTTACGTAATAGACTTCAAAATACAATTCCTGTTTTTATTAACTAAGATAAATAAACTTGAAATGAAGGTCCAGAGAATGATTAGTCAGTTTATCTACCTCTCATAAAGCGTATTCATAGCGCTTTAATTTAAGTTCGGTTATTTATGTTTTTTTTCTCCGAAATACGTATAATTAAGGCTATTTACTTAACGTAATCGAAATTACAGATATTATACCATCGATTAAGATACCCGGCTATAAGACGCTTTTTACAATTATTTTATGCTATAAATTATACGAATGTAGAAGATGATGTATTTGAAGCTATTAAAAAGTTTTTCTACAAGTGATAATTGCACTTATGATCCCTAAGATAGTTTTATTTTCGCCTTACAAACGACGAAAACTTTAATCATGAAGTAATTATTAATATAATATATTTTATTAGCTACCTGGTACTTTAAGCCGTCGACGAAATAACATTATTCAAGGTCATTCAATTCATACGAAACTCCTAAGTTAAAAATCACTAAGACGTTTTAGTCAATCAAAAGCTAAACTTTTGCTTAAGGACTGCGGATTAGATTATATACGACGTTGGTATGTCTTTCAACTTGACGAAGTAGCTTACTAAGGTTAGGATATCCGGTAGCGAATATAAGCAAATACTAATGGAAACACTATATGGTATTGAAAAATATAAATAGTATTATAAATTACTTCAAATAGTACATATGGTATTATTCAAAGAACTAAAAGGTACCAATTCCAAGTAATCTACCTTATGAATAGAAGTTAACGCCGTTAATAATACTTTCGGCTCTAATAGGTTTGTTTTTAAGCTTCTTATGTTTCGTATTTACCCAAGGATTTATATAAACATTACACTATCATAAATTACGGTTGAAATAGAGAATTCTGTAAAAAAAGCTTTAGCAATGTTACGTTACTTACGGGCTAAAAAAAACGTTTTCAAAACGGTAATAATAAGAAATAGCCTACGGAAACCTGGCGTTTTGGACCTGCTATTAAAATTTAAGGTCTTAGTTTAGAAAATTGAGAACGGATGGATTATTCTTCAAAAGATGAACTGGGTTAAAGGCTGTAATCTATTTATTAATTTATTCAATTGTACGAGTCCGTTTCTTAAATAATGGTAGAAAAGTATTGAAAAGAGATTGATAAAAGCGGCTCAAAACTGTAATCCGACTGGAATTAACAGTAGGATACCCTTTAAAACGGCGAATATATATAGCTTCTAATTTTAACTTCATTTTCGAATTACACTTTCGATCCGCTTTTACTAAAAGAAAACGGCTTGTTTATACTAACCTATTAGTACGTCATCGTTGAAGCCGCCCTTATAACTCGAAAACTAAGAAACGCTCTGGAACCTTTACCATATTTTTTTTTATAACTTTAAAAAAGATAATAAACCGCGAGCTTAACTTAAAGCTTCGCCACGACGGTTTTACTACTACCTTAGGTACCCCATTCGAATAATCTACCCAAATGGAAATCTTTACCTTCATCGACCAAGGCTTATTTCGCTTGAAACGGTTCGACCTAACGATTTACAACGACTACAAAGTTTTTTCAATTAGTTTCGTTTATAAAGTTAAGGATAAAACCAGAAAACCCTACGAAAAGACTCGTCTAATTATAAAAGGTTATAACGATGAAGGTAAAAAGAATATTATAACCTAGTCGCTTATATTACAACGGGTTTACTACTATTTGATTTTTTTACGTCTAACCTCTTTTAATTCACCTTATAACATATATTTTAAACTTTGTAATATTATAAAGGTATAACCTTAATTGAAAAAGAGGTATAAACAATGTATTTACGCCGATATACCTATAAACTTTTTTTAAAAAAAACATTTAACTAAAACGATTCTACGTATTGGAAAACTACGTTACTGCATAGCTAAATTTAATATTTACTGATGTAATACCTACTAAAGGCATCATAAAAAGCGGATCGGTATAATTAGCGTAACCTTTGACCCGTATTTATTAATATAGATAGCCCGTTTTAAGGGCTTTACATTAACAGATATATGGACAGACAATACATTAAAGTTGTATAACGCGTCGGTTTTCGCATTTAAAAATAGGAAACTTATGGAGGCCAGCCTAAGGCGAAATCTAAAACGTATCTGACGAAGGATTACATAATTGACTTCTATAACGTTATGATTAATTTCAAAAACAATGTTTTGAGCTTTACATAAAAAGGGTGGTTCAATAAAGTTGCCATTATAATGTCAAAGAACGTAAAACGGGCTGAGGAATATAAATTTTAATGCGTACGAGAAGCTTAGGTTACTTTAATAACCTAACTGAAAACGGTAACTAATTTTTCGATCGCCGCGTAATCTTAAACCACTCCGCTAAATAATGGATTTAAGGTGTTTGACAAACGGCTTATATTATAACTACATAATAACAAACCAGATTTACAATTTATGTTATTAAATATACGTACTATAAAGCTATTTATTTTTATGAAGGGCTTTTTCGCTAATAATAAAGATTGAAATTCTTCAATGGGCTTCATTTTAGTCATCGATAACAAAACATCAGCCCGAAACGACTTTATACTTCGAAAAAAAAAATTACTTAAGCTTTACTACGTATAAGCGAATTACAACTAGCGTTTTGGCTTCAGAAATCTATATTATAGTTTAAAAAATAGATACGGGAATTACTATAGTAACAACGTTCTGGATAATCATTTTCAACCTTAATTTACACGTTTTCCCCTTCATTATATATATTGATTACTCTTCGATCTATAAATGTCGGTTTAAATTTGGTATTGCGAACGAAAAAACATTTGATAATTGGTATTATTGCTTTACACGAGTTATATAAGCGTTGGAAAATCGAAAAGGAAAAAAAAACCCGAAGTTAATCGATGGAAAATTTAATCCAACAGACGTAACAACCAAGGCTACCCCGAACGAAATATTGGAAACACTAATATAGACAAACACACTATTTATTAAAGTTATCCAAAGAGTTTTACGGCTTTAATAAATCAATATATTACTTTTACCGATTTAAAGCAATTCGAAACCGATTATCCGCGTCGTTCCCTAATTCATACTACAGTGTATAACTTATATTTACTCCGGCCTCACGAATTTTCTTTCATTTAAGTTCAATATTCCATACTATTCCTAATATATTGCTACATTTCGCTATATAACTTTCGGCCTTCTTATAATCTTTGACCATTTACCTTTTTCGGTTCGATTTTACGACTTCATACCGTTTCCAATATACTGTTACACTTTATTTTACGTTTTTAGATCCTATTGTATTATTTAATTATTTAAACTTTTTTATTTAAATCTACGATATCGTGTCGTTTTTGATATTTTACCTGGTTACAATTCAAATACTTCAACCTATATTTGTTACTTATAAACTATTATTTTTGAAAAATAATGATATTACAATATAACATACTGTATTACAACCGGCCGCACCGGCCGGGCCGTAAGGGGCAGCTAATTATTACCAAAAGGAAAGGGAAAGAACAACGCCATCGTGTTTCTACTATTCTCCCTGTCACCCTCCCCCTTAATACTAACGCTACCGCTGTTACCGCTATCGACGATATCAACGCCAAAGAGGATGTAGCCATGCCTTTTAGGTCGTATACCCTTAGGCAAAAGCGTAAGAGGGGGTTTAACCCCCTTACGACGACGTAAGATAACATCGTCAAACTCGCCTACGTAATATATATAGAGGCTTATTTTCTAAGCGTTAATAGCGGCCGCCAACTTTTTAATCCGCCGGTTGGAGTTTACTAATAATTAGTATCGATTTGTTTTGGTTATTTACGAACGCGGCTATTTTTCGGAGTGCCTCGATTATTATTATTTTAAAAGAGTGGATTTTAAAAATCGGTTTTTACTATAAAGCCGGCGGGCGTGTAATACGGTTTCGACTTACGGTCTAAAAACTAACGAAATAGAGGTTTATCCGTTATTAATTTGCTTATAATAATGGAAACGAGTTAAACGACCTCTGTTTTCATAATAATTACTAATAAACTTACTCGCGGCTGCGATACAATATACGGCAAATAAGGCGTATTTATTAACGGCCCAGGGCTACGAACCCAGTTATGTTGTTTTAACGCTTTATAAGTTAAATAGGCTTCGCAATATACCCTAACTATATGAAGCTTAAGGCAGCGAAGTTAGCTCGCTTCGTATCACTTATTTACAGAAATATTAAAAGCAAATAAATGGGTAGATTCAGGGAATATAAACCATGGAAAAATTCCATAAATTTACATTTACGGTGCCAGGAGACCACCATAGGTAAAAGGGTTTTTATTTACAGGGATAAGGTAAGGTTCATAACTTTAAAAGCTCTCCATTCTTTCCACTGGGAGTTTGGAAGAAGAGGAAAAGGAAGAAAAAAAAAGGAGGGGGGGTGTGACGGCGGCGACAAGAGATGGGAAGTCGGCGATGATGAAAGTTAACAAAGCTGGGTTAATGGCGGCGGTGGGGGAAGGCGGGGCCGGAAAAAAGGCGGCGACGGCAAAAAAGGAAGAGATTGGGGAGGCGACGGCGGCGGGACACAACGAGGCTAGAATGGAGGCGGTTATTAAAGATATTGTACCTGAGAAAGGTAGGCTATTAGTGGTACTGGTGGTGTTGTGGGAGGCGGTAGCGGCGATGGTAACGGAGGCATAGCGGCGTTCGCGCGCCAAACGGCGCCTTATAAACCTATTTTTACGTGATATCTATTTGAAAATAAGGTTAGTATATAGGCATCGGTCGAGTAACATAACTATTGGGGCGGTTCAAATTCATTAATTAAAATAAAAGTTACATTAGATAGTAATAAGGATTTGTATTAGGTTTGGATACGCGTCTTTCAAGGGAAAAAAGATTTTTTTTTTTACCTTGGCCGATAATTATATATCTTTTTATACTTACCTAAAATACTTAATAACGTAATTACCTCTACGTAATTGTCCCTATAACACTAACGTAATGAAACACTAATCAGAAATAACAAAAACTACATTAATAATCATATCGCTACCAATTAATTACACTAACCAAGCCCTTGTTATAATTACTACCGCGGCTGGAAATCACTAATTTAAACCGTTGTAATTAACACCGAAATTACACTATGATTATTAAAACTACTAAGTTGGACCTTAACAACTTATACTCTAACCATACTGTTATTATAGGATTACGTATACAAACCGGATTCGTTACAATTATACTATCGTTACTAGGCTTTAGGTATAAAATACAAGGAAAAAAGGAAAGATTGCCTGTATGGATATTACTATATACCCCTACAGCTAGTATAAATAGGCAAAGTAACAGTACACTATATTGCAAGGTGCACTTTTGCAGAATGCACGATAATTTGTCACTTTGTAGTCTATACTCTTGCAAAGCGCAAAGTGAATTATACGCGGGGCAGTCTAGAAGTAGTATTCCAGAGTGTATGGTAAAAGGACCACTGCCCGGATGGGAGGTTTATAACCTCCCATCCATGGCGTGTACTCTCTGAATGCCTCTTTCTGATCATTCATATTCTATAACAATACGAATATTTCTGATTAATATTCGTTTACATTCACATGAATAAGAAACCTTATCGATAGTAGTATTTAGATTTTAGAGGTTAAAGTCGTCCTTCAGTACGAATTATACAACCCCTCGAATTAACAAGGCGTTAATATCAATCTTATCGTTTTCCTTAAAAGGTTGGCTAGAGGTTTTAATAATACCTTATATTTAAGGCTTTAGTACTAAGTTTTTGTTTTCATATTTTTTTCCAATTACCTCAATAGTATTCTCAATACAACTCTATATATATTCATCCTTTTTAATATTTCTCTTTTAAGAAGATGTTTGCACCGGTGGCATTTCATCAATTAATCGATAATAAGTGGAGGAGATTCGTATTAGCATAGTCGTTTGGCTTCAGAGTCTTTATCGTTAGTAACCCTGATATAGGGCTTAACTTGAGTAGTTTGAAACTTTATAGGGCTGTTAACAATGTTAATAATTACTTTATGTTTATATATACTTAAGAATTTGTACGGGCGCTTTTACCTAACCGATTTCCGTTATACGAGAACTTTACTTTATAATGGTAAAGTAAGTACGTCGATAGTTGTAGAGCTATTCCTAGTGTTAATAACGTCGTTGATCTGGCGACATGCCTATTTCTTTTATAGTTTTTTGAATGCCTTGCTGTAGGCTATAACTCGTTTTGAGGTACTTATTAATAACAGGGTTTTACTCATTAGGTATAGATACTTTTTAAAAACCAGTAACGTTATTTTTAACCTGTTAAAGCTTATAGTTTCGTTTAGGCCCTTTAACACCCTTAAAAGTCGTACCTCTAAATTCGTACAACTTTTAATCTCTGGGTTGAAGATATTATACGCTCGAAGAAGTAATGCATATACCTTTCCGACCTTTCTAATACCCTAATAAAATTTTACAGGCATTTATTTATATAAGATTTATATTATTTTAGCTTCTTTGTAGAATTCTGCCGCCGCAAAATTGGTAGCGGTATCGTAAACGACAACGATAGATGAGCCCAGGTATATGTTATTCTATAATATGCTTAGTATTTCCCATTTATCTTTTGCCGAAAAAGGTATTTTAAAAACCTTACTCCGTAAATAAAGGTTACATAAATAATAATGTAATAAACAGGCTTATTGTTAGAAGAGTACTACATGTAGTGAAGTAGGTTAACTTTACTTACAATTAAGTTGACTACACTGTAAGTTGAGTATATTGTTTGTGTGGACTTACCATATTTGATATAAGTCGAGTATACTACGCTGAACTTCACTCTAGGGCACGGGCTAAGCAATTAGCCATACAAATTACTGCATAGACCGGCTAGCGGTGTGCCAAACCTAGAATAATACATCCACCACTTAATCAATACAATACTACTATTACTTGGAACACGATTCGAATCGACAACGTTGCAATGATCTAAGGCCCTACCAATACTTATCATTTAAGTAAAATACATTTATAAAGACCTTTGAATTAAAGTCTTTGTTGCTCTTCAATGCAAACTTCAATTTTAGGGGAGTTTGAGCATATATTTCATAATAGTGATCAAACTTTTTGATAGATTTTAAAGTGAAATATTTCAAAACTTTTTTCTTTACGAACTTTACGAGTCTATACAGCCTGTCAATAATTAGGTGGTTAAAACGACGGTATAGTTAACATATTTTTGGCTTTATTAGGTTTAATACCACTTCTTTTAGGCCTTAAAATTAAATCATAAGTACCCCTACCTAAAGGCGAGTGGAAACATCTGACCGTTTTGAACTAGTTCATAGGCGTTAACGTTACGTTGACGGCGAGTGTCTTTATATCCTTTAAATAAAGAAGAGAAATAGTAGGAGATGTAAGGATGTAAAAGATTATTAATTTCACGACAGTTTAAATTATCGTTTTCCTTATTAAATATAATTGTTAGCCTAATTAAAAACCAACCTTGGCATTATTCTTATCGTGAAGATTAATGTTAATAGATGTAGTGTTTTCCCTCCGTAATATCATATATTGCGAATGGCCTCCTATTAAGTACCTTATTACTTCTGTGCTTTGTATAATACCTTAAAACGTGTAATCTGCATAACGATTGCAAAGATTAAAGGTATATAAAGGGTTAATAGCTCAATTAGGGTAAAGGTAAGGCTTTTTACCGCCTAAGCAGTATGAAGAAATGTAGTCAGTTAGTGACTAGGCCGCGTTAAAAATTAAATCTTTATGTTAATTAAATTTTTCAATGGTATCGTTACCATTAATGAGTTCGTCACCTTTGAAGTCTGTGATTTAATTTAGGTAATTCTGTTTTGAAAAAAAAGGGTAATAAATTCATTTTATTACTTTTATATTGTTTCATTCGGCGTGGGGGTAGCAAGACAACTAATAGCCAAGCTGATTATATATTCAATATCTTTAACCATTATCACGACAATATTTTTTTAAGGTTAACGGATTAATTTCAATCTTACCCTTATTATTGCAAGCGTAGCTATTGCTTTTAGTCTCCAGTCGATAGGCCAAACCTTAGGCGTTAAGGGCGCCTATCACCATACTTAAGGTTAATATAATTCATTTTCGTAAGGTTTTATTTATTTACGATGAGGAAATTGCCGACTTGGCTATATATATCCAACGAGTTTAATGTGCACGTCATAAAAATTGTAAATAAGGAGCGTAACTGGTTAAGAAAACATTCAAAGGTGGTATTTTGGCATTATAAGGTGCATTCAAACACTTTAACACATGTAACGGCTGCCCGTACCTGCTCGTGAAGTATGTCTTCGCTATTATAGGCTTTCCCCATTTTTTTAATATAATATGAACTTCTTAAATATTTGGTTTAGCATATTTATTAATATTTCTTTTAATGTTTTCTTTGTTATTATCGTAGTAAACCTCGTAATAGCCTAGTACGTATAATATTGGGTAAGGTAAACGTCGTATTCGAAATAGTTTTTTATGTTATCGTAAATTTCATAGAAAGTGGTTGCTTGGATTAGAAAGGTTAAGTAATAATCCTTGGCATATCCTGTAAGTATTTCGTGGAAAAATGAGTAAAAACCTTGAAGGGGTACTTCTATTTCCTCATATTTATTTAAAAGGGGCATTATCTTCGTATAGGGGTAGTTGTAGGGTTTCCTGTTAAATTTCTTCATATTGTTTCAAATTTTCGCGAGGTTTATGAAAAGATTGTAATTAATATCAATTGTTTTTGACAAGTCATAGGGGAAGGTCACGATAGTTATCCCAGTTTTACTAGTTTTTCCTGGCAGTTTAAGCCTTGGAGTTTCCGAAGCGCGGTGATTAAGGTAATTGCCAGTCGTCTAACATGAGAGGTGAAGTCTTATTGTAGGACCTGCAGTGAGTTTATGCGTATAGGCAAACATACCGTAAAATGGCTTTTAAGGGACTTAGCGATTCTGATTAAAGGGATAGAGGGTAATAGAGACTTCGAGGTTTTAAGGTACTTAAAAATCCTATTTAATCAACTAGTGAAGAGAGATAACGTTAATCTTTTTTACCGTGTTGACAGCTATTACTTTACATACTCTACCGCCGTTAAACGCGTACTTCGCGTTGTTACGTAAAGGTATCAATCTGACAAGTAGATTAACAGGTTTCTAATAGTTAGCGCGTAAAAAAGCTTGGCCTAGATGGGATTAAGAGAGAGGTTCCTTAAAATTTATGTAAGTGTGTTAAAGTTTTTTAATACACTTTTCTTTAGAGTGTAGGCTTTAAAAGTATTCGTTAAGTTGAATCAATTTGAACAAGGTTTTGTTTAATCCTATTAGGGTTTTTTGTAGGATTTAAATGACACGGCGAATAATTTTTTTTATAAACTTAAGCTTAACTGTACACTATACAATTTTCTACTTGTTTAAAGTCTGGTGGTTAAAGAACTTACCGAAGTTTTGAGAGGCGTGTGTAATACGATCGTAGTCTTTACTAAGATCTACGTCGATAATGTATTACCTAACAAAATTGGTTAGGTAAGCCTTAATCGAGGTTTTTTTAATATCTGTAATTCAAAACTATTTGTTATAATTATTAAAAAAGATAATTTCCATGGCTTCCACTTTTTTATATATTTCTTAATTAGTGCAATTATAAATTTATGGCTTATTGAGGATGCGTAAGGCGACAGAATTCATGATTTTTAACGTAGGAAGTTGGTATTTTGGCGTAAAGTCGAGTAGAAGCTTGGTAACTTGGCGTTAGGTCGTACGATGGGTTATTTTTAACTCGTTTTTGAAATTCTTGATGTTTTCTCCTAAATTAGCGATCATAACGATTAAATTAACGTAGAGGAATTGAAAATGGTAAAAGAGGAAGAAAATTTGGGTATAAGGGGTAAGGTCGAAAGTTGTCATTAAATGAAAAGTTCGAAGGTTGTTTGCTATTTTGGCTATGAGATTTGATCGTTTTGACATTAGTAGTATTAGTAATTATATTAACTTAGCCATGAATCAATTTACCGAACATTGAGACTTTTAATTGTTAATTTTGACGTTTTTGAAAAAGATTCGTAAATATTTCAAAATATTTTCGATAACAATGCCATCGGTACCTCCAAGCTGCTGTAGAAACCAACACAACCTAAAAGTAATTTCTACTTATTACTGTAAACACTGACCCAATAGTAGACGCCCTTTAAAAGAATCTTTTCTCTATCCTAATCGTCGTTTAACCCAAAGCGTAACCAGAAAATAGCCTTTTCTTCTACTTAGTTTATCTGTCCTTAACCAAATAAATATTGATAAGTGTTGGTAGGGCTTTAGAAGTTACAAAGTTGTCGATTCTATTGATCGAAGCAATAGTAGTATTGCATGATCCAGTAGTAGATGTATTATTCTGGGTTTGTTAGACCGTGAGCCGGTCTGTCCAATAATTTGTATGACCAATTGCTTGGCCAGTACCCTAGTATGCATTGTGCGCATATTGCATTTAACTTGCAGTTAGCATAGCCAACTTAACTGTAAATAAAGTTGACTTACTCTACTGCAAATACTATTATTATAACAGGTTTTATAATTTATTCATAGATATACAATATATTTCCATATAGGCTATATATATATTTTCTGTATTAAGCCTAACATAATACTAAAAACTCGAAAATAGAATAGTTTGAAATATTTCAACTTTAACGGTCAAAATAAAGTCTTCAGTACAATATAATAACAATTATAACTATAATGAAACTGTGTATCCTGAAAGTTAGTATTATTAAAAAGTATTAGGATAAAAATGGAACGTTCGTATATATATATTTACATTAAATGATTTTTTCGGTTTGAATTTGCAACTATGTCGGGAATATTATATGACTTCTAAACAATTTATGTTTGAAGATAAATTCCTTTCCTCGTCGATAATAGGAAATTTGTTTTCAATTTTTCGACTTGAATCGTATAAATCCACATTGATTGAATAAATAGTTCAAATTCATAATTTCATTGAAAGTAATCCGACGAGTTATAACGTAGGAAACGCTTTGTAGCTTACCTAATATAATGCTCTCCCTTCGTTATTCATATTATTATGCGTTTTTAATCTTAACCCTTAATATAATGAACCGATGGTCCTCTTTGGGGTTTAATCTGTACGAATTTATTAGGGTAGCCAACTGTGATCGACTCAACTCTTTGTCAAAAATTTCAAAGTTATGTAAACATCCGTTATAACCGTGTCACTATCCGGTCGCAATATTCATACAAGACCCACCAATTATGATTGATAGTGTCGTTTTAAATCCAAAAGGTCGAATTTATTAACAAATTGGAAGTAAATTACTGAAACAACGATAAAATCAACAGGGCTATTACTCATAACACTAAACGTATTGCGGATACAAAAAAATAAAATCTAAATTAATTATACTTGACGGATGAAACCCAATCTAAACCACCCGCTTGTTTCAAAAGCGTTTCGATTTTAATAACTAAAGACATCCACAAGTCTTTGTTACCCATAAACAATCCCTTGAATTCTACTAAAGCCTTATCCGCACAATGATAATCACCAAAAACAGCCTTAATTTAGTTCAAAAACTTGCATGCATAGTACATTGCTTTATATGTCTCGAATATATATTGAACTTTAATCATTGGCTTAACAGTCTGTGTACAATTTCCCTACACATAAAACATGTGTATTATACTTCTTCAATTGAAACTTTATTTGCCTCTAATATAAACATAGTTGTTTCATATATTGCCGCTATAATAAGAACTAATTTATCGGAATCAGATTAATCCTATAGGTTTCGATTATTTTCAATTATATAAAAATCAATTCGAGTAATTATCCAATCGGTTTTGAATCATTATATTTTAATAACAACTTATGTGAAGTCAGACGTAAAAAAATGTAAAACGGCTGAATCGAAGGCAAAAGTTAATTCTAACGTGGAAAAAGGAAATTGTAACAGCCTTTCTCATGTAAATCAAATATGACTTAAAATATTTTCAAAACAAGATACATCGGCCCATATCGGCCCCTAGGTGATAGAAAGTATCACCGTAAAGGTAAAGATTTAAGTATTCGTCAACGACTTATCATCCTAAATAATGTTTAAATTTAACGCGAAATCATTAATATTTGCCATCGATTCGTTCATAATGAAAAATATGCCTTTCAAAAGATAAAAAGAGACCTTAATTGTATATGATGGTCAAACCTACGTTAATAAACTAAGTAGGTTCCCGATAGTGTTAACAATTAAGATACAATTGAAAACTAGAAAAGTTTGCAGTGGTTTTTCACGAGAAACTTATGTATATGGCCCATCACTTACCCTTCCACATGATGCCAACGAACCGAACCCGGACCGTTCCTGGGCTGGATACTGCCTCTCCTATGTAACACCTGTGAAACGCGCTCGGAATACGCCTGAGCTAGGTACTGCACGTGTACCTTCTATTACGTGTATAGTCACATAATCTATAGATTAAATGATTGATAGCCTGAGTTCATGACATAATTGGTAATTTTTTTAATGTTAAAGTCATCTTTAATTTGACGCTGTACTAAATCCCTTCAAAATTTCTTTAGTGATTATCCGTATGCTATAATTCGTTTTTAGATACTTGATGATTATGAAGATTTCATTTGTTATTCGCAGGTACGCTATTCAACATAAAAAAACTTGGTATTAAACGGGTAAAACTAAGAATATTATCAATGAATTTTACTACTAGTTGTAATCTGATCTTGGAGTTTGAAAATTTGCTAATCTTTAATATAAAAATATTGTGAAACCTTCGTAAAAGTGTTTGTACCATTTCGATTTCTCTAATACATTAATAAGCTTTCAAAGTATTAAATTCATACTGAAATCGCATTAACATAGTACCAATTTAAAATTATATAACATTGAATTTTTTTTAGTATCATAAACTGATACTTTCAACGATCTTTAAAACATGTTCACCTATAAAGCACGTAACCTTTCACGTTTTAATTGTAATAATTTCGAGAAACTTTATATCGTAAATCATTGTTGAATAGTTAACAATATAATGTATAGATGTACGGTTTAGGTTGAGTAAATCAAATAAAACTTTAAATTTAAAGTCTTAGTATTTTATTAATATGAAATTAAGCACAAAAAGGCTTTGGAAATGTATTAGGTAATAGTGGAGAAGACTTTTAATTACCTTTAATTCTAATAAGTCTATATATTTATAACTTCCTCCATCAAAAACTCTACATGAAGTATTGATCACCAGGTAATAAAACCGCTCATATTCTCAACGAAGTTCCGATATCATTAGGTTTAACATTATTACTTTTAACCTTTAAATAAAAAATCATAAATTTATTTACTTTCAATTAAAGGGAAACGTTTGACCTTTACCTTCAAATAGTTTGTTAGTTGGAATATTAATGTTAATATTGAGGGTTCTAATATTTTTATAGATAGGGAGATAGCTGGTAGAGAATATCAAAAAGTGGAAAATAATAGGTCTAACTATTGTAGTTATAAGCATCAATCTAAGTAAAAAAAGTTTTCAGGTTTTGATTGAACTTTTGTTTCACGGATAGTCGTATTATAAATATTTGTAATAATATTAGTATTTTTTTGGATATAATATATGATAAATAGGCTTGAATTCAGTACCTTATTACCCAAATATTTGATATAATACTTTATAGGATTCGTTTTGCGTAACGGTTGCGAATAATAGATAAATATATACGTTTTAGATTTTTATTTTTGTAACGCCAATGGCGGTTTTTACTTGTTCAACGATGGAAAAATATGGTAAGTTAATTATTACAACAATTTATAGTTACAGTAAATATTTTCATATTAATTGATAACCACAAGTGTATTTTTTTATGTGGGGTTTTTTAATCTTGAAAATTTGTATAGACTTAATATATTTTTAGTCAAAAGTATAAATGTATTGATTGTAATGCCTTACCTTTGTAGATTTGTATTTTATAGCTGATATAAATTATTCTTCAATAACTTTATTAGATATATATTCAGGATACCATTCGTCGTTTTAAGGAAATTTACATTGTTTGTAAAAACATTTTAAGGTAGAATATGTTCCTTTTTATGTACGTTGCTGTTTATACTTCTAGATTATAGTGATTCATTTACAATATTATTTGGCTTTGTTGTATTTTCGATTGATATAGTAGGTTTTGGTAGGGTTTTTATCGTCTTCATTTAAGTTGTAAGATTAAAGTTATATATTAATAGAGTTCGATACCCGTATTATGATAATTGTAAACGAAAATCGTAATTAGGTTAATAAGATTTGATAAGTAATGTTGTGGTATAATGAGATGTATTTAAACTTTTTGTAAATTGTAATATCCTGGTAGATCTATTGGCGTAGTATATTTTCGCTAACTCTCATTTTTGTCATTACTTGTTAATGATACTCAGTATCTTAAATATCCTGTTAAAGAGGTCCATCCTGTTTCCCGTCTTTTTCATATATCAATATATAATACTTCTTAATAATATCATAATTTTTATAGTATTAGGCAAAGTTAATATCTTATTTGGAGTAAACTTTTAAACTATTGTTAATCCCCTGAAATAACAATCAATTCTTCAAGCATTAGAGGCATTGATGTTTAGCTTCGCTGGTAAAAATATGGGGAAATAACGAGTAAAATACTGGTAATTTAATTGTTCTTCAATGGAAAATTCTCAAAACCATCGTCATCTTCGAGGAGGTTATATTACTTACCGTTTTAATTTTTTTTACCACTCTAAATTTTCATAAAAATCGTAAACGTCACGTTGTTAATAACAGCGCTGGTGCATTGAAGTTTTTGAGTTCAAGATATTGAGGAACTTATCTAGTTTTGTGTAGAGTTTTGCAAACACGTGTAAGAGCATTAAGGAATTCTTTTCGTAATAATAATTTTGCTCTTATCTTTGTATATTCATTGAACGTTCTTATTCGTAGTATATTTGTACAATATATTTTCTAGATTGGTTTTATTTTCCTGCCCTTTATGGAGGTTATTTTCGTGATTATATAGCTTTCGTTTTAAACGTGTTTTGATCTATTTATGTTGGATATTGCTGGTGGTAGTGGTGATTTGCAGTCTATTGAAAGATGAAGCAGCTAAGTCTAGGACTCTGAAGCTGCAGACTTTGCAGCAAGTATTATATACAATAACCATAAGGGAATCAGATGAGGTTTGGTACCCTACCTTGGTCCAACAGTTTGTGTGCCTTATTCTATATATCCAAGGTCGAATCATTAAACTATTCGTAGAATTTGTTTAAAATAAAAGTTCCTTGGTTACTTTGAGTGGGATCTGAGTTGAAGATGAAACAGACGATTATGTTAATTCGTTATCTAATTGTAGTAGTTTTATTAGTGTCCGTAAATTAGAGATTATTGTTGAAGTATTTAACGAATACGATTCCGAGGTTTTTACTTGCTCTTTTTGTCTTAGTAGAGTTAGTAACGACATCGATTTTAACGTTTACGATAATTATTTCGACGAGTCAACATAAAAATTCAAGTAGTGTAGAGTAATACTGTAGAATGAAAATTTTGTAAAAGGGTAGATTCTAAGTTATTTATCACTTAAACTGTTATTTAAATTTAAAAGAGTCGTAAGATTTAGCCGTTTGCGATTTATAATTCATAGTAGTAGTATTGATCATAGTAACTACCCAGCTGTTTGTGAACTTTAATTACTTAATAACTTGGTGATTTTGAAAGACTTAAAACTTTTTAGTAGTAATCTTAACACTTTTTCTTCCAAGATTAGTTTACTAAAGATTTCTTGGTATTTTCAATAATAGCGACACTGTCGTCACTTATAAATTGCCGCACATAATTGCATATTCTATAAATACTCCCTACTTGTTGCTGCGAATCGCGACACAACGTTTAATTGTACTTCGCAAAAATATTCCTTTACCTTGCTTAAACAAAGCGTAACTACCGGAAAATAGCATTTTCTTCTACCTAACGCATCTGTGCTGATCCTAATAAGCATTGATTAGTATTGGTAGGCCTTTATCGTTGCAACGCAGTCGATTCGAATCGTGGTCGAAGTAACTGGTGTATTGCATTGAAAGTGATAATGTGTTACTTCTAAGTTTGGGAGACCGCTAGCCGGTCTGCACACTAATTTGTATGGTCTACTGCTTGGCCCGTGCCCTAGTCTGAATTGGGCGCCTACTGTACTTGACTTGCAGTCAGTATAATCAACTTCAAGTCAGTATAGTTGACTTGACTGTACTGCAATTTGCTGTTGTTCCAACGAGAGTCTCAATTTTAGCTGAAAGCCTCAAAAGCCTCATTATGATGAGAAATGCTCACCAAACAATTTGTGTGGACAACTTATATTTTAGTATCCCTGTGGTTACCTATTTTTGGAGACAATGAGTTTGGAAAAAAGTTCAAATCACGATGTGTCGTACAAATTATGTTACAATTGTCATTTTGTCAACACGTTGCAATGAAAATCTGTCTTTATTTACAAGACACATATGAACTAGTATCACGACACATACCACCGAAATGAATGTAAACAATGTCTTTCCTGACTGTTTGTATTTCTCAAATAAACAATTATATCTTTAAGCTGGAAAACGCTATACAAGCTAATTCCAAAGGGGATTTAGCATCTTATCTTTTACTTACTGCCTGTCTTAGTTGAGAACCAGACCAAATACGTGACACAAGCCAATAGGGTTATGTTGGGGAAGTTATTAGACTTCAATTTCGGCGAGATGAACTTAAAAGTCCTACAATTCATGTGCAGGTGTATCAATATGCAAAGCAATCGATTTCCATTTAAAAGTGGAAGCACCTGATATTAAGGTTGTGAAGTGGCTTAGCATGTCAGAATATCGTGTAACCCACTTAATCTGGCCTTCCGAACATTGCAAGGGCGCGCGGTAGGAGTTGACTCTAAATATAACCATAGCCTATGAATTATGAAAATCAACTCCTTAAGGTCTATTGCAATGAATATTTCGCTACTCCATCTCGGCCAGTCTCGGCTTCGTTCCTCTATAATTTTCACCAGCCCTTGGCTACCTTCATTTCCTCAGATCGCCATAATCTCCTGCTCCTCGGCACGGCAATCTTTTGTTCTCCCACGGGCGGTATACATAGTGGCCCCATTCCCTTGATCAAGTCAGATTGCAGATTGACAATGAAGTGGGCAGTCCCACTCCACAGCTTGAGCTCGGTGTTCATTTCAGCAACCGCAATTAGGAGCGCCTCCCAGTCCTTTCCCGACGTTGCTCTGCCCGTTAAACAGGCTAGCGGTATCGGCGAACCTTTCCCAAGACGTCGCAGTCGGTCCTCTTGGACAGGTGTGCAATATCCCCGGACCTTAACGGCGGCGCCCCCCACCACCACCACCACCTCCAGCTCCACAGGCACTCCACCGGACGAAACACCGACGTCGTATCTCATCTTTCCAAATCCAAATGCTACAGAAAATGATGAGAACGACTTTCTCGAGCTTCTTGATGCGGTGCTTGGGCACAAGAACTACCGGGCGTCGGCGACTGACGGTGGCGAAGCCGAGCCGTCTCAGCCGCAGCTATTCGTGGGCGCTCACAAGACGCCCGCGCAAAAAGCCACCATTGCCACGAGCCCTGCGGTGCGTAGCATGGCCTGCAGTGCCCCCCTGATGTTCTGCTAATCAAGATATGCTAGGTTGGAGGCGTAGAGCCGGACGCGTGGACAACGCGCGACAACGCGGCGCCTGCGGAGCAAGTGTTGAAGGGGGAGCCGGTGGTCAGCAAGCGCGAAAGCAGGCATCGGAACAGGCTGGTGGAATCCATGAAAAGCCTGGTAAGAAGGACCAAGCGCGCAGTAGTGGCTCAAGTTGAGGCCCGGCCCGAGCTTGTTTTGATCTCACAACCACCGGGAACAGCGCTCAACGAGCTGAAAGAGTACTTGTACGATGAAAGTGCGGGAATTCATAGCAATGTCTATGCCGTGAGTTCAGGATATAATGTTAATCACGAAGTAAGTGTCTTGTGTCTCTTGGTCTTTTGAGAAAC
>JASMMZ010000004.1:26121419-26133974 GCA_038502455.1 Anisogramma anomala | reverse complement strand
CCCCCTAAAGCGCCCCCACCTCCCTCCACAAATGAGAACGTCAGAATGATGTGTTCCAACGTTAGTGAGCTAATTTCGAAACAAAGGAGTACACCAGGTTGCCCATTCCTCCACGCTGGCTTACTGCAAGTGTGGACCCTCGACTGTGGCGTGTTGACCTCGACCCTCGTGGCGACGGCTCCTGTATCTGCTCCAAGGTCAACGGGCCTACATTTGGAGTTGCCAAACGAGTTAGTCTCATTGTTGTGCAGACTCCATATGTCACCGAGGACTCTGATGGCTTCTGGGTGCTGCGAGCCTTCAGAGCGATCATAAAAGACGTAAAGGACAAGGGTTTACAGGGAAGGGCTGTGATCAGTCTCACATATTCACGTATGCAAACGTCAACAACCAGCAGCACTGACTGCGGAACTAGAAATCAGCGGCTAACTCGTGGCATATCCAGTGAAGCCTGCTGCGTTGACACTCCAGTCGCTGGGGCAGTTTGTTGAACTGTTGGACGAGTTGACCGCCTTGGACGTGGTCTTGATCGCGGCGACCGGCGATGACATGCGAGACGAAGTCCTTGTGCGTGTGAAGACTTTCACTGCACCTTTCCTGCGGCCTTGAGAAACTGACGCTGCGCATCTAGGACGGATCAGAAGCTGCGGGGGACGTTGCTGCGTTTCCCCAAATCGCAGCCAAACGATACCCGATCATCAACGTCGGGGCCGTTGATTCCACGGGGAAGAACGCTTCTTGGTCTCGGGGAGGGCCTTTGGTGCACGTGATGGCCCCAGGTGTTCATGTTGAATGCGCTGCCAACTCCGACTCTGGAAGCCAGATGAAGTCCGGAACATCCATTGGTGAGCAGTGCCGGTTTCAGACTCCATTACTTCTGCTACTACTAGCGGTCACCCGCGTCAGTCTAGATGAACCAGAAAGGGAAAAAACGAAGAGAAGGAAAAAAAGGGATAATGAGAGGGAAATCAAGCTGACATGATTTCGTGTGTTTACCAAGCCACACCCGCCGTGGCCGCCGTTGCAGCGTATTACATCGCTTTAGGAATCTATCCAGAGCTTTCCGAAGAGGGAAAAGTCGCCGAGAATATGAGAAAACTCCTCATCGCTACGGCTCACCAGCGATCACCACAAGGCGGGCGGGTTGTCTACAACAGCTACAACCCGAACCACCGGGCCAACAACCCATTCTGCAACATATTCTCAGTGTTCAAATTATGTGAACCACTAAGCCACAACCAACTAGAATATCCTGAGAAAATGTGATACTCTTATGTGAGATAAGTGACTCTGCTATTGAAAGAGTACAAAATACAACCGATGGTTCAGTTTACACTACTTGCAAGCGCTCATGGGACTGGGAGGGTGCCTAGTGGTAGCGCACTCTGTGGTGCGCCATGCCCCAAAGGGCAAAGAGTTTTGGGGTACGATTACGTTTATTTCAAAAATAATAATCTTAATACTATCGAAATTTGATTCCCTTGAGATAGTAGCGTTCATTACGATTGTTTAGAAGCCTTTAACGTTATTGATACGTGTTAGGGTATATGATAGAAATATTTTTAATAAGAGTCAAATTGTTTTATTCTTAATATATACATTAAGGTTTTCACTATTTTTAAACTTGACGTCGTAATATTTAAACCTAATTCGATATATTATCATAGTAACTCATTTAAACCATACTACATTTCTATTGGTAGGCCCTCATCGTTGCAATATAGTCGATTCGAATCGTGTTTGAAGTAACTGGTGTATTGCATTGAATGTGGTGATATGTTACTTCTACGTTTGGCAGACTGTTAGCCGGTCTGCACACTAGTTTGTATGGGCATCTGCTTGGCCCGTACCCAACACCGAATTGGGCACTACACTGCAATCATCTTGCAGGCAATACAATTAACTTCACTATACTGCAATTTTTTAAAACCTGTGCTATCACCGGGCAGTGCTTGCCGCGGGGCGGCGCACTAGCTACTACGAAATATACCTGTAGATACCGATGGGAAGGACATGACGTAGGGCCTTTATTGCCTAAAAAGGCCTCTTTCAACCCCCGCCATCCTTTTAATTAAGACCCTAAGGTACCCTGCAATTTAGAGACCCGTAGGCGTATAAACTGCAGCCCTAGTTAGACCACGTAATGTAGCCGTTATAGTCCCCGCTTAGCGCCTAATCGCGCTAGAGATACGATCGATTTGGTCCCTTAAATGAAAAGAATCCCGTAAAGCTATAAAAAGCGAAGTAAAAGCCTTTGAAGGGGGTGAAAGTAAAACGTGTATAACGTTGCGCGTAGGTGTTGAGGAAAATTCCGAATTAATCAAGGGGGCTCTCCTGTATATATACGGTGGTTTATATGCTGCCACTCTATATAAAAAGGGGCTCTTTATTGATATAACCTCTAAATTGAAAATTTCCTTTATTTAACTATTAAAGTAATTAAAAAGATTAAATACCCCTTTATATTTTAATACTTTCATACCCCTACCTCCCTCTTATTTAGAGTATTCTAGTTAACCTTTTTTTTCAGGGGTATCTACTCATAAAGATCATATTATACGCGCTCGAACACATTACATTAAAGCTCGCGAGCCGTTAATCCTTAAGCGCATTAAGCGCGCGTTAAGCATTATTCACCCTTTAGTCTTTTCGATCTTTCCCTTCCTTTTTCTTCCTCTCTCCCCCTTTTACACCCCCTTAACCCGCTCAATCAACCCCTACCTTATTATAAATAGATCGTAACCTTATACAGGCTACGTACGGTTCTTATTAACGGGGGTAAGTAATAGGGGTTTATGTTAGGGAACGGGAGGGTATGAAATACATTCATTACGCGCATATAAACCCTTTAATACCCTTATTACAAAAACTGAACCTGACGTTTAATAATGATAATGAAGCGTAAAAGCGGGTATATTCTCGTTACCTTTAACCCCACCAAACCGTTAACGAGTTACCGCGCTACCGACGTAGCGAAAGCATCTTTTAGGCGCCTAACCGCCTTACGATAAGCCCTAGGCGCCGACATGAAGATGGCGAAGGGTAACGTGGTATAGGCCATTACAACGGCTTTATTAAAGCGATAGAGATCCGTTATTAAAGGGGCTTAAACAAACGCCGGCGACGACAACGAAACTAGTAACGGGGGGGAAACAGATTTTATCTCTAACTAGCTCGTTACTCCTTTTCCTATCGTTGCCCCTACCACCACTCATGCTCTTACCCTCGCTACTACCTTGAGTCCCTCCTTAGGATTTATATTTCTTTTCCGAAA
Source organism: Anisogramma anomala (assembly GCA_038502455.1). Classification (NCBI taxonomy): domain Eukaryota; kingdom Fungi; phylum Ascomycota; class Sordariomycetes; order Diaporthales; family Gnomoniaceae; genus Anisogramma; species Anisogramma anomala. The sequence goes on along the minus strand of JASMMZ010000004.1, from coordinate 26,130,700 downwards.
AGGACGGGTTAGCTGGGCAGCCACCATTAAAGCCCTAATAATAGTTGTAATAAAGTTAGTAAAGGGATAAATACTTTTATAATAGTGATGATAATAGTGGTAAAAGTAGTAGGTATATATATATGGGCCAGCGAGACTTATACGTAGACGCCGGTAGCCGTAAAACGTAATCGTTTCCAGTAGGCGTAAAATACGGTTTTATAAAGCTATAATTTAACTTCGTTTATCGTTCGAAAAAATAATGGATAACGCGAGTGAAATCCCGGGAAAAAAATAATGTTTACGAAAACTTTTCTTATATAAGTATCCCGCATTCTCCCGTTTATGAGCTTTCTAAAATCTTGCAGCTGAAGCTTTCAAACCTTTAACAAAGCCGGGTAGTAAATTAGGTAGGTTACGTTACGCTTTCCGTCATACGAAGAACAATTTTCGTCCGCTTTATAAATCCGAAATCTCCAGAAACACAGCGCGAAGTTTCCTTACCCGTATTTTATCGTAAAAAATAAATATAAACCCGGCTCTAATACCCTTACGAAAGGTAAAAGAGTATCTGATTCATGAAATATAGCTAATTCGGGCCTAGGTTAAGTTATATACATAAAAGCCCAACGCCTACATTACGAATATAATTCAACTATTTTTCAAACGTATTACTCCCTTTTAATGATTTTAAGGTAAGATTATAATAGTGATGTTATTACATTCGTAAAAGGTCTATTTTTTTTTAAATGTATAAAAGAATTAATACTTAGGTTAACGAACCTATTCGAAACCTTGTTCCCATTGATACCTATATATTTAAAACTCTATTTCACTGTAATAATACTCGGATACGCCGTAACTACGATGTATAAGCCCCGAACAACCTATTAGAAAAAAGTAGCGAGATTACTAGTTAGGCTTTAAATTATATAGGTATTATTTTCGTATACCGTTATTTCGCCTAAAGTACCTTGTAAAACAACTTTAAAGCCTCGAAAAACGCCGATAACCTTCGTATTATAAACATGCGTATTAATTTGTAGGTTATCGAACCCCTTAGTAATTATACACTCATTTTGGTAAATTACGTACCCGTACGTAAAGTAACGCCTATTATTCAATAGATATTCGAATCCATCGCCAAATATTGTAATATAGTATCTATTTAGGCTTAAGTACTAAGTTTTAAGAAATACGGCTATGTCCTTTTAATTGGACTGCGTGTATAGTTATCTAGGGAGCTAAAAGAGAATTATGGGGTAAGTAAAATAAGTCGTAAAAAGCTGGTAAAGTTGGCTTCGACTACGAAGAGATGTAAACGTGGCTTAACTGACTTAGGCCAACGTTATAATAAAGAAAGGTTTCCGGGATAGCTGTAGGTATCCTATATTATACGTGCCTAAAATCAAGTAAATATTTTAGGTGCTATGTTAACGCGAAAAGCCCCTCGTTTGCCGGTTAACGCAGCTGTGAAATTAAAGGTACCGGTTTTTGTAGCCTCCGCTATAGGCGTTACCTCAATTCTCCGCATAAACGGGTACCTAATATTGAGGATTTTTAATCAATAGATAAAACTAAGTCGTAACAATTTTAAAGCGACTCTACTCAAAGGTAAACCGAAGTTTTCAGAAGTAACGATATTAAGCGAACTCCTATATAATAGGGCGACCGCTTTTAATTCAACGACGAATAAAACAATAATTGATTTTTCAAAACCCCTTTATATATATTCGTACTACCAATTCTCGTGGTAATAGATTAATATAAGAATGAGCGTAATAATAGTTATAATAAATAAAAGGTACAACGAAGGCACGTATATAATACATAATAATCTTTTAGAGTATCGGGCAGCTTTTAGAGCATTTGAAATACGTTTCCCAAGGTATACCCTTCATAATAAAGTGTAATAGAATTAAAATCATAGTTATTATATAACTGGAAACTTGGTATTGAGTAAAAAGTTTATAATCTGGTGAATCGGTTCCTTGACAGTGAAAGCAAAAGGGTTTCTCTATTTAAAAAGGTTTATTGAACCTTAAAGTTTAGTGATATATAATACCTCCGATCTTTTTAAGGTAAAACACAGTCAGTTACTAATTATCTACCTATCCGCATCCTATAAGTCGGTTTTAAAACCCGTAACGTTTAATTTTAATGAAACCGAAATCTATAGAAAAATTACGGTATTAATATATATAAAACTCTGGTTTATATAGTATTTGATAGAATTTCATAAATAAATTATGTAAAGAACCGGATAAAGAGGTGATACTTGTAATGTTTCGTAATTAAATTTTGAAACCACTGTAATCGCCGTTTAATATCGTATTTTTACCATCTTTTCAGTCAGGAAACCCTTAGCGAAAGTAAGAAAATTACGGCACGATCTTAATTTTCACATGTTTTAAATTAGCTGTTCATGAAATAAGGCGTCGAATACCCTTTAAATGTCCCGTAAAAAGATGAATGCAACCTTACCAACAGTAAGAGCGTATTTGATAAATTAGCCGTTTATAAAATGAGGCGTCGAATACCCTTTAAACGTATTGTAAAAGAATTAACTCGACCTTACCCTCAGTAAGGAGGTATTTAATATTTTATATTAAAGCTATAACCAAATCGGTGGCGAATCTTTTAAATATATTTCCTTTATATTAAATCCTCATAACACCCTTAGTAATAAGGGATTGAGAGATACGCCGGATAATAATACGTTCCAGCCTTTTCAAACAAACCTAGATCAATACGATTGGCCATTAAAACCGAAGTTGCAATAAATATATGTCTTTCAGTTTAGGCATTATAAAGATCTTTGACTATAGTTATACTTATAGGAAAACCTTCCAGCAAAAACATTTATTATAAAACATTCAAAGGGGTCTTATAATATGATTCTAAAAGACTTCAAATAGGAGTACTGTTATATTATTAGGTCTCATGAACGTGTTACAAATTCTTATGATATTCTGTTATACCTTTTTATCGTTAATATTAAACCCTTATGGGACCATATACTCGAATCCGTTCTAGTCGTTTAACGGGTTATCCATAAATTTATGAACAATTTAAAATCTATTTAAAATATTATTTCAAAGGATTTGAGCCTATTAGAACATGTTGAAAACGAATTAACATCTGATTTAAAAAGGAAGAGACTAAAGTAGCAAGTTAAACTTACACCAACAATTAATATTATATACTTTTACGAAGTTGGTAGCCCGATTAAACTTATTTTTTTATAAGCCGACTCATACACTATACACGCTATCCAGGAAATCCATACATTCAATAAACATAATCCCTTAAGGTTGCGCTTCGTTAGCTTTCCTTATAAAGTAATAAAGACGATATAACTTAGGGATTTATTACTTTGTAACTTTAATACACATTGTAATAAGTTTTCCCACCGTATACAAAACGTCTGAGTATAGCTATAAAAAAGCCCACGCCTACCCGTATATTTTGGTTTCGTCTTAAATGTTTGATATACGAAGTAGAAAAGCTGTGCCTATGACGATTAGATCCCTGAATCTAAGTAGACTGGTTTTCGGAACCATAATCCGCGGAATCATAAAAAAAAAAGAACCTGTGACTCGAAGGAGTTGTTAATAGTACCTTGTAATCAGATATATTATTAAGAATGGGACGAACAACCTTGGTAGCCAAAACTATATTCATAAAGCTAAGGTCGAAAATATGATTTAAACGATATGTAAAAACTACCATCTTTTCGTTAAAATATGTACCGGTAACAAGTATCTAGGCATTTAATGCGCGCTCCCTATGAGATTTGCTTAGCTTCGGTTCCATCCGACTATATATAAAGTTAAAGTCGACGTTAACAATACTTTGAAATCCTGATAACTAATTACAAATCTTTGTTAGGACGTCGTCAGTAAATTAATCTTTATAAATATTAATGATATTAATTTCATTAACGTGTAATTACAAATAATTTTGCCAAATCTTAGTTTTAAAAACGTAGCAGTGAAAGAAGTCTTTTTCCGAACGTATATTGAAACCCGCAGCTGAATATTTAATTAAAATTCGCCTCATTCCTCCTAATTAGACGCGGGATTCTCCTAATAATGAATAAGTGAAAAAAAAAGTTGTTAACTAGGTGGAGTTATATAAATACGTAACCGTTCTTTTACTTATCGAACTATAGTTCCTATATATTAATAATATCGACATATTTATCACCTCAGTCTATAAATAAAGCTTCATAAATAATAACATCCTTACTCATGTTAATTTAAAAAAATTTAAGTCCCGTATTTAATTTTGGCACTCGATAATACCTAGTCGTATTATTTGTTTCCGAAACAAGTATACTTAACATTTGGAATTATTGAAGTAAGCTTAGCTCGTGTAAGTAGTAACTCCGTTATTTGATACGTTGTTTTATTTTATAAGGCTTAAAGTGGCTTATTAAATGAGATTAAAGTTCGACAGCGGCGGAAACTCAGATATAGACATAAACGTAGCCAAGTTTAACATAATGAGCACATTATCGTTGAAGGCCTTAATAATAGCTGTTAATATTGTTTGGGCCCCAATTGCTATGGACTTTAAATCTTAAAAGACAATTTTTCTAACTTTAAATAAAAAATACATAGATATATTTAACTTGGAACTTATAACCTATTTATCTATGGACCGAGGACTGAGATCATCATATATAAAAACCTTAAGAACCGCGGCTACTATAATAGAAGACTTGGGGCCTCTACTTATAAAGTCCTATAAAATAGTTTTTCTTTGGGTAACTTCTGGCTTAACTATCTTTTACAAAGTAGGGTCCGAAGGCAGCGAATTACATAAAGGAGTAATATTATTTAACGAAGCTACGTAACCCTTAGTCTCGTGGTTATATATAGGAAGCGTAGATCGCGCCATGCTATCAACGGAAAAATACTAGCGAATACTAATATAATAGGGTTTTAACTGCCTACCCCTTTTTTACCAGGCGGATATAAATTTCGGCAAGCCTAAAAATAGTAAAAACGATTTTAACTAAGATTTACGCTACTACTTTGGTATTATACCGGATCCTACCGAAAAACTTGATTTTTTTCAACTGGTATTTTGAAAGACTTATATATTTTACCACTTTTCTTATAACGGCCACCGAAAATTTCTCATATATTAATGTAAAAGACTAATAACAATGATAATACTACGTCGGTGCTATGTAAGCCTCGAAAACGTCATCCTTCATTAAAGACGAATAATTATGGTAACGTACTGGTCGGACGTATTGTATGTTTATATACTATTTCAGGCACCTATCGCTGTAAAATTGAACCTAATACCTTTTATTTACCGCTTAAACCTTAATTTTTATACCGAAATGGTGTAAGAATTTCATAGGTTTAAAGATTAAGTCAATCTAATTCATTGAACTCATATATACGTCACACCAGTATATGAATGAATAGTTGTCGATTAACACGATTTTAACCTAAGTAGTAATATCCTTTTCGATAACTTTTGAAACCTCGATTAATATATTTTAAAAGGGTATATAAATAATATCAACAATTCCCTTTATTGAATTTATATACCACGTTTATTATATTATAACCAAGGTACCTTTAAATAGATATATAAAAATTGGTATAATATTTTTAGAAAAAGGTTCATTTTGAACTCATATTTTCCAATAACTTATAGCGAATCCTGTAAAGGTTTTATCCACCGATTTAACAGCGAAAATATCAAATTGCACCCTTGTAATGAAAGCGTACAAGAGGGAGAACCCTTCGATATGTTGTTTAAATCCCTTCAAAACCATAATAAACGCCCGTGGGCTGTTTATTTCCGCTACATTTTAAAGTCTAATACGTTAGGCGGGGTGGTATTTCGAATGGTTCTAAACGAAACTTTAACGTCATTTTTTAAACATAAAAGACTCTTGCAACGTTAAAATAACCAGGGTCCTATCCGACTTGCTACTGTAGCCTATAAGATAGTTGAATTCTGTATAACGAAGGCGAAGGGCGTAAAACCCTTCAAAATCAAAACCGTCGTGTAAACAGTAAATAAAAGCATGCAAAAGGCTTCCCGGGTTTTCTTTTCGTACCTATTCGTTTAAAAACAAGGTTAATGAAGAAATACGTAAACCTATTTACAGGTACAGGTATAATCCATATTATATATATTTTCAAACCCACGTTAACAAGTTGATTGGTAACATATATTACGATACGTAATACCAACGTTTGGTATTTAATAAAGACGAAACCATCAAATAGTATAACTAAAACATTAATAAACTATTCGTTCGCCTTGTAAACGAATTAGAAAACCTCGATGTCTTGCTTTTATGTATCGAATGTCCTATATAGGGACTTGGTGTTAAAACGTTAAAAGCAATACACAATAACGTTCTTCTACATTTTGGGTAATCTAATTACCTTGCGCTTGTTCTAGGGCCCTTAGGTATTTTTTAAAGATAGGGTATCTTTTATAGGCGCGCTGAAGGCATGTGTTGTTGGTTTAGCCTCTCTCATGAAGGTTATAAGGGAGCTATTGGAAAAAATTCTTACGATATTAAGATATCATATATAAGTTTGGTGGCAGAAGTAACGAATATGGGGGCTGCCCATAAATAAGTGGAGAAGGATATGTACTGCAATTATCTGCTATTCCAACAATTTCATTTGATTTACTACTATTGTATTGTTTTTCCCTGGATGTAAGTAGTATATATGTTCATGTTTTTTTTTAGATAACTCAATGCGAATTTTCCATTTCAATTTGCTCTTTGGGACAGCGTTTTCAATGTTGAATTCATGTATATTTAGGTTTTATTACGTTGCGAATATCATTATAATCCTTAACGTGATTTGTACCAGTGTAACTATCGGAACAGTAGTTAATTGAGGTACAGCCAAATCAACTGTACCGACTATAAGTTGACTGACTGTATAGATTGCAATTCAAGTGCCCAATTCAATGTGGGGTATGGGCCAAGCAGTATCCCCTACAAATTAGTGTGTAGACTAGCAAGCAGTCTCTCAAACTTAGAAGTAACGCATCACTACTTTCAATGCAATACACCAGTTACTTCGATCAAGATTCGAATTGAAGACGTTTCAACGATAAAGGCCTAGCATCAGTAACATTATATACGTTTTTTTGTAATGATTTTATAAGTTTCTTCTTCTGATAACACATCGTTTACTTGTTTTCAAAGATTAATTCTTATTAAATTAAAGAATCAAATATTACTTAAACAGTGATAGTTAGGCTTTGATTCTAAATCTCTTTATTGGAAACGAACATTGAAAGATATTAGCGTAATTTAGTACTAGTCAATAAAGAATTTCACACAGGTGCGCTTTTTAATATGATATGTTCATATAACTAAGTTAGTATAGTACATGACCTGCAAGGTTACACCTGTTAAATTTTCCACCTTTTACTTCGATATACCGGTAAACCTTTTATAGGTACAAAACCCTACTGATAATACGTTTATATTTATCCACTACACGATTTTCTTTTGTTTTGCATCATGTTTTTTTTTTCAGTTTTCTACACCTATTACCCTTCATATTTACTTCATTCGCTATTTAGCCTTACTTTGAATATATTATCATTTACTTGAATAAATGTTTTACTATTAGTACGTATTATATGCTTAATGATAGGCAACTCACCACCAAAAATAAAATTGCTATCCAAAACTTAAATATCGATATCACTACTAATAAACTAAGTATATATATATTTGATTTTTGCAGGATATATAGCCTCATTCATAACTAACTTACTAACTAAAGTTCAAAATGGATATGAAATGGCATCTAATTGGTTTTCTACCTCAACAATATTGACTTTATAAGTTAAAGTTAGAATGATCAACATCAAACTAAATATTTTTGCTAATGCATACAAAGAAGATGTGATCCACGTTTTGATAATTTTAAATTACCGAAGCTGCGAGATATTTTCATGTATATTATCACATACATATTACATTTTCGTTTTTCGCAATCAGAAGCTGTTGACAACATCTGCTGGGCTTTTCTTCTTATTAGTTGGGTCCAAAAGACCTATTCATGTGAAAAGGTAACTTGGAAGAGTAATCAAGATGATTGGTATTTGTAGTATAGTAAAGATGAAGATAAAGATGAAGAAGAAGTATCCAGAGATGTTCGTTGCAGGTGAGGGTTTATAAGCCCTTACCCAAAACGTATGACTCTGGAATACTTTTTCTAGACCGCTCCTCGCATTGCCGTCGGCCTGGAATATCATTTGAGACCGATTTATACATGGTACACTTTTGCATCTGGCAAGAGTATAGTATGCAGCATGATACGTTATTGTGCACCCTGCAGGAGTGCACCCTACAATATAGTGTACTGCCCTCTGACCCATGTATACCATCTATAAGGGTATATAGTAATATCTACACAGGAAATATTTTCTTTTTCCTTTATATACTTCGTACTTATATCTTAATAGTGATAATATTGTTGGCGTATGAATCGCGAAAGGTCTAGATTAACAGTAGTAACAGCTTGATTCTGATATTAGTCGTAAAATATCCAAATTAGTAGTAGTGATAGTGTTATTGACGTATCAGTCTCAAAAAGTCTAAATTAGTAGTAGTTCGGCTGGGATTAGCAAAGTCTAGTTACAGTGGTATTTATAAGTCGGCTGGGATTAGTAAAGTTTAGCCGCGGTGGTGATTGTAAGTCGATTGGGATTAGCAAAGTCTGGTCGCGGTGGTGATTGTAAGTCGGCCCTGGTTGGTGTAGTCAAATGGAGGCGATATGGTTGGTAATAGCGCCTTTTGTTATTTTTGGTAGGGGTAGTTATGTAGGGGTTATTGCGTAGGGTTGATTAATTAATTACCTGGTATGTTAATATAGAAAGATGTATCGTTATCGCTTTAGACAAAACTTTCTTTTTTTCTTTTTTTAAAGGCGCATAGTTTTAACTAATGTAAATCTCTATTTCAACTTAACTTCTGGTTTATTATAACAAATAAAGCCGCTTTAATGTGTAGGTTATTTGGCCTATACATATACTAACCTATTTTTCCAAACAGATGCTGCGTAAGAGCCGTATTGTAAGGCGTCATTTAATGCGCGAGCGGCAGCGCGCCGCTGCCGCCACTGCCACCACCACTGTTATAGTTACTACTTCATCCACTACCACCACCACTAGAAGTAACAGAAATCCACCCTTTTCGGGCGAAATCTCGTCTATCGCCGCTTTGCCGCCAGCCGCCATGCTGCCAAGTCCTTCCGCTACCGCCTCCTCCACCACCGCCTCCTCCA
>JASMMZ010000004.1:25956162-26121354 GCA_038502455.1 Anisogramma anomala | reverse complement strand
CCCCCTTTCCCTCACTCTTTCATAACTTTTAGGGAGAAGAGTAAGGAATTCCTGAGGTTATAAACCTTACCCTTTCCCTACAGGTGAAAACCCTACTACCTGTGGGAGCTCTTTTGCGCCATAAACGTATCCTGATACAGTTGCATTAGGGTACGTATATTACAGTCCCTTTTTTTTATAATCCTTTAACTATTTCCTTCGTAAATAAGAAATACGAGGCGGATTTTTTCCGCCGTCTCGAGTTCCATATCGATAAAGTCCGCTGTAAGGCCTTTTTAATGCATTAAATATTGGAGCGGCATACCCGGGTCCATAGCTTTGGACCGTTAATAGATACGCCTTACGTGTTGTGTGTCGCGTTCGCGGCTGTGGGCAATTTTATTGGCGATTATTACGAAAGCAGAGGTCGCTCGGCGCGTTGTTACTGTTACAAGTAAACTAGTAATTCGTATGCCCCCGTTCTAGTGGTTTTGGAGCCGTAAGCTGAGGGCGTGTTACGCGCCCGCCGGATTCTTGGTAAGTTTTAATCGAATCCTAAAACGTTTTCTGGTAAAAATACTTGTTTAAGGTGAATCGACAAAAAAATCACCATAAGTAACTAAACAAGTCGATATTAATTAGTAGTATGCATTAATCGACGGACCAGAGAGACGACAACCGATTTCGTCGCCTGGAAACGGGGCCTATGTATATATTACGTAAGCGAGGTTAACGGCGTTATTACACATTGCCACGAAAAGGGTAATCCCTTCCCTATACTTTTACCTAAGGATATAACTAATAGGGTATAGGATTATATCTTTGTTGGTGTTAATAACGTCGTTAGCGGTAATGGCGGTGTTGTTAATATGAAGGGGGAGGGTGATGGGGAGGATAATAGGGACGCGGCGGCGTCGTCTTTTCCCTTTAGTAGTGGATAAATGCCTTTTTTGGCCGGGCTGGTGTATCCGGTTATAATGTAGTACGTTTTATAGTAATTTTATAACTTTTTACAAATAAAGCTTAAGGTAATAAACGTGATATGAAATGTAAAATGAAAGAGGTAATATGTCAAAATCAGCGCGAATAATCGTATTAAGTAAAGGTAAAATATGCGTCGGTGCGAATAATATCAATAGGGCGATTCAAGTTGTTGAAAATCGGTAAATGAAAAATAAAAAATGTAATGCGCTAAAATCGGTATAAACAGCTATATTAGACAAAAGCAAAATGTGAATAGGGGAGAATAATATCAATAAGCCGATTTAACTTGTACTAAATTGGTATAGCAGTTTATTAGGATCGTAAAACCTTTTTGGTAACCCTAATAAATAATATATTTATCGATAGAAATGTTTTTAGGTCGTCGTTTGGTATTACTTTAGTTGACGCGTTTACCAGGTTCAATTTTCTATTGATCTATTTGGTTTCCTCGATTTCCAGGCGTTTATACGACTTGTATAAAGTTATAATATCGATTATTAGTCGTTTTTTATTTATAGTATTTAGTTTAACCCGATATTTATAAAGCGAGAAAATAATAGTGTAAATAATTAAAGGAATAGAGCATAAACAAAGGTTAAAAACAATTATTTGGATTGTTATTATTATAGTTATACCTGAATTAAAGCCTTTAATTATGCTCTAAATATCGGAAGCGGGAACGCTTCTTATAACCCTATTATACTTGGTAAAGCTTTAATAAATAATATTTTTACGAAACGTAAAGCCGTTTCGAGTCGGTTATTCGTTAGCAAGGACAAGGATGAAGCCGATTTGTGAATTGTAGTCATTATTATTAGCAAAAAAGCTGTTAGTAAAAATAAATAACTTTTTAATACGTATATTTAGTGGTACACATTATAACCTTCGTTTTAAATTGTGTATTTGTTATAAAATGAGTTTGTTAAGCACCTTATATGTATCTTGTGTTGAGTCTATTTAGTACTATGCGGCAACTGAGGGGTCGAATTCCGCTTTTGGTTATATTATAAACGTAACCTAAGCTTCGCTTACGCGATGGCATCTGTATTCGTTAGCACGTTTTACGTTATTGAAAACGATAAAATTTACTTCATCTAACTGTCATTTTTATGTAAGTTTCAAAATGCCGTTTCGAAATGTAATCGTAGTACTATTAAAATCGATTACATTATTTTTTAACAGATAAGTTTCGGGCTTCACCCTTAAGTCGGCTTTTAAAAGTTTTATTTCTTTCAACGCAGAGAACGAGGCGTTATATAAGGTTAGAATATCGTTTGTTTATATTCTCGTAAGTATAAAGCCCTCCAATTAGGTAGTCGATACTAATAGGTACGGGTTAAAGATAAAGTTGGTTATTCCCAATCATTCCCTATAGTGCTTTTAATAAGTGTTATACCAGTACATACCGGCTTTAGTTAGGCCGTAAAGAGGTTTTAGGATACGTAGTATTATTTTAGGCCATAAAGAGGTTTTAGGATACGTAAGATTATTTTAGGCAGATAGTGTTATTTAAGGGTTTTTGGCATATTTGCGTAAATTCTCCGTTTTAACCGTTCTTTAGATTGTATATAGGCTTATATTATATCCCGGAGTTCGATATACAGGTTGTTCAGTTCGTTAAAGGAGGCTACAAATATAAAAACTAGGCGGTAGCTGGCTTATTGTAATGTGAGTAATTGGGTTATAATGTTTTTTTTTGCCTTTCTCATTATAACCTTTTATAATTAGGCAAATCTTTTGGTAAAGTTTTCTAATTTTATCTTTTACCTCGTGGACAAGGCGGGTTAGAAAATTCGTGTGGGGTACCGTAAATAGTAATGTTAAATTATTTAAAGCGAAAAACGCTTTAGTCGATTAGGTTTGAAATTTTTATATGGGTAGATTGTTCGAATAAAACACTTAAATTGGTAATAATGCCTTTTTAATGAAGTTTTAAGTTAAGCTCGCGGTTTTCCAATTTCTTTTACGTAATAAAGGAATTCGTGTTAAAGTTTTTAAGGCGTTTTTTCGTTTTCGAGCCGAAAGGTCGTTTTTAGCGGCGAAGATTTGGTAGGGTGAGTGTAAGTGTATCGTTTTTATTTGATGTAGTTAGAGTGAAATCGTGTTTTCGGGTTGAAGCTGGGTACGGAGTCGGGCTGAATTCGCCGTCTCGGAGGGTGGCGTATGGGCGATTTTAACTGTTTCTGTCGTATTAGGGGGTGGTGTGTGGGTGGTTTTGGTTGTTTTAAGGATCCTAACCGATTCATTCTACCTTTTTTTTATACTTATGTACCATTATTTATTGGAATGAACTTGTGCTTTTTAACAGATTAACTAGTATATTATAACCCTTAAACCTTTTGATTTTCAAGGTCTAGTTTATTTATCCTTCATTTTTCAAACTAAAACTTTAAATTGTAGTGACAAATTTAAAAGGCTGGTATTACGTAGGCTATTTCTTATAGTTAACGTTTTTGATACGTTGTTTTTAGCTCGTAGTAACCGTAAAGCTTCCATAGCTTTTGCTACGGTATTAACTTTTTGTACCGTAAATAATAATAGTGTAGAGTTTGTATAAATCCTTAGATGAGTACTGAAAATAAGAAGCGTAGGGATAAGCCTACTCGGGCCAAAAGTGTTGTTAATGACGTTAACCGCCATTTAAAAGATAGACTTTTTAAGGCTATTACCATTTCGCTTTTTCGATAATACTTCGTACGATCTTTTTAACAGACTGTAATACCGTTCGCATTTTTTAATACTTTATAGGGCTTTTATTAAGATTTGTTTATATTTATTATCGGTTATCTGGGCTATAGTCCGTTGTTCGGTAAAGTTAAAGACCATATTGACATCATTTATTATTTAGTTTAAAGATCTTAGGTAAATGTTAAAATAATAGTTAATTAAAGCGTTTTAATAGTTTATTTCAAAAGCATGTCATATAAATTTGGCGCCTTAAATAAATATTTTTTCGTCGATAGCGTAAATGATTGGTTAGCTATTAAAATTTAGAATATTAATGATTAACTTGTAATTAAAGTTTATATAGTTTTAAAAGTGGAATTTAAATGATCGTGATGCTTATAAATATAACTAGCATTTATGTTAAAGAAATTCAATAATTTTAAATAAGTTCGTTTTTATATTCGTATAGCTTAAGGCATAGAATTGGCGCAAAAAACTTTTTGTAGCTGGGTATCCGAATCGTCAATATAATATACGTTGTTTCCGTTATGTTAATCAAAAGGCTTTAATTATACGTGTTTTTGGAAAGAATCATAAGTGGCTGAGCTTAAATCAAAACAATAAAGATATACCATTTGAGGCGGGTACAAATTAATCAATTGTATTGCAAACTTTGTTTCCGAGTTTATTTATATTAGTTAGTAAAAGTAACAATAGTATTTTAAAATTTATCACGTAAAACTTAACCGAATCGAAACGTGTATTTATAACAATTATTCTGTACGAAGACGTTTTGCTTACCAAACAAAACTTTTCGGTATTCCCTTATAAGATTTAACTGAGAATTTGGAAACCTCGTCGTAAACGCGTCGAATTAGCGCTTTCAGGCTGTTGAGATTTCGGTTAATTTAATATTCAATATAATACCTTAAAACCTGTTTCTTTACTTGTTAAAAAACTTAAATTGTAATGTTATATAGACGTCAAATACTTTTTTCTTATAATTTAATCCGGTGATATACCTGAAAAAGGTATTCTATAGTCCGGTAAAAATACCATAGGCGGTTTCATCGTTTTAAGCTAATAAATAAGTATTATTATTCTCGGGGTTATCCTTTCCGGATATATTATCATATAGGTAAGCATTAAGTTTCTTATTTATACCTTTGTATTCGGCTGTATATGCCGTAAACTTGGCGTTTATCCGATTTCAGATACGTAATCGGCCTAAAATTGTCGTTTAATCTGAATCTGTTTGTGAGCGAAGTGGTTTATAAATTAGTAACCGATTTTGCCGTATATTATATAACGTTCTTGTAAGCTTATAGGGTGTCGTGTATCTTTTCGTAAGTATTATTGTAACTTCGGTGCGTTTTTTCTATTTCTAAACGATCGTCCCTGTTTTTTATCAACAGAGCCTTTTCCTTGGTACCTGTACTTTAGACCTTCGTTTTGCCTCGGGTGAACCATAAATTTTCGGTTTAAAATATAGTGGATAATCTTGGTAAGGTTTGTTTTGGTAGTTTGAATTTAGTTTTTCGTTTTATTAGGTACGAATATCAATCTAAGGTTTGTTTACCAGCGTATAGAAATCTCGAGTGATATTTTAAAGCCTATATTAAAAGCTTTTTCATCCTTTTTTGGTATAAAAAGTATAAAGTTGAAATCTAGGTTTTCAAGATAGGCTTTTATTATTAATTAAATAAATAATTTGTCGCTTTTATATTCTGGTCCGAGAGCTATTTAAGACTTTTGAAATTTTGTTCAAAGGGCGGTAAGGATTTCTTTGGGGTTTTTATCGGTATTTTCCAATTGATTTTTTACAAACTCCTATGTCATACCAATTTAGTCCTTGTCATATAGGTCGTGGTTAATCTTGATGTTAAAGTGAGATTTAAGGCGATTATAATATTCGGAAAATGTATTCACTTATATAAGATAGTATATATATTACTTTTTAGCTTATCCGGAAAGTTTACCAGGTAAGATAACGTGGAGTTGTAATAGCTTGATATTCAGTTTTTTATATATATTAATTATAACGCACATTTTGTTATCCTGTACTTCGTACAGATCGCTGGTATAATTGTTATCCCTATTCTACAATTTGATAAAATTAGTTAACTTCGTAAAGTCGTTTTCATTCCTAGGGAAGCGATGTAGTGGGAAGTCGCGGTAAGGGTCTTGGTTCAAAAGCATCAATCCGTATAATACGTATTAGCTATTTACGTTTCTTATTATGTCTTGAATTGGGTTGTTTTTTGTATTCCGGCCGATTATCGATTTCCGGGTCTGGTCAATTTCTTCGTTTCGAGTAACTTTGCCATAACCGGTCGAATCACTTTTTGCGTTTCGGTTAACTTGATTATAGCCTGTCGGGTTATTTTTACGTTCCGGCTGACTTCGTTATAACCGGTCGGGTTATGTTCCGTTAGAGATTGGTTTAATATTCGGTTTTATTTTATGGCAAAGGTCGATATGTGGGTATATTATACTTATATGGTAGATAAAGATTGTAGGCGTTCTTTTTACTCGTAGTCACTACTCCTATTTTAGGGTATAAGGCTATGTAGTTTTATGTGTATTCCCTTTAGTTTTAATAACAGTTTCTTCCATTCCGTAAAGTAATATCTATTTATAAATTCTGTAAGCTATAGATCTTCTTCCTAATCTGGTACATCGGTAAATTGTGTTATTTCGAATAAGGCCTTAATAATGCGCCTATTCCTACCTGCTAAGATATTAATTCTCTTACTATTTAGGTAGATTCGTTAATTTTGATAATAATATGGTTAACTTTATACTATATATCAGACGTTTAAACTTTGAAATTATTATAGAATTCGTCTAATATGTCAGGTCCTTAGGTTTATTATTCCGAGTAACCGTATATGGCTACCAAAACGTATGTATTTACGATAGAGGGTTTTAGCTCCTTAATTGGTGAATTGATAGTGTTATCTCAAAAGCCCAGGTCGATTTCCTTTATTATAGCCTTTTTGATTCACGTATACTCGACCAGGAGGTCAAAGGAAGCATTAGTCTCCTTTAGTATTATTGGATTCGGAGCCATAATTACGATTGTCTTAAGGCGTTGAGAGATATGCTGAAGTTTAGTAGTTTTGTAATGTGTTTAGGTATATCTAAAGCTTAATGTATTTTAGTGAATATAAAACGAATAAAGTAATTAATACAATTAAAATAATATTTACTAACGTTATAAGCTAGTTAAATGTTCCAAATTAGTTTTTTCTAACGTTAATAGCGCTATACAAATCTAGCGGTTGAGAAAACTTAAAACGTTGTAGGTACCGGACTTAAAACAAATAAGGTGAACATAAACTTAGAATAAATGGGGCAGTTGTGGCAAATTGGGTTAGGTAAGGGAAATGTTGAGTTGTTATATACTTCGGGGTACGGTGGTTCGTCCGTATTAACGTGTTGTAACTAAACTTAGTAAAGGGAGTCGGTTAGTTACCTAGTATGTAACCAATTTGGTAAGGCGATCGGGTTATTTGTTTGTATGTAACCGATCGTGGTTTTGCTAAAGCGAATGGTTCCAAAACTTAATGGTTTTGGCTTGCGTGGCCTAGTGCGTGATAGGACGCTTTTTAAGAAGTGTTCGGGTATGTTAGAGTGCCAAACAGGGGTTAATAGTAGCGTAATAGGGATTTCAATAGATAAAGCGCCAAGTAGAGTTTAATGATATCGTGTTAAAGTTTTCCTTCTTCAATTTACTCAGTTTTTACAGTCTTTATATACGTCGGCGTATAATTTTTGTAAAAACGAAGTGTTGGAATACAAGTAGTTAGTATCTCGATAGCATTCCGTTATAAGTATTTAACAAATATTTGTCCCTTCTTCCTAAGCTATTTGTAGTCGACCGAGTCGACTACTAATTAGTATCGGTAGGGTTGAAAAGACATATTTACATGAAAAGGTAACTTAAAAGAGTAATTTGAATAATTGGTATTTTTAATATAGTAAATATGAAGATAAAAATCAAGAAAAAGTATCCAAAGGTGTACGTTATAGATGAGAGCTTATAAGCCCTCGCCCAAAACGTATAACTCTGGAATACTTCTTCTAAACCACTCTACGCATTGCCGTCGGCCTGGAATAGCATTTCAGACCAATCTATGCATGATACACTTTTGTGTCTTGCAAGAGTGCAGTCTGCAGCGTGACACATTATCATACACCCTGTAGGACTGCATCCTGAAATACAGTGCACTGCCCTCAGACTTATGTATACTATCTGAAAGGGTATATAGTAATATCTACACTTCTCATTCAAACAAGGTTAATATCCTAAGGAAATAGCGCTTAATATAGCTCCCAACACCAGACATAAGTATAAATGTTGTTCTAAAGGTGTCTTATATTATAAGTGAATAAAATATCATTCTAGTTGAAACAGCAAATGAGTAGGATAAATATTTGCAGGTAGCCTAAGTTTATGTATGAAGCAGAGATGAAATCTGTGACATTATTGCGCTACATAAATATGAAGTAGAGAATTCAAGTTTGTACGCATATGGCGATTCGATCGATCAACAAATGAGACAACAAACTGAAAAGCTTACCGCGCTGATTTGAGCTAGTATACGAAAAGCGGTTAGAGAGAAATGTGTCTATGGATATAAGATATAATAATGTTTCAATTGAAGAAAATATTAACATGTACATATTAAAGATCCTTCAAAATTGTAACTTAGTAAAATATAATACGTTAACTTGTTAATAAAAATTTGTAGAAAAGGTGAAGTAACGTCTGTATGGACCAATTTATATGTAGAAACAAACATCATTATTGATATTGATACGGAAAATTACAATACAAGTACAAAATTCTATTATCTCATTTTCAATCGTAGTAAATGGTACAATATATTCTTATTATGAATGAATCTTTAAGTTAACAATCATATGGCCTTACTGTTGGACGTTATATTTGTATTGAATTACATAAATCCTATCAATACATTTTATAATGAGAAATATTATCATTGTCGAATATATTACGCTGTTTGGATGTGTATTTATTTGTCTACAAATGTGTAAAGGGACTAGGCTCGAGATATCTCTAAAGATAGTCGGATACTATATATTATCCCTGATAAAGAAGGAAGAGGTGTCTCTGCTTATGTGCTGTTACAGAACTAGCGATAAGGTATGGCGTGTTTATGTGATTAGTCACGTGGTAAAGATATGTTTATAAGTATAGTGAGAGTATCATGAAAACATTGTAATCGTTAAGGTTAGATTTTTGGCGACTACTAGCCTTAAGTATCAGT
The DNA here is from genome assembly GCA_038502455.1 of Anisogramma anomala. Classification (NCBI taxonomy): domain Eukaryota; kingdom Fungi; phylum Ascomycota; class Sordariomycetes; order Diaporthales; family Gnomoniaceae; genus Anisogramma; species Anisogramma anomala. Next base: position 26,112,427 of record JASMMZ010000004.1, on the reverse strand, counting down.
CTATAACATTACCTCCAGACAGTCGTTTTTTCTTTTTACAAATGTGTAATCATTTAGCATATTATAAATAGTAGACGTACTTCATAGCGGTGGTCAACCTGTTGACCAATGGAATAGAATTTCATAGTACGTTGTAGAGGATGCTGTTCCTGCCGTCAATTGCAAAACGCTCTAAAATATCATGAAAGGTACCGGTCGTAATCCTCCCCTTTTTTTTTAAAAAAAAATACTATACTTACTTAATATTGAATTTGTTAAACTTTCTTTTGATAATAAGTTCTTTATACTTACTTCCCATCTTACTTTGTGGATAATATTAGATACCTCTTTAGTTAGTAAACGGCCACGCTGCAAGTTGCATGCTTACAGAGTGTATAATAATGTGCCAATCTATAAGGAGTATTCTTGAAAAGTGTATAATAGCGTTCCACTACCTAAAAGTGACATTAGAAAAGTAGACGGTAAAGTTACACTTCTCAGAAGGGACATTGACAGAGTGTATGGTAAAGTGCTAGTACCCGGGTAAGAGGTTATAAGCTCTTACCTAAGGCGTCTACTCTCCGAATACCTCTTTTCTCTTTTACATTTCAATATATCTTTAATATAATACCATTTTTTACGATTGACGTTTTATTGTTATCTTTAAATTGACGTATTCAACCTTATCGACATTAATCAGTAATTGACGCAGTCAACTATAGATAACCAGGAGAAGAAATGATAGACCTAAGTTAAATAACTATGACGGAATGCTGTAACACTTTAATTATCTGTACTTAAATATTCCGCTTTACAAAAATATTACGAAAGTATACAAACACTGTAAAAGTAAAGTAAATTTAAAAAGACAACTTTAATACGATATTATTTAATCGGTTAATGCTCTGTTTACTCAAAACCTCATTAGGCTATTATTAACTTGGTTGGCGCTTTAACGTATTCAGAAACGTCTTAAAAAGCGTTCTATCACGTATCAGGATACGTAAGCCTAAACAACCAAGTTTTGAAACACTTCGTTGGAACCTATCTGATCTAAATGAAGTATCTAAACCGTTTACATACTTTGGAAGCGACTAAGACGTAAAATCTAAACCGCTCATAGACTTTAAAAACGGTTAAAATATACCTATTAAAACGACTTTACAACGACTCCACGCCTTGAAAACAATACTCGAACCGCCAACCAAACATATACCGTAGGCTAAATACACTTACTAAGTCTTACATACCATTTTAACTTTCATATATATGCACCTTCCTACAACTTTTTTTCTCATTACCATTACCTTATTCGTCTTTTATTGCTCGCCTTATACCGCTTATTTAAATTTATTAATTATAAAGTTTATGTTTACTAATCACTCTATTAGTATAATGCTTACAAAGTATTAAAGAGCTCATTTAAAACACCTAATGAACTTGTAGTCGCGCCCTATTTACTTTGTATTTGGATTTTATTTGTGTTTAAAAACGTCAGAAGCTTGACTTTATACAATTTATTACATTTTACTTGCTGTTATTTGTATATTGTATATTTTAATTTACAACGTACCTTCTTAAATATGGTACTTTAAAAGCCACCCAAAAAATTTCTATTATATAAAATTATCTTTTATACTACCCAAATATTTCCGATACACGTATAAACTAGCTTCTCAAACACTTTAAATTATTCTGTACTTTCTCAATTATAGATTTAATATTAACGATCTAGGATGAAACCGACAAATACTTCGATCTTTTGATTCGGTATATAGGGATTAGGAAGGTCGTTTTACGAAAGGTTAACCTAAGACTATAAAATAAGATTATCGATGTACCGGTTATAAATTTATATTCTTATCTGGTAAACATGTATATTATAACTGTGATATTTCGATACTGGTAGGAAACAATCTGAAATTATAATATATTGGATGATTTTCGTAAAAGCAATTTGAATTGAACGATAGGTATATGGTATATGATATATAATACCATTTTTAAAACTTTACAGGTATAGCTACGAACCGAAGATATTAATACTTCAAGAGATAAAAACGTCTGTCTTACGAAAGCACTATTTTATAAAGCCCGGTTTACTGATTTGATAAACTCGAAAGATAATAAATTTTATAAAATGAACTTGGTGAAAGGATGCTATTTTAAAAGAATAAAAGAAATGGACCGTAAAGAATATATTGATAAAAAGACAACATGGAAATATTGTACGAATATAGAGTGTAGGATGTTTATATGATGTGCTTGCGCCTTAAGTAAGGTATACAAAATTCGAGGAAAAGGAGGAACGATCGCGAATGTTATTTATTTCGCGGGTACAAAATACACTTACTCAAATAGGTATACCAAAGAAAAACCATACACTCAAACACTTTCCAAATGTAATTAATACCTCTTTCAGCCGTAATAGAACAAGCCTGAATAATAGAAACGACATTCCTAAAGATAAGATAAATGGAGTGTAACGATAATTAGAATACTATAGACTAATACCTAGTAATCACGACCTATATCGTGATATCCTAATATTCCGTTTTTCTACTAATATAAATAACATTACAAAACTTACCAATTTCTCCAGATTATAAGATAAAAACGATAATAATAATGGTGAACCATATGACGTCATCGATAATAAAATCCGTACAATGTTAAATACCTATAAAAAACTCGACATTAAGTTGTTATAGTTTTATATTATTTCACCCATTATATCAATTACGTAAGTTTAAAAGTAGTATTTATACAACCTTACGTAATATATATATTTAAAAAGTGTTATAAACGTTTAGGAATACACTTATATACCGAAAAAAAATTACGAATTTTACGATAGGGACTAGACGAGTATTACCTGAGTATCCATATAAAATAAGCATAAAAAATTTAGTATAAACCTATAAAAATTTCGTACCGCTTTATTAACAAAGTTCCAAAAATGACAAAAGGTTTTAGATCCAAAATATAATGGAAAAATATTATTTATCCAAGTAATTGCAAACGCGTATCTCAAAAACTCAATGTTTAACCTAGCGTTATTTAAACCGGAAAAAAACTTCAAAACCTTTAATACGAGATTTCAAATACAGTTCAAAACCTTGATATTCAAATAAATAAGCCTCTAATCTTTATTTATAACCAAAAAGATTAAATTTAAAGATTAAATTCCCAAAAAAAACCTTGCTAAAATCATCTACCGCGTTCTCAACCGACGATTTAAAGTGTAGATAAAATAGGATGAACGTTCTAAATATGGTTAAAAAAACCAAAACCCTTAAATGAGAAACTACGAAAACCGAAAACAAAGTAATTATTAACAGGGACAACCTTATAACTGATTAAGAAACTTACTATGTAAATAACAATATCTACGAAAAAATATACGAAACTTTATAAGTTCTTAGAAACAATATATTATAAGCAGGAAAGTTGGCTACTGGTCAACTCATTGTTTTTTTTACGAGTATATTATGATTAAGCGTTAATTTTGGACTAATTATCTACCCGAACACCCGACGAAAACAAATTTTATTAATATGAAGCTAATTAAAAAAACTAAAAGAGGAATTTAACACCTACCCCTACGAATGAGCTTTTTAAAGATGAAACTTGGGGGAAAATAAGACTTTTTGACCATTTAAAATAAGGAAATCGACCAGCAAATTTTTTTATAAGCCTATAAGATACTTTATTTCTATAAAAGAAAAGAAACTTTTTTTTCATAATAAATGATACTTTATTTCTATATTATGAAGGATACTTTTTTTCTATATAATGAAGGACTAGATTACGAAAACGAAGTATCAAAAGCCTATATAACGTTATAATTTACAATTTCTAACGGGTACAACAACCAATTTTACGGTATTATATCAAATACTGACGTAACTGAAATATCAACAGCCGGGAAACGATAATTCGACTCGTTTTCAGCAAAATTTCCGAAATTCCAACTCGACCGGATAGGCGAATACCGGGAAATTTTATTAGGTAAAAACAAAACGGTATTGTATAATATAGATGTTATAAATACACGGTTTCATCTGGTTAAATTTTATGTCATGGGTTTTGAAACGTTCATTTTGCTATTATTAGTTAATAGAAATAGGTTCGGAATTAAGGTTTGGAATACAACTAATCAATTAGTTAGCGCTTTAGATAACGTATCCGTGCCGCTCCGTTTAAATTTTGGACACCTATGGTTTTCTCTAGAAATAAGTATAATTAAAGATGTTTACCTAATGTAATCGGAATCAAGGATTTAATTCTGCCGGTTAAGATACCTAACCAGGAAACTTTTTTTTACGGCTGTTTCATGTCGTAAGGTATGAAAATATAGGAAAATGAATTTTGAACTTGATCGAAAAGTTCAGTTATAAGGGCAATTTATACTTGTAAGCCCTGCAATGGTTTTAATTCATCGATTGAAACGATATGAAGTTTAATTACGAGGTTATTAAAACATAATATACCATAACAACTAGTTAGTACCATACAGTATCGACGTAATAACATTTTCAAGCCGCGAAATATATGCGAAACGCTTTCGCTACAGATTGTAGGAATAATTTGGAAAACTACTGGTTAAATGTTTACTTATGATATCTAAATTAAATTTCTTGCGATGCTAATATAGCTTTCGAATTGAACTCTTGACGTATTAAAGCTACAATTACCAATGATAAATCCAAATAAATACTGGTAAAACCACTATAAGGTATTGGACAATGTAAATAATATTATGGATCGCTTCAAAAGTCAAATATAATATTATTCAAAAAAATTGAAAAGTGCTTATTTTCAAAATTAAATCGTTTAAATAATGGTTAAGGCCGTAAATAACATTTTCGGCCCGAGTATTTTTATTAAGTTACTGTTACCAGACAGTTCCTACTATATAGCTGGTATAGTATGACCCTTAATAATGTGAAAATACATACATATATCAGCGGGAAGGCTCGCGACTTAAACGTTCCTACTCCATAACAACTATCCTATTCGAAAAATTCCTGTTTCTAAGTCGTACCATGTGATCCGTTAAATGAACTGTTGTAAAATATCTGTTCTTGACTAAACAATTATATAAGGTTGAAAACCTAATCTTAAACACTGATAGCTAATTTTCGGGAAATGTGGTATACGTATATATTAAAATATATTGAGGTTTTATAATAAACCGTATTGGTTCTTATTGTTCGCTATAAACTTTTTCAATTTCGTAAAATAAACAATATTTGTATAAGTTTATCCACGTGCAACGTAAAAGAGTGTAGGCACTACTAGGTGCTTCGAATGCGTATTTCAACGAAATATACTTATAAAGGAAAATCTACCGCCTTATTCAACCTTTAATCATAAAACGAAAACACAAATAAAAATCCTTACAATAAATCGATTCCTAAGATAACTTTCCAATTAAGGCCTTAAGGTGCTCCGTGACTTAGATACCAGAAATATTATATGGGGGTAAAAGCTATAGCCTTGACCGGGCCATTTTATACGGTTATCTCAGTCTTTGCTCAATGCTTATTCCTAGAGAGGATCTGATAGCCCTAAAAAGGTTAAGGGCTTAGAAAACACGTATATCTCGGTTTAAAGCTCGTGGCGATGAGAAAGAATATAGTTTACAATTCGGTAAAGAATATACTTTAAACTTTGGTAAAAAAAATACAATCCGAGCCACCCTTTTGCCACGGGCCAGAAACCTAAAAAGTTAAAGAAATCATAAGATAGGGAACACCACTAAGGGGGTGATGAACCAGAAAAAAATCTTTTGTAAATAGCTAAAGGCATCCAAAGTATAGTTGAAGGCTCTGTTAAACGAGCGGGGCACTGATATGAGTAGCGAAGGCTTAAGAATAAACAAAGCCGTTTAGTACGAGCGTTTATAAACAGGGTCTTTCTTTAAGACCTTAAAAAGCAAAAAAAATCAAACTTGCATTGCAATCATAGTATAAGGTCAAATTTAAAGGCCTCGTTAAACGAGTGGGGTACCAGTGTAGGTAGCGACGGCTTAAAAATAAATAAATAAAAAAGCTGTCAAGTACAAGCTCTTATAATAAAGTTCTTTTTTTTAGATCTTAAAGCGCAAAAGAAATCAAACTTGAAGTGTGCAAGTTCAAGTCGAAAAGGCCATGTTAGCACAAGTAGCGAGGGATGGAATCGCTAGTTGTAAGGACTGTTCTTCGGATGTATCGTTACGCTGGTGGTATGCCGGGCCGAGAACAATCTTGATGGATAAAAAGGGATCGCTGGAAAAGATTTAAATGGTGATAAAGTCGATTAGTGATGTTTTGGTGAAATATAATACATGTGAAGTGATGGTGTTAAGAGTGGCTGGACCTGAAAACTTTTCTCGAAAGTGGGTACTGTTGGAGTTTATAGTGTAGGCCCCTAGCCTCCTTAACAATGTGGTCCGTGCACCAATACCAAGAAAGTTAATGTAAAATCGAAGATGAATTCGTTTATTATAAATAATATTCCTTTACAAGAATAAAAAGAAACCTTAATTATATATTATAGTCTAACCTACGATAGTATGCTAAATAGGTGCTAAATGGAGTTTATAATTGAGGTACCGCAAAAGATTAAAAGAGGTTTTAATAGTCTTTTGTACAGGACTTATATAAATAGTTTTTGTATAGCCCGTTACGTACCCTTGCACATAATGCCTATAGACCACATCTAGGTTGCATATAAGCCGGGTACTACGCATCCTATTACATGCATAGTCACGTAACCTGTAGACTCAATAGCCAATGGCCTAAGTCAATAACACATTTATCTATGTAAAACCTATAATGTCGAGTATATAGATTTAATAAGATATATAAAGCAATGTGTATACCCTCTGAATGTTTCTCATATTTTAGTAAACCTTGAAAAATACCTATTTAAACCGGATCCCCATTTTCTTGCTATTTTCTTGGAAAAAATACCCTATAATATTAGTTAAATATTGTAAGTAAAAATATTTATCGATTGAAGAAAGTACTAATTTAGGATATCCTTAACAATTTCTTTTTATTTTTACAGGTATTGAGTTGACGAATTTGATGCCATAAAATAAAGTTATTACATATACTATATAAGAAGCTTATTTATTATGTTAACATAAAAAATTCGTAAAAACCACAATATTAAAGTTTACATCATTTTTCGAAATAAACTTCAACTTGGGTAGCGCTTAACAATAAATTACGAAATGATAATGAAGTTTTTGAATTATCTTTAACAGGAAATACTTGAAGTTTCTATATCAAATAACCTTGATAACTTCCTTCAATTTATTAACCGCGAGTATATTTAAAGGTTGGTATAATTAACTTAATTGAAACTTCGTAAAATTCATTATCTGTACTTTCAAAACTTCAAGATTAATTTATAAATATCCCTATTTTAACTTAATTGAAAACCTTGATCGATATCTTGAACAAACTCATCAAATTAAATGTCAACGTTAACGTTAAATTCTATTATATTTTTTCAATTAAAGAAACCAAAACAAGAGATTATAGATTTTCTCAAATAATAAGTTTTACGTTTCACAAACAATTATGAACCCGAGTAAAATAATATTTTCCCAACTTTAATCCGACTTAACTCTATCAATTTGCTTATGATCAATTTCAGTAACCATAATACTATCTCGTTCTAATACCAATGACTACAAACAAGCTTCCAATAAGTATTTCACTACTTTCGTACCCTGCCGACGGCATAAGTAAAGCTACGTTTAATAGCGCCTTAAAAAGGTTTGTAAATAGTAATAAGTTAACTATTCATATCGAAGAATACGTAAAACAATCGGCACGTAATATTGGTCAATAGGGATACCTAGTCAAATTGAAAGATTATAAAGTTAATATGAATAAAAAGCTTGTTCAAATTTACTGGAAAAATTCACAGGATTGGTGGCGTACAGGTTCGTGTATGAAGTTTGCTATGAAAGTTGGGGATATTGTAAGGTTTATTGTATAGATAATTGCATCCATATGTATTTGCCACTGGCCATACTATTTAGGCTAATGTTCCATACTATTTTGGCTGATATGCCAGTTTCTAATAGATTGACAGAGCTGATCAGAGATGACGGTTAGCTCCTCTTCAAGAACTTGTGTGCATTGACAAAGGCGTCCGGGGTCCAGTCTGTTTTGTGCCTCTATCCGGCTCCGGTGTCAACTGCCACCTAAATGGTTCAAATCTGGTAATATCTTAGCCTGAAGCTTTGCTCCGCTCTGCTCCATGTCGTCTATGCTCGTATACTGCTTGTCAGTCCAGTCGATTCAGGTAGTAGGCGTCCACAATATCTCCAGATCCGTCCAAAATCACTTCCTTCCTCCTCTCTTGCTATGTGGTCCTGCTGGTCAGACCCGATCATCAGCAACCTGTCCATAGTGATTACAATGGTCTTTCTCTTGAGCAGAAAGGACTGACCGGTCCTTGACAACTAACTGCGACTATGCTGGGTCTGCTGCGCCGATCCTGCTTGTGACTGGCTGTGAGATAGTCCCAGGAGTGACTTTAAGATGATAGGGTGAGGCTGACTTCGCTTAAAGCGGCACGATAACAGCCGGAGTGCTGTATATCGCGGACTTAACTGCCTTGTAGTCGTAAACCTTAAACTCGATGGTCATCCGCTCTGTCATCGCGACTTTGTCCTGTCTTTCGACCTGGCCTTTTAGGGACGTAAAAACAGTCGGCATGAACTGCTGAATCTTTTATATTTAGAGGGAACGAGTGTAGTCGCTATGTTGATTATCCTTCTGGAGTCGTTAGAAGGTAGTCCTTCATCGTACCGCATAAGCGTGATAGTTTTTCTCCTGCCTGGATATAGTTATTCCCACGGCGGACAGGGCTGTGTACCACACGTGATGGTCATGAAGGGTCTTTCTAACGCTGGATATTACGTTTCAGTCAACCTAGATAGACGATACTGCCCTAGAACCAGCTAGGTGGCAGTTGACACCGGAGCCGGACAGACGCAATATTTTTGTGGTTCTTGTGATGGTTCCTAGCTTTAGATTCAGATCACTAGTATTATAGTGATAATTTTTTTAAGCTGGTCTCCTGACTATATATCATGAGAAACATAGTCGTTTTCCGGGCCCAGTTGTTACTAGCTGGCTTGGACCCACGGATCTACATGTTCTCCGCTTCTCCGCCTCTGAGCTGAACCTTCTCAATACACTTTGACACATAGTAAGTAACAGCCTACGCGGCGGTTGGTTCGACCGTGTGGTAGTGGGAAGGGACGGCCGGCAAACGTTGGGTATGTGATCAGTTTCGGCCCATTCTGGGCAGCACGTTTCGGTTCTCTCAACCACGACGTTCTTTCGGGTGGCTGCCTGGGCGTTGGCCAAGCCTGCGCAGGCTCATTTCGTCGTTGCGCCACGGTACACCACAATTCACACCGTGCATGTCGTTCCTGGGCTGATCCCAGAGGACGTCCTGGGTTTCCTCAGCTTGACTACTAGTGGAAAATGTAGGGCACATGTGACGGAAGTAACGATAGGTAGCCTCGGTGTGTATATCATGTATGCAGTCAGGCGCCGTGACTAGGCGCTACTTAACGAAAACAAACACATACTTCAGCGTAGGGACCACTGAGAGCGTATGACAATATAGCTGTACCATCTTCGGCACGGTAGTTCTTCCCTACCGTCATCAGCGCAAGCATGCACTGGGACTAGGAACATCAACGAATGATGCAGAAGATGAAAATCAGGCTTAACAAGCGTAATCACTCAGCTTTATACACGCGCCCTTCCCCACGATGTCGATCACCTTGGAGGAGCTCAAGAGCAACCACAAGTGGACGGTTGACCGCAGGAACGCCGCCAAGTACTGTACTGAGCTGCTGTCCTGACCTGTGTCTTCCTCCAGCAGCCGAGCCCAGAGCACGCCGGCCTGTGCAAGATGAGAGGGCCGTACGCGTTGATGTGGCCCCTTGCCCTTGTAGCCAGATGCGAGCCCGCAAAGCGGGCCTACCGGCCGAACTCTGCAATGATGGCCACCGAGACGCTGGGCCAGCCTTCCCCGACGCAGGGCTCGCCGCCCGTCGGCAACGCAACAGCAACAGCAACAGCAACAGCAGCAGCAGCAGCAGCAGCCTCCCCTACATCCGCGGGTCCGTATCAAGATCTTGTGCGGTACCAGCTTCAGGTGCCCCCGCTCGACACCCCATGGACCAAGGATGTCGGCCTCTCTCCATGGCCGGAGCGTAAGAACGCCCCCTTTCTTATCGAACTTGGCTGATGAGGAGGTTGAAGATCCGCGCCCGCAGCTCAAGCGCGAGAAATGGAAGACCCTCAACGGACTGTGGACCTTTGAGTCTGTGTCAACGTAGGTCCACCCATCATGTCCTTGCACGGTCGACGGGGAGGAGCTGCCGTTGACGCAGGGAAAATAGCGACGCCGGCACGAGCGGCGACGAGCACTTCCAACCAGGCCGCTTTGCACGCGAGGTCCTCGTCCCCAGCTGCGTCGAAAGCGCCATTTCCGGCTTGCAGTTGCTGGACACGACTCGGATGTGGTATCAGAAGACGTTCGAGGTGCCCAGCGGCTGGCGCAGTCAAGCCGTGCTGCTGCACTTCGAGGCCGTCGACTATGAGCACACGGTGTACGTCAACGGCCAACAGGCCGGCTTTTTCCGGGGAGGTTACTTCAGGCATGTGCGTGGATGCTTCCAGGATGGTCTGTAGCCAGAGCATGTCTTCACACGGTGCTGATCCATCACACAGACGCTCGACATCACGCAGTACCTGGTGGACTCGAACTCGGGTGAGACGAATGAGCTGTACGTTGGGGACTCGTCACTCGGGCATGTGACATGGAGACATGTGAGATACATCCGATATCACTAACGCCCCTCCCAACTCCAGCAAGGTGTTCGTCTTTGATCCAACCGACTTGGACGGCCACCTGATCCCCACCGGAAAGCAAAGCAGGTACCCCAGGCACATCTACTACCGGTCCTGCAGCGGCATTTGGCAGACGGTGTGGCTTGAGAGCGTGCCTGCACAGCACATCGCACGGCTCGACGTCAAGGCTGCCGCAGACGGCCTCGCGACAGTCAAGGTGCACAGCTCGGACAACAGCAGCAGCACGCCGGTGACGGTCAGACTCCTTGGAGCGGATGGCCTTGTTTTCGCAAACGGGTCTGGGAGCAGTGGACAAGCATTCAGTTTCCATGTCCCGGGCGTCGAGAAGTGGAGCCCTGACAGCCCGAAGCTGTACAATCTGACCGTCACCATGGGCGACGATGTGGTCTCGAGTTATACGGGCTTCCGCAGCGTAGCAAAGGGCGAGGTGGACGGCATTGTCAGGCCCATGTTGAACGGAGAATTCGTCTTCCAGTGGGCAAGTCTGGATCAAGGTGTGCCCAAGGCGAAGCTGAAGACGTACGAGACGTACGAGACGTACGAGACGCACCGTCCTGACACTTGGGAACAACACAGGCTTCTGGCCAGATGGCATTTACCTCGCTCCCACGTATGACGCCCTTGTTTTCGACTTGAAAGAGCTGAAAAAGTTGGGATTCAACACGATTCGGAAACATGTGAGCACAGCGACGGGAATGCCATGGCAGCTCCACCGTGCCTGAGCCACGTGGACGTACTTCCCTTTCTGACTTGGGCGCTTCTGGGTTGCAGATCAAAGTCGAGCCAGATCTCTTCTACTGGGCTTGTGACAGCCTTGGCCTCATGGTGATGCAAGACATGCCCAGCATGCCAGACAGCGGGCCAAAACCAGACGCCAACCGACAAGCCGAGTATGAACGGCAGTTCGAGCTTCTCATCAACGAACATGAAAGCTACACGTGCATCGTGACCTGGGTACGCCGCCGACAGACGGTCCCCGAAGACGCCCAGACACTGACAACGTGGCCGGCCAGATCATCTACAACGAGGGCTGGGGACAGCTGCTCACACCGCCGTTCCCCGAGATCGGACTTGCCGACCGCGTTGCGGAGCTGGATGGCACAAGACTGGTCGACGCGACGACCGGCTGGTACGAGCAGAGCAACGCGGGCGACTACTCGGACAACCACCACTACGCGACGCCCCAGTGCGGCACCCCGTACTACTCCGCCAGGTCCAGCCCGTACGACAAAAGCCGCATTGGGTTCCAGGGCGAGTTTGGCGGCCTGGGCCACAACGTTTCCATCGAGCAGTGCGTCTTTTTCCCCCCCGCCCCCCGCCTCGCGACCGAGAATGCCCTTCCGCCGCGTTCACTGACCACACGTCCTCCATCCCCCGCCACAGTCTGTGGAACGTCCCGGCGGCCATCGCCACAATCCCACAAGTGTACGAGCTCAACGAGGACCTCGAGTCCTTCCGCTTCCGCTCCCACGTCCTCCTCGAGGAACTCAAGCAGCAGGTCGAACTGTTCGCCTGCAGCGGCGCCGTCTGGACACAGATGACGGACGTCGAGGGCGAGGTCAACGGTCTTCTGACGTATGACCGGCGCATCGAGCGGGTGGATGTGTCGCAGTGGCAGGCCGATAGCAAGGGTCTGTACGCCGCCGCCGCCGCGAGGGGCGGATATGGGAACAAAACGGCTGCCATGCCAAAGCTCGCGATATAAGAGAGAGCTTGTCCCTGCGTAGTGGGAAACGTTTGCGAACCCGTTTCAGAAGCGCGTAATCAGGCTGCAAATACCTCCCTGGTTGGCCTGGAAAATCCAGCCAGGGCATCATCTCCTATCACCATGGATATAGAATCTTGGGCCGCCGGCTCCCATCTCCCCAGGTCACCGCTCACTATAATCCGGTTTCTTTCAAGAGCGCAAGTAGATGGGAACCAGAGCGCACATGGAGTGACATGACACCAATACAGAAAGCATGATTCCGGGTCTGAGATGACTTGGTATACCTAGTGAACGACCGTCTGGTGATGGACGACGTGACGAGCAAGACGTTGCGGGTACCAGCAACGTACAGTCACACCATCCAGCCATAACAGGTGCACTGCACCTGAATTATATATCACGAAGAATCAGATGTACTGTACCCGTCCACGTCATCTTTGCATGTGCAATGCATAGTAAATCTGCTTGCTTCCTTTTCCAGCTCGGCACTACCCACCTTCGTTCGGCGTCACAATCCTCACGGCCATGTGTACCCTCGATCGTCTGGCCCTAGAGCCCTACCTCTCGAGTTTCCCAGCCTTCCGCAGACGCCCTCCCAACCTGTAGAACAGGAGCGGAATCGGGATTGTCGCCGCAGCGATGAACGTGATGTTCTCGCGTGCATGTGTTCCGATACGAGAGGACGTGGGTCACTTCTTCGATCGGTGTCCATACCTATGGATCCAGGCGCTCCGGGTCAGTGCCTTCTCTCGCTGGTGTGGGGCCAGGAGCTTTCTTGGGAGCGGCCGAGCTGGATTCCACGTCCGTGAAAACGTAGGTACTCCGTACCGATACCATATATCACATATAGACACTGCTGCTATCGCCAGATGTCGGGTGCTACGAGTCACCCATCTGGCTTTCCCAACGGGTGGCACATTTTGTATTCGGTTCAGAACTTCAAGTGTAATCATATGAATGCCTGCTGGACAAATACCAAATCAGAAAGCGAGCATTCCGAAATCGCATGGGCTTGTTGAAAACGATAGACGTATCTGGGCAGAATGAACTTGCACTACGTAGTGTGGGTTGGTAGCCGTCACGATCGTCACCAGCTGCTATGTTAGCCGAGGGACTAGATATTGTATTAAGGCTTGTTTGGATTCATCAAGATAGTACAGATCTGACCATCTGTCCCTAACGAACATAAACAGTCCCGGAGGCCTCCGTGGATTACGTGATCCTCCGTGATATCCCGTCTATACATCCAAAGTAGACCAAAATTATCGCAGGGCAAAGCCGCAACCTAATATAACACTAGAAGACTTTGGCTATCAGTTGACTTGAGCTGGTTATAATGAAAAATAATAGGCTCTTTCGATTTCTAATTATTAGATTGATTTATCACTTTTTATGTCTCTTTATGCTCCTTTATTTCTAGTTTTGATTATTTTCCTATTTTTGCCTCTTTATTCCTACTCATTCCTTTTCATTCCTATATATTCCTAATCAATCCTCTTTTTCCCATTCTGTTCCTTCTTATACGTATTTATTTCTATTTATTTTCATTTATTTCTATTCATTTTTTTTTGTTTATTTTCCTAATTTTTTTCACTTCGTTCCTTTTTTTTTCTCTTTATCCGTTCTTCTATACATTATGAGTACAATTGATCTTAGGAAAACACGTGTCAACTAATTCAATTATAGATGTTTGAATTGGTTTACGAAGTATGTTTTTTTTCTATAATTATTAAGTCTATTCTATTTTCAGAAACCCCTAAAGCTTGATTTCATTCAATGTTATATAACATTAGTGAGTTATTATCGTCATTACCTACAAATTATATCGTTGGATTATTCAATATTAAAGGAGAAAGTGCAATCGTCAAAAACTATACCTTTTTACATATACAATCTATGGATATTACGATATACCCTTATAGATAGTATACATAGGCCAAGTAGCAGTGCACTATATTGCAGAGTGCACTCCTGCAGGGTGCACGGTAACGTGTCACGCTGCAGGCTGCACTCTTGCAAGACGAAAAGTGCATTATGCATGGATCGGTCTGGAATGACTATTCCAGACCGACAGCAATGTGTGGATCGGTCTGGAAGAAGTATTCCAGAGGAATACGTGCTGAGTGAAGGGCTAATAAGCCCTCACCTGTCACGTATACCTCTTAATACTTCTTCTTAACTGATTATCTTCTATTATATTATAATACCAATCATTCTGGTTACTTTTTAAAGACCTTATATTTACGTAAATATTATAAGCTTAGAACTTTACCGATACTAATTAGTAGCGCCGACTCGGTCGACTACAAACAAATTAGGAAAAAAGAGATAAATACACGTTAAATACCTATAGCGAGATATTTTAACGGTTTTAATTATTGGAACTTCAATACCTCGTTTTTACAAAAATTACACGTCGAGGTTTATAAAGACTACAAAAACTAAGTAACTTTAAAAAAATGAAAACTTTAATACGATATTATTAACCTTTATTTAGTGTTTTATCTGTTAAAATCCTCGTTACGTTACCATTAACCCTTATTTGTCGTTTTAACATACCTAGACACTTTTTAAAAAACGTTTTATTACGTATCAAGCTATTTAAGCTAATACTATGAAGTTTCGGAACCCTTCGTTAAAACCCGTTTAATTTTTACGAACTATACGTTTTGGCAAAACTAAAATCGGTTATATATAAATAAATAACCCGATCGCCTTATTAAAATTGTTATATACTAAGTAGATAACCAATTCCCTTTACTAAGTTTTTTTATAATACGCTGAAACAGATAGATAACCGTATACCGGAATATATAAAAATTCAACATTTCCCTTGCCTTACCTAATTTCCCAAATGTACCCTATTTCTTCCAAGTTTACCCACGTTCGCCTTATTTTTTTTTTGAATTAATACCTATAACGGTTAAAAAAATTTAAAGTCGCTTAATTAATATAACATTACTAATGTTAATAAAACTCATCCAAAACGCCTAAATAATTTATAAATTCGTTTTATTTACGTATTGTTTAAAATTCATTTATATTAATAAACGGTAATAAATACTATTTTAACTGTTTTGATTACTTTATTCATTTTATATTCACCCAAATACATAAAACTTTAAATATACCTAAATATAATACAAAATTACAAAATCTTAACATATCGCCTAAATACACCAAAATAATCGCAACTGTAACCCAAAAATCAACAACATTAAAGGATGCTAACTCTTTCTTTAACATTCTGGTCAAATACATGGAAATCAGAAAGGTTATAATGCAAGAGATGAACCTACGCCTTTAGGATAAAACAATCGATTTACCAGATAAAAACCTAAAACCTTATATCATAAATATATATATCTTAACCGCTCTTTACACGTACTAAAAAAGGAAATCCAAAGACCTAACTTACTAAATTATTTTAATAATAGTTTTCGACCTAAACATTAAATATATAGTAAAAGGTAAGCCTTATTATTGCCAAAGATTTACGAATTGAATTAAAAACTAAAGGTATTAATACCATAAAAGGTAAAAATAGGCGGTTCATAAAAACTCGATTCGAAATAATATAGTTTACTGACGTATTAAACAAGGAAAATAAAATTTATATTTTACAGACTTTGTAAAAGGGTATTACTTTACGAAACCAAAAAGATTACTATTAATACGAGAGGAATTAAATGTATAACGACATAATCATATATCTTAAGCTAAAAATAAAGATTATATAAAAAAAGATTATAATTTTTATTTACTATATAAGTAAAATACACCATTATACCGGTTTATATTCTAACGTAAAATCGAATACCTAATTCTTTTTTAAATATTATAAAAAACCCGACCGGTTATAAAGAAGTTAGTCAGAACCTAAAAAATAACCCGACTAAGAAATCGATAATCAGCCGAAATACAAAAAATAACCTAAACAAGAAAACAACAAATAACATAAAACTCCAATACTTGCTATACGAACCAATACTTTTAACCATAACCTTTACCGCGACTTCCTACCATATCGCTTTCCCACAAATAAAAACGATTTTACGAAGTGAACGAATTTTACCAGTTTATAAAATGAGGATAACAATTGTAACGGTAAGCCTTACGATGTATTTAATAATAAAATACGCGTTATACTTAATATATATATGAAACTAAATATTAAACCTTTATAATTTCACGTTATTTTACCCGGTATATTTTTCGTAAAAATTAAGGATTAGTATATATATTACTTTGTATAAGTAAATATATTTATAAACTATTATAACCGCCTTAAGTCTCATTTTAACATCGAAAGCAATAACCAACTATAAGATAAGGATTAAATGAAAACGACGTGAAAATTTATAAAAAAAAACCAATAGCAAAATACCTAAAAAAACTGGTAGGAAATCCTTACCGCCTTATTAACAAAGTTCCTCAAAATTCAGGCAACCTTAAAACCGGAATATAAAAGCGATAAAATATTTATTTAAGTAGTAATAAAGGATTACTGTAAAAATCCAGATTTTAACTTTACCTTTTTTCAATTAAAAAAGGATTTAAAAGCTTTTTATATAAGCTTTAAAATATTATTCGAAACCTTAATACAGCGAAATACAAGCTTCGATTCAGTATTTGTAACTGATAAAAACGAAACCTATACTACTAAAACAAATCTCATCGAGATAATTTACCATATTTTAAAACGAAAATTCAAGGTTTACCCGAGTCAACATGAACGCCTAAAGTATAGGTACCAAGGAGGAAACCTTAGCAATAAAAAATAAGAACAATTATTCGACAATGGAAAAACCGTACCGAAACTATAATAATACTTACGAAAAAATATACGGTGTTTTATAAGTTTACAAAAATGATATATCCTATACGATAAAGTAGGTTATTAGTTTACAAATCACTCCGTTTGCCAATAAATTCGGATTAAAGAACAATTTTAAACCGAGTGTAATTTTAAGGATTGGATAAAAGCTAATTTTACATTATATGCAGCCGAATACAAAGTTATGAGTAACTGATTCGACGCATACCTTTACGAAAATATAACCAGAAAAAACGATCTTAAATAAAACAATATCTACCTATTAGCTTACAACGATAAAAACGCCCAACGTATTTTTACCGACTTACAAAATACCTTCCTTTTGTATACTATAGGTTTAAACTACGTAACTGAAGTGTTCAACACCAATATAATGTTGTAATTCACTCTTTTTCATAAATACGAAACCAAGTTTTAAAATATTATGCCTAATATTGGTATAACCGAGATTTCAACGGCTGGAAAGCAATAATTCGACGTACTTATGACGAAGTTTCTAAAGTTTCGGCTTAACCAAATGAGAAAACACTACAAGATCCTATTTAATGAAGGTAAGAAGATATCACTCGGAACAGTCGTTATATATACGCTTTTCGGACCGATTAAATTTTACGTAGTAAATTTTAAAACGTTATCTTGACTTTTAGTAATTAATATCAATGAACTTGAAATCAAGGTTTTGAATACCATTAATTAGCTTGTTCGCCCCTTAAATAGTGTATCTATACCATTGAAACTTAAGTTCAGCTACTTATAATTCTTTTTTAAAACACGTATAATGAAGTTTCTTTACTTAACTTAACTAAAATTACGAGTTTTATATCAACGATTCGGACACCCAGCTTTAAAACACCTTTTACATTTGTTCTACGCCGTAAGCTATATAAATATAAGGAAAGACGTACTTAAGGCTATCGAAATTTTTTATTTTAAGAACCGGTTGTACCTATAAGCCCTACAACAATTGAAATTTCGCCTTTAAAATGATATAAACTTTAATTATAAAGTATTCATCAATATTATATATTTAAATATCTAACCGGTCCTATATATCATCGATACGGCTATTTCATTTAAGCCGCTAAATTTTTACGAAACGATTTTATTATAAATTATTAAAAGGCTTTAGTTAATGAATGGTCGATCGTTTATTTTGGGCTTTTAATTTTACCGAATGACGTATCAAAACTCGGATAATCGGTAACGAGTATAAGTTAATCCCAGGAAAAGCCCTATAAGGAATTGGAAAGTATAAACTATATTATAAATTACTAGAGAAAACGTATTCAACATGATTCAAAAAATCTAAAAGGTATTGATTTTTAGAAATCTATTCTTTAAATAGTAATTAACGCTATTAATAATACTTTGAACTCAAGTAAGCTTATTCCTACACTTTTTATCTTGAGTATATACCTAAAGATTTATATAAAATCTGCCCCATTACTATCTTGAGTACAAAGAACTAATTATAAAGCTAAGCTGATAACGGTCTTACGCTTACTATAAGGGAAAAAAAAATATTTGGGGTGTTGGTTATAAAGAACGGCCTATATAAAACTAATGTATTAAATCTATTATTACTATTGAAGGTTTTAATTTAGAAAAAAAAAAAGATAAACAAGCCCTAAAAAGATAAACGGACTCAAAGGTTATAATATATTCGTTAACTTACTAAACAAAATAAGTTCGTTTCATTGGATAATAATACGAAAAAAACAGAAGAAAGATAAAAAGAAACGACTCAAAATCGTAAGACGAGTAAAACCGCTTATAACATATTAACCTAAAAGACGAATTTAAACCGAACTAAACTCCGGACTTACCCCTAAGACGAGAATTTGACCCGATTACATTAAATAAAATCGGCTTATTTATATTAAACCCGCCAAAACCTCGATGTCAAAACGCCCCTTTAGCTCGAAAACTAGAAAAACGCCTCAAAACTTTGCCAAGGACTCCTTCATTATATAAGAGGAAATAATAAACCACGACCTTAACATAAAGCTCCACCGTAAAAGCATTATTACCACCACAAATACCTTATTCATATAATTTACCTAAACGTAAATCTTAGCCCTTATCGATTAAAACGTATTTCGCTTCAAACGTTTCAATATAGTTGTTCACAACGCTTATAAAATATTTCCGATTCATTTTATTCACGAAGTTAATGATATAGTTAAAAAGCATAACCAAAAAATCCGCTTAATTGTAAAAAGCTATAACGATAAAAGCAAAAATAATATTATGATCTAATTAACTAAATTACAACGAGCTAATTATCTCCTAATTTTTACATTCGCCGCCTTACATACCAATCTATATAACTTATATATTAAACTTCGAAATATAACAAAAGCAAAAATAATATTATAATCCAATTACCTAAATAATAATGTGCTAATTATGTCCTAATTTTTACATTTGCAGCCTAACATAACAATCTATATAACTTATATATTAAACTTCGAAATACAATGTAAGCCTATACCTAATCCAAGAAACAGTAAAAACGATGGATTTACACCGACATATTTAAAGACCTTAGGTAACACTAGTTACTCGATACGATTTTATGTATTACAAAATCACTTTATAGTTTAACCGAAACGGGTATATATTGATATCATATTTATCAATGATATTATTAAAAACGACTCGAAATAATAAGTTTTTCCTTTGACCTGTACCTATTAATATTAGCGGCCCATTAAAAGGGTTTTATACTAACGGGTATATAGAGGAACAATATCATAATATTATGTAATTACTCGTTCTCCATATTTAAAAATAGGAAAATTTTAAAAACAAACTTAAAAATTAAACCTAAAACGTTCTTGATAAAAACTAATGTAATCAATTTTAATAATGTCACGATGACTTTCTGGAATGGCTCTTTGAATCGTACATAAAAGGGATAATTAAAAAAAAAGTTACCATTATTATTCGAGATAATGAAGAATGAGTCGACAAATACAAATATTAACGGGTACGGGACATTTGGGTTACTTTCATAACATAATAAAAGGTAATATTTAACCTTTTTATCACTGTATAATGTCAAACCAAATCAATGGATAAAATATATAAAGTGTTTAACAAACATCTTTCATAATAAATATATAACTTAAAACGTGGATTACAATTTATAGTATTAGATATACGTATTACAAAGATATTTATTTTTACTAACGACGTTTTCACTAATAATAATAATTACAGTTCAAAAATTGGTTTCGTCCTAATTTTGGGTAACGAAATAATGGCCTAAAATGGTTTTATATTCCGAAAAATAATTATCTATTAAAATTTTAATAAGTGGAAAAGGGTTATACGAAAAGTTTTAGCTTTTAAAATCTATAATATAGTTAAAAGCTTCGATTTTGGTATTACTATAACGATAACGGTCTGAATAATTATTTTTAACCTTAACTTTCACCCTATTTATTTCATCATTTATATTATTATTATTTTACTTTATAAATATCTGGTTAAATTGGGTATCATAAACGAACAATGTTCAATAATAGATATTATATCTTTATGTAAGTCTTATAAACGCTGTAAAATCAAAGAAATTGGATGAATTAACGGAAAATTTAACTTAACAGATTCAATAACTAAAATTATGCCGAACAAAACCTTAAAAATATTTATATTGTTGGAACAGTATTGCAATGGTATTGCATGCAGTGCATTAGGTCAATTTTACTGTAAATAAAGTTGACCGTACTGCAAGTGTATTGCTTTGTGCAGACTTACTGCATTGGGTGTAAGTCAAGTTCTGTACGCTACACTTCACTCTAAGGCATGGGCCAAGCACTTGGCCATTCAAATTACAGTTCAAACCGGCTAGCGGTCTCCCAAACCTAGAACAATACATCCACTATCTGACTATTGCAATACTACTGTTACTTCGACCACGATTCGAATCGACAAAATTGCAACGTTTAAAGGCCTATCAATACTGACCAGTGCTTATTAGGTTAAGTATAGATTGGCTAAGTAGAAGAATAAAGCTACTTTCTGGTTACGCTTTGTCCTTTTTAGGCAAGGTAAAGGAAAGGTTCTTGCGAAGGAACCCTATGCGCTGTACAGTTATTCGTGGCAGCAATTAGGGAAGACTTATAGATTACACAGTTGTTCGCGGCAGTTTATAAGTAAACGACGGTATCGCTACTCGAAAAAAACAAGAAATCTTTATTGATCCTTTTTGAAGAGCGTTGAAATTGACCGCTAAAAGTCTTAAAGATTACCAAGCTAGCAAGTTGATAAACGGCTAAATTAATTACTACTGCAGGTACTACTACTGTAAATCGCAAGAAAAACAACTAAGTCCATACGCCAAACAACCTCCACTACCAATAACGACCTCCGACCGCAGTATCTACACCAAATCTCTGTTTATACTTTACTCTTTTCAATCCCCATAACATTTTAATTGTCAAGCTCACTGCTTTAAGCGGAATCACTAAGTTGTGCCAAGAAAGCTACATTGCGCGACTCCAAGCTAAAACTTCAAGTCCATACACCCCGAATCGCTAAGCTTACGCATCTTTAGATCGCCAAGTCCTATGTAGAAAAAAATGCCAAAATGTTTATCGTAAGTGTTTACTTTCAAGTTATTACCGACCTCGATCGAAAGAAGGAAATTAAGGCTTTCGATATTACTTTTATGAAGCATTACGACAAGGAACTTTAGTATTTCGACGTTAATAAAAACTCTACCCTAAAGTACATAACTAACATAATTGGCCGCTTTATTTTTGACGTAGACTTCTATTAAGTCGGCCATGGACTTATAGCCCTTGATATCCTTTAAGAATGGTTTAGCGACTGGAACCTAGATATGTAGAAGAAAGCGGATAAGTAAGTAAAGACAATGTTAAAGGTTGACCTATTTGTTCGAGGCGTTGAACTTAATACGAAGAAAAGGAATGACGGTAACCTGGCTATCCTATTTTACGAATTCGTTATGGATAATAACCCCTAATAAACTTTAGCTAGGAGCAAAAAGGTTGCTGATAATAGTAACATATAACGATTATATACACACTTGTAAAGACCTATTTAAGATTAATTTGTGGATTTACACTCCTTAAGCCTTTAGATTTACCAGTCTATTTAGTAAAAGCCCCGCCGAACCCCTTAATACCAAGAGAATTATCTCTAACCTTCCTATGGCGAACAGAATCAGGCCTATTTCCCCTAAGGTTTTTAACACGTCAAATTTTAATAGTTAATTTAAGAAATGACCGGATTTATACGTGAGCCGATTATGGGTACGACTACTAGATTTTTATTTTTAAACTCGGCTAAAGGTAAATATCCTGTTTATTAATACCAATAGTAACCTTAGTCCTTTTCTAGACTAAGTAAAAAAGTTTTTTATAACTAATATATTATACTTTCCTTTCGGCGCGTCCCTATAGAGGATACGAATTATACGGTAATTACCACGTTCATTAAAATATTGGGAGGAAAAGAGAAGTATAACGGTAAGCTGTACAACCTCCTCGACATTAAGTTACGCCTATTTTTGAATATTTTCCGCTAGATGAAAGTTAAATAACCAGGCTTTTACTCGTTGTTTTCTAATATTTTTACCGGATAAGCCAAATACTATTACCTCCGATACTTAACGAATTACATATATTTCTGCGAAATTTACGATGGCATAAATGGTTACTTCGAATACAATATTAATCTTACCCCATATTATATAGATTAACATATTATTAAGTAGTTTTACATGTTGTATTATAAGGAAAGGTCGGAAACTAAGATGAATCTTGTAAATTGGATGTTTAATAGGTTAATTCTTTGC
This sequence comes from Anisogramma anomala, assembly GCA_038502455.1. Classification (NCBI taxonomy): domain Eukaryota; kingdom Fungi; phylum Ascomycota; class Sordariomycetes; order Diaporthales; family Gnomoniaceae; genus Anisogramma; species Anisogramma anomala. The sequence goes on along the minus strand of JASMMZ010000004.1, from coordinate 26,089,169 downwards.
TCATAAATAATAGGGAATGTGGAAGTTGGTGAAGACACTTTATGCTAGTCAGTTTGGCAAGTAGTTACGGGTTATAAAGAGTTCGAATACGTCTTATAATACCTCAATACCCCCTGAGAAAGGTTTTTTGGCCAATTGCGTTTCTCGATTATGACTATAACTGTTCGAGTTTCCGACTCGACTAGTATATACCTATAAGCTCCAGAATTTAACGACGAAAAAGATTCTTTTAGTTCGTATTACATTGATCGACGATACGAACGACCTAGTAAGTACGGTTAACAAAGGGTCTGGACCTCTACCTACGAAAAAGAGTATTTATCTTCTTCAAAATCTTTAAGTAGGCAAAAAAAATTCAACTTAAACGTTAAGAAATGTTAGATTTTCAGTCAATAGAACTGTTAATTAATACGTTATACTGCCGCCGAATATGACGTAGAACAGGTGATTTACTATACATAGTACCTCTTTGCTTCAAAATAGGATTGTATAAAGCGTGTGAAGTAGTTTAAAGGAATTAAAGTTAAAGAGGAAGAAAATAAGCCGAAGGCTATCGGCTAATACAAAGATACTAGCATTAATACCGGTACTATCCCGGAAGCCATTTAATAATTAGCCGACCACGTATTCCTACATTGCCTTACAGGTAAAGACTTCTATCGCCGTTATAACAATAAAAACCTTAGCCCTATATACCTCTTTACTATTTAAGACCGGTAGGCGGAGTAAGTTTTTTAGGGGATTATGTCGGACACGGAAGTAACACAGTACTTAATAGGAGGTTATTCGTAGTATATCATGTTACGAAAGGATACGAATACTATTACGGAACTTAACTACGCGGATACTAATAAAGCTAAAGTTGGCTTTAGCCTTGGGAAAGATATATCTTTATTAGAATAGACGATAGTAAAGACTATTATTAGCTCTATTTTTTTTATATCTTAAAATCACCTACCCCTTTCCTCTTTTTCTTTAGAGATATTAAAAACCGCGGAGTTAACGTTAATTTTTGGGCTAATAAGCTAATATATGTTAAGGCCGGTAGGAGGTTTCCATTTAGCGTTAAATAAGGGTATTTTTGGTGTCATTTTTCAAGATCAAAAGCGGTAATTTTAAACTTAACAAAGGTAAAACTTTGTTAATTATATCTTAGTATTAATCACCCAGTAAGTAGTAGACTTTACAAGGTTTCAAAAGCAATTAGTTACGAAAATATAAATTTGTTAGCATTAAAAGTAATTAAACGCTTTTACTACTATTGCCAAATATACTCCCAAACCATTTTAAGGTATCAGTTTACGTGAAAAGAAAATTGAAAATTTTAATTCGAAAATCTTTGTAAACGTGTTTTATTTAAACGGTAAGTTAGTATTACATGTTGTAAACTCCGCCACAGCCTTTTACGGCATTATGTTTTTTAAAACCATTACGGCGAAGGAAATATGGGAAATATTACGTACTTTATGGATTAATACGTACCTTAGCCTACCAAATATGTTAGTCAACGATACTGACACCAACATTGCTACGATGAAGTTTTAAGTTAATATAAAGTTAATGGGAATTTAATGTGAACAGTTTCCCATAAATGTTTATTAGGTTATTAGTAAGGTTTAAAAGGTATACGTACTTTTATGAAAGGCTTAAGAAGTACTTATATTAGATATCGAAAACTTTACAAGTTAAAAGGTACGGCTTTAAATAGAGGTAAAAGGTTTTAATAATACTATTCGCTCTAACGGATTTTTATTAGCTTTACTTGTATTTAGAGCTTACCTACGTATAACAACTAAGTCGCCACCTTCTTTAAGCACCCAAAAACTTATTATAACATACAACAAAAAACTAAAGGGACTGAAAAAGAAATAGGTACGCCGTTAGGTTAACGACACCCTTAATATTAAAAACAAACCTTTAATAATGAACGTATTTTTACTACCCTTTCAAAGTAAAGTCCTTTGGTAATTTAAGCTAGATAAATAGGATAAGCAATATAAGATGTTAAGTATTAATAATTTAAACGTGGAAGTCAAAATTACTAACGGCTCTGCAACTTTCCAAGCTATATAAGTTAAGCTATACAAAAATAAACCCTTAAGTCTGATAAAGATCCTAACGTTGAAAACCTCCAAATCGAACGAATCAGCCAACATAATCCTCCCAAACCGATTATTAATAAGCCGATGGAACGTCGACAGCGTAAAAAACTATCTAAAAGAGGGATATATACTAAAAACAATGAAGATAAAGACTTCAGTCCAGGCAGGGGATATATAACGGCGTGGGTATTTTAAAAATAGAAGTTTTACGGAAAACTTGCTCTTAAGTTACGCATCAAAGGAATTATTAATATACCAGGTAGGATTTTTTTTAAAAAAGTAACTAAATGGAAATTAACGGCCTCCTGTAACGAGGGGTTATACAGTTTATACTGTTGACTTAGTTTAAATGGTAAAATATCACTATCTTGAAATTAGGAATAATTTACGAAGTTAAGGGTAAAACTACTTATTGACCGTACGAAAAGTCGCAGTTAATCGCCTAAAGATACGGTAATAAAGGTAAGGACTAAATATTAATTTAATCGTTTATAATTCAGAATATTGGCTAGCTTTTAATCTTTACTATTACTGTTAGTTTGACTGTTAACGTAAAAGATTGGTTTATATTGAATAATCAAGATATTACGAAAATGTACACGCAATTTGCTACCGATCTTTAACGGATTATACTACTAAAACTACTAGAAGAATCAAGGGACAAATTTCCGACTGGAAAGATAATATACTATATTACGCCTTTATACAGATGAGATAAGGTTAACATCCATTGGTTTTTTAACGTACTAGGTATATTTTAAAAACATGTTAGGTACGAAGTTTTTAATGTTTAACTTGTACCTATTAATTGTAAGTAGCAAAGACTTTGGTATTATATGTATGTAAACTAACGATACCCGTTTTCTCGGAGATATTGTATTTGTAGCGGTAAAATAACGTGCTATCAAAAAGTTAGGCTTTTAAAAGTATAAGTTGGTCGAAACGTTAGCTCAGGGAATATAATTTAAATTCAACGGATCATTACTCTATATATGTAGTATTAAGACTAAAAGCGGCATTTATATTAGAATACAATAAAAGGGGTAATCTACGAGCTTAAAGATTATCAACAACGCTAACGAGGTAAGAGCATATAGATACCTGAAGTAAAGGGCCTATGTGGCCTATATTGCTACGTTATATTAACCGAAAACATCGTACAACCTTTCCATTACGGTATAGATATAAAACCCGTCAGACAAAAACTTTATTAAGTTAAATAAATGGATTTAGTAGTAAAAAAATCAAGTGAAAAGAATAGTTAATATGGTTTCTATAGATTTAAAGAAAGTGAAGCTAATAATTTTTACGGATAGGTTATTTACTAATAATACTAACCTTACATCGCAAATAAGCTTTCTAATAATGCTCGTTAACTAGAATAGGTTTAAGGGGCAGTTTACGATTACCGGGAACCTTATATAATAGATATTTGTTAAATGTAAACGTATAATTCGGATAATATTTAAATTTAAAGTCTACAGCATAATAATAGTTATTAACATCGTATGGTAACTAACGGTACATTAAGGATTGTTACTAAATAGCTGGGTTTACCACCTATACCTGTGGTAATATATACCGATTCCCCAAGCCTTGACAAATACCTATCAAAACTAGGTACGACTAATGAAAAACGCTTAATAATAGAAGTAATAGCGTTAAGTGATGCATATGAAGCCCGGGAAATCGATAAGTTTCGGTGGATTAACGGAAAAATAACTCTGCCGATGTTATAACCAAAGATACTCCCAATAACGCCTTGGAAAGGTTTGTGGATAGAAATAAGCTAACCATAGGAATTGAGGGACACGTGGATCGCCTAGCACGTGACATGGAGGAACAGGCTTTCTCTGGCAAACTGAAAAACCGCTAGGGTAATGGTGATAATGATAGGAGCCTAAATTACTAGCAAAAGATATGTAATTAATAGCGTACTTAATTGACGCAGGTTTATGGCGAAGGATTTGTATTTAGGATTTAAAGAATAGAGGCCTCGGAAAGGCGGAGCAAAAGGGCTACAAGGGGCCGTAATTAAGGTTATTTCCAGTACAGATTAATTGGAATTAACAAGGGTCTGGCCTATTGTTGGCTTGTAGATTAAGAGGAGATATCAAAGGTCGCCAGTAATTAATAGCAAACCATGTTGGCGTACAGGCACAAAAACAAAAAGCTGCCAGTGTTGAAACAGTATTACAATGGTATTGCATGCAGTGCAGTAGGTCAACTTTATTCTAGGTAAAGTTGACCGTACTGTAAATATATTGCTTTATGTGAACTTATTGCATTGGGTATAAGTCGAGTACAGCACACTATACTTCACTCTAGAGCACAAGCTAAACACTTAGCTTTACAAATTATAGTGCAGATCGACTATCGGTCTCTCAAACCTAGAACAATACATCCACCATCTGACTATTACATTACTACTGTTACTTCGACCACGATTCGAATCGACAACGTTGTAACGTCTAAAGGCCTACCAACATATATCGATAAATATATTATTTATTAAAGTTGTTAAAAAGGTTTTACGACCTTAATTAGTTTCTTAACTATCGAATTAACCCGTTCTATACTATTTATACGTATTTAGGTTTTACTTTTATTTAAACGGCCCATTTGTACCGGTAGCGAATTTCACCTTAATTAAATACGATTATTAGTATTAATTTCCGATTTTATTTTACTTTTTATTCAATTTTTGATATCGCGTTAATTTCAATATATTACTCTTTTCATTCTATATTTTATATCACGTTTCTAACTTTAAGCGAGTATTTTGTAAAAGGCTATAAAATTATTATATAACATATTACATCATTGGCGGGCGCGCCGACACGACCGAAAGGCATTTATTCATTATTAAACGGAAAAAACTACGCCGTCGCGTCCATACCGTCCTCTCTATCATCCTCACCCTTTATATTAACGTTACCGTTATTAATGCTAATAAGCATATAGCCTTATATATTATTAATCATACCCTTAGGTAAAGGTGTAAGGGGGGGATTATCTTTTCCGCAACGACGTACAATAACGTTATCGAACTCGCCTACGAAATATATACGTAGGCTCTATTTTTAAGCGACGATAGCGACTATCATTTTCTCAATTCTCCGGTTAAAGCCTATTACTAATAAGTATCGGTTTATTTTAGTAATTTAAAACAATTTGGTTTTTTAATCGCCGCGAATAATATATTTTTATTCAACAAAGTTTTGAAAATTCGGTTAAAACTTATTAAAAAGCCGGTGGGCACATAATACGACCTCGGATTACGGCACTAAAACCACTATAATAGGGGTATATGAGTTACTAATTCGCTTGTAACGGTGGTAACGAGCCGAACGACCTCCGCTTTCGTGGTAATCTCTAATAAACTTACTCGTAGCCGCGGACGTAATATACGATACATAAAGTATATCCATTAACAGCTTCAGGTTACGAACCCGAATACGCTGTTTTAACGTTAAATTCGTAAAAAAGGCCTCATAGCGTACCTCAGCAATAAGAAACTCGAGGCGACGAAGAAAATTGGCCTCGCGCTTATTATTTATAAAAACAGTGGAGTTAAAAGCTTATAAACGGAAAAACTAAAATATCCATACACTAATGTAATTACTCCAAATTAAATTTACAGCATAAAGAGGACCCTACAGGTAATAAAAGAGATATTGCCTGAGGAGGGCGGGCTGCTACTATTAATAGTAGTGGTAAAGGCAGTAGCAACGGCAACAACGGCGGCGGCGACAACGCGCCGCCGTTTACGCGACAAACGGCGCTTTATAGTTCGGTTTTTACGCGTTATTTCAAAAAGACAAGGGTTAATTGTGGGTATTAGTTAAACGACTTACTTATTGAAACGGTTTATTTTGATTAAGGAAAATAAAGTAAAATAGGAATACGATTTAGTTTACTTAAAAGAAACAAAGGTTAAATTAAAATAGTGACTTATAGCTATGAGAATTACATGCCTTTAAAAGAAAGAAAATGAGGTTTTTCTTGGGCCGATAACGATATATCCTTTTTATATTAATTCAACATATAATTACGTAAAAACTCTTACGTAATTAACCCCTATAATACTGGCGCAATTACACATGTTAGCCACGAAAAAGATGTTACTACCAACCATATGACCCCTATTTGACTACACGAACCAGACCCGAATTATAATCACCACTTCGACCAAACTTTGCTAGTCTTAACCGAACTTGTTAATTTGAACATTTTGCGATTAATATGGCAATAACACTTCTACTACACGAACTGCTAATTTAGATATTTTACGATTAATACGGCAATAATCCTATCAATACGGAAATTCCTAATTTACACCGATTGCAAATAATACTACAAATGATACTATTACTATTAAGCTATAAGTATGATGTATAGAAGGGAGAAAAAAAGACTACCTGTGTAAATATTATTATATACCCTTATAGATAATATACATAGGCCAAGTAACAGTGCAATGTATTGTAGGGTATACAGTAACGTGTCACGCTACAGGATGCACTCTTACAAGACGTAAAGTGCATCATGTATGGATCGGTCTGAAATGGCTATTCCAGACCGACGGCAATGTGTGGATCGGTCTGGAAAAAGTATTCCAGAGGAATACGCTCTGGGTAGAGAGCTTATAAGCCCTCACCTGTAGCGTACACCTCTGGATGCTTCTTCTTGACTGATTATCTTCTATTATACTACAATACCAATCATTGTGATTTCTCTTCAAAGACCTTATGTTCACGTGAATATTATAGGCCTGAGATCTTACCGATACAATCGTTGTTGTTAGAGAAATGCTTTATATAATGAAAATTATAGTCATTATACCATGTCAAATAAGATTTTAAACCTATATAAAGGACTTAACTCTAGGTTGTTTGTAAAACACATAAATTTGAAATCCAGCAAAAGCTTCAAGTTGATTATATCAATAATATCACTTGTTTAAATGTTGAAAGAAAGGACAACATAATTTTCTTTACAAATAAATCTATTCTCAATCTCAAGATTTCACAACCGTTATAAAATCACATAATGTGTCGAATGCAAAAATCGAAACCAAACTAATAATTATGCCGGTTGAGTTGTTTAACAATCAAAACCTACTTTCAACTTAATATTTTCTAAAACATAAACAATAAGTTGTTATATGACACTAGTTTTTTATATTGTTTAAAAGATACTACTTACCGCTGTATTATTCTTGAAAATTTAAAGTTACAATAACTAGTTCATCCACAAATAAATCACAGATTAAGCATTCACACGATCAAATACAAAAAAACCGTAATTTCAAACTCTCCATCATAGATTTAATCCTGGGAAATAGCGTTAAATACTTTTAAAATAGATATAAAGGTTACTCCAACAGTTAGAAACGACGAAACCGCTATAAACAAACTAAATTTTCACTACCCAAACTATAAAAAAAACGAATACACACGACTTTCAATTAAGATAGAATTCTACTTCCCGCAATAATCTTTACGTCTTTTCAACTCGTTGATAGATAGAACACATATTTAGACAGGTAATTGAACCAATTAGCCTAAATTAACATTGAGTCTAAGTTCCGCTTGAGCATCCTAAAAAAGATCATAATAAATAAAAAGTATTCCTCTATATTTCGAAAAGAAATTAATACTAATTCCAAAAAAGTTCGCATCACCATAACTCACTTTGAGATTACTAACCATTTTATTATCTGTGGTAAATTGAAAAAATATAATATGTAAAAACCATATCTAAATCGTATGTTCTTAAGTATATTTATTTTCTATTAATACCAGTCTTCATTAAATTGCCGCGAATATTTTTCCAATCATCATATTATAATTATTTCAAAAATCATAACAATTTTCAATAGATTCTACAAGTAACCTGTGGTAACGAGTGAAGCCAAAACTTTAACTGAGAAAAAATCCAAATTACTCACCGATGCATAAAAGAACTAAATATCTCATTAATAATTCACAAACACGCGGATGATACTTTTTCATCCACATTCAAAGATAAGAAAATATTAGTATATAAAACATTAAGAGTATTAAAATACTATATATAATAACATTATAATATTCACTCAATTTGATATAATCGTTATACGCATCGTTCCTCAGCAATTATATGACCAAAAAACAGTAAAAACAAGATGAAAACCATTGAAAACTGTAAAGAAAATAACTATTAACAAATCTAAATTCGAAAAATAATCGTCAATAAAAGTTTTTACAGTTAACTCAATTTTTAGGCCTTCAAAGTTATGGTGTTAAAGGTGATTACCAGTAGTTTAGCTTAAAGGGTAAAATCTTATGGTAGGACATATAGTGGGATCATGTATATAAGCGTACCTTTTTTGGTTTTACGTAATCGCACTATGTAAAACTTTACCTAAAGCAAAAACTTTACGATTTTAAGGATCTTCTTCGATGAAAAGTTTGATAACGCCAATGCTAATCCCTCGTGTTGCGTTAGCAAACGCGGTTTCATGTGCTTTGACTCCACTAAATGCTTATTATGTATTAACATATATAGGAGTTAGATTACTTGAAAAATTGACAATTTTTTTCAATTGTAGCATAGTGTTAAAGGCTCATTTATCTAAAGGTTAAAGGTTGGTTCTTTGAAACGTATATATAAATGCTTATTAGTAATGGGTTTTCCTTTTTGTTTAAGGTTTTCAGATTCAAAATCTTGAGGTTATCAATCTATTTGAGTAATATGAAAAAAGAAATTTCAGAATTTCGTATTTTTATTCCCGATGAAGATTCTATAGTTATGACCATTAGTTTTTAATTATTATAAGTGTCGTAGTTTATAATTTAAATCTTTTAATTGTTTAAATACTCATACTTTCTTCAAAAATGATCATGTATTTCGTTTGTTATTTTGGAGTTTGAATCTAGTATAAATTATCCGATGAATTCAATTAAATGTGGCTTCATTGAGTCTGTAACTTCGCTTTTAAACCTGAGCGTTTTATTCTAACAATTGGCGAAAATGGATCCAAATGCCTCGATGATTTTTTTCCATACGTTTCCCAATATATATTAACTTTTTAGGTGGGAAGTTGACGTTGATTCAAATGATGTGATAATTCAAGGTGTGAATACTATCATATACCTCTATAGTTAGTATGAATCCACGGTGCAAGGTGCACTCTTGCAGCGTGCACAGTAACGTGCCACAATGAAAAATGCACTTTTGTAGAGGGCACAATAACGTGTCACTCCACAAGGTATATTTTTGCAAAGTGTATGATAATATACCAATACCCAGAGGGGATATTAATATCGTGTATTCTAAAGTCACACGCTCCGGACGAGAGCTTATAAGCTCCTATTTAAGGTTGTACTTCCTAGATTCTTTTTTTTTCTTGATTTATCTTTAATAATCACAATATTACGACTACCTTTCTATTATCTTCTACGTTAACGTAAAACGGTAATGGATTTTATCGATACTAATAAGTAGCAACACCAATTCACTATAGATAATTTTGAAAGAGGAGAAAAACTCAAGTTGAATACTTATAATAAGATATTATAGAAGTTCCAATTTTCCGTATTCTCACACTACGCTTTACATGAAACAAACAGAATGGTAGAGAAATTATAGAGTAAAGTGATTTTAAGAAAGATCACTTTAGTACGAAATTATTGATTCAATTGGTGCCCTTTTACTATTATAAACTCCACTACGTTATTCGTTAATTTGGTTGGCATTTATGATGTACCCGGTTACTTTTTAGAAAGCGTTTCATCATATATCAAGCTATATAGGCTGAAACCATTAAGTTTCGAACCCATTTTTAAAAACTCATTCGACCAATACGTGATATTTAAACTAATTAAATACACTTCGAAAACGATTGAAACCAATTTTAGGTTGCCCTTAAAATTACTTTACACTTTAAAAATAATATCAAAACCGCTAACTGAGTATACACTAAACCCTAAAAGCACCTTTCGAAGCGATTCGTCCTACTCATAAACGACAAACATAAAATTCGAAACGTATTCACCCATATACATTATCTCAATCCTCATATACCAGTTCCCCACTTTACTTACCCAACTTTCACTAGTTCGCCTTATATTACACGGCTTGTTTAAATTATTATTTGCGATGTTTAAATTTTCTAGTCATTAAACTAGAAAAGTATTGACAGAACTTTAAAGAACTAATTTGGAACGTTTTACTCATTTGTGGTTATTCCTTATTTACATTTATTTTAATTAGCAAGCGTTAAAAACCCTACTTGGATCACTTTCAAGTATTGCATTTATAATTAGTTTACTTATTATAAGCTATCATTTACAGTTTTGTTTTAAAACTCCTATAGATATATTATCTCAAGCATACAGAAACCTCTATTATTTCGTTTTTTTATATAAACATCTCGTATACAACAACCTTAATTTCATGGAATAGCCTATAACTAACCTAGCTAAGGCTAATCAATTTATGTAATTCTTATTCCAGTATATAACTTTTAGAGGAAAAAGTTTTATAGTTCGTTGACCTAAATATGTAGAATAATAGCATTAAAATACTGATAAAAATTTGAACGTACAGGTGGCGAATACGTAAGTTATAAACGTAATTCTTTGCTATTGGAGAAAATAGGCTAAGGGTTCGATATATTCGATAATTTACGATGAGAATTTTCTAATTAGATATTGGAAACTTCATATACGGTGTATAATTCGATTTCATAAGTACTATGAGCATAACTATGAAACGAAGGCATTGATACCTTATGTGGTAGAAACGGCTGTATTATAAAAACCTAGTTTGTCATGACTCAATTCAACAAAATCCTTAAATAATAAGAGAAGAAAATATTGTAAACTGTACTTTGTTAAAGAAGACTGGTTAGTAAAACTTAAGAATTATATTATTAAAGAATGCGAGAAAAGACCTAAAACACTTGACGTACATAAAGTTGAAAATATGGAGAAAAACTAACCGCGCCTCGTGAAGAATATATGGAGTTTAGGGAATAAACAAAGGAGGAAGAAAGGCTACAGAGGTTATTAGCTACTCGAGTCGAATATGAACCCTTTGGAAAATCGTAATTTTAAAGAAAGATATGAAATGAATCGCTTCGAAGATATAATTAACACCCTTTTGAACTATAATAAAAACACCTAAATAAGAAAAAAGGAGCTCCTAGTGGTAACGTAAGCGATATCAAATAATAATACAAGCTCTTTGGTTTAATGATTATATATTACGACTACTTCCGCAACTTTTTATCATATTGATTCCCTACTCATAGATGCGACTTTATCAATATTAAGAATTTCGCCAGTTTATAGAATAAGAACAAGAATTACAGTGAATAATTTTACGATATTTTGAATGATAAAATCCGTATAATATTGAATTCTTGTAAAAAAAAAACAGTAATTGAACCCTATTGGTTTTATATAATTTGACCCAGCAAACTAATTCGGTAATCCAAAAAAAGTACATATATTACTTGACGTACGTAAATTCGTCTGCATAATGTCATAATCGACGAAAATTTACTTGAATATTGAAATTAATTGCGCACTGGACGATAGGGATTGAATAGGTATTATTTGGGAATCTATTAGAAATCAACGTGAAAGAAACAATGAAACCTTATAAAATGAATTCATAACCCTATTTACGAAGTTTCAAAAGTATTGGACGATATTTTCTTCAGAATATAAGGGCAATAAATGAATTTTTTTAATAGTTATAAAATACTATTGCGGAAATACAAATTTTTATATTATATTATTGAAATTGAGAAAAGACTTTAAAATACTTTATAAAAATTTCAAAAAATTATTTCAAAACTCAATACGAAGACAAGTAAGTTTTTAAGTCATATATATAAGCTGGAAGGCTATAAATCAAGACTGAGAAATTACTCAAGCAGATCTTATCGAAATAATTTATGATGTTTCAGAACTTCAATTCAAGGTATACCTCGAATATAAGGAATATTAACGATCTCAATACGACTATAACGAAGACTAGTACTAAAGGGGGAGCTCTAGAAGAAAAAGATAAAATAATTATTATCGAAGGCGTTGTTATAACCAAATACGAAGCTTAATACGTATATTATAATACTTAGGCAAAGGTATACAAGGCGTTAAGTCTTTTTTAAAAAAATATTACATGTAATAAGGTCGGTTATTTGTCAACCAATCATTCGGTCTATAAATAGATTCGGTTAGAACAACAATTTTAGATTGATTACCTACGCGAACACCAAATAAAAGCCAATTTTACTGCGTATAAAACCGATAATAAGGATGTAAAAGAGGATTTCGATGCTTACCTTTCGAATACACCTTTAAAAATAACGATTCAGAGAAAGACGAGACTTACGTAATAATCCAAAATAAGGAAACAGATCAGCGAATATTTACAAGTCTGGAAGATACCTAATCTTCATATAGAGTAGGCCTAGGAAGCAAAAAACACGTTTTAAACGATTATATGGCGTAATAATTCACATTATCCAACGAATATAATAAACAATTTCAGGATATTATTCCAAATACCGACGAAATAGAAGTTTCGACCACTGGAAAACTATAATTCGATTTTTTCGCGGCGAAGTTTTCCAAATTTTAATTTGACTGAATATAAGAATACGGGAAAGTTTTATTTAATAACTGAAAAACGTCGTTACTTAGCATAATCGTTATAAATACAAAATTAGCCCCTATTAAGTTTTATGTAATAAATTTTTAAAGAATATTTTTACCACTATTAGCTGATATAAAAAATTTACAAATTCAAATTCGAAACACAATCAACCGAATCATTTAGGTTTCAGATAAAATATTGGTGCCTCTTAGTTTAAGTTTAGCTTCCTATAATTTTCCCCAAAGATACGAATAATGAAGCCGTTTTTTTAATATAGCCAAAACTAAAGATATTATATCGATAATTTGGATATCTGGCTTCGAAACCTCTTTTGCAGCTATTTTAAGTAGCAGGATATATGGATGAAAAAAAAGAAGTACTAAAGGCTATGGAGAAGTTTTATTACTAGTGTTAGCTACACTTATAATTTTTATGACGGTTTAAATTCAGCCGTTCAAACGACGTGAGTTTCCATTACGAAGTTGTTGTAAATATCATATACCTTAATAATAAACTCATTTTGTAGATTGTAGACGTAATAATGTTATTTCAATTCTTGAAATTAACGCGAAGAGTTTCTGATACAAATTATTAAAACTGATTGATTAATTATTAGATAAACGTTTATATTATTCGTTTAAATTAGATTACCCACAATATCAATATTACTTTTAACTCGACCAAATGAAGAATTAAAGCTTAAATTGCCGAGAATGAGTATAGGTAAATACCGGTAAAATTGCCTTGTAGTATCGGAAAATACGAACGATATTACGAACTATTGAAAAAAGTTTATATAGTGCTGTCTAACAAATTAAAAGGTATTAGTATTAATGAATTAATTATATAAATGGTAATAAGCGCCGTAACTAATAATATTAGCCCCAATAACCTAGTTTTAACGATTCTTATACTTAGCGCTTACCTCAAAGTTTACATAGTTTCCGTACCACTACTAGTAACAGTGTAGAGAGCAAATTTTATAGTGAAAGTTATAACAGCATTACGTTTTTTGCGGGCTAGGAATAATACCTCGAAAACATTAGTTTAAAAAAAAACCCTATGTAAAACAAACGTTTTATATTTACCATTATAATTTACAGTCTTATTTTAGTCAATGAAAGATAGATAAATTAACCATTCGAAATTTAATGGGTTTCAAAGCCACAATATGTTTGCAAACTTGTTAAATGATACGAATCAATTTTGCTAGAGAGTAATACAAGAGTATAGGAAGGAAAAAGTGAACAATAACGGCGTAAAAGCATAATCTGATAAGTGACACTAACTAAACCGCTTTTATTTTAACGAATCTTGACCTCCTTAGAAATCTATATACCCCTCAGATACACGTTTATAACCTCCATCACCATACAAAACAGGTTATTCTATATAAGCAAAACCGGAACCATGTCACTAAGGGCGCCTAATTTGTCCGAAAAACAAGAAACGTTGCAAAGCGTTTTTTACGTATTTTTTTATTACTTCAATAAAACCAGCAAGCTATAAGTTAAGTATATAACTAAGTTATAAGAACATCATTATCTCTCCTGTTAACCTTTTTAAGAAATGAACTTATAAATAAATATTTGCTTTAATAGAATATGATTTTTTTATTTAAATGGTTCAATCTAACGATTTACAGCGCCTAAAATATTTTTCCCACCTGCTTAATCTACGAAGTAAAATACAAAACTAGAAAACCCTACACAAACCTAGAAAATAATTAAGGGGTACGATAAATTTGGTAAAAAGATATTATAACCTAATTATCCACCTTATAAAGAGGGAATCATCGTTTAATTTTAATGTTCATAGCCTTTTCACGTACTCATTCAAACTTTCGTATTAAGTGTTACCATATTATACAAGCTAATACGTAATTAGAGAAACATTTGAAACGATATATTTAAGCCTATATAAATGTAGAGCTCCAAAAGCACTATTTATCCGACACTATCCTACGTATCTTAACACACTTTACGGACTAGTTAATGCTGAAGTATACTAGTATAATACATATTAAATGCATTATGAAATGCGGTTTGGAATAGTCAACTAGATATTCGACCCATTCCTATTGGTCTTGTACCACATTTTAAAGGATTTTCATTTATTGGAATACAAACGAACGATACATTTATATTGTATCATATGTCGTTTTCTATTGTAAAAGAGAGAAAATTTCAAGATGCTGGTTTGAACGTAGAATCCAATGTGTGCATGATGGAGGACCGCCTGATTGATTTTAACAGCATAACAATTACACCTCTGCAATGACACTCTTGAAGGAATTAACAACCTTTCCGACCAACACTATAAAGCCAACAATACTGCCGCCACAAACTATAATACTATTGATAACTAAACTAACTAGGGCCTTAAACAAATTACACCTCAATTACTATCGCTACTGAAACTACGGATTGAGACCTTAAACGAATTTTATCACAGATACTGTCATTATTAAACAACTAATGAGAACTTGGAAAAACTATAATATTACTACTGAATTACGGATACGGAACGCACGGAAAAAGAAAAGATTGCCTATGTAGATATTATCATATATCTCTATAATTAATAAATGGTTACATTACAGTATGTATTCTTGCAAAGTGCACGGTAACGTACTACGCTGCAAAAGAACACTTTCATAGAGTGTACGATAACGTCACTCTGTAAGATGAATTCTTGCAAAGTGTATAATAGTGTATCTGTGGATATTACTAGATATTTCTATAGTTAGTAAGTGCCTACACGGAAATTTGCACCCTTGCAGAGTGTATGGTAACGTGCTACCTTTCAAGGTGCAATCTTTCAAAATGTATGATAGCGTGCCACTGTCTAAAAGTGGCATTGGCAGATATACTGTAAAGTGCCACTACCCAGAAGAGAGATTGCTAGAGTGTATGGTAGAGTGTTACTGCTTGTGAGAGAGGTTATAACTTCTTATCTATGGAATACACTCTCCACATGCATCTTCTCCCTTAGATTTATCTTTCTATTTTGAATATAAACACCAATCTTTATAAATTTTTTTTATTATGACCACGTTAACATATAACCGCCTTACTCATACAAATCAGTAGCTGACTCAATCAACTATAAATAGCCTAAGTAAGAAAAACTCAAACCTAAGTTAAATACCTAAAATGAGATAATATATTGGTTTCAACTATTCATACTTTAACACTACGACTTATAGAATCTTTAAAGAAGTATAGAAATATGAAGGCACGCTTTTAAAACCCGAAACATAAAAAAATTATAAAATCTAGAAAAACTTCAAACGCGAAAACTTTAATTCGATACCATTCATTCAGTTTATGTCCAATATACTAAAAGCCTTCGTTACTTAATTCATCAACTCGTTTTAACGTTTTGAACGTACCTGAACACTTCTTAAAAAGGGTTCTATTACGTATCAAGCTACTTAAGCCAAAACTACTATGTTTTGAAACCCCTTGTTAGGACTTATCCAATTTAAATACAGCATTCAAACCGCTTATAAACTTTAAAAGAAGTCGAAACGTAATATTTAAACCGCCTACAAACCTCAAAAACAGTCAAGACACAACAACCAAACAATTTACAAACTCTAAAAGCGGTTGAAATACGATATTCGAACCGTATCAGTAACTAAACGCAAATTATAAGCCGAACGCATACACCGTGCCTTATATACCACCACAACTTTTATACATGTATACATATTTTTAGATATATTTTCTCCTATTCCCATTACCTCATTTTTTCTCCTAGTTCCCATTACGTTATTCGTTTTTTCCCGTTTGCATTCCCTTGTCCGCCCAAAATCACATCAATTATTTAAGTCTATTACTTACGACATTTCAGTTTACTGGTTTTTTTGACAAATGTAGCGCTTATAAAGCGTTATAGAGCTAATTCAGGACGCTTAACTTGCTTATAATCACGTTCTATTTGAATTTTATTTACACTTCATTAACGTTAGTAAACGCTAAAATCATTATTTTATACGGTTTGCTGAATTTTATTTGGTTTTATTCCACGTATAATACGGTTTCATTTAAATCAAACCATATTCAATATTGTATTTTAAGCGGTTCCAAACCCTATTCACTATGTATAACCAACCTTTACACTTTTTCAATATTTCCGATATACTTACAATTTAGTATCCTAACTTCCCCAGTACACTTTGAGCTCTTACAATCGTAGCTTTAACACACTCAACTCTAAATAAAGCTAACAAATACATGTATTATTTTTTTAGATTTTTTTTTTCGAAAAGCATTTTTAAGTAACAAAACCTCAACTTATAAGACAATGAAATCATAGCTTTAGTAAGTTATTTGGACTAATTGACAGTAAATACATATATTATAGATATAATTCTTGAATATTGTTATAGAGACATTAAAGAACGCGATTTATTTCATAATTTTTAACAGGTGCTTTATAAATTAGATGCTAGTGATTTGGTGTTTCGTAGATGGTATAATCTCAAGAATACTACAAAGACAACTACGGAGTAAAGGTATTAATGCGACCGGTATCAATAACAGCTCTATCATAAAAGTATTGTTATCAATGACCCGGCTTACTCAAATACTAAAATGGACCGACGATAAAATAATAGATGTTAAATTCATAAAGGAATGCTGGTTAAGGAACTTTGAAACCGGCTTTTTGAAACAATGGATAAAAAAGAGAAAAATCTTCATAAATACAGGAAGCAAGGTGTTGAACAAGGCAAAATGTACGCCGCGAAATACAAACGGTATTGAAGGAACTATTAAAAAAGGATAAAAAGCCACAAAAATTATCTATAACTCAGGTCGAACATGGCAATTTACCGGAACAAACTTTTAAATAAAAACAAAAGTAAAAGCAATCCCGAGATATAATAGATAACCCGCTTTACCTAAATAAAAGCGTCTCAGATAAGGATAACAATACGCTGTAAGATATAATAAGCGATAGGAAACGATGATAAAAACCTTACGAACTAATATCCAACAATTACAACCTCTACCAAAGCCTCCAATCACACCGTTTTCTTATTAATAAAAGTAATTTTACTAAACTTAAGAACTTCACCAAAGTCTAAAATAAAGAAAATAATTATAATAGCGATTTGTACAACGTTATCGATAATGAAATATGTATAATACTAAACACATATAAAAGACTAGATATTAAACCAATATAGTTCTATATTATATTACTTGATATATTATCTACGCCAGCTTAAAAACGCTTATTTAGTACCTTATTCAAATAAATAAATTTACCAAGTATTGTACTCGCTTAAAATCGTATTTTAATACAGAAATTAATTAAAAGCTTTACAATAAACACTAAACTCATACTACTTGGAAATCCATAAAATAGTAGCATGGAGACGCTAACAAAAGCTTATAAAAAGTGATTACTGCCTTATTAACAGAGTTCTAAAAGTGCTAGGCTACTCTTAAACCAAAACATAAAAAATAAAAGTAATTTATCTAAGTAATTACAAACGTTTGTTAGGGAAATCAAAACTTTGAATTTATGTTATTTAAGCCGTAAAAAAAAATCTTTTTATACGAGTCTTAACACCTTGTTCAAAACCCCCATATTCCTCTAGAAAAGCTTTGTATCAGTATTAATGACTGAAAAAACTAAAATCGAAGGTTAAATTACGAAAAGGGACCTAGCCGATACATTTTATTACGTCTTCAGCCGACCATTTAAAATGTACCCGAAATAAAATAAACGCGCTAAA
This sequence comes from Anisogramma anomala, assembly GCA_038502455.1. Lineage (NCBI taxonomy): Eukaryota > Fungi > Ascomycota > Sordariomycetes > Diaporthales > Gnomoniaceae > Anisogramma > Anisogramma anomala. The sequence continues at coordinate 26,070,659 of JASMMZ010000004.1, read as the reverse complement.
TACGATTACAGAAACAGAAAACATTAGGGAAAAATGTCCAGAAACTGAAGAAAAAGCAATTACCAATAAAAACAAGCTTATAACTAAACAAGAAACTTACTACCTATATAACAATACTTACAAAAGAGTATATGAAACTTTATAGGTTTCCAAAAACATTACATTATATAAGATAAGGCTGGCTATTAGTCGAATAATTTCCTAATATACGAATAAATTCGGATTAAACGCTAATTTTAAGCTGATTACCTATCTACGAACTAAACCGAAACCAATTTCATAACGTATTATAATGATCACACTAAATACCCGTAAGTAAATAGAAAGTGTCAGGGGGTTTATATTAACAGTAAGGTAGCAGAGGTAACAAATATGCAATATCAAGAACATGTTTGTTCGTGTTGTAGAATGATCACTAGCCTTTGGGCTATTTAGGTGTGTAGACTGAATACTTAGATTGACAACTGAAAAGCTATGAAGGAAATACTATCTATGTAGTGATGACTGTATTCTTATATATCCATGCCTTCATACCGTCTTCAGTACTGGACCGCTGAAGTCGATGTCGCTTCCTTCAGTCCCAACGTTGTCAACTAGACCACGAGCGGTCCTGTCGGTCCAAACCCTAACCCTGGTTGCTTACATAAGAGAGATCCCTGGCTTGATGTGTTGGACATCAGGCTTTTGATAGCGTAGCAGACCGCTGGCCTATTCCATGACCTGCAGTTAGTCCTTGGGTTATAACACGTATGTAACTGACTACGAAGACTTAAAAGATGAATTTAACGCGTACTATTACGAATATAACTTTGGAGAAAAGAAATTTAAGGGAAATAATATTTATCTCATAAATTAGATTGACAAAGCCATCCGACGAATTTTTGTAGACTTATTGAATGTCTTTTTCCTATATAACTCAGGATTAACTTACAAAAATAGAATGTTATACGCTTATATATTGTTGTGATTTACACTTTGTTATAGGTACGGCTACCAGTTTTAAGAAATAATTTCAGATACCAATATAGTAGAAATCTTAACCGTCGGAAAACAATAATTCGACGCGTTTGCGGCGAAATTTCCAAAATTATCACTCGACGGAACAAAAAATACAAAGGAGTTGTATTTGATAAAGGAAAAGAGTCATCACTTGCTATAATCGTTATAAATACGCGATCCGAATCTGTTGAGTTTCACATAATAAATTTGAAACCTTCATTTTTATTATTATTGACTAGTATAAATAAACTCCGAGTTAAGGTTCGAAATACAACTAACTAACTTATCCACGCTTCGGATAACGTATTTGTACCTCTTCGCCTTAAATTTAGATACCTATCGTTTTTTTCCCGAAGTACTTATAGTTCAGGGGCGTTTATCTAACACAATCAGAACTACGGATATTATACCGCCAGTTCAGCTACCTAGTTACAAAACGCTTCTTAAAGCTACTCTATGTCGCAAAACATATGGGTTTAAGGAAAGAAACATGAAAGGCTATTGAGAATTTTTGCTACGAGTACCAGTTATACTCATAAGCCCTACGACGGTTTAAATGTCACCTTTTTAACTTCGAGGTTGTTATCTATATAATATACTTTCATAGCTAACCAATATTATAAGCCGTCGACGTAACAACATTATTCTATGCAGCGAAATCTATACGGAGAGCTTCCATTACAAACTATTAGAATGTTTTGGTAAACTACCAGTCGAAAGTTTATTTAAGGTGTCCAGACTAGATTTCCCACGATACAAATATAGCTTTCAACTTAACCGAATATTGTGTTAATGCTAGAAGCGCTTATAGTAAATATAAGTAGATACGAGTAGAAGTATTACAGTGTATTAAAAAGTGTAAACGATATTATAAATAACTTAAAAAGCTTATATAATATCATCGAAAAAACTAAAAGACATCTGTTTTAAGGAATTAATCCTATAAATAATTGTTAACGCTATAAACAGCTCATTATACCTAAGTGGATTTATTTTAATACTCTTTCTTTTCGGTATTACCCCAAAGACCATAGATATTTAATACAGTTGATAGTTATGATATAGGTTTAAATGATTTAGCAAAAACTATAGCAACATTTAGTTTCCTAAGAGCTAGAAAATATATTTGGAAATCATTGGTTTTAAGAAACGTCCCGCATAAAATTAACTCTTTAAATTGAGTATTATAATTCAAAGTCATTATTGAAAAAAAAAAACGGATAAATTAGCCTTTAAAAGATTGAAGAGTTACAAAGCCACTATTTACTTATCAAATTACTAAATGATATAAGTTTTTTTTTTCATTATACAAGAATACGGGAAAGTAAAAGGAAAAAGGTAGATGAAAGCGGCCTGAAACCGCAATTTAACTAGAAATACCGACGATACCACTTTTAAAATGACGAATTTAAGCCGCTTTCGAATTCTATACATCCCTCAGACTCTATATCTAAACCTCTACCACCATATAAAACCATCCCTCTTATATTAACGGAACGAACACCATGGTGGGAAAGGCGTGTACTTAGCTTCAAAAATAAAAAGCGCTTTGAAAACCTTCATAACATATTTCTATATTTTATAAAAAGCAATGGCAAACCGTAAATTAAACTTAGAGCTTAACCTAAAAGGAATAATTACCTCAATAGGTATCCCATTTCAATAGTTTACCTAAAACAAAATCTCTATTTTAATCGAATGGGGCATTTTTTTTCTTTGAAAGGCTTCAATTAAGAATCCACGGCTTCTATATAATTTTCAATATACAATTCATCAAAAATGTAAAAAATAAGGCCATCAAACCCTATAAAAAAAACCGCTTTGTAATTGAAAAGAACGATAATACCAGTAAGAAAAAAATATTATAACCAAATCACTCACTTTTCAAAAGGTAAGCCATCGTTTGATTTTAACGCTCGCCGCCTCTTTATTTATCCTCTACAACCTTTATATTATATTTTTTAATATTTGACATATTTATATACAGTCAGTTGAACGGCTTGAACGCCGTATTTACATCTATATACCTACGAAACTCCGAAAGTATCATTTACTCGAAACGATTTTACGTATAATAAAACCGCTTTAAAAATTAGCTAAAGTTGGTATATACTGGTATAACATTTAATAAAAGTACTATAAGGAACGACTCAAAATGGTTAACTAGACCTTCAACTCATGCCTATTCATATTAATAACATGTTTTAAAAGCTTTATACTTACAAAAATATAGACGGATGACACGTTAATGCTATATAATAATTTGTTTTCCATGGCTAAAAAGGAGAAAGTTAGAGAACGGTCTGAAAGCGAAGAAAAAACATACCTAACGGATAACCGGATAATAGACTTTAAAGGCGTAATAATTTCTTTCCGAAACTTAATTCTAAACCTTAAGAAGAAGGGGCAATTGGATAAGTTTGCCTTCAATAACCTAAGTAACGCAAAATAAACCGACGAATACAATTACTAAAGCGCACATAACGCTTAAATTACGTTAGTTACACAGGCAAAAACGGTATTAAACCTTGTTATCGCTACGTAATACCAATCTGACTCTTTAACTAACGTATATAATTCGTTGAACAAGTGCCTTATATAACAAATATACGATTTAAAACGAGGCTTACAATTTGTACCGCTCAACATACATACTATAAAACTTTTTGTTTTTACTAACGATTACTTCACTGATAATACCGACTATAACTTGTAAAAAGGATTTTTTTTTTTTTTTTCGGTAACGAAATACCGTCCTCAAACGGATTTACGTTTTATAAAAATATTATTTATTCAAACTCGACTAAATATAAACGAGTTACACAAAGTGTATTAATCTAAAAGATTTACAGCATAATTAGAGACTTCAACTCCGGAAGTACTATAATAATAACGGTACAAATAACAGTTTCCAACCTTAGTTTAAAATGTTTTCCTCTCATCGTTTATGCTAACTTTTTTTCCCTTTATAAATATCTTATTGAAGTCTGTACTACGAACTAAAAACGCCTGATAATTGGTATTATAACCTTATAGGAATCGTAAAGGCGCTGCGAAATGAAGAATATGAAATATATAGAGTAGAAAAAAAATCCTATAAATATAATAACTAAAGGCGCACTAAATAGGGAATTAAAGGCGTTCGTATTAATAATTACTTTCTTCATCAGTATTGTTAAAAAGATTTTACGTCCCTACCTATGTTAAATATTTATACCTTATATTTGATACTCCCACTTTGTTTCATACTTTTATACCGTTTTTATCATTTCATCGCAATTCGAATCCGCTATTTATATCGCTTTCCATATGGTATCGCGGTTTAAACCCTTTATTTACACCGTTTTTACAGATTTTTCTCTATTTCAATCTACTATTTGCGCCTGGTTTAATATATTATCACTTTTCATTTTACTATTCACGATTTTACTAAGTATATTTTTCATTATTTATCTGTTACTCTTACTACGAATCTTTAAATAATAATTACATTATTGTGTAGTAAATTTTACTATAGCCAGACGCGCTGGCCCAGGTAGAAATAAGAAGATAATAGTTGCCGAAAGGGAATGTAAATGGCGGCGTTACATCCTTATCATACTAATTTTAAACGCCTTCCCCCTCGCTACTAACGCTACCGCTATCTCTATTATCGATGTCGCAACTAACGCTAACAAAAGAGTGGTCTTACGCTTTATGCTGTATGCCCTTAAGTAAAGGCTCGTGGGGGTCTTTATCCTCTTTATGGCAATACTATATAATGTCGTCGAATTCGCTTACGTAATATATGAGTAAGCTCCATTTTAAGGCGAAGATAGCGATTGCCATCTCGTTAGTTCTCCGGTTAACATCTATTACTAATTAGAATCGATAAATTTTAGTTATTTACAAAAGTCATTGTTTTTCAAAACACCTTAAATAACGTATTTCTATAAGTGGAAGATTTGTATTTATAGTTATGATGACGAGTTTCAAGTAAAATTACTCTAAAGACGACTGACCTATAATAGAGCTTCGGGCTACAGCCCTAAGACTGCCAAAGTAAAGGCGTATTCACTACTAATCCGATAATAACGATAATAGTAGGTCAATCGACCACCGCTTGAATAGTAATCGTTAATAAATTTACTCGTGGCCGTGGGCGCAATATATAGCACATAAGGTGTGTTTATTAATGGCTCGAGGTTATGGAGCCAGGTATGCTACTTTAACTCTTAACATGTTAAAAAGGGGTTACGATGTACCTTAATGAGCCACAGCTCGAGGTGACGTACCAAGTTAGCTTCAACCACTTTATTTATAAGGAAATTAATACAATGTAATATTAAGTGAGAATAAGTAATACGAACTACGTTATAACTTCGCTAAGCTACGTTTAAAGCAGAAAAAAGGGGTGGTCTCTACAGGTTATAGGGTTTATAGCCGTAAGAACAGCCTTAATTAAAAACATATTGTTCGAAGAGGCAGAGATAGGGGTAAGGGAGGTGGTGGCGCGGTTGGTAGCAGTGGCGGCGGCCTCTTCGCACTTATATAAACGCGCTAAATGGCGCCTTACCAACCTGTTTTTGCGCGGCATCTATTTACGAGCGAGGTTAGTATATGGGGTTTGTTAATTAACCTACCTATAGGAGCGGTTTTAAATAAGTAGTTAAGATAGTAGTTTGAGTTTATATGCGTTAATTAACTAGTTAGGACTTATATTTTTAAAGGGGCCACATTGTTATAAGTGGAAAAAATGAGGTTTTATTTGAACCGATAGCGATATATCTCTTGATACTAACTCCAAAATAAGTAATACTATAATTTTCTCTGCGCAATTATACCTTTATAATACTTTTGTTATTATACTCCTTGAAGGATTGATAACAAATGCAATTAATAACTACACCGCTACTAATTATTCAAACCAATCAATTCTTTATTATAATAATCACCGTAGTAAGGAATTGATAATTAAAAACTTTATAATTTGTATCGTAACCATTATTATTGTTAACTGTGCATATGGATGGTACTATATAATTAAACAATTATTACTACACTAAGAATATAGATTACACTAGAAACAAACTATCATTACTAAATTGCGGATAAGGGTAACACTAAGGAAGAAAAGATGACTTATATAGATATTATTTGATGTCTCAATAATTATTAAATAATTAAACTTAAATTTACACCCTTAAAAAGTACACGGTAACATGCTACTTAGTAGGGTATAATCCTGCAAAGTGCATAATAGCATGCTACTTCCTATAAGTTGCATTAACAAAGTGCACTGTAAAGTGCCGCTGCCTAGATGAGAGGTTATACTCTCTTACCTGTGGCATGCACTCTCCAGATACCACTTCTCCCTTCTATTTCTCTTTCTATCCTCAATACAAACACAAATCTTTATGCTTATTCTTCTACTATTACTACGTTCACGTATAGAGGCCTTACTGATAGTATCACTACTTAAAAGAGACACTGGTAGCGTGTAACGTAAAGTGTTACACTTCGAGTGGGAGCTTATAGGCTCTCATTTGAAGGTGCACTGTCCAGATACCTCTTCTCCCTTCTATATATCTATCTTCAATACTACCAATCATACGATTATTTATCCACTAACATTTACGTCAACATAAGAAGGAAATAAACCTTACCGATATAAATACTTAAGAGCAATGTAACTTAGCTATTTAATGAAAAGGATTCTTAGCAGTTTCAAGAGAATATAACGTATTATTTATCACGAATTATCGATTTTTGGTGTTTTTTTTCTTCGATATTACAATATCAACATATTGAATAATGTATTTAATTTAAGATTTTGTATTGTAAAGGAAGCAATTAGTATAAAAGGTAATGTTTAATATTATATGTTGTAGGTTATTTGTCGTTAAAGTCGTTATTTAGCACTAGAGGTTTTAAAGTTAGCTATTTGGAGTTGTGGTAGCGACTTAGTTATTTGCCAACTTTAAAGGCTTTACTAACCTGGTAATCGTTTTTTAATGATTTAAAACTCCTGACAGTTCACTTTAACATTTGTTTTTTCTTTTAAAAAAATTTAATGAAAAATTCCTAGCATTTTCTGCTAGTGATACCAGTGTTACCTTTGAATTGCTATAAAAACCGCCTTAATTTAAATATTTTCCCTACCTACCGTTGTCACAACCGCCGCAGTTCATTGAGACCTTTAGCATGAGTTTTCCCTTTATTTTTTCCGTATAAAGTGATAATTCGCCCCTTTTCTGTCTATTATATCTGTACTTAACCTAAAAAATATTAATTAGTGTTGATAAGCCTTTGGATATTGTAACGTTGTCGATTCGATTTGCGATCAAAATAAAAGTAGTATTATGTAGTTAAGTAGTGGTGGTTAATTTTACGTTTGGCACACCGTTAGATGATTTGCAAACCACTTTGTATAAGTAATTTCTTGGCCTATACCCCACATTGAATTGTGTATTCTACTGCAATTGAATTACTATAGTACAGTTAGTTTTGACTGCACTGCATTTGAATACGAATCCAACAAGCTTAATATTATTCAATTTCAATTAAAGAATCATTGATAAAAGCCCATTACATTCAGATTTCCCAACGCTATTGGTTTAAATGAAACCAATCAATAATTTCACTTAACTTTTTTCCCTACATAAATAAGTATCTTAATACCAAACCAAATATTTTGAGGGGTGTATTGAGAACGAACGGCTTATTTAGTTAAAATAAACTAATATTATATTGGGTGAGTTAATAGTTGCTACAATTTGTATCAGTTACTGTTTTAGTATAATGATTAGAATACTATAGCTATTAACTATATTGAACTAGTTATATAACTTTCAGCTAACTTAAACTAGTTTTAAATATAAATAATAGGCTTTGTCACTTTTTAGTTGTTAGAGAGATTCACTCCTATTCATTCCTGTTTTCTACATCATTTTATGGGATCTATAGTTTAGAAAACTATAGTTTTTGCCTATACTCTTTCTTCATTAAACTGTTTACCTCAATTATAGCACTGGTTTTAATTTTACTACCTTTAATCACATATAGGCTTTCTATAGTAACCATAAAAAATAGGAAAACTAACTGGTCTTAGGTTTGTGTATTTAATATAGCTGATACTAGGTCAGCCGGATCGATTTTACTCGTTCGTAGCTGCTCGACTATCCCTGATGAAACTGTTAAGTGATAATGTGAAGAATATTTTCTTTACAGTGGTATGGTGATCGCGGGAATACTGTCTATATAAAATTAGACTACTTCATAGTCGAAACACTTCAACTTTATAGCGATCCGATCGATAATAGCAACCTGTTGAATTGAAGTTATGGGACTATAAAGCAGTTACAGCACTTCCGCGGTCATTATACCACTTTCAGGTAAATCGTCCTCGCACTATTCCTAGAAGTCACACCGGAGACTACTGCCAGGCCTGGAACCAGCAAGATCGGTCCGGCTGACCCCAGTATCAGCAATATCAGATCCATGGAGAAAAGACCGGACAGTCTTCTCCGTTCGGCAGGAAGTCTATTGTGACCACTGTGTTGAGCTTTCAGGTGGGCAAAGTCACTGGGGTACCTTCTTCGTAGGTTCTAGTCAGTCCGACCACAACCAGTGCTGCAATTGTGGCAAGATAGGTCACTGGTCTAAGGACTGTAGGCATGATCCTAAGTTTCCTAGGCCATTTGACCTTGGGAAGACACAAAACATCGATTCCGGAGCAAAGAGAGACCGGGGGAAGGGGGCCACGACCTCAGAGAGGCAACATCAGCCTCAGCACCGTACTCGTGGCTTGAAGGAAGGCCCACGATCGATCCTATTCAAGAGGGGGAATCGACGAAGTCCTAGAGGACACACAGTTGTGATTAGCGATGGAGGTCAGCCAGATTCAGCTGATCAGCGCCCAGCTCCAAGCCCAGCAGATCGTCTGGAAGACGATTTCATCGACCGAGATCAGCAGAACTGGACCCTAAATTCTGATGGCTTGCCGTTGAGAGTGGGTCATGTGGGCAGCGTTTTACAGACTCCAGGGCGATGATTAGCACAGCGATGATACTCGATCCCTACTGATCCAGAAGATGCAACAGTATATGCTAACAATTGCGGATCCTCAACCGACCAACGGACGGACGGACGGACTACATACAGACGTGCTGAAAGCGTATGTAAAAATTGGGCCCGCCGCCCGCAGAGGATGGATTGCTTCGGATCGTTCTTGACGACGGCTCTCTGCCCGTCCCAAGAGCGCAACGCTGTCACCCAAGAGCCTTTTGCCTCCAAGGCCACACCACTGGCCCTTGGCACGACTTGCGAGGCGTCGTACAACATGTCTGATGAAGACCCCGACAGACAGCCTCGGTACGGATTGCTCAGACTGCGAGCACGCGATGACCCGGACGGTGGTGCGTGCTGTATCACTGTGATACTGTCCATCGCCCAACCCGCTTCTTCATGGGAACGTGTCGCATGGATCGGATGTGTCATGTATGCGGAGTTAGTGCCTTCACCAGGCTATATATACTATATACCACCAGAACCAGGAGTAGCAACCCCGCAGGCACTTAAGGTGCATAGAAGCAAATGAGGCCTTCCAGTGAACTGGTTCTATCGACTTATTCGACCGCGAAGCGCAGCATGACACCATGCAGGTGGCGCCCATGGGATGCATGTCACCTTCGCCAGTGGAATATCATGTGAATCGAAACTCTTCCGCAGTTCCGCTCCTGTGTCGTAATTTGGTTCTTGCACTGCAACCGGCCCGTTCCTGGGTTACTACATAGACTGGTAGGCGCCGAGAAGGCCGTCAATATACATAATCTGCTTCCCTGTAAGAATCCTTAACCGCTTAGGCGAAGAGGTGGCCGACACTGTGCGATGGCTTCCCAAGGTGGTGACTGGCCCAAACCTTTTTTCTTTTTATTTGCGTGTTTTCTGAGTGATTTATGAAGTACTACACGCTTTGGGAAAGACACTTTGACCTATTTGCTACGCTATCGATGCTTGCCATACCCACCATTGCCGATCACCAAACTCTATGTAGACTTTGGTTGGAGCCACTGCAGTGCGATGGCAAGTGCCGTTTCTTATTGCAGGAAGTAGCCATCAGGGATGATGTGGTCCTATTTGACGACCCGGGCGACCGTCGGGTAAATAATAGCGCTTACATAGACCTAATACGAATCTCCCATCGATACCCTCGGCATACATCGTGAATCGCCATTCTTCCAAGTGTTACCTTTCCTACGCTCTCCGTTGCCTCATTGCAACTTGCTTCTCTTGAACTTACCTCGGTAGGTACGTATATATGCAGAGCAAATACGAATGAGCGTTGAAATGGCTCCAAGAGGATATGGTCTACTAGGTTCCTCGGATGCGACAGGGCGAATCAAGAGCTTAATTAAAGACAGGTAGATGCAAGCAGTACCTAAATACCCAAGCACGTACCATTCAAAGACCGGATGAGCCTTTTCCTCCCTCGCCTGCACTACATGCCTCCTGTCACCATGCTGCTCCATGCCATATTTTCATTCTTGTTCGCAGCAGCTGCAGCAGCTGCAGAAGCACCCCCAACCCCAAGACCACCCCGGCACAATCCCTTCCTCGCGCCCCGCCAGGCGCCCCCAGCAACCGCATACGACTACATCGTCGTCGGCTCCGGGCCCGGCGGCGGCCCCACGGCGGTGCGCCTCGCCGCCGCCGGCCACCGTGTCCTGCTCGTCGACGCCGGCGGCGACGACGGCGCCGCCAGCCTCCTCGAGCGGGTGCCCGCGCTGTTCCCGCGCGCGGCCGACGACCATCCGGCCACGCAGTGGAACTACTTCGCGACGCGCAGCGCCGACGCGGCCACGCAGGCCCGCGACGCCCTGACGTCGTACCGGCTGCCCGGCAGCGGCGGCGTGTACACGGGGCGCGCGCGGCCTCCGCCGGGCGCCACGCTCCTCGGCACGCTGTACCCGCGCGCCGGCGCGCTGGGCGGCTGCGCGCGTCACAACGCCATGGTTGCGGTGCGCGCGTTCGACAGCGACTGGGCGGCGGTCGCGGCGCGGACGGGCGACGCGAGCTGGAACGCGAGCACGTTCCAGCGCCTGTTCGAGGAGATGGAGCACTGCGGGTACCTGCCCAACTCGGTGCTCGGCCATGGCTTTGCTGGATGGCTCTGGACGGAGCTGACCTCTCTGGCCACTGCCGTGAGCGACCTCAAAGTCGTCAGCATCATCGTGTCAGCTGCTTCCGCTATGGGCACCAGCCTCTTGGGCGTCGCTGTGGGAACGCTTGCCGGTCTTGGGGAGGTTCTGCTCAAGGACATCAATGCCCCCGGGCCAACTATCACCACCGGGCCTTATCAGCTGCCGCTGACCATGAAGGACTCGGCAAGGGGTGGTGCGCGAGACTGGATACTGCAAGTGGCCAACGCCGTCGACGACAGTGGCAAGAGACTCTACCACCTCGACATCAAGCTGCACACACTTGTCACCAAGATCCGCTTTGACGATGCATCAAACCCCCTTGCGGCAACTGGAGTAGAGTATCTCGAAGGCGAAGGCTTGTATCGTGCGGACACACGGTCCTCAACCGCCACTATCCAGGGCCAGGGTGTCGTGAACGCCACCAAAGAAGTCATCATCTCCGCCGGCGCCTTCAACACACCGCAGCTCCTGATGCTCAGCGGAATCGGACCCGCTGGCGAGCTCGCGAAATTTGGCATTGACCAGCGTCTGGAGCTCCCGGTTGGGTCCAATCTGCGAGATCACATAGAAGTGTCAGTCATCAGCGAGACTACCTCCAACTTCACGCTTCTCGACGGCTGCACATTCATGTACGGCTATCCGGAGGTGGACGATCCGTGTCTCGACAAGTGGCTTGCCGGCACCGATATGACATCCAAGGGCGCATACGCATCGTCAGGGCTGGCAGTTGGGATAGTCATGCGGACATCAGCAGCGACAGAGCGCGATCCCGATGTGTTGGTGTACGGAGGGCCCTCCAACTTCCCTGGATTCTTTCCCGGCTGGTCCGAACTCGCACTGCACACGGACAAAAAGCACTGGGTTTGGATCAGCCTCAAAGCCAGTACCCAGAATACAGGCGGTACAGTGACTCTGCAGTCTAGCGATCCACGGGATGTTCCACTCATCGCGTTCAACACATTCGAAGGGGACTCGGCCAAGCAGGATCTACAGGCCTCGTACGAGGGCATAGAATTCGCGCGCCGCGCCATGGATGATCTCATTCCTCTGGATGGGACGTTTACCGAGACGCAGCCAGGGCGGGACAATGTCAGCTCGGACGATGCGATCAAAGACTATGTGTTGACTAACTCTTTCGGACATCATGCGTGCTGTACTGCCCCAATCGGCACGGTGTTGGACTCCAAGTTCAGAGTGAAGGGAACGACGGGGCTGAGAGTCGTAGATGCCAGTGCCTTTCCAGAAATCCCAGGCTTCTTCATCCAATTGCCGACGTACTTGCTATCAGCCAAGGCCAGTGAGTCCATCTTGGAGGACACATGAGATGCTGAACTCGGCTTGAGCTAGATGGTGTGAGAGATTCGGCGGTGCATCAATGATTCAAAGTCTACCATTGAGTCAACTTTCCCTGCCGTACAAGAAGTGGTGGAGATAGCCCAGAAATGTGACTTAGGGATACGTCAGACAGACAGTGAAATAATTCATCTCCAGGGCAAGGATGACTGACGTTGAATGGATTTACTTGATTCACCAGATTGTGATGTTGCCCCCCCCCAGTGATGTCAACTTGTTTTTGAGTCTCGGATCAACTTCCACACGTTGCGCCACCACCCACGGGACAACACCAACTAACAAGTGCTTTCATCGGTCAATAACTGGACAAGCGCACTCACTGGGCCACTGTGGGGGCATCTCTCCAAAGAATGGGGTAAGAGGTACCAACCTTACCCGAAGGTATGCCAACCATATTCAGAGCTGCCCGATTGTCTTTTACTTGCGTCCACATTCGCTGGCGAGCATCATAGGCGGTACGCACCCAAGAACGAAAACTGCGTCTCTCGCAGGCTGACTTAACAGAAACTGGCGCAATAAGCACAGCACTGTCAGCGGTACCATGTCAGACAAACCACAACGCCCCCTCTGCCCGAAATGCACGAGTTCATGCAACCTCCTCAAGCGGCGTAACAGGAGACACAAATTACGTTGCCCTGGACAATGTAGACCGACTCCTGCGGCTCCATGAGCACTTGTCTAATCCCACCGCGGACCATCGGGAGCGGACTCTTCAGCGCCGTCCTGCACGCGCCAGCCTGAGCCGCCAGACCTTGGAAACCCGCGACATTGAAGATTTTCACACGCAGACAGCAAGCCCCCGCTCGTCCTTCACCAAAACTTGCCCTCGCATGCCGTGCCCAACGAAGGCCCTCAACGAGGACAACACCCTGCCTACGCCCTCGCCAAACCCAACAGCACCAGCACCAGTAGACTATTGGCAACCCGAGCACTCGCGCAGTCTGAGGCGAGTATCTGGCACGTCATCTCTCTTCTCCCAATTCATCGCCGGAGGCCACGATGATGGAGACCAACATGCGGTATGTGACATCCTGTTCGAAGCCACGTCGGCAGGAAACATGAGCATTCTCCCGGGGCAGCCAACACTTGGCACGACGAGGGACAGCTTCAGCGAAGCGCCTAGTAGCCTTGACCGGGAAGAGTGTCGAGCGTTTTCAGCAAGGCTTCAGAATGGCGGCACGATACATAACACCGTGCAATATGGTACATCGCCGACACAGACTTACGACATAGCGGCGCTTGCCGAACCCTTGGCCCGCACAAGCAAAAGCCCTCGTTGTCAATCATATGAGAAAAGCATGCAGTCCTCCTCTGCGACCGAACCAGAAGACCTTGGCCCCAACATTAAGAGGGCACATATCGTGCCTTTCTTTCGATTTGGACCTCCGAAGCTGATCAACATCACTGAAGAACGCTCGAGCAAAGTGGCTTTCAGGCGTACAAACCAGCAGGCTTCCGCTGACAGATCTTGCGACGCCGGAGTGGGTCTCTGGAAGCAGACACACGCGGCTGGTCAAGCCATCCCAGCTTCAACAACTCGGGACTCCTCGAGTGACGCCTCCGAGTACACACGTCCGCGGGAGGATACGGGAGACGCACACGCGAAGGCGAAGGCTGCCGTCCAGAACGCTGGTTTTCACAGCAGACGTCCGGAAGAGAGCCAATCACTCCGTCGGGAAGCTCGCTTCGTTTGTCACGTTGGCCGGCAGTGTGGATCAAGAAGTCCGCGCCGCAGAGCAAGGAAAACTCAACGAGTTCCAAGTATCCCCGCCGTCTCCCACTGACCTCGGCTGGATCAGACACATGGATCCCAGCGAAGTGGAGCAGAGAGTTTCCGAAGTCACAAGATCAGAAGAGGGTCTGACTTCCAGGTCAACACCGGCAAGCTTTGACACTGACACGCCTGAGCCCAGCCGCGTATTGCGGCAGAATGAGCTTCAGCAGAAGATGGACGTTGATCGAAAGAAGGAGAGAGTCCAAATCGATATGGGCGAGGTCGAGAACGCCGTCTGAAGAGGAAGTGGAGTATCGCAATCGCAGGGAGCGAGGTGGTAGGAGAGTAGGATACTTGGGCATGAAAAAGAGGATGGAGGTTATGGATAAGAAGTTGGAATAAAGCTGCTTGGCCCAGCAATTACGTAGTAGCAGAGAGGAGCTATGACCACCGGAGCTGATGCTCCGGCTGACGTCATCACGTCACCCTCTGCATGTTGCTTCGAACCTACTTCAGCAACCAGGTCTCGGTAGACACTCATGCTGCTGTTATGCTGCCCAAATTGGACCGACGAGACAATTTTGTGTGATGAGATACTCATGGACCTTTGATCGGCAATGAATCATGGGTAGAATCGATTCCATCGCGCGCTCCATCGTGCAAACCGTCGTCCACGGCGCCAAACGACGGTCACGATCAAAGCCCCTCGCCTGGATCCTCACCCTCCTCGCCACCATCTTGTCCTTTTACGAGCTCCCACTGCACAAGCACCGCCCCGAGCTCTTCAAAGATCTGCGGAAGACGCACTGGCAGCTTGACGAGAACGACTATGTGGCCTCGTTCACGCCGGACGAGGTCAGCAAGCCCGAAGACATGTTGAATAAGCTTGGCGACATGGGCTTTTCGGGATCGGTAGGCCTCGTCCATCGTCTACGTTGATCGCCCCGAAATAAATGGTCCTTTGAATGCTGATTCAATTTCCAAAGACCTTCTTCTCGACGTCTGACCAGAAGTATCTTGTCAAGTCCGTCCCGCGCTACCACGAACATACCTTCTTCCGCGATGACCTCCTCGACATCTATGCAAAACACATGGCCACGCACCCGGACTCCGTCATCGTCCGCATCTGCGATTTTCTTGCCAGCTCCGGCTGGGCCATCGGTCACTGCCTGGGTCTCGCCCCGAGCCACCACATCATCATGGAGAACATTATGTACGGCAAGGACAAAGCCAAGAAGGGAGGAAAGCCAGACTGGGAAGAGTGGGACCTCAAGCCCACGAGCTACTTCTACCCCGAGCGGGACATCGCATATGGAATGCTCACAAGCGAGGCGACCAAGAGCCAGCTGGCCGACGAGTTCCATGACAAGCTCCTCCTCACCAAGGAGCAGGCGGAAGCCTTCTGGGGGAGCTTGGAGGAGGATACGCTTATGCTGGCTAAAGCAAACGTTGTCGACTACTCGCTCTTCCTGGTACGGATTCAGACGGATGCACCTGCGCAGGAGGTCAACAGCCCGTCCTCTTCGTCTTCGCCCCCGGCCGAGGCAGTAGAGCTGGTACCCCGCGAACCACCTGCTGCACCGCCTGGACCGCCGTCTTGGCGCACTGGTGTCCCAAGCGCAGATGGAAAGTACCTTTACCGCGCCTCGGTGCTGGACTTCTTCTGGGCGAAGCACAAGGTCCAGCCACGCGTGATGACCTTCCTCATCAATGCGTACAACAAGCTAATCGCGTACCATGGGCCGATGAGTATCACAACCACACCGGACGAGTACAGGGAGAGATTCCTAAAGCTCGCTCTCGACATAGTGGAGGTGCGTGAGAATTCCAGGGAGTAAACATAACAGTTCTCGTGGGTACTGGTTGTACATGCACCTTTTTCCAGTCAGAATGACATCCTAAGGGATTGATGTTGTGCAGAGAGCTTCGATAGTGCCGTGAGCTCGTTACTCGTTGTTAACTCCCATTTCTGCGATGGGGTGGTACGTACAACAGCCTACAACAAGACCTCCGTCGAGGCTTTGCTCAAAATGCTTAGAGTTACTCCTACCTTACGACATGGCCAGTCCCGGTCTGGCTCGGGGCCCAGGGCTGTGTCGAGAAGTCCAACCCTGTGTCTTACCAAGATGCCGACTCGGACGATGAAGCACGTGAAAGCACCACTCCAGTGTGTGTCGGTTTCCAGGCTCGGAATGAAACCCGCTGTTCACACTTTCGCCCGGCGCAATACGGGCCTATGTGTGAGTGAAGCAACCAGGACGGGCGTCTACATAATCACATTCGGGGAGAGCGTCCATCCGTGGCAAACGTCGATACTACTGTGGGGTTAACACTCGTCGCTCCTCACCATCCCCTCCCCCAAGATTCATGGGCAGTTCCACAGCCGGTCAGCCAGCAAGGCCATGTGCATAACGCAGCCTCTGACGTCACTCTAGTACAGCGTGTGCGAGATCCGGTTTCCAGGCGCTCAACGAGCCGCATAAATCAAGACGCCGTGAAGTCAACGTACCATTCTCCCTCTTCCTCCTTCCTGGCAGTTCATTCTGATGACCGAGAAACATGGAAGTCAACGTTCCGGGCTTGGACATCATGAACCTCGCAGCCGTGCTCCCCGAGCGCGCCAAGGGAAAGAACGCCGTCATGCTGTCGCAGAACGGTGGCGTCAACTACAACGACCCTCACTTTCTGTCCGACGACTTCACTAGGGATCCACCGCGGCTGTTGATCACTGCAGAGGACAACGACTTCGACGCCCAGACGCTGAACGAGTGGCGGGATGAGGGCTTCCAAGTGCAGTATGTGCCCATGGGCAACGGGGGCGCAGACTACGTGAGCAGACTGGAGAGGTTGGGGAAGAAGCTTGGACCGTGTCAGACGTATGGCATAGTGGGTGCGTTCTGTGGTCAATCTGGTATTTGTCGAGTTAAACAGTCCTGCTGACAGTTGAACTGCAGCTTTTGGAGAGGCTGCCTCGTACCTCCTGGAGCACTACCACGTGCTCAGCAACAACGACGGAATGAAGCTGGGCCTGCTCATAGCCTACTACCCGTCCAGGATACCCGACCCACAGGGGAAGTTCCCCTCCAGTATTCATGTGTTGGTGCATCTGGCGGGCAGTGAGGTTGGCCTTGTCAAGCACAGCCAGATCGTCGGCATCCAGGGGAAACGGAAAGTGGTCAAGAGGATTCTCGACCCCGGAATTGGCGTGGGAAAGATCAACAAGTTGGCGTACCCGAGTTACACATACCAAGCCGAGCCTGGCTTTGCTGAACACGACATTGATGAGTATGAGAAGATCAGTGCCGATCTGGCCTGGAGCCGGAGTTTGGCCGCGGCCAGGAAGGCTTTCAACCACCCTCAAAACAACATCGAGCTGCTTGTCGATGAAAACCACCAAGGTATTCTCCTCCATATGGGAGCTTTGTCGCCGAAACGCCGCATTGACACGCACGTCCACAGGCAAATTCCACACCCACAGCACAGGCGCTGTTCTGTCAACGTACACAACCCACAAAGTCCCCAATGCCACCTATTTCCCCACTCTTAGCGGCGGCATCGGCTCCATGGATCTGCAGCGCTTCTACAACGACTATTTCATCTTTGCGAACCCGCCGTCGCTGCGGCTGACGCTCATCTCGCGCACCATCGGCGCCGATCGCATCGCCGACGAGCTGCACGTGGCGTTCAAGCACACGCAGCAGATCCCCTGGATGCTTCCCGGGGTGCCCCCGACCGGCGCGCGCGTCGAGGTCATGGTCGTCAGCATCGTGGCCGTGCGCGGCGGCAGGCTGCACAGCGAGAACGTCTACTGGGACCAGGCCAGCGTGCTGCTCCAGGTCGGCCTGCTGGACCCCGGCCTGCTGCCCAAGACGGCGCGCCGCCGCGGCGCCGCGGCGCTGCCGGTCGTGGGGCGGGACGCGGCGCGCAGGGTGCTGCGTGGGATGGGCGCGGCGGAGGACGGCGCGGCGGACAACGAGCTGTTGCCGGGCTGGTATCCGGACAGCCCGGACGAGTCCGAGGACGAGGAGGGCGAGGACGGTGATGATGGGGACGGAGATGATGGCGAAGATAAGGATGACGAGTCGGAAGAAAGTGAGGATGAGCAGGACGATGACGAGGATGCGGGCAGTGATCGGCCGCACGGGAAGAGGATCCCCGCCCCTGCGCCGACGAATGGGAACGGAAAGGCTGCCGAGGAGCAGCGGAGGCCGAGGTCAAGAGAGCCGGACCCGAAGCCACGCACAGAGTGAGTGACTTGGTGCGGTGTCACGCTCCAATGCCAGGATGGATTGCATCTGCTATCAATGTCATTATGCGGATCTTTCTTTTTTTCGCGCTCTTTTCGACATCGCAGCGCTTATTTTTTCAACTTTGAAAGCTTGATTCAAACGATAATTACTACATGGACAAGCTTTCTAAAATTCGAAAACTATGGGTAGATCTTGGTATAGCTACGTTGCCGATTGGAATCGTTGGTTGAGATAATGGATATAGCGTTGATGATGTATCTTCCAAGTTCAGGGAACCGCTAGTCGGTTCCTACCGAATTTGCTATAGGATAACGTTGGTTTGTGCTTAATAGGTAAATAGTCGCTTTATTAATTGTATCTACGTAACATTTGATAATTGGTATTATTTGAGTTAATATAAGAGTACTAATACTAGTGACTTATTGTTTTTTGCGTGTATGTATTTGTTAATGTTGTTGAAAAGTGTCGGTAAGGTTTCTGCTTATTTCACGTGACGTAAAAAGAGTAGAAGAGTAATCATAAGATTGGTAGTGTTGTAGTAAAAGATAGATTTGATCAGGAAGAAGTATTCCAGAGAGTATACACTACGGATGGGAGGTTATAGACCTCCCATCCGGGCAGTGGCCCTTTTGCCGTGCGCACTGGAATACCTATTCCAGACCGCTCCATGTATTGCCATACGCTCTGGAATTTCCATTCCAGACCGCTCTATGTATGATACACTTTACGTCTTATAAAAGTGTAGTCTGTAGCGTGATACGTTATCGTTTACTTTACAAGAGTACACCTTATAATACAGTGTATTGCCACTTGGCCTATGTATATTAGCTGTAAAGATATATCGTAATATCTACATAGGATTTTTTTTTCTTTTTTCTTCATATTTTTCGTACCTATAACTTAGTGGCGAAAATGTAATTGTAGCGATTTTATATACATAGTTTTGTAATAATAGTGTGGTTATGGCATTAATTACAGAGGTCCAAATCAATAGTTTCTGTAATAACAATGTAATCGCGGTACTAATTGTAAAGGTTCGAATTAGTAATTTTTAGCCGCCGTGGTAATTGTAGTAAGGGTTTAATTGATGAAGTTAAATGGTAGTGATAAAGTGATTAATAGCGTTTTTTATTATTTCCGACATAAGTATAATTGTATATGCATTATAGGGGTGTTTATGTGAGGGTGATTACGCTGTTACGTGTTTTTGGGTTAGTATAAAAAGACGTATCATCATCGGTTTAGGTAAAACTTTTTTCCCACTTTTAAAAGCAGGTATTACCAGTGAATGTAAGTTCCTATTTTAATTTAAATTGCTTTCATAGATAGATTACTTAATCAATACCTATATATTAACTTCGCCCCTAAATAAATTCCGCGTAAATCCAAGTCCGTTAGGCAACGCTTGGCGTAGAAGCACCGCTGTACCGCCGCTACCACCACCATGTAATGATCACACTAAATACCCGTGAGTAAATAGAAGGTGTCAGAGGGTTTATGTTAGCAGTAAGGTAGCAGAGGTAACAAAGGTGCAATACAAGAAGATGTTTGTTCGTGCTGTAGAATGATCACTAGCCGTTAGGCTATTCAGGTGTGTAGACTGAATACTTAGATTGACAACTGAAGAGCTATGAAGGAAATACTATCTATGTGGTGCTGACCGTGTCCTTATATATCCATGCCTTCATACTATCTTCAGTACTGGATCGTTTGGATCACCGCACTGATCTCACTGATCTAGTACTGCCTCACCTTGGATCAGTAACTGAACCATACTGATCCATCACATGACTTACTTAGTCACCTTGCTTACATAAGAGATGTTCCCCGCCTGATGTGTTGGACTACAGGCTCTCCGTGGCTCAGCTGCATGCTGGCCTGTTTCTTGACCCAACCGTTGTCTGGGTTATAACACACCATAGCTGCTACTACCACCGCCGCCAATAACTCACCTTTATCAGATACAATTTTATCTATAGCCGTTACCCCCGCCACTATTACCACCCCCCTGGCCCCGCTTTTCTCTGTCGCTGTCTCCTTAACCTTTGCTGCCGCCGTCACCTCTTCTTTCGCCATCACTGTTACTCCCTTTCCCATCGCCGCCACTACCCTATCGACTTCACCTACATTTACCGCCGTCGTTACTCCGTTTCCTACCGCCGTCACCACCCCCTCCCCCTTTTCCTTAAGCTTATAGGAGGAGGAGCAGGGGGCTCTTAAGGTTATAAACCTTACCCTTTCCTTACGAATAAAAACCTCTTTGCCTATAGAACCTCCCTGACACTGTAAACGTAGCTTTACAAAGGTTCTTTGCGGTTTGTATTCCCTCAATCCACCTTTGTATATGTTTTTAATGTTCGTATAGATAAAGAGTAGGAGGCAAACTTACTCCTTCACTTAGAGCTCTATATCACTAGAATACGCTTTAAGGCCTTTTCAACGCATAAAACATTGGAATAGCATACCCGAGTCCATAGCCTCGAGCCGTTAATAAATACGCTTTACGTTCTGTGTATCGCGTTTGCGGCTATGAGTAAATCCGTTAACGATTACTACAAAAGCGGGAATCGTTCGGCCCGTTATTATCGTTACCAACGGATTGGTAACGGATACTCCCCCATTTTTTTGGTTTTAAGGCCATAGGCCAAGGCTGTATTATGCGCCTACTGGCTTTATAGTAAAACCTAATTTTGAAAATCCTCTTTTTTAAAAAAGCAATATTCGAGGCGTTTCGAAAACAACTGCATTTACAAATATCTAAAACAAACTGATACTAATTAGTAGTAAGCGTTAACCGGTGGACCAAGAAGTCGGCGGCCGCTATTGGTGCCTAAAAACGGGGCCTGCATATATATTACATAGGCGAGTTTAACGACGTTATCACGCATCGGGGTAAAAAGAGTAAAATCCCAATTTCGCCTTTATCTAAGGGCATACGATCTAAGGTATGAGGCCACATCCTTATTGGCGTTGATAGTGTCGATGGCGATGATAGTTATGGCACTAGTATAAAGGGGGAGAACAGCAGGGAAAATAGTAGGGACGTGACGGCGTCGCCCTTTCCTTTTCTTTTAATAGTGACTAGCTACCTTTTACGGTCAGCATGGCGTGTCAGGCCATATTAATGTTATTACTTTCCTGAAAAACAATAATTTACACGTGCAAAATATAATTTGAAGTATTTAAAATAAAAAGGGGTAATAAACCAGAATTGGTACTATATCGTAGATTGAAATAAAAAAGGGTAAGTAATAAAATATTTAGTAGGTTCGAAGTATGTAGAATAAAGAGTGAAAGTATATTAAAAAGGTGTGAAGTCGTACATTTGAACCGAAAAGGACGAAATATGGGGGGGAGGGGAATTGAGTTGAAGGATGTAGATTGAAATATGATAATAGTTTAGGAGCAACGCGAAATAGTATATCAAAATAGAGAAAGAAAATAAATGGGAAATTTAGTAATATCGAGGTGTGGAAAATAAAGAGTGATAGAATGTTTGGAACAACGCAAAATAATAGTGTTAAATAAAGGTACAAATTGAGGAGAAACGTGGATAGCGGATTTCGAACCGCTTCATATTGGTGAAAATGGTGTAATAATTGATTAGGGTCATAAAAAACTTTTTAATAACCTTAACAAATAATGTATTTGCCGATATTAGTGTTTTCAATATTTCGTTTGAGATAGCTTTCGTTATCGCGTCAGTTGGATTGTATTTTCCGTTGATTCAACTTACTTCCTTAATTTTGCGAAGTTTATATAACTCGTATAACGCTACAATATTAATTATTAAATATTTTTCGTTTATAACACTTTATTAAATAAAATACTTATAAAGCGAAAAGAAATTATTAAATACAACTAAAGGGATAGAACGTAAACCAAGGTTGAAAATAATTATTTGGACCGTTATTATTATAGTAATACCAGAATCGAAACCTTTAACTATATTATAGATTTCCGAAGCTAAGATATTTTATTTAATCTGCATGTATTTGGTAAATCTGGAATAAATCAGGTCTTTACGAAACGTAAAACTATTTCGTATTATAGTTTTATTTCTAAGGATGAGAATAAAGCCTATTTACGAATTATAATCGGAATTATTAGCGAAAAAGTTGTTAAAAAGATGTATAGCTTTATAATATGTATATCAAACGGTACAAATTACAGATCTTGTTTTAAATTGTACATTTGCCCAAGAGGTCATTTGTTCAGCGTTTTACATATATTATTCAACGAGGCGGTTTGGTATTACGCAGCGAAAGAGAGATCAAATGTTACTTTCGGTTATGTTACAAAAGCAACATAAGCACCACGTACGCGTTGAAATTTGAATTCGTTGGCCTGTTTTACGTTATTTAAAACGTCAAAGATAACTTTATCCAACTTCCCGTTTTACATATGGCCTAAAACGCCGTTCCGAAGAATAATAGTAACGTTATTGAAATTGATTAAATAGTTCTCCATTAGTTACGTCTTAGGTTTTGCTTTTAAATCGGCCTCCAACGGTTCTTTTTCTTTAAATACGGAAAACGAGGCGTTATACAACGTAAATATGTCGTTCATCTACGTACTTGTCAGTATAAAGCTCTTAAAACAGGTCGTTAACATTAATATGAACGGGTTGAAAATTATATTAATTATTTCGAGCTGTTTTTTACAATATCTTTGGTAATTATTATATTATTAGACACCTGTTTTAGTTTAATCTTGAAGTGGTTTTATAATAAATAATATTGTTTTGGGTAAATAATGTTTTTTTAAATTTTTAGGGAAAATCCGCAGAAATACGTTGTTTAAGCTACTTCTTAAACTAAATGTATACATGCGTTATATTATATAATTGGATATAAAATCTGTATAGTATGTTAAGAAAGTCTACAAACGTAAAATTCAAGCGGTGGTTAGCTCATTATAAGATAGGAGACTGGGTTATAATATTTTTTTTGTTATCGTTATTATAAATTTTAATCACTAAACGGGTTTTTTCTTAAGATTTTCGGATTTTATTCTCAATTTCGTAAACGAAACGAGTATAAAAGATTCGGTGGGCGTCGTTCATTTCCGGGTTAAACTGTTTAAAGCGAAATATGCCTTATTCGATTGAAATAAAAATTTCTATTAAGGTCAATTATTTAAATAGGGCTTTTAGGATGATAATAATACCGTCCTAATAGAGTTTTAGTCCAAACTCTTTGTTTGTTGTTTTCTTTTATATAATAAAAGAGTTTACAGCTAAGGTTCCGGGGCGGCTTTTAGTTTTCGAATCGAAAGGGCAGTCACAGCGACAAGATATTAATAGGGTTAATACAAGGGAGCCGTTTTCGTTTGGTAAAAGCTGGCTAAATACGTAATTCGGGGGGTAAACTGTAATTAAAAGTGGCTTTGATTCATCGTTTTAGGTAGTAGCTCATAAGCGGTTTTATCGAATTACGGTTTCGGGTCGCTTCTTTTTTTCTCTCTTTTGTATTCTCGTACCATTATCTAACTAAACGAACTTATACCGTTCAGCAAATTAACTAATACATTATGACTTTTAAACTCGTTAATTTTTTAAAGGCTAATCGATCCGTCATTATTTTTCTATACTAAAATCCTCAATCGTAATAGTAGGTTCAAAACGCCAATTTCACGTAGGCCATTCCTTATGGCTAACGCTCTAAACATATCGTTCTTAGCTCGCAAGGAACGTAATACTACTATAAATTTCACTATAAGATCCGCCCTTTATACCGTAGTTGGTAATAGTACAAAGTCTATATAAATCCTAAGGTAGGTATTAAAGAAAAGGAGAGTAAGGATAAACTCACTTGAGCTAAACGTATTATTAAAGGCTCTACCCGCTATCTGAAGGATAAATTCCTTAAAATTAGTGTTTTTTTATTCCTTCAACAGAACTATATACGCTCTTTTAAACGGTCTGTAATACCACTTACATTTCCAAATGCTTCACAAAGCTTTTATTAAAATTTTCTTACATTCGTTACCGGTTATCAGAACCTTATTAAATTATTCGATAAAATCGAAACCTTTATTAGGTCGTACTTAATATAGTTTAGAGGCATTTAAAATATGTTCTACTAATAATCGACCAAAGCGTTTTAAAAATTTATGGCGAAAATACACTGCATAAACTTCACGATTTGGAATAATATTGCTTCTTTGATAACAGAAAGAACCGGTTAACTATCTAAATATATAATGTTAACAATCACTTCATAATTAAAGTTCATATTTTTTAAAGTCAGAATTTAAACAAGCGTAGGGGTTGTAAGTGTAATTAGCATTTATGGCAAAATATTTAGATAACTTTAAGTATATACATTTTTATATTGATATAACCTGTAGCGTAAAGTAGGCAAAAAAGACGTTTTACAGCCGGGTATCCGAATCGGTGTCATAGAATCTGCAATTCCGGTTACGTTAGTTAAATAGCGTTAATTATACGTATTTTGGAGAAAAATCATAAGAAGCTAAACTTAAGTCGAATCTGTCCGAATACATTATCCGAAACGTGGATAGCCTAATGAATCATATTTCGGACCTTAATTTTGAACTTATTAATATTAGTTAATTAGAGTAAAAATAGTATTTCAGATTTTATTACGTAAAATTTAACTCATTCGAATCGCGTATTTACAACAAAGGTCGCAAGTGACGACGCTTGATTTTTACTAAATAAAACTTTTTGGTATTTTCCTATTTAGTTTAGCTAAAACTTTGAAAACTTCGCTGCAAACGCATCGAATTATCGCTTTCTAACCGTTAACATTTCAATTACATTAATATCAGGCATAATACCCTGAAACCGGTTGCCTTATTTGTTTAAAGAGGTAAATTACGACGTTATTTAGGTGTTAAGCTCTCTGTTTACGTAATCCAAACTTATAATATATAGAAAAAGGCGTTAGGTAGGCCTGCAAAAATACTCTAGCCGGTCTCGTTGTCTTAGGTTATCAGATAAGTATTATAACCCTTAAATTCTTTGTTTTTAGACGTGTATTTGTAAGGGTAATCGTTATGGCTATTATCTACACCTTTGTACTTAGCTGCATATGCTAGAAAGTTGGCTTTTATCCGGTTTTTAAATGTATAATCGGCCTAAAACTATCGTTTAAATCGAATTTACTCGTAAACAGGGTAGTTCATAAACTAATAGCTGATATTACCGTATATAATACACTTCTTTTACAAACTCGCGAGGCTCCGCATATTTTTCCACAAATAACAATGTAACCGCGGTACGTTTCGCCCATTTCCGAACGGTCGTCCTTATTCTTTATTGTTATGATTCCTTTTTCAATACTTATACTTTAGGCGTTCGTTTCACTTTAGGTATACCTGAAATCTTGGTTCTAAAAAGTGGTAAATGGTTTCGTCGAGGTTTACTTTAGTAATTTAGCCTTCGCCTTTAGATTTATCGGTTATAAATACTAATCTTTATATTTCCTAGCGGCTTATAAAAGACTCAAACAATATTTTAAAACTTATACAAGAGGCTTTTAAATCGTTTTCTAACTCAAAGAGTGTAAAGTCAAAATCTAGGTTTTCGCAACATACCTTCGCTACTACTTATATAAATAGTTTGTCCCCTGCATATTTCTATTTAAAAGATACTTAACATTTTCGAAACTTAATCAATAAGATGTTCATTTTTTATAGGTTTTCATCCGCGGTTTTCTATCAGTTTTTCACAGATTCCTAGATTATACTATTTTAGATTTTGTCGTAAAGCTCGTGATTCATTATTTTATCGACGTAGGATTTGAAGCTTTTATAATACTTCGTAAATATATCCACTTACGTAAAGTGGTATATATACTATTTTTAAACTTACCTGGATAATATATCGGATAAAATGACATAAAATTAGAACGATTCGATATACAGTCTTTTATATTTATTAAGTTTCGCACGAATCTTATTATCGAGTTCATCGTATAGTTTACCATTATAATTCTTGTTCCTATTCCAAAGCCTAATAAAGTTGGGAAGCTTTATAAAATCGCTTTTATTAGTGGAAAAACACTATAGTAAAAGGTTACAGTAGGGGTCGTAGTTAGTGACTATTGGTTCGTAAGGTACGTATTAGCGTTTTAAGCCGTTTTTCGTTTCCTAAAGCGGGTTATTCTCGGTGTCACGACCGTTCCCGTTATAATCGAATGGGTTATTCTCGGTATTTCGACCGCTCTCATTTTGGAAAAACAGGGTATTAGTTGCATTTAAGAAGTGGTTTGGTAATTGATTTTATCTTACAATATATATATGTATAGGGGTGAATTATACTCATATAGCAAATAAAGATTACGGACTTTTTTCTTTTTTTCTTAAGGTTTGTATTTCTGATTTAGGGTACGGGTATAGTATTCGGTCGTCTTACGCCCTATATTCTTCGTTTTGTTTGCATATACTTTACCTCATGTTTTTTATGTTTCGTTAGGTAATATTCTTTTACAAATTCCGTTTGGTATATATCTTTATTCTTTTAGTCTAACAAGTTGTTAAGTCGTATTGTTTCGAACAGGGCTTTTATAAGGTAGTTATCCCTGCCTCTAAAGGTATTTAGACTTGCAATTCGTAATTGAATTCTTAGAGATTTGATAATAAAGTTGTTTACTATTTGTTATATAGCCAAAGTTTCATTCGAATTTCTTTCATAAAAGTTATTCAATATATCAGGTTCTTGGGCTTTTTCTTCTTAGTAACAAAAAATCACGCTTATGATATACGTATTTTTCGTATATAAGTCTCGTTTTTTTACTAGTAAATTGATGGTGTTACCATAAAAGCCCAGGTTTATTTTATATATTATACTTTTTTAATTCATATATGCTCATCCAAAAGGTCGAAGTAAATTTTTGCTTCCTTCAATATCATTAGTATTAAGTTTGTCATTGTAAATATCTTGAGGGGGTTAGGGATAATTATTCCTATTTGAACTTAGTATGTGTAACCCGCGTAAATTAATAGTTGAGCGCCGTAATTAGCTTTCTTTACGTTTATATTTCAAAGACTAGGGTAGGTCTTTTTATAAATGGAAAATATAAAGTAAATAAAATAAACAAAATAGTCGAAGTAATGTTATTAACTTTTATTAGTGTCAATAAATTTTAAATAATACGTAACTAAAACGTGATTACGAATGAATGAGGCGTTTTCAATCAGTTTTATTAACGTTTAGTAACGTTATACTAGTTAAACAACTAGAAAAACGTAAAATTTGTTAAAATTGAACTTTAAATACATAGAGCGAAGGTAAAAAGATGAATAAGGAAAAGGAAATGTGTTGAAGAAGAAGGTGTAATGTATAATCCGGTATGTAGGTTTTGGTTCGTATTTAGCAAGGTAAACGGTCTGGATTATCGTGTTTTAGCCGCTTTTGCTAAAGTAAGCGAGTTGGTTATTCCGCTAGTAACCGCTTTTAATTTCGTAAAAAGCTTGGATTTTATATTTATAGCCGTTCCTATGTTTTGTAAACGGTTTGAATGTCGATTTGAAATCGGATGGGTTTTAATAAAGGGTTACGAAACTTGGTAGATTTAGATTACGTGTTCTAGTAAATAATAAGACACTCTCCAAAAAGTACACCAGTATTTCGAAGCGCCAAAAGGGTTTAATAATAGCATAACTGAGAGTTTAATAAATAAAACGCTAAATAAGAGTCAATAATATCAAATTAAAGTTATTATTTTTAAAATTACTCCGTTTTTACAGTCTTTGTATATATCCCGTGTAATATTTATAGAAAAAGTAGTATTAAAATACAAATAATGGAAACCGTTATAAGATCTTATTATAGGTACTTGACTTGTATTTGTCTCTTTTTCCCTAAGTTGTGTATAATCGACCTAGTTAGCTACTAATTAATGTCTGTAAGGTCTTTTCCTATGTTAAGTAAAGTAAAAAGAGTAGAAAAGTAAGTATAATATTGGTATTATTATAGTAAAAGATAAATTAATTTAGAAAAAACCATTTCAGAGAGTATACGTTACGGATGAGAGGTTATGAACCTCTCATCCGACCAGTAGCCCCTTTGCCGTGCGCTTTATAATAACTCTTCCAGACCGCTCCATGCATTTCCATACGCTCTAGAATATCCATTATAGACCGCTCTCTATATAATGTATCTTTCGTCTTGCAAGAGTACAGCCTACAGCATGACACGTTATCATGTGCTATACAGGAGTACACCTTGCAATACAATGTACTGCCACTTGGCTTATGTGTACTAGCTGTGAGGGTATATCGTAAAATCCAAAAAAATAAAGTGGAAAAAAAAGAAAAAAAAAAAACCCAAACTATCATATTTAATCATTGATTTTTGACGCGTCCCTATATCAAATTCGTTGCTAAGATTCATTACGTAATTGAATCATCCAGTACATTCAAAGTTATAATCGGTTTTAATTTAGCATAGAGACGCCAGATATGTAATTTGATATTATAATACCATTGTGTTTGAGGTAGTAAATGTGTCCTTTCAAATTGTCGAATTTAGGATTATTAAATTTTAATGTACCTATACGATGAAACTAGTAATTCTTACGTAATCTAACTTTTCATAAATGGTATAATATTACAATGATAACAAAACACCATGTTATTTTGAAATAGTTATTTAATATATAAATATTTTGTTCGAATAGTATAACATGCAGTGTAGTAGGTTAAATTTACTGTAAGTAAAGTTGACTATATTACCAGTTGAGTGTATTGCTTTGTGCGGACTTACCGCATTGAGTGTAAGTTGAGTGGAGTACGCTGCACGTCACAATAGGGCATGAGCTAAGCAATTGGCCATACAAATTACAGTGCAGACCGGCTAGCGGTCTAACAAACCTAAAACAATACACTCACCATCTGACCACGTAATACTACTGTTACTTCGACCAATCGAATAGGTACCGTTACAACGTCTAAGGCTTACCAACACTTATTGGTGATTGTTTACCTATTAGATTAAACACAGATAAAATAAGTAGAAGAAAAAACTATTTTCCGGTTACGCTCTAAGTTAAAAACAGAGAATAGGTTAAAGAAAAGATTCTTACGAAGGGCCTCTATAAGTACTACGTTAGTCCTCAACGGCAGGAAAACAGAGAAGACTTTTTGGGTTATGTCAGTCCTTGACGGCAATTTGGAAGCAAGCGACGGTATCGCTACTTAAAAAACACTAAGAAATTTTTATTGATCCTTTTTAGTTGAGATTAAATATTAGAAGTCTTAAAATGCAGCAAGTTGGCAAACGGCTATGTTAGTATTGCTATGGGTGCTACAACAGTAAGAAAAACGACTAAGTTACTACGCTAAACAACCATAGCAAACAACCTTCGCCCTTTATTACTAACAAATAACTTTCGCTCTTTACTATCAATAATAACCTTAGACTTTACCCTTTACACTAAACTTTTACCCTACTTCAATTTTATCACTTACTACGTCACCTTAATTGTCGAGTTCGCTGCTCTAAACGAAAAACATCGAAAATTGCCAAGTCGCGCTGAGAAAGCCACGTTATGCGACTCTATACTAAATCATCAAGTTCTCACGCAAATTCACTCCAAAACACCAAATCATTACACTTAGGATCAACAGGTTCCTTGACTTACACGCCAGTTAAGAAATATGCTCCAGAGCTCACCTTGAAGCAATTACCGACCTCGCCCGGATAAAAATAATTAAAGCCCTCGGATACGCTTTTACCAAGTTTTACGATGACGGCCTTTAAGCGCTAAATATTGACGAAAAATTAACCGAAAAATACCTTACTAACTTCGTCGGATACCTTATCATTAGGCATGATATTAATTAAGATATTGACCATGCTTTTATATATACGGGAACTTTTTTAAGTGTTAAATTATAAATATGGAAAAATTAATTTAAAAGACGTTTGAGTTAAAACTTAAGTTTAAATTATAAAAGAGAGGAATAATTGTTTCAGTACAAGGTACTACGACATTAGCCTAAGCCCTTTCTGATTTTGCTTAGCTTAAAAAACGCTCCCAAAACCTACGGCCTAAAGGAAAAGGCATCGAAAAACCTTAACGCCTTTATATACGATTTAAAGGACCTCTCATTTAGTCTTAGCTAAGTTGAGTCTCTTTACGAGCCGATGATAAGGAACCTGTTAACCTATTTAGCGGTTTAGTACCTTTATGTAATAACTTAGAGTACGCCTTTAGCGGCGGAAAAACACGCGAAACGAGGGCTATTAACGCGGCCAAAGGGATTAACGTCGGCTCTCTACACCAGTTAATTAAGCAAAGTCGTCAGGTCCCAAAAAAACCCTAAGTATTTATCGACCCTTGATATAATCGTCAAACACCTTAAAACCCTTTCCCTTTAGGCTTATCTATATACGAAAGCCGATTACAGGCTCTATTAGAAGATTATACCCCTCGTGCCAAACGATTATCAATTACCCTTAGTAACGTATTTTAAAACATTTAAGGTTTGAACCTCTAAGAAATACTAACTAAGTTTGGAATAACTATCGCGACCTTTTTCTAAAACCAATCAAAATGGTTAAAATTGATTATAAGTTAATAAAATACTTCGTCAAAATCTAAAATAATACAAAAAAGTATAACAAAAAGCCTTATAACGTTTTCAACTCTAAGATAATGTCTTTCCTAAATATATTTAAGTACATAAAGGTTTTTCCTTTTGGTTTTCATTTACTATTTCTCGAAATCCTTATAGGTTATGCTAAAAACTACTATTTAACCTTTCTAACAAACGTTATAACGTTTCTGAGATTTACAAAAGCATAAATTACTATTTAGAATACTATAACCACCTCGCGTAATACTATATAAACTAGGCCACTACGCGGTGAATTACAATAATAGCAAAAAAAAAGAGGGGGAATCACCAATAGATATTTTTAATTAAATGTTTGACAAGCTAATAATATGCTCAAAGGTAATGGGAAAAGCCTGCGTTAGCGAAACCACACTTCGCGAACGGGTACGAGCAATAGTTACGGGCTCTAGAGAATTTAAATACGCTCTATAATACTTAGATACCGCGTATAAAGAATTATTTAACCAGTGAAGCTCCTCGTTTATTACCGTAATAACATATACACCAAACTCGCTTAATATATACCCCTAAGTCAGCAACTTCCTTAACGTAAATAAAGATAACCTTACGGTAATTAATTACATCGACCGCAAATACGGACACCCATAACGCATAAGATCTGACCTATCGACCTCGGCCACGGATTAATATCAATTCTCATGTTAACGTTAACAAGATACAAGCGAATCTACTAACCGTTAACACTATCATAGTAATAGTGGTAATAATTATTAAATTTATAGTCAATCTAATTATTAGTTATCTCAGCATCCCCCTACCATGGAAATGACAAAAAGATAATATATTATATCCAATACCTCAACAATTTTAAATAAGAATATTTTTATCCGGTTACAAAATTCGAAGAACATAAACCTATTAAAAATAATACCTCCAAGTAAATTAAGTAATACAAAGATATTACTTTTCATACGGAAGCCTAATAACTAGTCGACTATGTCTTTTTACACCATTTAAGTGGTAAAGATCCTTACCTTTGCCTTGATTTTGCTTCTAATACCTTATATACTTTTAACCTTCGCGAATGCTACGCGTATCATACGTTTCAGGGTATTATACGAGATATAAGGGCGGCAAGGTATTTAATAGGAGGCTATTCGCAATATATGACACTATGAAGGAAAAGTATTATAACTACTAAGATAAATTGTTACGATGCTAACAAGGCTAAAGTAGACTTTAGTATAGGTGAATAGCTATCTTTACTTATTATAACGGCAGTTTAAATTATTATAAAACCAATTCAGTTTTAAACCTTTAAGTCTCCTATCCATTTTTTATTTTACTTAAAGGATATAAAACCTCTCGGCATTAATGTTAGTGTTAAAGTATATGAGTTGGTTAAGAATGGTTAAAGGTTTACACTTGCCTTTAAGTAGGGGTATTTGTAGTTTTATCTTTAAAACCGGGAAGCAGTGTTGTTGAACTTAACGGAGCCGAAAATACGTTAATTATACCAACGTTTTAACCATTTATCTATTAAGAAGCTATAAAAAGTCCTGAAGTCCATAAGATATAACGATGTAGGATGCTTTGCTTTTGAAGATATTAAAAGGCTATGTTACCATTATTAAACTTATGTCTAAATCCCCCGGAAATTTAAATTTACACTTTAAGATGATTAAGACTTGAATTATAAGATCTTTATTGATGTGTTTTCCTTGGATAATAAGCTTATTTTTTACGTCGTTAACTTTGTAACCTCTTTTTATAATGTTAAATTTCTGAGGTATTTCGTAGTAAAAAATACATGGAAAATGTTAAAAATACTGTAGATTAACAAGTACCTGGGTTCATCCAACGTCGTTTTTCACGATATTAATACTAACTTTGAGACGGCGTAATTTTAAGAAAATGCTAAGAATATAAGTATCTAATACAAATAAATTCCTACAAAAGTCTATTAAAGCATTATAAGAACTAAAAATGTATACGAAACATTTCTCCGAATGTACAATATCCTTACGTCAAAAATAAAAAGCTTTACAGATCCAGAGGCAGGCCTATAAATAATAGTAAAAGACCTTAATAATAATGTAGGCCTTAACGGCTTAGTGCCAACACACCTAGTTTTTGAAGCGTACCTACGCCTAACGAGCGAATCTCTATCCTCGGCAAGCGCTTTAAAATGTATTAGAGCCTAGAGTAAAGAGCAAGGGAAATAATGAAAGGAATCGATACGACGCTAAATTAATAACACCCTTAATACCAAAAAAGGTCCCTTAACTATCGACGTATTTACTTTGCCGTTATAAAGTAGAGTTCTCGTATAGTAGAAGCCAGGTAAATAGAAAGGGCTATCTAATATATTGAATATTATGAACTTCAAAGTAATTATTAAAACTACTGACAGCCTTATATCCTTTCAAACCACCTACGTTCAACCTTATATCAAGGGTATTAAAAATAAAGACCTTTGAACTACCTAATTCAAACGACCGAACTAATACTAACCTCCTCTACCAGTTATTAACAAGCCGATAAAACGCCGCCAACGCAAACGATTGCCGAAGAAAAAGGAAAACGTTAAAACGAAGAAATATACACTGGACCGCATTTATAATAGTACTTTGGTAAATATAAAAAAGAAGGATAACGAAAACTTGGTAGTAAATCTTATGGTTTAAGGGATGATTAAAATTTCTAGCAAACCTTTTGAAAAAACCGATAAGGTCGAAATCGACAGTGTAATAACTCGAAAAGTTATATAATTTATACCGAAAACCGACTTCAACTTTGAAAACCCGAATAATACGATCTTTAAGTCGAAAATTGTCTACAAAGTCAAAAGCAAAACAACGGGGCGGCCGTACGAAAAATCACGATGAATCGCTTAATAATAAGGTATTAAAGGTAAGTAATAAGTTCTTATATATTCTCAAACAGCTTTAAAAATTAAACGACGCTTAGTAATTGCCCTGATGATAAGTTTACTAACCAAAATCAAAAGCAAGTTCACATTTAATAGCCGAAATATTATGTAAGCCTACACATAATAAATAACGGATTTACAGCGGATTATACTACTAAGACTGCCACAGGAACTCCGTACTATATACCTTTTTGACACGATAATACGTTGAATTTAAATATTATACGAATTATCTAAAGTAAATGTTTACTAATTACTAACCTACTAGTCGCACTTTAAATTACGGTTAGCGATGAAGTTTTTCATATATGACCCGTATTTGTTGGTAATATAAAAAAAAGGATTCCGGCGTTGTAAATATATAACCTAACGATACTCTTTTCGTTGGAATTATTAGCTTTGTAAAATCAAAACAATAGGCGATTAAAGACTTTAAGTTCTGGAATTACAAACTGGTAACAACGTTAACGAAAAATACCTAACTCGATTTCAATGGATAGTAATTCTGTACGCTTGTTATTAATACCGTTCTTAACTTTCATTAAAAAGGTTAAGGCGTTATTGTTACCATAATAGACAAAACTAATAAGGCTAAAGTTTAACGGTACTTGAAATAGCTTATATGGGGTAATTATATCGTTATCTTATGCCAACCGAAAGCTTTATACGATTTATCCATTACAGTATAAGTACAAATACTAACGGATAAAGAATTTAATCGACTAAATAAAAGGTTAGAGTAACAGATACGAAACTTGGACCGCGGAATTAATATAGTGTTAATCGACTTTTTAAAGCCTAAGCAGATAATCTTTACAGACAGGTCTTTTACAAATAACACAAACCAATCTTTGAAAATCAGCTTCTTAATAACACTTATTAACGAAAATAAGCGGGAAAATTGATTTGATATTATTAGTAACTTAATTTACTAAACCTTCGTCAAGTAGAAGAGAATTATATGAAGTGTATTATCTTCGGATGTTTGCGGCATAATAGCAGGCTCTAATGTAGGCATAACGTTATGGATAACCCTTAACCTTATTAGCAGGTAGCTGAAAATTCCTTTTATCCCAGTGATAATTTGTATCAATTCGAAAAGTTTCTTTGAATATTGATTAATACTCGGAATCAATAGTACAAAACGCCTGATAATCAACGTAATAACACTCCGTAAAGCCTACGAAGGGAGGGAGATTAAGGAATTCCGATAAATCGATAGTAAAGATAATCTTACGGATACCATAACGAAGGCTACGCCAAATAAAAACCTGGACATATTTTTGAATGATAATACGTTAACTATACGCATTAAGGGTTACGTTAACCGGTCACCTGGAAATCCCAAATTACGTAATGGAAAACTGGAAGACTGCCAAAGAAGTAAAGGCTACGATAGTAACCTATTTAATTAGCATAGTTAAAATAAAAGCCTGCAAAGGGTTGTGGCGAAAAAACTTTTGGTATGAGTTGATAAACTCGGACTTCGGAGCGACGGAGTAATTGAGGTCAAATGGGGTCAGTTTGCATGCAATTGGGTGCATCTCAATGTGAAAGTCAACTGGAATTGACAGGGGTCTGGCCAGTGAACTAGAAGGCAATTTAATGGTAACCAGAAAAGATAAGTAAGCTATACTGGCGTATACGCACAAACTAAAAAGTCGCTAGTATTGAAGTAGTATTATATATAGTGTAATAGGTCAAATTTACTGTAAGTAAAGTTTATTGTACTATAAGTTAAGTATATTGCTTTATACGGACTTATCTCAATGGGTGTAAGTCGAGTAAAGTATGTTGCACCTCACATTAGGGCACGAGCCAAGCAATTGGCCATACAAATTACAGTGTAGACCAGTTAGCGGTCTGCCAAACCTAGAACAATACATCCACCATCTGATCATATAATATTACTCTTACTTCGACCAATCGAATCGATAACGTTGCAACGTCTAAGACCTACCAATATTTTCATATAATATACTGAGAGTATCAAATATTACATTCGTTACGTTGAATAAAATATTATATAAGTATTATCAAATTCAATTAGTTTTATTAGATATTATTTCCTAAGGTTATGCAATCGATTTTTATATATAAGGTAAAACTTGAAAGTTTATAAATAAGGTAGGCATATGGTGAATTCTTTTCGTTTCTTAAGTTTATTGTTTTTAAGTTGAAATATTGGGTTTGTTTTCATGTTTTACTAATTTCCTTCTTTTATGTAATGTCGGCTTTATTTGTATTATTTCTTGTTCTCTATATCGCTTCTTATATTTAATATTTGTTTGTAGGGCTTTAGACGTTGCAAAGTTATCAATTCTATTGGTCGAACTAACATAGTATTGCATTGGTCAAGTAGTGCATGTATTGTTTTAGGTTTAGCAAACTTCTAGCCTATCTGCATAGTAATTTATATGGTTAATTGCTTGGATCATGTCCTAGTGTAAAGTAAGCGCATACAATACTTGACTTGCAGCTAATATAGTAAGCTTACATAAAACAATAGACTTAACTTAAAGTCAGAATAGTCAACTTTACTTTAAGTAAAGTTAACATATTATACTGTAAATACTACTATTTCAACACTAGCGGCTTTTTATTTTGTACGCGTACGGTATTTTGGTTGAATGATCTTTTTAGGTAACTGTTCAATAACGTCCTTGTTAACTGGTTAGACCCCTATCAATTTCAATTAAATTAAACAAAAAAATGAAACCTTTGTATACTCAAATTAGCCTTATTTGGCTCCAATTTTCCCACGGCTTTGAGTTTTAACTTTATCGGTTTCCACAAAAATTATTTCTTTATAATTTTGTCTAAAATAACAATTTGATAGTGTTAATTAAAGAAGTCGCCATCGTTAGTTTCCTGTCAGTTTTTCAACCTGCTAGTTTATCCCTAACAGCTATTACGTAATTTTACTTTACCGGGTGACCTGTTAATATAGCCCTCGATACGTATAAGGAGCCTATTGCTTTAAATAAATCCTTCAAGAGCTTTATTCAGTGATACCTTCCTTATAGTATTGGTAAGGTTATATTTCCCAATAATTCATCCGAATTCCTCGATTTTTCTAACCTCGTAAGCTTCGCGAAGTACCATTACGTTAATTATCAGGGGTTTTTTGCTGGTAATTTCAAGCTTTCAAAGGCATTCGAATAGTATTCTTTAGTCGGTACAAATTACCACCGGAATAGAAGGAATTTTTAGCTATTTATCAATAACGTTCAGGGATCTCTATAGGGTTATACCTATATTGAAGCTAACCATTATGCCGTAAACCTTCAAAGCCAATACTCTTCGTCTAATATTTTTACATTTAGTCGAGGATTACTAGATTAAGTTGTTAATAATGTTAAATTAGTTCTTTCACCTATCTTTATTAACTAGCGTTATTCAAAAGCCAAGTTGTAAAAACAAGTTGGTGTTATTTATAAAGGAGCTATTCATAAAGATCATTAACTTGGCCTTTAAGAGATCGATTGAGACTATATTAACTCTTTGGTCCAGGTTTCGTATTTGTTTTTTAAACCTTTTATTTATCTGGTTAAAACTTCACCTATTAGGTTTTTTATTTTTATCACGATAAATAGATCGTATAAGGCTTTCGTTTTATATAGGGTAGTTATTGGTAGGGCTTTAGACTTTGCAAAGTTGTCGATTCGATGGATCGAAGTAATAGTAGTATTGCAGTAGTTAGGTGATGGATGTATTGCTCTAGGTTTGGCAGACTGTAAGCCGGTCTGCGTAGTAATTTGTATGGCTAATTGCTTGGTCCTTGATCTAGTGAGAACTTTAAACATACTGTACTCGGCTTACAGTCAATACAATAGGTCCACTTAAAACAATACACTCGACTTGCAGTTAGTATAGTCAACTTTACTGTAAGTAAAGTTTCCTACTGCACTGCATTTACTACTATTCCAACAGTTACAATAGAGTTGTTATATAAAAGTTATTTTAGGTATCATTATACTTCGGCTACGTTAGTTTTGTCGATTATAGTTAAATTAACGTCTTAGCCTTTCTAGAGAAAACTAGAGCAAGTTGTAACACTAAGTATATAGAATAACCATCCGTTAAAATTTGATTGGTTGTTTTTAATCAACTTCGCAACCGGTTTATAATTCTAAAACCTGTAGCTCTTAATCACCTGCTTTTCTATATTATTCAGCTAGTAATTATAATAAAACGGATATCGTTAATTTATATACCTATTAAGCCTAAGTATTTCTTCTACGTTTTTCATAGGCATGAGTCGTATATTACAAGTTTCTTGCCTAGTTGTAACTTAAAGTGCTATTAATAGGTAAAGAAAAAATATATGCCTATTGAGCTTGTTTGTATGGTGGCTCAATATATTGTTATATCGTCTCTGGTGGGTAAATAAAATGTAATTCATGAAAAAACTTTAAGAAGATGATCTGCTAAAAGTTCGTTATTAATTCCATATATAAATATAATATATGTTGACTATTGAATGTAAACTTTTAATTTTAGTTAACAAACTTATTTTGAAAACGACCAATAAGTTTCAGCTAATTTTTTCAATTACTCGTAATTACGTAAGGATCATTTTTTTTGTTTTTATTACCGTATTTTTTAACAATGAGGCGTAAATTTTCGTACGGTCGCCTCATAGGTCTACCTTTAACCTCGTATGTAATCTTCATCTTTAAAATCGTAATATTTGGGTTTTGGAGATTAAAGTAGATTTTGGACACAAATTGTATTACTTTTCAAGTTAGTAGGCCGTTAATATCGACCTTGTTACTTTTCTCTAAGGGTGTGCCAAAGGATTTAATAATACTTCATACTCGAAGTCTCAATACTAATTTTTCGTCATTATTTTCTTGTCTGCTTACTTAAAAAGTATCATAAATATTTCCCAGTGTATATTTCTTCTTTTGAGCATTTTCTTTCTGGGGCCATACGTATTGGTGGCGTTTTATTGATTTGTCAATAATAGGTAAAGGAGAATCATATTAACTCTTTCTATTAATTTAAATTTTTTATAGTTAATAGTCCTAATATAAGGCTTTACCTGGGTAGTATGAAACGTTACGAAGCCGTTAGCAATTTTAATAATTACTTTAAAGTTGGCAATACTTAAGGTTTTGTATAAGCCTATTCATTTACCTAGTTTCTGTTATATAACGATTTTACTTTATCGCAGAAAAACAAGTACATAGATTATTATGGAGTTATTTATGGTAATAAGAGCTTCGTTGACATGGCGGTATGCCGATTTCTTCGGCAGTTTTTTCAAAGTTTTGCCGTAAGCTATAGCTAGCTTCTAAGAACTTACTAATAGTGGAGATTTATTCATTAGTTATGGGTACACTTCAAGTACTAACAGTGATGTTATTAATTCGTAATGGCTTACAGTGTCGTTTAAGCCTTTTTCCACTATCTAAAGGCGTATCTCTAAGTCTGTAAAAAAAAAAAAAATACATCGTAAGGATATTATACGTTCGGTGAATAAGTACGTGTACCATTGAAACCTTTTAAATACTTGAAAAGGCTTTTATAGGTACTTGTTTACACT
The DNA here is from genome assembly GCA_038502455.1 of Anisogramma anomala. Lineage (NCBI taxonomy): Eukaryota > Fungi > Ascomycota > Sordariomycetes > Diaporthales > Gnomoniaceae > Anisogramma > Anisogramma anomala. The sequence continues at coordinate 26,031,127 of JASMMZ010000004.1, read as the reverse complement.
AAATTCCTATTATCTTGACATCTTCCTGAAATTCCGCTGCCGTAAAGTGGCTATTAATATCGTTAACGACTATATTGAATGAATGCAAGGATTTATCAATCCATAGTATACTTAACTTTCTCTATGCATTTTTTGATAATAATGATTTAAAAACCCAACTTCGTAAAAATTTTTACGTAGTTATCAATGTAAAAACCATGCTTATTATTTAAGTCAAACATATTAATAAAGATCTTTCACTTGATGTCATTATTGTCCTTCATTATAAATTCAATATCCGGGGGAATTAGGTAGAAGTTTGATAGTGGTAATACATCTTTTCGATTACTTTTAAAGAAACGTATTTCATATTTTCATGTCTAAAAGCTTTAAAACATTATATAACCTATCAATTACTGCATTGTTCATGTGTCGATATTTTTAACTTATTTTAAATCCAGTTAGGTTTAACACTATTGCCTTTAAAACTTAAAATTAAATTATAAATACTCTCATGAAGAGGTGAAAGAAACACTTTGGCTGTTTTTAACCAGATTATCGGTGTTTACATTAACGTTAACACTGAGTATCTTGAAATATTTTCAATTAACGAAAGAAGGGGTAATAGATTGAAGGATTTAAAACTTAATTAATTGAATCATAGTTTAAATTATCGTTATCACTAGTAACTATAGTTGCTCACATAAGCCAAATATTACTCTCGCTTTACTAATATCGTAGCTGTAAATCTTAATGAGCGTATTGCTTTCCATCAATAGTACCATGTATTACGAATGACCTCTTATTAAGTAACTTAATACGCCTATATCTATTATAATACTATAAAATATATGGTGCGCATAACAATCGCAAAGGTTAGAGGTACATAAGAGGTCGAGAGCTTAATTAAATCAAACGTATAATTCTGTAACAATTAATAAATATACAAAAGTCTGGTCGGCTAGTTATTAGGCTGTATTAAAATTAGTATTTTTATATTTTTTAATTCATTCAGTGTTATTATCTCTGTTAATGACTCTTTTACCCCTGAAGTATGCAATATAATTAAAATTATCATACCCGTAAACTGTAGGGTATTAGATGAGGTATATCATCTATTTGTTATTACGCTGAGTAAATAGGCAACGGATTAATCAATAACAAGGTTTGTTATAAATTTAATATTTCTTACTACTTTTAGGACGATAATTTTTGTAGTTAATAAGTCCGTTCAAGTTTTGCTTTTATTAGCGAGAGCGTAGCTATGAGTTCTATTTTTAGGCTATTAGACCAGATTTTGAGTTTTAGGGGCGCCTATAACCGTACATACGGTCGACATAATTAACCACCATACGGTTTTCTTCATTCACATCACGAAAGTTATTCATTTGTAGGTACATACTAAATAAGTTTAGTATGTTTTTTTTTTCAACTGTAAGCGAAAAGCGAAGCTAACTAAAAAGGCTGTATCAAGTGGTATTCAGACGTTTTAAAGCGTATTTCAACTCTTTGAAGCCCTCAAAAAGTGCATGTACCTGCTTGAAAAGTATGGCTTCACTAGTGTAGGCTTTCCCAATGGCTTATTAAAAGAATATAAACTTATTCAGTATATGGTTTGACACATACATTTGTATTTCCTACTTCCTTTTCTTTGATATTATCGTGGTTTATATTATGGTAGACTAACGTGTATGGTATTGTCTATAGTCGATATAATACTTAAAGTGTCTTTTTATATTATTGTAAATTTCGAAAAAAGTGGTCGCTTTAGTCAAAGAGATTAGGTCATATTCTTTAGCGCAACTTATAAAGATTCCAGAAAATAATGAATGAAAACCAAAAAAAGAAAACCTATATTAACTTACAAATGTTGAAAAGGTTTATTTCTTTCTTATCGAAAAGGTTAAGAAATTTTCCATTATAATTTTTGATATCGTTTTAAATCTTAGGAAAATCAGTGAAAAGCTTGCAATTAATGTTAATTATATTGACAGGTCTTAGGGAAAGATCACGATAGTCTTCACAATCTTTACTAGTATTTCCTAGAAATTTTGATCTTAAGATTTTCAAACTAGGATGCTAAGGGTCATTGTTATTCGCTTTATCCTAGAGGTAAAATCCTATAGTAAAACCTAGAATAAGCTCGTATATATAGGTATAACTATCGTAAAAATCTTTTTAAGAGGCTTAGCGATTCAAGTTAAAAGATTAAGGAACAATAAAGGTTTGTTGTTTTTAAGGGATTTGACAATATTACTTTATTAACCGGTAAAGTGCGCCAACATCAATACCTTTTAAGGCGTTAACAATTGCTGTTTCGCGCACTTTATTACCGCTATGTACGTCCTCCGCATTATTACGTATAGATATTGGGCTACCGAATAAATTAACAGGTTTTTTATCATTAACGTATAAAAGACTTAACTTAAGTATAAGTAAGTGGGATGTCCCTTGAAACGTATATAAAGAAGTCAAATTTTCTAACAACCTTACTTTTTCCTCAAAAGTCTTAAAAATTAGGATTTCAAGGGGGGGTTTTCTTGTCATGGACTCAGGCCATTGACCATTACGCCTATAGATTACGTGACTGTATACGTAATGGGATGGGCAACGCCCAGCCTGGATCTCGCCCGGGCGCAGATAGGGCACGGCTCGGGTATAGGCTGGATACGGTCCGTATATGGATAAGACACGGTCTGTGTAAAGATAGGGCACGATTTATATACAGTACGTATAAAAGTACGTAACGGGTTGGGTATTAGCCCTGCCTAAAGGCCCTGCACATTAGGTTATGATAACATCTTTTAGTCTTTCTCCGCTTCTTAATAGTATATCCCATTTGGCACCTACTAAGTTTACCATCATAGGTTGGATTATAATATACTATTAATTTCTTCTTTTATTTTGACGAAAAAATATTACTTATAATGAATGAATCAATAATAAAAGTTAATAATTCAGCGTTAAATGTTAATGTTATCGGGAAAAATAGAAAGTCGGCGAATAGCTAGTCTTTTACCTTTTTAAATATACTTTCGGCCCTTTCACGGCTAACTTGGGCTAACATTTTTCGTTTACAAAATACCGTAAGCTATATCGCGTCGGCTATTGAACAATTGTAGCAACCGGTTTAATTGACTTTAACCATCGACCTTGCATTCGACTTCGCTTAAGTAGTCGCAAAAATTTAATAACTCGAAACCGAATTAGCCGCGACTCACGTTAGGTTTCTACCTATTTAGTACGGACGAAAACGACATAAATATTTATAATTTGACGGATTGCTTCCACGAAGGCGGCGACGCGTTAAATGATTGAATTTATATTGGAAACGAATGAGATATAAATCGAAAAAGGTCGGCTAGCGTTCCTCTATGTATAGGGATATTATACGATGACGGTAAAACAGGCGGTTACAGCTTACTTCAAAGCCGGAGGATACGAAAGTAGGTATAATGTAGGAGAGTTTTTCGATTATATCGAAGCGGCTTTCGGCGATATATATCGCGTGGATAAAGTATTGGTCGAACTCGAGGGTTTGGTTATAAGTAATAAAAACCTATAAGTACTATTCTTCATTGAATTTAAAATACTTTAAGCTTAAATATGTGACTTAAATTAACCTTTTACCGTAAAATGTAATTACTTACGCTTCTTCGTATCCTCACGTATCCGTAACAAGTCTATTACGGTAAGTATTAGCCGGGTGGATTATATTGTAGCCCTAAAGAAGTACCGCTAATTGGTTAACAATTTAAAGTCTTTAAATTTAAAGCGGCTTTTTGGGTTGTTAATTAACGGTATCCGTTTAAATTTAACGACCGGATGGTAATACAATTATAACAAGGGTTTAGGCCCTTTAACTGCCTTCGTTAAAGCGCCGTAATGATCGCAACTAATCCTTTCAATACCGCGGTTAATGATCTTAATAAACCCGTTTAATATATATGTAGAACCAAAGACGTAAGATAACGTAAACAATAATAAAGAAACGTTAAATAAAGCTTATTTCGAAGCGTTATATATTTTATGGTTTACTAAAATATTTTCATCGTAATTACGACTTTCGCTCAGTATTCATTCTGACGTAGGTATATGTGTCCTAAGTTAAAAAGATAGAGGAAAGTTTCCTATTAACTGCGATAAAGGAAGCCTCATTCCTGGATATAGTTTCGTTTCAAAGTTATATAGCCTCAGCGACGTAATTGTAAAATCGAATAAAAAGGAGTTTGGTTTAATTAAAACATATATCAACGAAAAACTATTCCTTATCTTTATACTTCTTAATAAAACCTACTTTTTGGATATTTAAGTCGATTTTAACTATCATTACAATTATATTATAAACGAGGTTTTGGTAGAACGGTTAAAGTTAAAGTAAATTCGGCTGTTATATTTGCGAAATCTTGAAATTATATTAGGTTTTCGGTAAAATCGGTGTATTACCTCAATAATCAAATTTCGTATAAATATTAATAAATGGTCGAACCCGATATTGGTATATATTATTCCTGGAATAACACGAGATATAATATTTGAAATATTTAAAATACAACATTAATAGGTAAAATTAAACACGAGCGGTAGCTGTTTGGTAATATAAGGTAAAATAAGCTTAGTTGTCGATGAAGTATTGATACGCCTTAGAACGGAAAATATGTAAAGCGTAATAGGTTTGATTTTACTCGGATTAGTGTAACGTTTTTACTGAAAAGAATAAAGTATTGGGGACTCGTTCCGAATAAATTTTATCACAATTTTTGGCGAAACAACGCGGATTTTACAAATAACAACGAGAACTACGGTTAATGAAAAAAATAGGATTAATCGCGTTCTTTAGCGGAATTAACAGTATTTCGCGACTTATTCAATAAAGATAAGGTTACGAATTTACCTTTATATAAGGGGAAACTTAACTATTACATTTACATTAAACCGAACGAGAATGAATCATTACCAAAATGACCTTAAGGGCAGTTATACTCGATATTACGAAATTAACTTTTTAAATTTTAACGATAGGTTACGGAATTGGTAAATAAGGGTTAGGTTCGGGCGAGCTCCTTATCGGCGGCGGCGCTGGTATTACTAATTACTAAACCAGTGGGGGAATATCGGTTTTATATCGACTATCAGGTACTAAATAAAACTATAAAGTAAAACCTTTTTCTTTTACCTTTCATTAAGGAGATCCTACGTACGTTATTGAAGTCGATATAGCTTACGAAATTAGATATTAGAACGGAATTCTACTGTATTCGAGTAACACTCGAGTAAAAGGGTTTAACGGCGTTTCGTAAGTAGTATATGTTATTTAAATATCTGGTTACACCCTTTGATTCGGCGGAAACGCTAAAGAAGTTTTAATGATATATTAATTATATAATTACTACTATTTTGAACAACGTCGTTATAATGTACTTAAACGACCTTGTGGTTCTTTTTCTAGATATTAAGTAAAACTATATAGCCAAAGTTCGCGTGGTTTTAGGATGTTTTCGTAATACGAGATTAAATATAAATTTTAAAAAAGTGTAACTTTATAGTTAAGGAAGTAAAATACCTAGACTTCATTATAACGGTGAAAATATGTATTCGGGCTAACTCCGAGAAAATTCGGGTAATCCGCGAATGGGAGTTACCATGTACTATCCGAGAGGTTAGAAGTTTTCTAGGTTTTGCTAGTTTTTATCGTAATTTCATTAAAAATTTCTCGAAGTTAGCAAATATCTCGTCTGCCTAACGAAACAAAGTATTTGTTGGGCTTGAACGAAATACAAGAAAGAAAATTTTGGACCTTGAAGGATACCTTTATTATAGTCCCGATTTTGATAAATTGGGGTTTAAATCGGATAATAGTAACAAAAATTAATTATTTAAAACCGGCGTTAAAAAGGTTTTTATCGTAACGGAACGAAGATAATATCTTAAATCTAATAGCTTATTACTTCGTACGATAAACGGATACGAAACGTAACTATATTATCTACGATAAAAAACTCCTTACCATGATGTTTTATTTAAAAACTTCATCTTTTAAGTAACTTAATGTCTGGATACCGTTTACCATTTTAATGGACTATAAGGAATTAGAGTTTTTTTTTCCTACGATTAATTTCGGAACGTTAAACTAAATAAGCCGAGGTCTTTTATCTTTTGTAATAACACTTAAGGTGTACGCCCATAACTTAAAGGGACCCGCCAGAATAAATGAAACCGTCTGTTATAAGATAAACTCGAGGTAAAAAAACGTCGCCCGCGAATCTTTTAACACATTTTTATTATTATGTTAATTATAAAATATATAAACCTATATATTAAAGGAATACAAATTACAACGGGTTAGGTAAAAGAGTTTGGCGGAACGGAAGTTTGTTGCCAGATTACGATAATATAAATCCTAAAGGGAGGTTGGGAGCTTTCGAAAAGCCGCCGAAAACGGTACCGCCCCAGATCCGATCCGCGCTCGGGTCGTTATCGGGGATAACATTAAGGGATTCCGGTATAACGGCGCCGGCGATACCGTCGCGGGCCTAGCCCGCGTTAGGCCCGCTGGTATAGTTAACTCCGAGTAATTCTCTTACTTTCGACCTGAGTATGTTAACAGAATTTGAAAATTGAAAAGTAATAAATAATTTGTTATATAAAGTTAACCTTTTAGCGGTTTCTAAAGGTGTTAATAGCTTTCCACTTAAAGAAGCATAATTAATGTAAATTATAAATTTCTATATTAACTTACGAAAGTATTATGTTACTGTAGTTGTTTGTAATTACCGAGTTAGGAACTATTAATAACGAAGATATTATAATAAACCTATAAATCGCCTATTATAGGTTATTTAGATAAAATATTCTTTTTTTACTTTTTAAATGAAATCATTATTAGGAGGGGATATTCGTAAATCTTCGAAGTCTATACTGAATATAAATGTAATATAACGGAACGAAACTTTCGTTGTACTTTACAGCACAACTTCTTTTAACCTTTTTTCATTTCTGATAGATATTAAACGTATATCTCGGTTCACTTTATAATTAACCTACCAATCATTAATAACGACTTTCGATATTGACTAATTATTACGAATCGCCTTTTTTAATTTGTTTGGTTAACAGCTATATAATTTATAACTGTAGATATGTATACAGAACACTTCCGGAATATCTATTGGATATTTTATGGGTTTTTAGTTTTTATTATTCATAACCGCAATTCCGATTGAATAGGTGTATTTATAACGATAATTTATTTTCTAATGAAAGTCGAATAACTTTTATTTACGATATATTACCCATAAATAGATGATGGTGATAAACTAATGAACTAAAAGATCCAAAAGTACTTACGTATCGTAATCGAATTTTCGTTATATAATTAGGCTTTGTATTTACTTGTTTATGATTTTAAGTTAAATAACCGGAAATTAATGGTTACCGGGTTTAATACGAACCGTTTAGTAAATAAGTACAAAATTTCACTTATCTCGAAGGTAAAAGGAAATACGAAGTCGTTAATTGGTTTAACAGGGTGAACCACTCCGTTTTTAACTTATTGACACGAAGAAAAGAAACTAGTTTAAGTTTTCATAGTTCATATTGAATAATAAATTGAAACGGTGGCGAATCGTAAACAATATCTTATAAAACGATATAGGGTAGGAGATTAGGTTTAATTAAGTCTTTGTATTATTAAAATTAACCGTTCGAGTAAAAAGCTCTACTAAATTTATATTTAATACCGGGTGGTCAATGTTTTGATTCATTCAAATATCGTATTTAATATCCTTGATAAATATCCGGTATTTTATGTAAACGTAGTTAAGCGTACGGTTTCGGACCCCCCTATTCACCAGTTTTTATCCGATGCTTACCCGAAACCAGTTTTGGAAACGGATAATATAAAGAACGGTAAATACGAGATATTTAAAGTATAATATATCCTTAGGATAAAGACCGTAAAAGGCGGGGTTTGTAATATATTAGTAAAGTAAAATGTGTATAATAAACTACAATAGAAATTTCTAGAAAATTATGAATATATTGTAAACTTAAATTTTTTTAAATGGGAATAAAAAATATTCATGTTTATAATAACACGGTATTTAAATAACGGCGTAAAACTTATACCAAACGATGAATGTGAAACGAACTGCCTATATTTCCGAAATAACAATTTATTAATAAACAAAAACAAGAATTTATTGTTAAATGAAGTTATAATACATTAGGTAAATCCGAATAAACATTACCTGAATATATAGAATAATACCCAACCATAAGGTGGTTTTTACTATATATTGACCAAAGTTTACCTACTTATTAGTATTATCCTTATTTAGGTTTTACGAGTACTGGAGTTACTAATGTTAGGGGCCTCCTTACAATTAGCTCCAAACTTTAGGCGATAATAAGAGAAGGGAACGGTAAAGGGCATAGCAAAAACCGGTAGATACTGAAGAGGGGGGATAGTAAATGGCAAGCCGTACGCGAGGCGACGTTGAAAAAAGCGGATAACGCGAGGAGAGGTGGGCGTTAAGAGAGGCTAATAACGAATAATACGAGGAAAAACGGACGCTAGGGGAGGACGACGATAAAGAAAACGTTAGGAGGTTGGGCGTTAAATAAAGCTGACGATTACGGCTAACAAAAAGTAAGACGAAAGGTGGGGCGGGGGAAGTAACCTTTTAAACGGGTTAATAAAAATTACAATACGTTAATTTAAGCTCGAGTAACGTAACAGGTCTACGTACAATCCTACGCTTGCTCGCGGTCGACCCGATCAACTCGTTTATGTAAAAGGGTAGGAAATTGGATACAAACGAAATAGGGGATTGTATAATTTAGCCCGGGACATCGTTCGTAATATTCTATAAGCTATAATTTCTATTCTTTATAAATACTATAGCCTAAATGGCTATTTTATTTTAACCCTTTCAGCCAAAATTATCAAAAGATATTTAACAGTAATTCAAAAGGGTTTAGTTGAAAACGTTACGCGTTAAAAATTAGTTAGCTGAAAGCGTTTTATCCTTATAAATAGGCGATATAGTAAGAGGCGATAAAAGGGTCTGGGGTAAATACGGATCCGGAAAAAAAGGGCGGCGTAAACATATAGCTAAAGGAGTAACATCTTATACAACCGGAATAATAGAAACTCCCTACACTTGAACGACATTACGGAACCGGGTAAATTAATTAACCAACTCGAAAAAAACGGAAATAAAACGGGTTGATGACCTAGGATATCTCCCTAACACTTACGCGCTATTGATAAGATATGATCTCTATCTTTTATCGTAATAACCAACTAACTTAGAAGGAAACTTAAACCGGGTAAAGTCGTAAATAAGCTTATCTATAAAATATATTACAAAAACAAGTTAATTGGTTGTTGGCCTTTCGGAAAACCTTTCTGTCAGCTTACCTTTTTATAAATTTTACGATATACGTAATACCTTTATACACAATAAGGTCGAACGTAAAATTAGGGAACGATAAAGTTTAAAAGCCATTCAATATATGATATGTAGAAGTTTTGAACTTGTAACGAAAAAAGTTTATTCTTATCCTTACTATCTCCGAGAATTAAAAGATTTTTTATGACGTGAAGGGGTTATAACAGGTAGTTAATAATAAGGTATTGGTATATTATAAAGCAATTTACCTTATGGAGAAACTCGTTGTCTCCTCTGGGGGCTGTAACAGTAACGTAACTTAGGCTAAGAACGTTAAATACGTCGGCTATAATAATAAGTTAAGAGAAAAGGTAGAAATGTGTAGGCTTAAGTAACTTGTTTACTCATACAGAAAAAAAGTGGAAAAGCTTATAACGGGGTAATTAGTAAAAGGGGGACGATAGTATGAAAAAGAAAAGGAAAAAGTTTTAAAAGCTATGTAAGGGCGTCAATATTTATAGGGATTAACGAACCGAATTCGATAAGAGCTAAGTATTACATAGGGCGCATTACTCGATACTAAAGATAAAAGTATAACTTTAAACTATATATTAACGGATGCGTTGTACAGTGTTGGCGATAAAAAAGATAACTCATGCGGCACGTTAACAGGTATGTTATACGATATTAACGGTAAAAAAGAGGCTTTATACGGCGCCGACGACATAAAGCGGGCCGACCAAAACGTTATAAGATATGTTAAATGTAGTATTACTGGTTTGCGTTTGACCCGCGTATTAAGCGAATACGGTACACGTCTAATATTTATCTAAAAAGGTGCTGCAAACCTTACACCGTTCGGTGAAAAAGGGGCATATCATAGACGTAGGCCGTTGGCTATTAAACCTATAATTTACGTAACTATACACGTAACTGTATAGGTAACGCCCAGCTTAGGCCCGGTTCGGGCGCGGACAAGGTACGGCCCGGGTATAAGCCGTATATGGTCTGTATACAGATAGGGTATGGTCCGTGTACGGCACGTATAAAGGCACATAACGGGCTAGGCATTAGCCCTGCTTAAGGGGCCTACACGTTGGACCACGGTAGCCTCTTCTAGTCTTCCTCCGCACCTCAATAGTAAATCCCATTTTGCACCTATATGGCTTACCATGGTAGGTTAGACCATAACACTTCTCATTAAACCAATTTTTAAAAGAAAATCAGCCAATATCAATAAGGTTTTCTTTAAAATGTAGATTCCACGGCGAAGAATTTCCTGTTTTGAATTATATTTAACCGTACTCGAGATTTCGTTTCACCTATTAAAGGTCAAATAATAAATAAGGATAGGGAAATCCTAAAAGACGAGGGCGCTACAGCCGTAGTCGTTACTAAGATTCGCGTCGAAGATATACTATAAAACATGATTGGTTAAATAAGCCTTGGTTGAAATCTAATTAACATCCGTAATCCAAATTTAATCGTCGTTATATTTAATAAAAACAGTTCTGGATGCTTTAACTACCTTTATATATTCCAAACTCGATATTTTCATAACATTTTGACTTATAAAAATTAATGAACTAGGGATGTGTTGATGTTGGAATTTAAGGCATGTTATTTTAGCATAAATTCGCGTAGAAACTTAGCAACGTGATGTTGGATTGCGCGACGTAGCCTTTTTGGCAGGACTTGGTGTTTTCAATAAGAATAGCGATTTTAAATGTGAAATTAACATAGGAGAAGATAAAATAGTTAACTAAAAGCGAAGATTTAGTATAAAGGGTAAGGTTGAAGGATATTTATTATCATTGTTAAAGGTCGAAAGTTTAAATTTATAAGCCATACGATATAGCTGCTTTTACGATATTAATACTTGTGATGGTGATAACAAAACCGTTTGCCAACTTATCTTTTAATACTTTTAGAGGTTAATCTTTACGCTCTTTAAAAAGTATATTTGGTCAATATTTATTGGTGTTTTTAATAACGATACCATCGTTACCTTCAAGATGCCGTGAAAATCGACGTAATTTTAAAAAAAATCTACTTCCTGCCGTGAAAACCGACGTAACAATAAAGAAACTTCAGAAAAATCTTACCTCTACCTAACCGTCGTTTAACGCAAAAAGTAACCGGAAAGTAGCTTATTATTCTATTTAGTTTGTCTGTACTTAAGATAATAAGCACTGATTCATGTTAGTAAGGAATCAGAAGTTACAACGTTGTCGATTCAAATAGTCGAAGTAACAGTAATATTGCATTGATTAAGTGGTGAATGTATTGTTTTAAGTTTGGCAGACCGCTAGCTGATTTATATAGTAATTTTTATGGCCAATGGCTTGGCACATACCCTAGTGTGAAGTCGGTATATACCATACTTAACCTTCAGCCAATATAGTAGGCCCTCTCAAAACATTATACTTAACTTGCAGTTAGCATAGTTAACTTTCCTGTAAGTAAAGTTGACCTACTGCACTGCAATTACTACTATTTCAACAGAAACTATACTAATACTTCGGTTTTAATAGTCTAATTTCTATTAGACCCTCTTATTCAATTTGTCTAAGTCTCTATATTATGGATTTTATATTTGTGCTGTAATGAATAGATCATACGATTCCTACAATTGGTATAGACTAGTATTATAGTTTGTACGGATCCTTTATTTCTGGTTTCTTTATGATTTTGCCTATTCATTCTTATAGATAATCGTTATGCTAGTATCTTACCCTTTTAAGCGTAGGCTGATATACGTGTTGTTGATATTTTTAGCATAACACCATAAATATAGATTGAAGATTTATTCAAGTAAATTTATATAACCTTTGTCAACATTTCGATTAGTTTGCACTTTTCAATGCCTTAACCTTCGATAAAACTTCATTTAGCAGTTATTTACTTTGTATTTACAAAGAGAACGTTATTTTTAGTTTATATGAAATGATGTCAAAGTTTTTCCACTTTGTAATTAATAGTTACTGGTCAAACATTAAAGGACGTCTGGTACGTTCAAAACCCATAAATGTATCTTTTAGCTAACTTGTATAAAGTTTTGATATGACAAATCACTGTACTAGTTGGAAACTTATTATTTAGCTTTTCTTTTGAAGTTTGAACAGAACAATACGCTCAATATAGGTTCTAAAAGACGTGTATATTTACTTTATACGCCCATTATTACGTATGGACTAACCGTTTACATGAATGGTTAAATTTTCAGTAATTTCAATAATTCAAAGTTAGATAATATTTTCAATTGTAATCGATGAAATAAGGGTTTAGTTCTTATTTAAACTACCGTATCCTTAAACTCTTAACCGTAATATTTCGTACGACTGGTCCGTATTTATACCATTAACCTTGTAACTTATTTTCGATTTAAAGATAATAACTTTTTAGCTTTTAAATTGAATTAACGGTACGAATACAATAACCCTTTATATAAGAAAACCGTTAATTTTCACGTTATCATTTTCATCAAAAAGCTTGCCCAGTGTATTTATAATTCCTTTAACACATAAAGTGAAGGCAAACTTTCCATTGAAATTCCCCCTTTGGAATACTTTAGTCATTATATATACTTTCCTAAGCCTGTACCCATCGTCATTATCCCTCTTTTTAATAAATATCTACCTCTTATGTGGTTCTTCACGCCGTTTACGTTTCATTGACTTATTAACAATTGGATCGGAAGGGTTAAATTAGCTAATCCACTCGACTCGAAATTTATCGACGTCAGGATTTTATTAGACATAAAGTTTTTTTATACTACTCAACGTATATGGTCCCAAAAGTAAGTAAGCTGTTAGTAATTTTAACTACTATTTTCAGGTCAATAATACTTAATATTTTATACGGCTCATTCCATTTACCTAGCTTTCGTTATATAAACACTTTACTTTAAAAGGGTTAATATAACACGTTCATCATAGATAGTTCATTTTTAATATTCAGGGTATCGTTAACCTAACATCGTATAGATTTAATCCCTATTTCGTTTAAGGCTTTGCTGTAGATTATAATACATCTTTAGGTATTTGGTAATGATATTGAATTAGTCGTTATATGTAGGTATACTGTAAATCCGAGTAAAATTGACATAAGATCATCGAGGCTAATATTATTATTATGACTCTTTACCTCTATTTACAACCGTGTTTATTAACTTTTAAAGCTTTCTATTTTGAGAGTAAGGATATCGTAGGCTTTTTATCAAAAATAGTAAGTCTTTTCAACCTTACTAGTATCGTAATAGCCTATAATGGAAACCTATTGATACTAAATCCTCATCAACTTTGTATTAGTTTAAAATCTTATCGTAAATAGTTTATACCGGCGTCGTAAACTAACATTTTTAGTAGTCTTTAATACATGTGAATTTACAAAATACGCAATACATTTTATATTCTCTTTACTGTAATTACTTAAATGAATGAAATGCCGTAAAATGCCGCAACTGAGTTTATATTACAAAGTATTAACTTGCTGTTCATTTGAAATACATTTACGAAATCCTTAAAGTTCAAGACTTAATCTTTTTTCAACGTAAAATTGAATCTTACGGGGATTTATGAGTATATTTAATAGTAGTTGAAAAGTTGTTTAGTTACCTTTAATGTTAGCAAGTTCGTATTTTCTAAATTAACTATCTTGAAAACCTTACAAAGCCTATGAGTCGCTGAATGATCAAACCTACAATATTATTAACGAAGTTACCATTTAGGTAAGTTTAAAACCATAAACTTTTAGCCTTAAAAGTAAAACTAGAGATACCTCTATTGAAAATGAAATGAAAACCTTTTTCTGCCTTCAATTTAAACCAATTTATTAGTATAAACGTTAACTTCAATACCAAAGTGTAGGCTATTTCGAAATGTGGAAAATAATTAGATTAATGATTACGTAATAGTTATCAATCCTATTAAAAAAGCTATTTTCAAAGGCTAAAGCTAACTTTAACTTTACTAATATCCTGGTATTTAAGTTCTGTAACCGTATTTAAATCCCTTCATCATACAATATTTTTCGAATGTACTTTTATCAAGTACCGTATTACCTTAATATCTGGTATAATAATCTAAAAACCTATTCCGCGTAGCGGTTTTAAACAGTAGACAAGTATGTAATGCTAGTTCCTTCATTATTATATCGATGATAAAGTCTTTATTTATTAGTAAATATTGGAAGGCGTAGTCGATAGGTTATTATATTACTTCAGGATCGGTACCGATATCTTCGTATTATTCAATAGCCTTACGCGTGTTTTCCTCCTTTTTAACATTTATATTTTTACGGATTTCGATATATTCAAAGTAATTGGCTGCAAAGATAGAGGATAATCATATATAATACCTTACCCAATTATTTTTTCGTTTAGAAACCGTGTAACGTGTAAACCAATAGTTCTATTTATTTCAAATCCACTATTTTTAGCGTTTAACGTAAATTTATCTAATGATCCACAAATCCCTCTTTTTGAGGTAGCGTATTATTCACAGCCCCAGTTCCGGGCCTATCAACCGTACTAGTTAGGCTTTTTATACTTACAGTTCATATAATACACTGGGGAGGAATCTTTTTTGTCGTTAGCAAACTTTGGAATTTATGGGTATATACAAATGGAACTTAAAACTCAACCATTTACAATCTTCGGCGAGGAACGTAACTATCCAAAAACCCATTTACAGGTATTATCAAAATACTAAATGGTGAATTCAAACTCTTTATAATCCTTAATAATTTATCGAACCTATTAGCATAAGGTGCATTCGTCAACTTTATGTTTCACATGATGAATTAGCAAAATATAAGCCTATTAAGTATGTAATTCAGGAAATTCACTTTCATTTTCATATTTTTCAAGTAATTCAATATATATAACTACTTAGTAACGGTTGAGTAGCTGTCATATTAAGTAAAGTTAAGATCATATGTAAAGTAGACTTCAAGACTATTGCAAATTTTGCGAGAAAATTAATAATTTGTTAGGTATAGAAGATAGTAATCCTTGGATTACCTGGTAAAGATACTGGGAAACAGCGGGTGAAAAACTGTAAATTTAACCCTAATTTGGAGGTAGATATTAAAGAATAGGTGTAATTGAATATCATGGACTCATTATGTTGGCCATTGAGCCTATAAGTTATGTGACTGTGCACATAATGGGATGGGCAGCGCCCGGCCTGAGTCTGGCTTAGGCGTGGACAGGGTACGGTCCGGGTATACTCCGGATAATGTCCGTGTACGGCACATGTGAGGGCACGTAACGGGCTGGATATTGGCCATACCTAAGGGCCCTGTATATTGGGATACAGTAATCTTTTATTGTTTTCCTTCGTACCTTAATAGTAAATCCTATCTTGTACCTATTTAACTTTCTATAATAAGTAGCATTATAATATATTATTAAGGTTTTTGATTATCTTTTTGAAGGAATATTGCTTATAATGATCGATTCGATAATAAACGTTAATAACTCGACGTAATATTTTTTCATTATCGGGAAAAATGAACTGTCGGCGAGTACCTAATTTTTTATCTTTATAAATATACTTTCGGTCCCATTGAGGCCGAAGTCAACTGATATCATTCGTTTACAAAATACCGTGGGTTATATCGCGTCGATTGTTAAATAATTGTAATCATTAGGTTAATCTACTTTTACTATCGACCCTACGTTCGACTTCGTTTAAGTTGTGGTTAAGATTTGGTAATTCGAAGTCGAATTAGTCGCGACTCGCGTTAGATTTCCACCGATTTAAGGCAAACGAAAACGACTTAACTAACCATAGTTTAACGGGTCTGCTTTAACGTAGGCGGCAACGCGCCAAACGATAAAATTTATACTAAAAACGGATAAAATGTCAATTGGAAAGTGTCGATATGTGTTCTTTTAAGTATAGGGATATTATACGACATCGGTAAAATACGCGGTTACGGCATATTACAAAGCCGGAGGATATAAAGATATATATAATATAAGGAAGTTTTTCTATTATATATAAACGGCTTTTAATAACCATAATCACGCGAATAGGGTATTAGTCGAATTTAAAGGGTTAGTTATAAATAATAGGGATTTATTAACACTATTTGCTATTAATTTTGAAATACTTTTAACTTAAATAGGTGGTCTAAATTAGTCTTCAGCCGTAAAGTATAATTATTTAACCTTTCGCGTATCGTTACGTATCCGTGATAAGTATATTACAAAAAGTATCAATCGGGTAAATTATATCGTAACTTTAAATAAGAATTACAAACTCGTCAACGAGCTAAAGTTTTTGGATTTAGAGTTTTAGTCGTTAACGAGTAAAATCCGTCCAAACTTAACGGTCGGATTATAATACGTTTATAACGGGGGTTTACGCATTTTAAACGCCTTCATTAAAAGGCCGTGGTAATCATGGATAGTTATTTAGATATCGCGGTTATTTATCTTAATAAACTCGCTCGATACTTGTTTAAAACTAAGGACGTAAGGCAACGTAGGCGATAATAAAGAAACGTTAGGCTACGTTTGTTTCGGTGCGTTACATATGTTAAAGCTTATCGGATTATCATTATCGTAGCTACGATTTCCGCCCGGCATTACCTTCTACGGAAGTGTATATAGTCCAAGTTGAAAAGGTAAAGAAAGGTTTTCTATTAATGGCTACAAGAAAAGCCTAACTTCTAGACATAGTTTTATTTAAGGGTAATATAACCTTAATGACATAATTGTAAAATTTAGTCAAAAAAAGTTGAATTAAATTAAAATACGTATAAACGAAAATATTGGTAGGGTTTATATACTTGTTCACGTGAAACAAAAGAAGTAGAAGAGTAATCAAATAATGATTGATATTGTAGTAAAATAAGTCAAGATGGTCCTCCAAAAAGAAGCATCCAGAGGTGCAAGCTACGGGTAAGGGCTTATAAGCCCTCCACCCAGAGCGTATCACTCTAGAATACTTCTTCTGGACCGATCCACACATTGCCTTCGGTCTGTAATAGCCATTCTAGAACGATCTAGGCTTACCGTTGGTCTGGAATATTTATTCCAATCCGATCTATACATAATACACATTACGCCTTATAAAATCGCGGCCTATTACATAACACGTTAACGTATATACTATAGGGGTGTACCTTGCAATGCAGTACACTTTTACTTAACTTATGTATACTATCTATAAGAGTATATAATAATATCTACACAGGCAATCTTTTCTTTATTTTTTTTTGTATAAATAGTACCTATAGCCTAATAGTAATAGTGTTGTTTATAATATCAATTAAAATAGGTTTCAATCAATAGTTTTCGTAATAACAATGTTATTACTGTATTAATCGCAAAAATATCCAAATGAGTAGTTTCTGTAATGACAGTGTTATTAATATACTAATAGTAAAAGGTCTAAATTAACAAATTCGACTAGAATTAACAAAGTCTGGACGAGGTAATAATTATAATGCGGATCTGGTTCATATAATTAAATGGAGGCAATATAGTTAGTAATAATGTATTTTTTATAGTTAACAAGGGTAATTACGCCGGTACTTTAGAGGTTAATTACATAAAGGTAATGACGTAAAAGTAATGACTTAATTACGTATTGGGTTATTATAAAAAGATATATCGCTATCGGCTTAGGCAAAACCTATTTTTTTAAAGACACGTAATCTACACAAATATGAATCCCTACTTTAATTTAACCTTTATTCCCTTTAAATAAACCAAGCCGTATCCCCATTTTACTTTATTCCCTTAACCAAAACATAACGTCGTAAAAAATCAAAATAATCCGATACTAATTAATAATAAACGCCAACTAGTGGACAAGAAAAAAGGTAGCCACCGTCGCCGCTTCAAAATGAGGCCTACGAATATACTACGCAGGCAAGTTCGATGACATTATCGTACGTCGTCGAGAAAAAGGTGTTTCCCCCCTTATATATATATCTAAAAGTATAACTAATAAGGTGTAAGGTCATATTTAAGTTGACGATAATGACGTCGTTAGTGGTAATAGCGATGACATTAACATAAAAAGAGGAAATAATGGGAAAAACGGTAAGAACGAGACGGCGTCGCTTTTTCCCATTAATAGTAAATAAATACCGCCGGTTCGGGCCGACGCGCCCAGCTATAGTATAATACGTTATATAATAATTCTGTATTTCTTTTCAAAAAATATTTGTTTAAAGTAAAAAAAGTACTATAAAATGTAAAATAAAAAATGTAATATAGAAAAATTAACGCGATAACGTAAAATGAAGTAAAGGAAAAAATTAAATGGAAATCGGAACTAATATTTGTATTTGATAAAAGTAAAATATACGATCGTTACGAATAATCTATTAAAATAAAAGTAAAACTTAGATCGGAATAAATAATGTAAAACGGGTCGATTTAGTAGTTAAGTAACTTATTCAGGCCACAAAACATTTTTGATCACCCTAATAAATAATATACCTGTTAATATAAGTATTTCTAATACACCGTTTAATATATCCTTTATGATTACGTTTACCGGGTTTAATTTGCCATTAATTCATCTGATTTACTCGATTTACTGTCGTTCATACGATTCGTGTAAAACTATAATATTGATTATCAACCGGTTTTATTTGTAATACCAAACTTAACCAAGCACTTATAAAACGAAACAAAAATAAATATAAAAGAAAAAAGAAATAAGGCGTAAACTAAGGTTAAAAACAATTATATGGACCGTTATCGTTACAGTAATACCTAAATCGAAGCCTTTAAGTATACCATAGATTTCAAAACCTAAAACGCTTCGTATAACCCTTTTATATTTAATAAATCTTTAATGAGTAATATTTCCTCGAAACGTAAAGCCGTTCCGGGCCGGTATTTTAATAACGAAAATTAGGAATAAACTGATTTATAACTTATAGTGTTTATTATTAACGAAAAAGCCATCGGTAAAAACAAATAACTTTACAATACGTGTATCTAATAATAAGATATATAAACAGAGTTTTAAATTATATATTTGTCACGAAAAACGTTTGTTAAACGCTTTACATGTATTATTCGTTGGTTCGGTTTTATATTATACGGTGATAAAAAAGTTAAATGCTACTTTTGATTATACTATGAAGGCAATCTCAACGCTGTGAACAAATTAACATCTGTATTTTTCAGCCTATTTTACATTACATAAATTCACAGAGGGAAATTATTTTAACTACCCTTCTTACATAAAGTTCAAAATACTGTCTCAAAGGGTAATTATAACGTCATTGAAATCGATTATATTATCTTTTACTAGGTAAGTTTTAGGTTTAGCCTTTTAGCCGGCCTTCAAAAGTTTCCTTTCCTTAAATACGATAACCAAAAAGTTATACAACGTTAAGGTATCGTTTATCTATATAACCGTTAATACAAAACAATCCTAACGGATCGTTGATACTAAAAGGAATAAGTCTAAAGTAAAGTTATTTATTCCGAAATATTCCTTATAATACCTTCAATAGGTGTCGTATTAATAAATACCAACTTCGGCTAAACCGTAAAGTGATTTTTAAATACGTAAAATCGTCCTATGTTGGTAATATTACCTAAGATCTCTAGGTATATCGGCGTAAATCCGTCGTTTAAACTTCTTTTTAAATTGGGTATATACCTATATTATATTTCGAAGTTCGCTATATAAGTTATAAGGCATGTTGAAGAAAGTCGCAAATACAAAGATCAAACGGTAATTAACATGTTATAACGTAGATAATTAAGTTATAATATTTTTCTTACCTTCGTCGTTATATCCTTTAACAATCAAACGGGTCTTTTCGTAAGATTTCCCGGCTTTATGTTTAACCTCGTAAATGAAACGGGTTAGAAAGAAATTATAAACGCTGTAAACAAAAAGGTTGAAGCGTTTAAAGCGAAATGAACCTAAGTTGATAAAAGCTGAAATATCCGTTTAGGTAAGTTATACGAATGAAACGCACAAAGAAATGATAATACGCTTGAAACGAAGTTTTAAGCTAAAATAACCGTTTACAATTTCCTTTTACATAATAGAAAAGTCTGTGGCAACGTTCCTAGAGTTTTTCTTGGTTTTCAAGCCGAGGGGGCATCCTCACCATCGAGGTTTCAATGGGTTTGATATAAATAAGCCTATTTCGTTTAACTTAATTAGGTTGGATTCGCGTTATAAAGGTAAGGCTAAAGCTAAGGTCGGTTTGAATTCGTCATTTTAAGTAATATTTTATTGACGGTTCTGGTCGTCCTACACATTCAGGACGACTTTTTCCGCCTTTCTTTTGTATTCTCGTATCATTATCTAACAAAGCGAACCCGTTTCATTTGATAATTAAACGAGTATATCATAGCCCCCAAATCTGTCAATCCTACAAAAGCTAATTCATTTATCCTTCGCTCTCTAAGCTAAAACTTTAAATTACACTAATAGATCTAACACATTCGTCTTACGTAGGTCATTCCTTACCTCCAATGCTTTAAACACATTATTCTTTACTCGCAGTAAGCGTAGGGCTACTATAGCATTAGCCATAACATTAGCGCTTTATACTATAAATAGTAATGAGGACAAGTTTGTATAAATTCTCGGGTAGGAACCAAAGATAAGGAATGTAAAGATAAGCCCACTTAGGTCAAAAGTGTTGTTTATAGCGCTAAACGCCATATAATTGATAGATTACCTTAAGTTAATACACTTTAATTCTCTTACCAATACTGTATACACTTATTCTAGTAACCTATAATATCGTTTACACTTTTCAATACCTTTTAGGGCTTTTACTGGAATTTACTTAAATTCATTAAAGGCCATTCAAGTTTTTGTACGTTACTCGGTAAAAATAAAAGCCGTACTGACGTCGTACGTAATCCAATTTAAAGGCTCTAGGTTAACGTTTAACTAATAGTTAACTAAAACGTCCAAATAATGTAAAGTAAAAACATTGTGTAAAAACTTAACAACATAAAATAATATAGCCGTATCAACAATGTAAAGAACCGGTTAACTATTTAGGTATATAATATAAATAATTACATTGTACTTAGAGTCTACATCATTTTAAAAATGGAATTGAAATGGTTTTTAAATATATAAGTAAAGCTGGTATTTATAACAAAACATTTCGATAACCCCGAATACGTTCTTCCTTATATTTATTTACCTATGACTTAAAGTAGATGTAAAAGGTGTTTAGCAACTATGTATCCTAATTGTCGGTATAAAGCTTGTATTTCTGATTAATTTAAGTAAACAATCTTAATTATACGTATTTCTAGAAAAAACCACAAGGAGCTGAACTTAAGTTCAAATGGTACAGATACATTATTTAAGGCGCGGATAAGCTAATTCATCGTATTCCAGACCTTAATTCCGAGTTTATTCATATAAGCCAATAAAAGAAAAAATAGCATTTTAAAATCTATTACGTAAAATTTCATCGGTCCAAAACATATATTTATAACGACTGTTCCGAACAACGTCGCCTTAACTTTACTAAACAGAACATTTCGGTATTTTCTTGTCTGGTTTAGCTGAAACTTCGTAAATTTCGTTGCAAATACGTTGAATTATCACTTTCCAGTTGTCGAAATTTCGGCTACATTAATATTTAGCAAAATATCCTAAGATATGGTTTCGTATTTGTCAAAAAGAGTGAATTACGACGTTATATTGGCATTAAACACTTTGTTTACGTAGTTTGGGCTTATAATATATGAAAAGGAAGTATTTTATAATCCGACGAAAATACGCTAAGCGTTTTCATTGTCGTAAACTAACAAATAGACATATTTTTATATAAAGTCGTCTTTTTGAAATATATTTTCGTAAGTATATACGTTAAGTTCATTATCTATACCTTCGTATTTGGCTATATATATAACAAAATTAGCTTTTATCCGATCCTTAAAATTAAACTCGGGTTAAAATTGTCATTTAGTTCGATTTTAATTATAGGTAGAGTGGTTTATAAACTAACAGCCAACTTTACCCTATATGATATGCTATTTTTATAAACCTATAAAACGACGTATATTTTTCCGCAAATATTACTATAATTTCGATAATTTTCTTTTATATTCGTTTTATAGAGTATATTTCCTATTGCCAAAACTTATCCCTTAATTCTTATACTTTAAGCCTTCGTTTTATTACTGGTAAACTATAAATTTCCGGCTTAAAATATGTTCGATTATCTTGGCAAAATCTACTTTAGTCATTTAGGTTTCGCCTTTATAATTATTAATTACGAATGCTAATCCGAGGCCTGCTTATCGGCGTATAAAGGTTTCGAGCGATATTTTAAGGCTTATACAAAATGCTATCAAATCTTTATCTGGTTTAAAAAGTATAGAATTGAAATTCGAGCTTTTACGGCAAACTTTTATCACTACTTAAATAAATAGTTTATCGCCTTTATATTCCGGTCCATAGGCAACTTAACACTTCCGGAACTTTGCTAATAGGGCGGTAAGGATTGTCTAAGGGTTTTCATCAGCATTTTCCTGCTAGTTTTTCATAGATTCCCGCGTTATACCAGTTTAGTCCTTATCATACAACTCGTAATTAATTTAGGTGTTAAAGTGGGGTTCAAAACAGTTATAATACTTTACGAATATATCGACTTATGTAAAGTAATACATATATTACTCTTTAACTTACCCTAAAAATATGCAGTGTAAAATAACGTGAAATTATAATATTTGAATATCCAGTCTTTTATATATGTTAAACATAACGCCTATCTTATTATCTAAAACGTTATACAGCTAGTCGTTATAATTTTTATCCATATCCCACAACCTAACAAAATTGGTTAACTTTGTAAGGTTGTTTCATACGTAAGGATGCGATATGGTAAAAGGTTGGGATAGGGGTCGTAGTTAAAAATAATTGGTCCGTATAACACGTATTGGCGTTTTGACCTATTTATTATTTCCTAATCTAGGTTGTTCTCTGTGTTCCGGCTAATTGTCGATTCCTAGGACGGGTTATTCTCTCTGTTT
The DNA here is from genome assembly GCA_038502455.1 of Anisogramma anomala. Lineage (NCBI taxonomy): Eukaryota > Fungi > Ascomycota > Sordariomycetes > Diaporthales > Gnomoniaceae > Anisogramma > Anisogramma anomala. The sequence continues at coordinate 26,007,748 of JASMMZ010000004.1, read as the reverse complement.
CGGCCCACTCTATCAGAGCCTGTCGGGCTATTTTCTATGTTTCGGCCGACTCTGTAATAGCCGGTCGGGTTATTATTTACGTTTGGGTAATGGTTTGGTATTCGGTTCTAAGTTACAGTGAAAGCCGGTGTAGGGGTATATTATACTTATGTGTTGGATTAGGATTGTAGGTATTCTTCTTCCTCGTGGTTCCTGATTTTAGCCTGTAATATAAGACTACACCGTCTTACGCGTGTTCCTCCTCGTTTCAACAATTTTCTTTTTGTTTCCGTAAGGTAAAACCCTTTTATAAAGTCCTTAAAATACAAATATTTATCCTCCCAGTCTGGTACGTTAGTAAGTTATACTATTTTGAATAAGGTCTTTACAAAGCGCCCATTTCAACCTCCTAAAGTTTTAATTACTCTAATTCTTAGTTGGACTAGTAAAGCTTTGGCAATAATAGGGTTTACCTTTTACCATATTTCTAATGTTAAAACCAAGAAATTACTATGAAATTTTGCTAGTAAATTAGGTATTTAGATTTACTCCTTTCGATAACGGTACATGGCGGCTAAGATATATGTATTTACGATATAGGAGTTTAATTCCTTAACTGGTAAATCTATCATGTTATCTTCAAAGCTTAGATTGATGTCTTATATCATAGCTTTTCTTATTCCCATATATTTAACGAGGATGTTAGAGGAAGTGCTGAACTCCTCCAGTATTGTCGGATTTAGGGTTATAGTTGCGATTGTCTTAAGGCTTTTAGACAATGTGTTGAACTGTGGTATTCTTATAATGTATCTGTGTATATTTAAAGCTTAGGGTGGTTTGGCGAATATAAAACGAATAAAGTTAACAAAGCGATTAAAATTGTGTTTATTAACGATATAAGATAGTCAAACGTCATTCAATCAGTTTTTTTTTTTTTTTTTTTTGATAGCGTTTGATAACACGATACTAGCTAAACGGCTAGGAAAACTCAAAATGTTGTAGGTACCAAACTTAAAATAAATAAGGCGAATGTAGGAAATTAGGCAAGTCAAGGGAAATACCAAGTTATTATATGCTCCGGGGTACGGTAGTTTGTCTGTATTAACGTGTTGTAGCAAAAATTGGTAGAGGGAGTCATTTAGTTACTTGGTATATAACCGATTTCAATGGGCCGATCGGGTTGTTTACTTATATAACCGATCGTGCCTTTGTTGAAGCAAGTGATTCGTAAAAAAGAATTAAATGGGTCCCAGCGAAGGGTTTCGAAACTAGGTAGTTTTGGCTTACGTGGGTTGGTACATGATAGGAAACTCTTCAAAAAAAATGCCCAGGTACGTGAAAACGCCAAATAATGGTTAATGGTAGCGTAATGGGGCTTTAAAAGAATAAAGCGACAAATTAAGGTTAATAACATCGTGTTAAAATGATTTTCTTCAAATCACTTAATATTTACAGTTTTTATTCACGTCGACATGTAATTCTTATAAAAACGAAGTGTTGAAGCACAAACAGATAAAACCGCTATACCATCCCAATATAAGTATTTAATGTGTATCTGTCTTTTCTTTCTTAAGCTATCTATAGTCGACCAAGTCGGCTAATAATTGGTATCGATAGGGTTTAAATAATTATTCACATAAAACAAAACAATAAAAGAGTAATTAAAAGATAATTAGTATTGTAATAAAGTAAGTTAAGATGGTCCTCTAGGAAGAAGCATCCAGAGGTATAAGCCACGAGTGAGGGCTTATAAGACCTCTACCCAGAGCGTATCACTCTGGAATACTTTTTCGAGACCGATCCACGCATTTCCATCAGTCTGGAATAACCATTCTAGACCGATCTATGCTTGCCATCGGTCTGGAATAGTCATTCCAAACCGATTTATGCATGATGCACTTTGCGCTTTGCAAAAGTGCGGCCTGCAGCATAAAACGTTACCGTGCACACTGCAGGAGTTCACCTTGAAATTCAGTGCACTTCTACTTGACCTATGTATATTATCTATGGGGGTATATAGTAATATCTATGGAAAAACTATTTTTTATTTTTATAATTTTTGATAACATTCCTTTTTTAGATATTTCAATCGATTTTATTTACAATTATCATTATATTGTAAACGAGGCTTTAATATAACGGTTAAGTATAAAGAAAATTCGATTATTATATTTACGAAATTTCGATACAATATTAGTATTATGGAAAAATAAGCGTATTACCAAAATAGCTAAGTTTCGTATAGATATTGATGAATATTCGAACCCGATATTAGTATATATTATTCCCTGAATAACGCGAGATATAATATTTAGAATATTTTGGATGCAATATTAACATTTAACTTTAAATGAGAGCGGGAATCTTTTGATAATTTCAAGTTAGGGAGGCTTATTTGTTAACATAGTTTTAATACGCTTTAGGATGAGAGATATATGACGCTTAATAAGTTCAGTTTTTCTCTCATTAACGTAATATTCGTATCGAAAGGCATAACCTTTGAGGGATCCGTTTTGAATAGCTTATGTAATAAGCTTTTATGAAATAACGCGGATTTCATGAATAACGACAACGATTACGGTTACAAAGAAAAAGAATTAATTACGTTTTGCAGGCAAATTAGCTATATTTCGCCACTTACTCGATAAAAATAAGCTATAACCTTACTTTCATATAAGGAGAAACCCGACTATTATATTTATATTAAACTAAATAAAAATAAATCTTTACTTGAACGACCTTAACAGCTGTTATATCTGATATTACAGGATCAATTTTATAAACTTTGATAAAAAATTACGAAGTTAATAGAAAATAATCAAATTTAGGTAAGCTTTTTATCGGTGACGACGCCGATATCATTTATGTGTAAATCGGGAGGAGGAATAGTGGTTTTATATCGATCATTAGGTATTAAATAAAATTACAAAGTAAAACCGTATTCCTTTACCTTTAATTAAAAAGACCCTACGTACGTTATTAAAGTCGATATAACTTATGAAGTGAAATATTCAAAAGGCCTTTTACTGTATTAGAATAACACCTGAGTAAGAAAACCTAACGGCGTTTCGTACGTGATTCGGGTTTTTTAAATAACTAATTATTCCCTTCAAGTTGCTAAAAGCACCGGAGACTTTTTAGCGATATATTAATTATATAATAGCGAATATCTTAAATGATTTCATCATAACGTATTTTGATAACCTTTTTATTTCTTCTTTAAATATTCAATACGATTATTTAGCGATAGTTCGCGTAGTTTTAGGACGTTTTCGTAATACGAGGCTAAATTTAGATTGACAAAGTACGATTTCGTAGTTAAAAAGATAAAATTCCTGGGCTTTATTATAACGGTTGGGATAGGTATCTGGGCCGATTCAAAAACAAAGTCTAGGTAATCCGCAAGTAGGAGTTATTACATACGATTCGTAAAGTTCGAAACTTTTTAGGTTTTGATAACTTTTATCATAATTTTATTAGCAAATTTTTGAATTTATGGGATTATTTCGTTTGCTTTATAAAATAAGGTATTCGTTGAGTTTGGACGAAATGAAAGAAATATGTATTTCAAAACTTAAAGGATATCTTTATCACGGCCACGATTTTGTTATATTAGGATTTTAATCGGCTAATAGTAATGGCAACTAATTGTTTGAAAACGGGGTTAAGAGGGTATTTATCATAAAGAGACGACGATAGTATTTTAAAGTTAATAGTTTACCATTTCGAACGATTAACGGATTCGAAACGTAATTATATTATTTACGATAAGGAATTCCTCGCGGTAGTATTTTATTCATAGGCGTGATTTTTCGAGTTACGTAATATCCGTTTATCTTTTACGATTTCAACGGACGATAAGTAATTGAAATATTATCTTTATTACGATCAATTTCGAAATGTTGGGCTAAATAGGCCGAAGTTCTTTGACTTTTTTAATACTACCAACTATATAAGCCTATAATTTAGGGCGCCCGCTCAGATATGTTAACCCGTAGGTTATAAGGTAAGCCTGAGGTTAAGGAACGCCCCGCGCGAGATTTTTAGTCCATTTCTATTATTATATTCAACGTGGTATTAATTAACTTATTTATTAAAATGATATTAATTGCGGCGGGTTATAAAAAGGAGTTTGTTGAAATTGGGGCCTGGTAACTAAATTACGACGATATGTATCCTAAAAGAGGGTCGAGGGCTTTCGAAAAGCCGCTAAAAGCGATATCGCCTCAGGCCCAGCCCGCGTTTGGGTCGTTATCAAAGATAACGTTAGGGGATTTTGATACGGAATCATCGGCGGTATTGCTGCGGGTTCAGGCCGCATTCAACCCGTCGGTATCGTTAACGCCGAATGGTTTTTTTATTTTCGGCCCGGTATGTTAACAAAATTATAAAATTGAAAGGTAACGAACAACCTGTTATATAAGGTTCTCTTTTTAGCGGTTACACAAGGAGTTAAACGCTTTTAACCGAAAATAGGATAATTCATACAAATTACAAATTACGGGATTGATCCGCGAAATATATTACGTTACTGTAATCGTTTATGATTACTCAATTTAAAATTATTAATTACAAAGATATTATAATAAAGTTGAGACTCGTTTATTATAGATTATTCTGGTAAAAACTTTTTATTTCGCGTTTTCTAACGAAAGTATTACAAAAAAGTGATAGTCGTAAATATTCGACGTTTATGTCGAATATACACGTAATTTAACGGGACGAAATCTCGTTGTACCTTACGGTAAAGCCTCCTTCAATCTTTTTCTATTTCCGACAGATATTAGGCGTATATTTCGGTCGACTTTATAGTCGACCTACCAGTTACTAATAACGGCACTTAATATTTATTAGTTATTACAAAACGCTTTTTTATGTTTTTTTTTTCATTCAAAGCTCTATGATTTACGATTGCTAATACGTACATGAAGCGCTTTGAAAATATATAGTGAAAATTTTATAAATTTCTAACTTTTATCATTGATAACCTCGATTAAAATTGGGTAAATGTATTTTAAACGACATTTTATTTTTTAGTAAAAGTCGAATAACGTTTATTTACAACGTACTATTTATAAACAGATAACGGTATTGAACATGTCAATTAAAAGGGTTAAAATTAATTATATGATGGTATCGAATTTTTGTAATACGATTAGGTTTTATATTTACCTATTCATTAATCTACGTTGAATGATCGAAAGTTAAAAGTTATCAGATTTAATATGAAACGTCTAATAAATAAGTATGAAATGTTACTTTTTTTGAAGGTAAACGGGAATATTAAATCGTTAATTATTCTGGTGGGACTAGTTATTACGTTTTTAACTTATTTATATAAAGGGACGAAATTAACCTAGGCGATGATAGGTTATATTTAATGATAAATGAAAACGGTGGCTAATTGTAGGCAACGTTCGGCAAAGTGATGTAAGGTAAGGGATTAGGTTTCACTAAACTTTTTTAATATGAAAAATAATTGCCCGAATAAAAAGCTCGATTAAATTTATAATTAATATCGGGTAATCGGTATTTCGAATACGTTTAATATCGTATTAAATATCGCTAAAAGATATCCTGTATTTTATATAAACTTAATTAGATGGGCAGCTTTAGACCCCCTTTTCTTACAGGTTTTATCCAATATTCTTCCGGGATTAGTTTTAGTAGATAACGATATAAAGGACAGTAAATATAAAGAATTTAAAGTATAGAATATCCATACGCTAAAAACGGGGAGGGACGGGGTTTATTATGTATTAGTTAAGTAAAAATATTACAATAAACTGAAATTGTAATCATTAAATAATTATTAGTATATTATAGCCCTCAATAAATTTCATGAAAAATAGGAAGATATTCGGGTTTACCATAACCCGGTATTTAGACAAAGTCGTTAAGTTTATACAAAACGACAAACGTAAGCCGAACCGCTTACACACCCAAAATAATATTTTACTTATGGATGGAAAGGAGAATTTATTACTTAATAAAATTATAATACCATAGGTAAGGCCGGGTAAATACTACCCGATTATTTCGAATACGTATCCGACCATAAAGTGACTTTTGCCATATCTCAACGAAGATTAACCCACTTATTATTATCATTCTTTTTAAAGTGTAACGAGTAACAGCGTTACTAACGTTAAGTGCCTTATTACAACTATCCTCGAACGTTAGGCAATATTGGATGAGGGCGACGATAAAAGGTATAACAGGAATTAGTAGGCGTCGAAAAAGGGGGTTAATAAGAGGCGGGACGGATACGAAACGATGTTAAAAGGGGCGGATAACGCCGAAAGAAGTAGGTGCTAAAAAAGGCCGATCGTGGATAATACGAGGAGGGCTAAACGTTAAGGGAAGCCGCCGGAAAAGAATAACGTTAAAAAATACGGCCGTTAAAGAAAACTGACGATGATGGTTAACGAAAAGTAAAACGGGGGAGAGGGCATGGGGAGTAGCCTTTTAAACGGGTTAACAAAAATTATAACACGTTAATCTAGGTGCGGGTAATATAATTGGCCCGGCTACGATATTACGCCCGCTCGCAATTGGACCGATTAATTCGTTTTTATTTAAAGTTGGTGAATAAGATACAGGTAAAATATAGAATTATATAATTAAGCCTTAGACGTCGCTCGTAATATTTTATAAGCCTTAATTTATATTATTTTTAAATATATAGCCTAAGTAGTTATATTATTTTAACCTTTTAAACCCAAACTGCGCAAAGGTTTACAGCGGTAGCTAAAAGTGGTCGGGGCGAAGACGTTACACGTTAACACCCTGTCGGCCGAGGGCGTTTTATATTTATAAATAGGCGATATAATAAAATGCAACGAGGAATCTGTGGTAAAGACGGATCCGAAAGGAAACAGCGGCGTAAACGTATAACTAAAGGGGTAACGACTTATACGGTTAATATAATGGGAATTCCTTATACCCGAGCGATATTAAGAAACCGGGTAAACTAATTAACTAGCTTAAAAAGGCGGAGGCGAAAACGGGTCGATAACCCAGAACATTTCTTTAACGTTTACTCGTAATGAATAGGATATAACCCTTATCTTTTACCGTAATAACTAACTAACGTAAAAAGTCACGTAAACCAGTTAAAGCCGTAAATAAGCTTATCTCTTGAATATATTACCAAAAGAAATTAATTAACGGTGAAGCCTTTTTTAAGGCTTATTTATAAGTTTACCTTATAATAAACCTTTTGATATAGGCGATACCCCTATACCCAATAAACTCAAATATAAAATAGAAAGACATTAAAATTTAGAACGCAGTTGGTATATAATATATAAGTGTTCTTAACCCACAGCGAAAGAAACTTATTTTTATCTTTACTATTTCTAAACGATTTCTCATAGCATAAAAGAATTATAAGTGATAATTAATAACAAGGTATTAGTATATAATAAGGTAATATACTTTATGAGAAAGCTTGTTATCCCCTTTAAAAGCTCTAACGGAAACGTAACCTAGGTTAAGATCGTTGTATACGTTGGCTATAATAATAAATTAGGAGAAAAAACTAAGATATATTAACGCGAATAACTGACTGACGTACTTAAAGGAAATTTTAAAGGGTTATTACGGGGGGGACTAACTAAGGGGAGTCGGTAGTATAAAAGGGAAAAGAAGGAAGTTTTCGGAATTATGTAAAGGCGTCTGTATTTATATGGACTAGCGGACCGGATTTGATAAGAGCTACGTATTATACAGAACGCTTTATATGGTACTAAAGGCAGGAGCGCAACTTTATACAATGCGTTAAAAGGTGCGTTATACGTCTCCGGCGGTAAAAAGAATGCCTTATACGGCGCGTTAACGGCTGCGTTATACGGCGTCAGCAGCAAAAAAATGCCTGACATGATGCGTTAATAATTGCATTATACGGAGTTAACGATATAAGGTAAGCCGGCCGAAACATTATATAATATATTAAACGTAATGTTACCTGCTTGCGCTCGACCCGCGTAATCGGCGAATACGTCCCCCATCAGGTGTTTATTTAAAAGGACGCCATAGCCCTTATAACATTCGGGGAAAAGGGTGCGTGTTATGAACTTAGGACGTTAGCCATTAAGCCTATAGGTTACGTGACTGTGCACGTAACGGGATGGGAAACGCCCGGCCTGGGTCCGACATGAGCTCGGATAAGGCACGATCTGGGTATAGGCCGGATACGGTCCGTAAATGGTACGTGTGAGGGCACGTAACGGGCTGGGCATTGGCCCTGCCTAAGGGCCCTACACGTTGAGCCACTGTAGCCTCTTTTAGTCTTCCTCTGCACCTTAATAGTAAATCTCATTTGGTACTTGTTTGGCTTTCCATCGTAGGTCTGACCATAACACTGACCATCGAGGAGGTTATACCGCTTAACATTAAACTTTTCCTTTCCTTACTAAATCTTAACGAACGTAGAAATTACTACGTAATCCATATCCAACGTAAGGACGTATCGAAATAAAAGGCTAATATACTAGCTATAAGGATCCTTCGAAACCCTCGATTAATATTGGGAAAGGTGTTAGTGTTAGTGCTAAGATAGTTACTTTTAGCTAAATTTTGAGGGAAAAAGCTAATAGTTATGACTATAATAGATTCGCGCATAAAGAGGTTTCGTTCTTGATTTGGTTTCTGAAACTTGACTTTATTAACGGGATTGTAGAAGAAATATTTAAGGGTTTTCGCCGCGGTGAACTTGGTAATACTTCTCTCAGGGTTAAAGGATTCGTTGAGATTTATATATAATTAACCAATGGACTTGAGGATTAGTGGGGTATAGGTAAATTAATTACATATGGATAATATCAATAATACGTTAGGAACCTTATATAAAAGGATGTAAAGAACTTATCTGAGCTTGGAAGTGACCTTAGGACCACGTTTAAGATCGTTAAGTTTTTCATTGTGAGTGCATTCATAAAGTATTTCAGTTAGTTTACTATCTTTTCCAAACTTTAAAGAAAGGTAACTTCCTTTTTTGCTTATGTCGGTCCTTAGCACTAACTTCAATAACATTTCGGTTTTTTTTATATGATCAATATCTAGTCCCTAAAAAGATCCATATAATGGAATAATGTTTTAATGTTTAAGTTTCAATCGTTTTAGTTAATATAAAGAATAAAGTATCTGACTTCGTTAGTAAGGTATTCGAAGTTAAAGTCTTCGTGAATCTTCTCAATTTAAAGGTTGGTATCGAAGTACTTAACAAAAATAGGTTTCAAGGCTTTAATTACCTCTTTTATGGAAAGGTAGTCGATAATAATAATTTCGGCGTACACTAAAGTTATCGTAACGAAGATTAAAAAGTATTGGGGCAAAGAAATTGGTATAAAGTGGTTCGTCGTAAATTTGCTGTCATAGTTGGTTTTTACAGTTTAAGGTTATGAGACCTAGTTGTTTTTTTTTGATTGAAAATTTGTAATAGTAGTACCGAAAATAATACCAAATTACCTATTTGACAACTTAATGACTTTGAGATCTTTAAGTGGTTAATATTAACGTTTTTCATTTTAAAATAGTTTAGTAAATATTTTATGATGTTCTCAATAGTATTAGCGATGCCTTTGCCACTTTAAAGTACCTGTTAATAGAAAACGCACTTGAAAAGTCTTTCTTTTAGCTAACTGTAACCAACAGACGTAGCCTTAGGCCCCTTCGTAAAAATCTTCCCTTTACATTGCGCAATGGTAAATCATAACCGGAAAGTAGCTTCTTCTTTTACCTAGCTAATCTGTGCTTAACTTAATAAGCCCTGATCAGTGTTGGTATGCCTTAATCATTGCAATGAAGTCGATTCGAATCACTGTGATTGAAGTAACTGGTGCTGCATTGAAAAATAGTTGTGATTCTAAGTTTTGTAGACTGATATCAGGTCTGCACACTAATGTGTATGACTAACTACTTTGGCTTGTGCTTTACTTTAAAGTGGGTACCTACTATACTTTACTTACAGTCAATATTGTCAATCCCATAAACTTCATTTAATTTGCATTCAGTACAATCAACTAAACTAACAGTTCATTGAATTAACTTTTTAAAATTTGACTGATATTCTAATACAGATTTATATTGAATTTATATAAGCTTAGAATTAACTTGAAATTTTATCGTAATAAAGTCGGCATAGATATCGTCAACAAATACATTGAAAAATTCTAACTACGAGTCAATTTACACAGTACGTAAGTTATCATATGTTTCTCGCGCCATAATAATTTCAAAAAAGGTAATACTGTAAAATGATTTTATCGAGGTAAAAATATAATGTACAAGTTATCCGTCCAAGTAAAACACGTTAATGAAAACCTTAAAATGAAAGTCTTGATTGTTTCTGAGCATAAACTTAAACTTATAAATAATTTAAAAGTACTTTTAGTAATGGTGGTCAAGCTTTTCCATGGGTTTTAATGAAGATAAGTCTATAGATTCACAACCCATTGCATTCAAAACTTTGTATAACCTGTTAGTTACGAGGAAAATGAAGTTGGTTTAACTAACGAAATTACGACTATGTTAACTTTAATACTATTACCTTTCATTGTCAAAGATAAGACTATAAATATTCGCATTTCAAAATAAGTAAAACCTTTGCATTTACTTTGAACTACTTCGTTAATTAAATTATTGACATTAACGTCAAAGTTTTTGATGTCTCAAAAGAAATGATGGAAAGGGGTAGAAGATTTCAAAATATAGAAAACAACAGGTCTAACGACAATAATAAAGTCGTTAATCAAAGTAAAGAATTTTTTTTTCCTAATAACAAATCTAAATTTAACTTTACCGGCATCTGTAAAGTCAAGTTTCTTAACAATATTATCATCATTTTACAGTATAACATATTAATAATAACATCTTATCAAGTATGGAGATACCTTAATATCCGTCATAATACCTTAAAATATTCATTTGTCATTATAATCTCGAATAATAAATAAATACGTTGGTTTAGTATAGTTATCGTTATAATAATATGGGTTTCTCCTTGTTAAACAATAGAAAAAGGCGAAGTCGGCTAGTTATTACATTGATTCAAGTCCAAATATAATATTTTATACTAACCAATCATTATAGACACATCCTTCTTATTTTTTTCCTCCTGTACCTTTAAAGTTCACTACAAGTCTCATATATTTCAGTCCAATTCGGGCTTCATTCAATATTATAAGTTATGTATTTTAATTGCTATACTTTTTTCGTGTAACGTGTGAACCAATAGCATTATTTGATGTAGGTCCAGATTCTTTTATCATTGTTTTCAAGAAACTTACAGTATTGACTGAAGAAATTAGTATCTGAATATATTTCACTTAAATATATTGCTTCTTCAGATTATAATCTAAGATTTCTTCAGTAGCCGAATGGTTTGAACTTGTGGTATTTAAGGTAGATGTAATAAACATATTCGCAGTTCTTATATTTATCGCTAAAGTAATATTCTTCGAGGTTCATATCAATTGAATTTCACGCCCATATTATTACAATTGCAAAAGAAAACCAGAATTAGCTTTAAAAAAAAAGCTATTGAAGATGTCATGTGATCACTATAAGGTGTATTTGAAATTTTTATAGCTGATAACAACCTACAAAAGTTATTAGCTGTTAGTAGGCCTTAGACATTACAACGTTGTCAATTCGATTGGTCGTCGAAGTAACAGTAGTATTGCAGTGGTTAGATAGTGGATGTATTGTTTTAGGTTTGGCAGACCGCTAGCCGGTCTGCACTGTAATTTGTATTGCTAATTGCTTGGCCCATGCCCTAGAGAAAAGTGCAGCGTACTGTACTCGACTTACACTCAATGCGGTAAGTCCATATAAAGAAATACACTTGCAGTACGGTCAACTATATTGTAAGTAAAGTTGACCTACTACACTGAATGCAATATTATTCCAACACTAGCGGCTTTTGAGTTTGAGCGCGTACGTCAGTATGGCTAACCAATTATTTTTGGTTACTAATAAAGTATCTCCTCGTCAATTGGTCAGACTCTTATCGATTCCAGTTTACTCCCATACTACATTACACCAAATTACATGTAAATTAACTATATTTAACCTTAATTTCTCCGTTACTCCAGGTCCGAGTTTATTAATTCCTTTTAAAAGTTTTTTTGCTACAGATTTTCGCAACTTTAACTGTACCATTTAAATATGTCGCCATTAATCCTCTAGCAGTCTTCCAATCTGCCAGCATATTTTTATCCGTCGTTACGTGATTTGATATTTCCGGGCGGCCTATTTACGTATCCCTTGATACGTATGGTTAGTTCAATATTACTTATAAACATTTCTAAGGTTTTATTTAACGTGACATTCGTTATGGCATTTGTAAGATTATCTTTGCCATCGATATGTCGGAACTCCTTAATCTTCTTTCTTTTGTAGGTTTCGCGGAATGTTATTACGTCGATTATTAGGTGTTTTTCGCTGTTAGGTCCGAGCTTTAACATGTATTAGAAAAAACTTCTTAAGTTGGTACAAATTACTATCGGGATAAAGGGAATTTTAAGCTGCCTGGTGATGAGATTGAGGGTTTTCCATAAGGCTATATCTACGTTAAAGCCCGTTATTATGCCGTAGACCTTCAAAATTAACACGTTTCGTATAATCCTTTTACACATAACGGAGATTTAGTAGATTAGGTTATTGGTAATGTTAAACTGATTTTCCCGCCAATTTTAGTTGATAAATATTATTAAAAAGTCGATTTGTAAAGATCAGTCGGTGTTATTTGTAGATGACCCGTACGTAAAAATTATTAGCTTAGCCTTTAAGAGGTCGATTAACACCATATTGATTTCGAGGTTTAGGTTTCGTATCTGTTATTCCAACCTTCTATTTTGTCGATTAAAGTATTGATCCATTGGTGTTTGTATTTGTACCGTAAAAAATAAATCGTATAGAGTTTTCGATTAGTATCAAGTGGTAATATACCCACTACATATACGTTATTCCAAATACCTTTGAGCTTTAGCTTTATTATTTTTGTCGATTGTAATAAAAATAGATTGTAATAAGAATATTATACTAGCTTTTTTAACGGAAGTTCAGGCCGTTATTAATACCAAGTATATGGATTAAAGATTTATTAAAGTTAAGTTGGTTATTTTCTGTTAACGTCATTATCGGTTTAGATTTTCAAAACTTAAAATTTTCGATTTTTTGTTATGTCAATATTATAAAGTCAGCCGTTTCGACGAAAAGAGCATCGTTAGTTTATAAACCTACGATGTTAAAGTCTTTTCTTTACGTTAAAATAATTATAGGTCGTATATTAAAAACTTTATCGTTATGCGAAGGTTAAAATATAACTGGTAAGTCAAAAATTAGTAAACGTTTCCCTTATTTAATTTATATAATGGTTTGATATAACGTATTACCGTTTACATTTAGTAAATTGCGAGGAGTTTCTATGGAAATTTCAACAATATAATTCGTTGTAAATCTGTTATTAATTATGTATAGGTTTACGTAATATTACGGCTATTAAGTGTTAACTTGTTTTATGTTTTAACTAGTAAACTTATCATTAGTGTTACTATTAAATGTTAATTTTTTTTTAAATAGTTAGAGATTATTTAACGATCTATTCCTTAATTTTATCGCTGTATACTTAAGCGATTAACCGTTATTTTTTATCTGGACGCCCCGTAGTTTTACCCTCAACCTCGTGGATAATATTCGATTTAAAAATCTTAATTTTGGGGTTTTAAAGGTTGAAGTTAGCATTCGATACAAATTATATTACACTTCAAGTTAGTCAACTGTCAATTTCGATCTTATCGTTTCCCTTAAAAGTTTTACTAAAAGTTTTCATAATCCTTTGTACTTGAAGTTTTATTACTAAGTTTTCGTTATCCTTTCCTTTTTTCATTTACCTAATCAGTATTATAAATGCTGCCCGGTATATATTCCTTCTCTTTATAATTCTTTTTTTTCGAGAATTGTTCACATTGGCGGCGTTTTATTAGTTTATAGATAACGGGTGTAGTCAGTTCGTATTAGTTAAGTCGTTTCACTTAAGGGTTTTCATTGTTGGTAACCCCAATATGAGGTTTAATATAAGTAATTTAAAAAGATATAGAGCAATTAATAATTTAAATAACTATTTTGGAGTTTAAGATACTTAATATTTTGTACGCCCCATTTTATTTACCCGTCTTTCCTTATTCAAGGATTCTACTTTGTAGTCATAAAGTAAGTACATCTATTATTGTAGGCCTGTTTTTGGTATTAAAGGCGTTATTGATTTGGAGACGTATCGATCTCCTTCGAAATTCATTTAAAGCTTTATTATAAGCCGTAGCACGTTTTTAAGTACTTAGCGAAGGCGGAGATTCACTTGTTAGGCGTGAATACGACTTAAAAACTAATAGCGTTAATATCAATCCGTCAAGGCCTACGGTATTATTAAGGCTTTTTACTGCTTTTTGTAAACGTACCTCTGGATCCGAAAAGCTTTTAATTTCCAGCGTAAAGATGCTATAAATTCGACAAAGTAAGGCATATACCCTTTTTACATTTTTGGTACTTTAGTAAACTTTACAAGTACCTATTTATACTAAATACCTATTATCTTAATATTTTCCTGAAATTCCACCGCCGTTAAGTTGATACCAGTATCGTAGACGACAATGTTAAGTGAACCTAGGGACGTGTTAATTTATAGTATTCTAAACTTTTTCGTATTCTTCACCAAAATAAATTGTAAAAACTTGGCTCCGTAAAAGGAGGTTACACAGTTTACTATATGTAAAATAGGTTTATTATTGAAGTAAAACATATGAATAAAAATTTCATAATTAATGTTCTTATCTTCTTTTGGTGTAAATTAAAATTTTCGGTGGGTTCGGTATATATTTGGTAGTGGTTGTAAAACGTTTTCATAACTTCTAGGATCAAGTATTTTACATCATCATACCTCACGGAATTTAAAACTTTATATAGTTTATTAATAGTTAGGTTGTTGTAATGTCGGTATAGTTAACGTATTTCCGGTTTCGTTAGGTTTAACATTACTACTTTCGGACCTTGAAGATGAAACTATAGGTGCCCCTATTTGAAAGCGAGTGGAAACCTTTAGCCGTTTTTAACTAGTTCGTCTGCGTTGATATTAACGTTAACGCCGAAAGTCTTTATGTACTTTAAGTAAAGTAGGAAAGGGGTAGGAGACTTAAGAATATATAACGTAATCGTTTTTACAATAGTTTGAATTATCGTTATCCTTAGTAACGATAGTTGTTTGTTTAGGTTAAAGCCAACTTTAGCTTCATTAGTATCATGACGATTAATCTTTGTCGTTATAGTTTTTTACTTTCGTAGTATTACGTATTACGAATAGCCTTTTGTTAAGTACCTTATTGCCCTAATGTTTAGTATAATACCCTAAAACGTGTAGTTAGCATAATGATTGCGAAGGTTAAAGGTATGTGAAGAGTTAGGGGTATAGTTAGGGTAAAGGTAAGGGTTTTTACCTCTTAAACGGCATAAAAAGATATAGTCGGCTAATTATTAAGTAATCGTATTAAAAGTAATATTTTCGTGTTATTTGATTTGCTTAGTGACGTTAGTAGCGTTAGTTGGTTATCGCCTTTAGCATTTGTAACCTGGTTTAGGTAATATTATTTTGAAGAAGTGGAGTATTAGATGTAATACGTTACTTTTTTGTTATTATGTTCGGCTGAGGGGTAGCGAGTAAATTAGTAGCTGGCCTTGTTATAAATCTAATATCTTTTGCCATTATTATGAAGATAATGCTTACGGTTTACAGGTCCGCCTAAATTTTATTAGCGTTAGCGTTAGTGTTGTCTCTAGTTCAGGGCCAAGGTTAACAAACCTAACCTTAGGCGTTATAGAGGCTCATACTTGAGGTCGACGTAATTAATTACAGTAAGTTTTCCTTATTTACGTTAAGAAAGTTGTCAGCTTGGGAATATATGTCGAACGAGGTTGGTTTATGTACCATTACGGTGGTAAGAAATGAACGTAACTGGTTAAAAAAGGTTTTACAAGTGGTATTTGGACGTTGTAAGACGTATTAGAACTTACTAACGCACGTAATAGCTGCTCATATCTGTTCGCGAAGTGTGGTTTTGCCAAAGTAGGTATTTTCTATTGCCTTTTGATACATTATCAGCTTATTAAACATTTAATTGAAAATATCTATTGGTAATTCCTCCCTTTATATTCTTTGTTATTACTATAGTTTACCGCTTAGTGACCTAATTTATATGGTATTGTATAAGGTGGACGTCGTATTCGAAGGGGCTCTTTATACTATTGCAAATTTCGCAGAATGAAGTAGTATTCGTTAGGAAGTTTAAATAGAAGTTTTTAGCGTAATTTGTAAGGATTCCGGGAAATAATAAATGAACACTAGAAGGTAGGACCTTTATCTACTTGTAAATATTTTTTAAAAGAAGCATTATTTTGATGTTAATAAGGTTGTAAGGCTTTTCGTTATACTTATTTATGTTGTCTCGGATTTTGGCGAAGTCCATTATCAATTTGTCGTTAATATTAAATATTTTGACAGGCTTTGGAGGAAGGTTGCGATAGTTGTATTAGGATTGATTCGTATTTCCTTACGGCTTAAATTTTAAAGATTTTAAGCCCCGGTGTTAAGGGTAATTGCTAGTCGTTTGGCCTGAGGGATAAAGTTTCGTAGTAAAGTTTGTGGTAGTTTCACGCGTGTAGGTGTATTGAAAAGGAAAAGTATTTTAAGGGTCTTGACGGTGGGCTTGTTAAGAGACGATAGGTATTTAAAGGTTTTAGGAAGCTTGTCGATTTTACTTAATTAACTGGTGTAAAGTGTTAACGTCAATACCTTTAGCTGCGTTGATAACTGTTATTTTACGCGCTTTCCCACTGTTAAAGGCATATTCCCCGTTATTATGTAGTGGTACTAAATTTCCGAGTAAGTTCATAAGTTTTATATCGCTAGTGTGTAAGGAGGCTTGACTTGGATAAGGGTAATTTAGGGGTCCTTTAAAACACATGTGTGGGCGTTAAGTTCTTTTACCTTTTTTTACTTTTCCTTAAAAGTTTTGAGGATTATTGTTTTAAAGGTGTTTTTAAAGATAGGTTAGTTCGATAAGTTCCTATATTAACTTTGTAATACCCTTTAATGATATATAACCCCTTTACTATTTAAGTTCGACTTTAACCTTTGACTTAACACTTTTTTAAATTAAGTTTCACATATTAATGATTTAGTCGCCAAAATAGTTATGAAAGTTGTTAAAAGCGTGGTTGGGGTCTTTATCGTTGCTGTGTTAGACGATGTAATAGCCGATAAAGTTGATAAAGTGTTTTTCCGTTGATTTTTCGTCAATATTTAGCGCTTAAATGTTTTCATTGTAAAACTTGGTAAAGGCAGTTCCAAGGGCGTTAATTCCATTTTGAATCTCTGGTGTAGGTGTTATTTTGAGGTTTAGGCGATGTAGGACTTGGTAGGGCGTGTATGGTAAGGGACTTAGTGATCTTGGGCGTAAGGACTTGGTGATTTAGCGTAAAGTCGCGTAGAAACTTGGCGACTTGACGAAAGGTCGCATAACGTGGATTTCTTGGCGCGGCTTTGTGATTCTCGGTGTTTTTGATTAGAGCAGCGAACTGGACGATTGAAGTGGCGTAGGTAGTGAAAAAAATGAAGTAAGGGCAAAAGTTTAGTATAGAGGGAAAAATCGAAGGTCGTTGGTTGTAGTAAAGATCGAAGGTTTTTTATTGTTTTAGCGTAGGGACTTAGTCGTTTTCTATGTATTAATAGTACACATAGTAGTACTAAGTAAGCGGTTTGATCACTTACCGTACTTTGAGACTTTTATCAATCAATATTAACGCTTTTTAAGAAGGATTAATAAATATTTCTTGGTGTTTTCGATAGCGATACCATCGCTAACTTCCAGATTGCCGTTGTAAGACTGATATAACCTAGGAATCTTTTCTGTTTTCTTGCTGTTGTAAGACTGATACAGTACTAATAGAGGCCTTTCGCAAAAATCCTTCCTCTACACTAGCCGCTGTAGCCGTAAATCGTAACCGGAAAGTAGCCTTTTCTTTTACTTAGCTTATCTGTGCTTAACCTAGCAAGCAAGCACTGATTATTATTGGTAGGCCTTAGACGTTCTAACGTTGTCGATTCGATTGGTCTTCGAAGTAACAGTAGTATTGCAGTGGTCAGATAGTATATGTATTATTTTAGGTTTGGCAGACCGCTAGCCGGTCTGCACTGTAATTTGTATGGTTAATTGCTTGGCCTGTGCCTTAGAGTGAAGTGCAGCATACTGAACTCAACTTACACTCAATGCGGTAAGTCCGCACAAAACAATACACTTGCAGTACGTTCAACTTTGCTGTAAGTAAAGTTGACCTACAATACTTTATATCATACTATTCCAATATTATCGTTATTTAATTTTTCCAAGTCATACATACACCATTATTTAGTCATAAAATAATGGCTTATAAAACATCAAATGAATGAAATACATTTCAATTCTCAACTATTTTTTATTATAATACGTACAACCTCTTGATAATACTCTAGTATGTATAGTATTGAACGAGGTTAACACCGTATTCAAATTCATCTTGAGAACTATAATCAATCTCTAGAAACGACGACTAGTTTGTGATATACTAAAAGTAATTATCTTCTACATATTATGTAATAATACTAGGAAATAAATTTTATAAATTAATTAAATCAATCTTTTTCAGTCAAATATTTTAAACTGGTTGCAACTTGATATCTAGAAAATTTTAAAACTTATCGTTATAGTTTTTCTTACGATTTCAAATCATCATAAAAGTTGTCATTACTATGCAATTAATATCTATTATAACAATATTACGAGTGGAGAAAGTTTTATATCTTAGTCGTATTACACGTGTTAATCTTTTTATTAGTGGTACTGATGATGGTGATGATGTTGGTAAATCAGGTAACTAAGTTTAATAAAAGCTAAAGAGAAAAATCCAATAGTCTTATCTACTACCAATTCTCGCGTAAAGTCTCTCGATCTCTAAAAATGGTGTTGTTGGCGAACCTATGAATACTACATGTATTAAGATACTTGAAAATAGCCGTAAACTTAGTGATTATTTTATTCGGATTGAAAGGTTCTTTTAAGACGATTCCCATTCAGTCAGTTGAAAACTTTAGGATTCGTCACGTTTCAATCTATGAAATCGTTATGGTGTGGAGTATTTGTGAAAGAGTGTCCAAAGAATGTATTAAAAGTTAAGTAAGGCCTGTCAAATATATATAAAGACGTTAGGAGACGTGATTGTGGGCGATACATTTAGCTTTGACTACATATACACATTGAGTATCTTGATGCATAACCTATTCATATAGTACATTCGTTAAATTTCCTTCCCTCTAGATTATCATTTTAAGACTAAACCCCTAGTTGTAGAATTTGAGCTTTATTTTCTTTTAGCTTATTTGTTTGCATTTTTTCACATATATTAGGTCTATCTGTCAAACATTCGTAAGAATTATCAGCAGAAATAGGTTTTTGATTGATCACTGTCAAATTTCAATTGAAGATGAAATGGCGAATTCTGTTGGTAAAATACGTTACTGTATCAATTATGTATGCGTTTATAAACGAAACGTTGTTATCAAAATGTTTAACGAATGTATTTCCGAGAGTCGTAATTATTTCCTTTTGGA
The DNA here is from genome assembly GCA_038502455.1 of Anisogramma anomala. NCBI lineage: Eukaryota > Fungi > Ascomycota > Sordariomycetes > Diaporthales > Gnomoniaceae > Anisogramma > Anisogramma anomala. The sequence continues at coordinate 25,988,070 of JASMMZ010000004.1, read as the reverse complement.
CCGTGTCAATAACGATGTTTATTTTAGCATTTATAGTAAACATTTCAATGGTGAATAGAAAAATTAATATTGTATAAAGGAAAGAACTGACGTAAAAGGGTAGATTATTTGTTATTTATCATTTTACACGCGTTTTGATTGATATTTATGTAATTTATTATTTGTACCAGTAATAGTAATAACGACTAAGTAGTTTTTCATGTTTGTTAACCAAGAAATTTTGATATCAGTTTTAAAATTTAAATATTTTACCATTGAAAAAATGATATTTTAACGAATTATTTTAACACTCATTTTTAGAAATAAGTTTGATAAAATTATTTCAAAGGTATCAAGGATACCATTGCTAATTCTGACCAACCGAGAAAACTAACGCAATTAAAGATTTTTTCTTACTTTACTGCCGCAAAAACTAACAAAATATTATAGGAACACTTCGTAAAAATCTGTCCTCTACTTTACCTTCATAAAGCGTAACAACCGGAAAGTTACTTCTTCTTTTATCTAGTTTATATATTCTTTATTTTATTAGTATTGATAGGTATTGATAGATATTTATCGTTGTAATGTATTTTATTCGAATCTTGGTCGAAGTAACTAGTATTGCTTTGAGGTAGTGATGTGGTTACTTTTAAGTTTGGAGAACCGCTAGCTGGTTTACACATTAATCTCTGTTGGCAACTTCTTAATTTATGCCCTCAATTGAATTGTGCCCTCTACCGTACTTTATTTGCAGTTAATGCATATAACTTGAAGTTATTACAATCAACTTACAGTTAGTACAATTGAACCAATTGTACTGCAATTTACTGTTGTTTTAATAGTTAATAAAGATTTAAGGTTAGTAAAAATACGAAGTCAAAGATAAAACAAAAATGTGTAAACTGTTATATTATTGAGGATAACTAACGCCGCCAAGACTAAGCCCCTATATAACTTTTTAAGCCGTGAAAATATTAATATTAAAATTCATTTTTTCCTCAACGTACCGGTATATCTTATAGTCAATATTTCATACTAAACACCTACGTTGAATGAAAATAAAAGTTGATTTTATGCCCTTACCTTAACCCATGACTTGGCATAATACAATAACTTTTAGCTCAATGTTGATAATTTAAGAGTTAAACGTATTTTAGACAAACACTTGAATCGTCGGTATTGCACTGAACATGAAGTACCATATTTGATTAAATGAAATGGTTTTGAAAGCAAATATTCTAAATGAAAATCGTTGGTGGATTAGAAATATTTTCAAAAGTTCATGAAGAATTATGCGCTAGACTTGCGAGTGTAAAATAATGATCAGATTTAAGTGTTATAAAACTTTGTTTTCGCGAAAAAGTTAGTCCTGCAAAAAGATATTTTCAAAAAGACAAAAGTGATAACCTATTATTTTACCTTCTTGTTTCCATAATAAGAACCTTGTATTGTATTTTTAGTGGCCGGCATTTTTTATGCTATGGTATGGTATTATAGTGGATAACTCTCATTAGTGTTTGTTGAGAAAGTTTTTAGCTATTCACGTGAAAGTAAACGAGTAGAAGAGTAATCATAAGATTGGTATGGTTGTAGTAAAAGATAGATATGGAAGAAGTATTCTGGAGAGGGCACGTCACGGATGGGAGGTTATAAACCTCTTATTCGGGCAGTGTTCCTTTTAGCGTGCGGTCTAGAATACCCATTCCAAACTGCTCCACGCATAATACACTTTACGACTTGCAAGAGTGCAGCCTGTAGCATGACACGTTATCGTATACCCTGTAGGAGTGCACATTACAATGCAGTGTACTTCCACTTAGCCTATGTATATTAATTATCAGGGTATATAGTAATATCCATATAAGTAATCTTTTCCTTCTTTTTTATATACTGCATACCTATAGTTTAGTAGCAATAGTATAGTTATATCTATTTTGTATACATAGCTCTGTAATTACAGTGCAATTGTGATATTAATTGTAAAGGTTCGAATTAGAAATCCTGGCCGCGGTAGTAATTATAGAGGTTTAAATCAGTAATTCCTAGCCGCGGTAGTGTTTATAGTAAGAGCCTGGTTGGTGTAGTTAATCGATAGCAATATGGCTATTAATAGCGTATTTTATTGATCTCGATAGAGGTGTGATTGTGTAAGCGTTAATGGGGCGATTGCGTAGGGATGATTACATCTTTACGTGTTTTTGGGTTAGTATAAAAAGATGTATCATTATCGGTTCAAGCAATTTTTTTTCCCTTTCAACGCGCGTAGTCCAAGCAAATACAAGTTTCTATTTTAACTTCTCCTTTTTTTTGATTAATTCAACTGAACCGTTTTAATAAGTAGGTTACGTAGCTAATACCTGGATAGTAATATTTATCTTTTATAGATTTTGTATAAAAACCAGACTACTAGGCGCCATTTGACGCGAAAGCGCTGCGGCGCCGCCGCCGCCGCCGTTGCCGCCACTTACAACACCACTATCACTACCAATAATAGCCTGCTCTCCTCGAGTATAATACTTTAAATCGCCGCCTCCCCCTGGACTTCCTTTACCCTACCGCCGCCGTCTCCACAAACCCTTTCTTCGCCGTTACCGTCACCTTCCCTTTAGTTTCCTCCCTCTTTGCCGCCGTCGCTACCCTTTCACCGTCTTTATCAGTCTCCGCTTCCACCGCTACCCCTTTACCAGCCTTGCCTAACTTCGTCGCCACCACTATCTTTTTATTGGCCTCGCTAGCCTTTGCCGCCGCCGCTACTCCTTTCTGTCCCTCCTCCCCTTCCCCTTTCCCATTAAGTTCCTAGAAAAAGAAATGAAGAGCTTTTAAGGTTATAAACCTTATCTTTTACCTACAGCTAAAAACCCCCTTACTAATAAAACCCCCTTAATACTATCAGCATAACCTTACAAAGCCTTTCTGCGATTTGTATTACCTAAATCAACCTGTTTATATATTTTAAATGTTTTTGTAAATAAGGAGTAAAAGGTGGACCTACTCCGTCTCCTGGAGCTCCGTATTGCTAGGGTGCGCCACGAGGCTTTTTTACTACGTAAAAGAATGGCGTACCCAAGTCCATAGCTTCGAGCCGTTAATAAATATGCCTTACGTGCCATATGTCGCGTCTGCGACCGCACGTAATTCCATTAGCTATTTCCACGAAAGCGGAGGTTGTTCGACTCGATTTTACCATTAACAAAGAACCAATAGTGAATACGCCTCCGTTTCAATAGCCTTAAAACCATAGGCTGAGGTCGTGTTACGCGCCCACCATCGTTTTGGTAAATTCAAACCGATTTTAGAAATTTGCTCTCTTAAAAATAGAATATCTGGGGCGCTTCGAAAAATAACCGCGGTCGTAAATAACTAAAACAAGCCTATTATAATTAGTATTAGGCGTTAACCGGTGGATTAGGGAGTCGGTAGCTATTATTACTACCTAGAAACGAGGCTTTCGTAAATAATACATAGGAAAGTTGGACTAAGTTATCGCGCGTCGACGTAAAGAGGGTAAAAACCCCTTTACGCCTTTGTATAAGGATATACGACTCAAGGCGTAAGTTCACATCCTTGTTAGCGTTGATGGCGTCGATAGCGGTAATAGCGGTGACGCTAACATAAAGGGGGAGGGCGATGGGAAAGATATTTGGTACGCAACGATATCGTCCTCTCTTTTTCCTTTTAACAGTGACTAGTTGCTCTTTATATCTGGGCTGAAGATCTCGTCCACATTAATATCATTACTTTTCCTAAAATAATCGTTTATAAAATGTAGCTTAAAGTGTGCAAAAGAAAAAGGGTTAATATATCAAAATAGGTGCAATATCATAGGTTTAAATAAAGAAGTGTAAATAGTAGAACAAAAATTAGGTTCGAAATAAGTAAAGTAAAAGGTAAAATATTTTTTAAGTGGTGTGAAGTCGTATATTTGAATCGTGGGAGTGTAATAATAAAAGAGATCAAAGAGTATATAATAGAGTGTAACAATAAAATAGGAGCGGCACGGAATTGTAGATTTAAATAGATAAAGTAGTAAAATTGGAAATTCGGTAGCATAGAGGTGCATAAAATAAAAAGTGATATAATATTTGGAGAAGCGCTACATGGTAAGGTTGAATAAAGATATAAATTGAGGAGAGGCGCGAATAGCGGATTTATGATCGCTTTAAATAGAAGAAAGTGGTGTAATGGTCCATTAGGTTTGTAAAACCTTTTTAATAACCCTAAAAAAAATGGTGTATTTGTCGATATTAGTTTTTTCACTACTTCTTTTGGGGTGTTTCTGGTTATTATGTTCGTTGGGTTGGACCATCCGTTGATTTATCACATTTCCTAAATTTTACAGCGTTTATATAACTCGCGTAAAATTATAATATCGATCATCAAATATTTTTAGTTTGTTAAACCAAATTTAACCAGATAATTATAAAACGAAAGGGAATTAGTGTATATAAAAAGGGGGGTAGGGTGTGGACTAAAGTTAAAAATAATTATCTGGACCGTTATTACTATAGTAATACCCGAATCGAAACCTTTAACTATATTATAGATTTCGGAGGTTAAAACGTTTCGTACAACCCATTTGAGCTTAATAAAGCTTCAATAAATAATATTTCCGTGGAACGTAAAACCATTTCGTGTTATAGTTTCGTTTCCGAAGATTAGGACGAAACCTAGTTACGAATTATAGTTGGAATTCTTAGCGGAAGAGTCGTTAGTAAAGAAAAATAGTTTGTTAATACGTATGTCTTACGGCACAAATTGCAAAACACTTTTTTGATTGTGTATTTTCCATTTGAGTTGATTATTAATCGCTTTATATACATTGTTCAACGGGGCAGTTTAGTATTACATAGCGACCAAATGGTTAAATTTTGTTTTCAGCGATATTATATAAATAAACCTAGAGCTACGTACGCGTTGGTATATATATTATTCGGCGAGTTTTACGCTATTTCAAACGACTAGGGTAACTTTATTTAACTGCCCGTTTTACGAAAGGTCTGAAACACTGTTTCAAAGCGTGATGGTGATGTTATTGAAATCGATTATGTAGTCCTTCGTTCGGTATATTATAGGTTTCGATTTTAAACCGTACTGTAAAAGTTTTTTTCTTTTTCAATGCGGAAAAAAAAGCTTTATATAGCGTTAATATGTCGTTTATCTATATACCTATAGGTATAAAGTCTTTTGAACAGATTATTAATACTAATATATACTGGTCGAAAGTTAAGTTGGTTATACTAAGCTGTTTTTTATAATGCTTTTGGTAGGTATTATACCCTTCAATAGCACCTTAAACCCAACCGTAAAGTGGTTTAATAATACGTAAAATAGTTGTAGGTAAATAGTGTTTTTGTAAAAAAAATCCTAAGATATATCGGCGAAAATACAACGTTTGGGCCGTTTTTTAAAATTAATTTTATACCTATATTATGTTACGTATTTTGATATATAAGTTTCATGGTGTGTTAATCAAGGTTACGAGCGTAAAAATAAATGGTAGCTGACCCAGTATAATAAAAGCGATTGGGTTATATTTTTTTTTGTTTTTGTTGTTATAACCTTTAATAACCTCGCGGGTATTTTCTTAAGGTTTTCCGGGTTCATTTTTCATTTCGTAGACGAAGAAAGTAGGAAAAACTTTGTAGGCGTCGTATGTCCTTAGTTTAAACCGTTCAAAGCGAAATACGCTATGCTCAATTGGGGTAGAAATTTCTGTTTAGATAAATTATTCGAACAAAGTACCCGAGGTAGTAATAATATCGTCACGGCGAAGCTTGAGGCTAAGTTTGCGGATTGTAATCTCTTTTCAAGCTATAAAGAAGCTTACGTTGAAGGTCCTGGAGTGTTTTTTGATTTTCAAGCTAATGGAGCGGCCTCAGCGGCGAGGTATTGATGAGGTTGGTATAAGCTGGCCGCTTTCGTCTAATAGAAGCGGGTCGAATATAGGATTTGTGGGGTGGGCTGGAACTGAAAGCGGCTTAGGTTTATCTTTTGGGGGGGTGTCCCGTTAGCGTTTTTGTTCGGATTACGGTTTCGGGCCGCTTTTTTTTAATATTTTTTTTGTTTAGATTTTGGTACTATTCTTCAACAAAACGAACTATTATCCTTTAATAAATTAACGAGAATATTATGGTTTTTAAACTTGTTAATCTTCCAAAAGCTAGTTTATCTGTCTTTGGTTTTCTAGGTCAGTACCTTCGATTATAATAGGAGGTCCAAAGGACTATTTTCGTATGGAATATTCTTTGTAGTTATCGTTTTAAAAGAATATGTTTTAGCTCGTAAGGAACATGATGATATTATGGCCTTCGTTATAACATTCGCCTTTTATAACATGGTTGGTAATGGAGAAAAAGTTTTATGGATCCTTAGGTAAATATTAAAAATGAAGAGCGTCAGAATAAGCCTACTTGGGTCAAAGTTGTTGTTAAAGGCGTTAACCGTTATCTAGAGGATAGATTACTTAGATCTGGTACCTTTTAGTTTCTTGGATAACACTATTTACGATTTTTCAACGGTTCGTAATACCGTTTACAATTTTTTGATACCCTATACAGATTTCATTAAAATATTCCTACACTTATTGCCGGTTATCCGAACCTTAATACGTCATTCGGTAAATTCGAAGATCTTATTAACGTTTATAATTTAGTATAGGGGCTTTAAGTAAACAATTAACTAGAAATTAATTAAAACGTTCTACTAGTTTCAAACAAAAACGTTTTGTATAAACTTAGCAGCTTGGAACAATGTTGTTGCATCGATAACTTAGAGTACCGTTTGGTTATTTCAATATATAATATTAAGAATTGCCTTGTAATTCAAATCCACATCTCTTTAAACGCGGAACTTGAACTGGTATTGGCCCTATAATTGTATCTAATACTTATGGAAAAACGTTTCAATAGATTTAAGTGCGTTCTTTCGTTTATCCGTATGGATTACGGTTTAAATTCAACATAAAAGGCGTTTTGTAACCGGGCATCTGAATCGGCGACGTAAAATCTGTAATTCCAGCTACGTTAAGTAAATATCTTTAATTAACCGTATTTCGGAAAAAAACCACAAGTAGCTGAACTTGAATTGGAGCGGTACAGATACGTTATCCGAATCGCAGATAAATTAATTAGTCGTATTCCGGACCTTAATTCGAACTTTTTCATGTTAACGAATAATTATTGGAATTTCATTTTAACCTCCATTACGTGAAGTTTAATCGGTTCTAATCGAGTATTTATGACGAAAATCATGAGAAAAAAAAAGCTTTATATTTATTAAATATAAAGTTTTGGTGTATTTCTATTCGTTTTGGCTAAAACTTCGGAAACCTCGTCGCAAACGCTTCAAATTATCGTTTTTTAGCCGCAGAGATTTCGGTTATATTAATGTTTGGTATAATACTTTCAAACAGGTTGCCGTATCTATTTGAAAGCGTGAATTGTGACGTTTTGTAGGTGTCAAGAGCTTCGACTACGTATTTTAGGCCTATCATGTATAAAAAGGAGGCGTTTTTTAAGTCTATGAAAATGTGTTAGGTGGTTTCATTGCCTTAGGCTATTAGGTAAGCCTTTTTTCCTTTATAGTATTTTTCTCCAGACATTTATTCGTAAGTTTAGGCGTTAAAGCTATTATTTCTGACTTCATACTTAGTTACGTATACTGTAAAGTTGGCTTTTATCCGGTCCTCAAATATATAATCGGCTTAAAACTATTGTTTAATCTGAATTAATTCGTAGAGGAAGTGGTTGGTCAAACCACAACCGATTTTTCCGTATACGATACCGCTTTTATAAACCCGTAGAGCTTCATATACCTTTTCGTAAGTATTGTTATAGCTGTAGTACGTTTCGTTAATTTTAGAACGATCGTCTCTATCCCTTATTGCTAGGGTTCCCTCCTTAGTATTTATACTTTGGGCGCTTGTTTTGCTTTGGGTATACTTTAAATGTTTTATTCAAAACGTGGTGAGTGGTTTTAGCGAGGTTTTTTTTAGTAATTTGACCGTCTTCTTTGGATTTGTCGGCTATTAATGCTAATCCGAAGCTTGTCTAACCCAGTATTAAGGGTTTAAACGATGTTTTAAGGCTTATATAAAAGGCGTTTAAGTCTTTTTTAAACTTGAAAAGTGTGAAGTTGAAATTCGGGTCTCCGCGATATACTTTTGTTATTACTTGGATAAATGGTTTTTCTCTTTTATATTCCGGTTTAAGAGCTGTCTGATACTTTCGGAATTTCGATAACAGGGTGATAAAAACTTCATATAGGTTTTCATCGACGTTTTTCCATTGGTTTTTCACGGATTTCCAAGTCGTAGTAATCTAATTTCTATCATAAAGTTTGTAGTTAATTTCTGTATCGAAATGGAATTTCAGGCGATCATTACATTTAGTAAATGTATCTACTTACATAATGAGGTATGTATACTATTTTTAACTTACCCAAACAGTATATCAGATAATATAACATAAAACTAGGACGGTTTAATATCTAGTTTTGTTGGTAGGCCTTAGATATTGCAATGTTGTCGATTTGATTGGTCGAAGTAACAGTAGTATTGGCTGGTCAGATGGTGGATGTATTGTTCAAGGGTTGGCAGACCGCTAGCCGGTCTGCACTGTAATTTGTATAGTCAATTGCTTGGCCCGTACCCTAGAGTGAAGTGTAGTGTACTGCACTCGACTTACACCCAATGCGGTATATCTCCACAAAGCAATACACTTAACTTGTAGTTGAGTATAGTCAACTTTACTGTAAGTAAAATTGACTGACTGTATTGCAATTGACTTGTTAAAAATAGCAATCAATATTGTTCCAACACTGACGGCTTTTTATTTTTTGTTTACGCATATTAGTGTGGTCGACTAATCTTTTCCGGTTGCTATTGAATTTCTTTCTCGTCAACTGGCCAGACCCTTATTAATTACACTGTATTCCGCACCCAAATTAATTTTAATTACCTCACTCTTCCCTACAGTCACGAGTCCTTCGTTCCTTAAGTCTCATGCAATAAGTCCTTTGCTACGAACTTACGCGTATCATGCATTCTACTAATTACGTACTCTTTACTAATACTTTCAACTACTGTTGTCGCTACCGCTACTCTGGCAGTCTTTCAGTTCGTTAGGGTACCCCTGTTTGTTAGCACGTGACTTAGCCCTACCAGGTTACCTTTTTATATAACGTTTCAATTAACCAACGCCTTTAAAATTTATATCTCGACCTTAATGAGGTTTTTGGACCTGTTGCACCTGCTGGTTTTGCTAAGCCTGACGTGCCTATAGCGCCTATTCCTTAACCTTTTAAACTTATTACGCCAGTGGCAGCTAAGCCTTTTAAAAGTTTTCAGCTAAATTATTAGAATCTTTGTCTTGAGGATTTAAAAGGGTTTCGGTTCGAGAAGGGTCTTCGTCTTCGTTTCTCGGAGGGTCTTTGTCTTCGTTTTTCTGAAGAGTCTTCATTTTCAGGAACTTAAACGCATTCTTAAAGTTAGGCTAACTAGACCTGTTAGCTTTGCTTAGCTAAGTCAGAGAATTTTTATGTCAGGTTTATATTTTCGTCAATTAACAAGTAAATGCCTTTCCTTTTAAGATTTACTTTAACCCTCAGCTTAACTCCTTTCTTAACTAAGATCCAGATATTAGTGGTTTAGTTGCGAAAGAGGTTACGAAAGTTACTAAAGACGTGGGTAAGATCTTTAGCATTACTATGCTTAACGATATAATAGCCGATAAAATTGGAAAACTGTTTTTCCATTGATTCTTTATCGACATCTTACGCCGAAAGATTTTCGTCGTAGAATTTTGTGAAATCAGTTGCGAAAGCTATGATTACTTCATTTTTTTTGGGGTCGACAATAGCATCAATGTAAGCGCTTGCGGTAGACATCTTAAAGGTTTTGACTTGTGTAGAGATTAGTGGGTCATGTAGAGCGAAAGATTTAGTGATCTTAAGTGTAGGCACTTGATGTTTTGGCGTGAAGTCGTGTGAGAACTTAGCGATTTGGCGTGGAGTTGTGTAACGTGGTTTTCTAGGTGCAACTTGACTATTCTCGGTGTTTTCGCTTTAAGCAACGAAATTAAGGATTAAAGTGACGTAGGAATTAAAAAAAAGTAAAGTAAAACAAAGGTTTAATGTAAAGGATAATATCGCAGGTCGTTATTAGTGGTAGAGGGCGAAGGTTGTTTGTTATTTAACGTAGGTACTTAATCGTTTTTCTTTAGTAGTAGCACCTATAGTAATACTAACTTAGCTGTTTTCTTACTTACGAACTAAGACTTTTAGCGGTCAATCTCAACACTTTTCCTCAAGCGAAATCCATAAATATTTCTTGGTATTTTCAGTAGCAATACCTTCGCTAACTTCCAAATTGTCGGTATAAGACTGAAACAACCCAAAAATCTTTTCTTTACCCTAGCCGCCATAGGTGTAAAGCGTAACTGGAAAGTAGCTTCTTCTTCTACTGGGCTAATCTGTACTTAATCTAACAAGCAGGCAAGCACTAATCAGTGTTGGTAGGACTTAGACGTTGTAATGTTGTCGATTCGATTGGTCGAAGTAACAGTAGTATTGCGTGGTTTGATGGTAAATGTATTATTCTTAGTATAGCAGACCGCTAGCCGGTCTGAACTGTAATTTATATGACTAATTGCTGGCCCGTGCTCTAGAGTAAAGTGCAGCGTACTGCACTCGACTTACATCTAATATGGTAAGTCTCCACAAAGCAATACATTCAACTTGCAGTTAAGTATAGTCAACTTTACTATAAGTTAAGTTGACTTACTATACTGCAATTTACCTGTTAAAAATAGCAGTTAATATTTTTCCAACAAATTTTCTATACATATTACGTATAATGCGTAACTTCTTGTTGAGTGTATCGTATGGTTTGCCGCTATAGTTTTTATCCCTATCATAAAGCTTGACGAAGTGAGTAAACTTTACAGTATTGTTTTTATTAATAGGAAAACGATACGGTAGAAAGTTACGATAGGGATTATGGTTAGCGGGTATTAGTCCGTAAGATGCGTATTGATGTTTTATGCCTCTTGTCGTTTTTTGGAGCGGGTTTTTTTCGGTGTCTCAGCCGCTTCCATTATAACCGAACGGGCTGTTTTCGGTGTTTCAGACGCTCCCGTTTTAGCTAAACGAGGTATTATTCATATTTAAGGAATAGTTTAGTATTCAGTTTTGCTTTATAATATTTACCGGTGTTGATGTGCATTATATTCGTGTAGTGGATAAGGATTACGGCTGGTTTTCCTTTTTTTTAAGGTATGTGTTTCGAATTTGGGGTATGGGTACAGTATTCAATCGTGCCACGTCTTTTATTCGTCGTTTTATCCGTATATTTTTTACCACCTGTTTTTTGTATTTTGTTAAATAATATCTTTTTACAAATTCCGTTTGATATATATATTTATTCTTTTAATTTCGCAAGTCGTTAGGTCGTATTATTTCAAATGAAGGTTTTGTAACGCGGTTATTCCTGCTTTTTAGAGTATTAATACCTTTACTTCGCAGTGAAATTCGTGAGGATTTAGTAATAAAGGAGTTTTCTGTTTATTATATTCTTAACGTTCAATTCGAAAATCTTTTATACAAATTATCCAATATATCAAGTCCTTGAGCTTCCTTTTTTTAGTATCGCAAAGTTATGGTAAAGATGTACGTATTTGTCGTGTATAGTTTAAGTTTTTTCAACCGGTAAAGCAATGGTATTATCCTAAAAGCCCAGGTTCATTTTGTATATTATAGCCTTTTTAATTCCTATATACTCGACTAAAATGTTAAAGTAAGCGTTAGCTTCCTATAGTATTGTTTGTATTGAAGCTATAGCTATAGATGTCTTGAAGCGGTTGGGTATGGTGATTTATATATGTACCTGGTATGTTGAAGCGGTGTAAATTAGTGGTTTTGCGCTGTGGTTGGATTTCTGTATATTTAAATTTTAAAGTTTACAGCAGTTTAGTAATTATGAAGTCAATAAGATAATTGAAACAGGCGGAATAAGGTTATTAACATTTGCTATTATCAATCAGTTTTAAGTAATATTTTAATAAAACGTAATCATAAAGTAGTTAGGCGTTTGAATTAGTTTTATTAATGTTTGGTAACGTTACGTTTACTACGCGGTTAGAAAAACTTAAACGTTACAAGTATTGAACTTATAATATATAAGGCGAACGTGGGATAGTTAATAAGATAAATGAAGTATGAGTATAGGAAGATGTAGTATGTTATCCGGTATGTGGGTTTTGTTTCGTATTTAGTAAACGATTCGGATTGTCGTGTCGTAGCCGTTTTTGTTTGTGCGAGCGGTTTAGTTGTTCCGTTTGTTACCGCTTTTGGATTTTGTAAGTAGTTTAAATTACCGAGTTTAAATCGGATGGGTCATAACTAAAGGTTTTGAAACTTAATGGTTTTAGCTTATATGGCTTAGTACGTAATATGATGCTTTTTAATAAGTGTCTAGGTACATTAAAACGCTAAATAAGGGTTAATAATACCGTATTGAAGTTTTTTTTTAAAAAGTTACTTAGCTTTTATAGTCTTTATACATTTTTCGTATAATTCTTATAAAAACGTAGTATTGGAGTAAAAATAGTTAGAACTGTTATAGCATCCCGTTATAGGTATTTAACTTGTATTTATCTTTTTTCTCTCAAGTTATTTATAGCTGACTAAGTTGGCTACTAATTAGTATCGGTAAGGTTTTTCCCCATTTACGTGAAAGTAAACGATTAGAAGAGTAATTATACGATTGGTATAGTTGCATTGAAAGATGGATATGGAATAAGTTTTCCGGAGAGGGCACGTTACGGATGGGAGGTTATAAACCTCTTATCCGGGCAGTGGCCCTTTTGCCGTGCGGTCTGGAATACCCATTCCAGACCGCTCCATGCATGATGCACTTTGCGCCTCGTAAGAGTGCAGCCTGTAGCGTGACACGTTATTGTGTACCCTGCAGGAGTGCACCTTGCAATGCAGTGCACTGCCACTTGGCCTATGTATACTAGCTGTGAGGGTATATAGTAATATCCATAGTGTCTGCTCCTACCAGTAGTCTTAGTCTTTGTTGTTATTCGGATCAACGCTCCAAACTTGGTCTTCTTCTCTTACGCTTTTCTACTACGTACAACAACACTTTTTTTTTACTATCATCAGGCAGTGCCCACTATATTGCTAGTATAGTACAACCCTTACTGTTATTAACTAAGCGTAAACTCTAGCGGGAAAGCTTGCAACCTGAGTGTCCTCACATTACAACATCCACACCCTATTCAAAATTCCCGGATTATAAGTAATATCTTCTAACCTGCTGCATAAAACACCCGGTTATTAGTTATAATAAACAAATATATAAAATTGAAAACGTATTTTTATACTTGTAGCTAATTTCCGAATAATATGTTATACGTGTTTATTAAATACCGATAAGGCTCTATATCAACCATATAAGTCATTATTTCATACTATAAAATCAACCGTATTACAACTGTAGATCGCATTTATATGAGATTATCCATATACCACGTGAAAATCAGGATATATCACTAAGTATTACAAAAAGAATTATAACCCATTATACCAATAATATACCAAAGTATCATAATCTTTACCCATAAAACACGATTATTAAATAAAGAACCTGTGCTAAGAAACCGGACCGCAAATCAACCTTCTAAATAAAGCCTTAAAATACCCTATAGTTTGAAGACTTGTATTACGGAAGTGAAAACTGTAGCCTTAACCTGGTTGTAATATTTAGTGGTAACGATCTCCGTTCGATTCTTGTGTATGTTGAACATCTGACAACGGTCTTAAAAGAGTGAAAGAACCTGTAAAACTCATATACCTAATTCGAAAGCCCGCAGCGATAGGGAAGATATATTTTACAACTTGTACGGCGAGCCACCTTTTTCCACGGGCCACAAACCTAGGAAATTGGAAAGAAGTAAAAGGAGGTACATCACTAAGCGGGTGTTGCACCGAGAAAAGTATTCTGTAAACAGCCAAAATTATCTTAAGTAAAGTCGAAGGCCCCATTAACCGGGTGCGGCGCCGGTGCGACGCCGGTGTATGTAGTGACGGTTTTAAAAGAAAAGCCGTTGTAATTAAGCGTTAATAGTAGGAGTTTTTAAAACCATTAAACGTAAAACCAAACTTTTGTTTACATCGTAGTATAGGTTTGGAAAGCCACATTGGTTGGTTGGCATAAGTGACGAGGGACACAATCGTCGTTTATAAGAACTGTTTTTTTGGATACACCACTGCGCAAGCAGTATGCCAGGCCGACAACGATCTTCATAGCCAAAAGGGGGTTATCGATTTTTTTTTTAAATGGTGGTAAAGCCGATTAGCGCTATTGTGGTGGAATTGAGGGCATGTGAAGTGATGATGTTGAAAGCGACTTGACTTGATTTTTTTTCTCGAGAGCGGGTACTGTTAGGGTTTACAGTGTAGGCCCCAAACATTCCTTAACAAGGTAGTCCGTGCACCCATGTCAAGAAAGTTGATGTAAGGTCGAGAATGTACACCAACTCTTTTGGCTTCACCCTACTTGCTACCCAACAATTATGATATAAAGCAAATCAAATAGATCGAGATTCCATTACTTCAAAGAAAAACAAATCGTAAAAAAGTTGAAGACCTTGAACAGTTGAAACACATAAATTTTGGCTTTAATACTACCGCTCTCGGACCCGGGTTGGCTGAATGACTAAGAGGCCTGCAAATCTGGACGAGTAGGTAATTTTCATATTATTATGTTATCGTAGCTTAATTGCTGTCGTTGTGTAAAGAATAGTGGTAATGTGTGTGGTATTCGAATTTATGAAAGTTGCTATGAAAGTTGAACAGACTGCTAGGTCTGCTACATGCCACACCTATTTTGTCACATGCCACACTATTTTGGCTGATATGCTAGTTATAAATAGCTTGGCGGAGCTGATCTGAGCTGACGGTTAGCTCATTTTCAACAGATTGTTGTGGGCGTTCATACATACTTAATTTGTATGGCAAAAAGCGTGCAAAGTTGGGAGCAATACGGTAGTGTACTGACTTGTATATCTGCTCATAGTCTACCAATAAATCTAGTAGGCAACATTTCAATTGTTAGTCTGTCGATCCTCTTAGTGGCCTTTGTTCTTGTGCTATATATCTGTAAATTTGTAGTACAGGCCTAGCTAACAGTGCTGATTTGATCTCTGGCGCTCTCACATGATGAATTTTACATTTTCAAGGAATGATCATCGCAAAGCTAGCTCAAGGATCTTCTTCAGATATACCCAGAGCAACATTGCCCTCTCACTTGCACGTGGATATTTTCCTGGAGCTGCCAACCAACCATCTAGACATGACCTCGTAGCCGACTCACTGCCTTAGTGGAATCGAATACTGATGATACTACACAACTTCTCTGGGCTCTTGGACGGCTTTTGGGCGAGGAAGTGAGTTTGAAACATTTTCATCGTTGCATCGACGACAAGGCCACGATGTCGTTCCAAAATCTCATGCAGGCCCTGTGTGCGCTGTATATCTCGTGCACCTACCTGGCCTTCGCGCTTCCCGCCCAAGATGTTGTGAGACCGGCACATCGCCGACTTGAGGTGCTGCCGCGGCTGGTCATATACTTCCAAACAACACACGATAACGGGACCGGTGAGCCGCTATCCATGTTGCCTCTCATCATGGAGGAAGCAATCGCGCTTACCCATCTCATTGTCTGCTCGTTCCACGTGACGTTTGGAAACGGGCCCCTCCACCTCAACGACCACCTCCCTGACGACCCTCGATTCTATACGCTGTGGAACGAAACGCTCATCATGAAAAAATCGGGCGTCAAGGTGATGGGCATGATTGGCGGTAAATTAACGGGATCCTTCCACAAATTGACACTGGACAGCCCGGATCAGGCAACCTTCGAATTCCACTATAGACGGGTGGCGTCGGTCATCAAAAAATACGGCTTACAAGGCATAGACCTCGATATCGAGGAGGAAATGTCCCAGCAGGGGATCACCCGCCTCGTGCGCAGACTATACGCGGACTTTGGCGACGACTTCATCATCACTCTGGCGCCCATGGCGGCGGCCCTGGTCAATGGTGGATTAAATCCGTCCGGGTTTGATTATAAGACATTGATCGAGGACACAAAGACTCGACCCGGGGGCGGCAACATGATCGATTTCATGAACACGCAGTTCTATGGAGCCGGGGGATCGCTGGACAATGCTTCTCATTTCGAACAGGTCATCTCCAACGGCTGGCATCCTGACATGATCGTGGGGGGGCAGCTCACAATGAATATTGGCGACCCACCTTTCGCAGCCTTGAACCGGACGATTGCCAAGCTGGTGGAGGAGTACGGACCCATTGGAGGCATTATGGGATGGGAGTATACCGACAGCGCGCCTGGTGGTAAGAGTAAGCCCTGGCAGTGGGCTCAAGAGATCACCAAAATCATTAGGCCAGACAAGCAAGGTCAGCTATTTCCGATTTCGAACTCTTCCCTTCGCGCTGCGGTGCGGGATTTCTTGTGATGCATCTCACGCTTAGTCCAAGACGTCTCCTGGAAACTGTGGAACACAGAATAATAACCACCAATAGTGTCTTGAAAGATGACCCACGAGAGAGCCGCGGCGCTGTCCAAGGCATACATGCTTAGTTTCAACGGAACCAGTGAATTAAGGGGTGGCTTGAAGCCGCGCATCGACTATTTTGCGATGATCAACAAATGAGTAAGATCAATTCAAGGCTTCTAATAAGACAATAATCGGAATACTGGTGCATGTGTTTGCGAATACGAGGTGATGATGTCGGGAAGTCAGGCTTTCATACTTTCATGGTGATTTCAAGCTTGGGCGATATCAACGTGTGGATTGTCCCCCGTGGTCCTCTCACTGTCTCTCTAAATACTTCATAGACAATGGCACACGAGTTGAGAAACAGAATCAAGTTATGTGCTCTATTTGGAGCCTAATGGTTGAAGCAGGGAGTGCTATCGACGATGTCGTGGAGAAAAGAGGCCCATGTTGTCAGTCAAACCGCCGACCGGGCATATAATGTCCGAATATCCTCGAGTCCGACAGTTCACCTGCCAACATTCCCAGGGCCCCATGATCCCAGGATGCCTCAAAAAGTTTAAGGCCTCATGGTCACAGATTATTTGGAATATAAAAAATTCCAGATGCTTGCATACGACTGGCAGGCCGCACTCCCTGAATTGGCGTGGGGAGTTATAGACTGGGCTTGGGACGTGCTCGTCGTTTCGGAGCAGAATCCCACGAATCAAAAGGGCGTTTGTTCCCGAGACCCTGAATTCTTTGTTTTGTCCACATCTCCTGCAGCCAGATGAGGATGAATGTCAAGACACGAAGTGGACCGGCCAAATACCTGTCAGGCTGCGTGCCGCCGCGGGTTCATTGGTAACACATATTGTTTATTTATCATACATGACTAACGTCTTGAAACGCACTGATTGGGTTCTCTTTCTCCGTCAACTCGTGAACTGCTTTGCGGATGTGCTGTTGCATCGTCACATGTATAAATCACCGTGGTTTTATTGCTTGCCCCTGGTGATACCGGAGTCTACCGGTGGCTTACCACGGTATTCATTATTATACGTATGTTGACATTTCAGAGTACAAACACTACTACAATAGTAAGAGATCGAAGTCACCACCTGGCTATTAGATATCTTTACCAGGATCTGTACGGTGTACAGTATGTCTATTGCTGCTATGGCCCTTGCAATCTCGGGTTTACTCCAATAATCCAGCTCTGCCGGTGTAAAGGTGTGGAATGACTGCCATTATCCAGCCCTGTCTCACAGCGCCACCTTTCTTGCGGAAATTCGTCAAGGACTGGAGCCACTGATAGGAACTTCTTGAGTCTATCATGATGCTACTTATCCCATGGTGGAAGGGGAAAATCTGCTCGTATGTTGCTGTTATTATGTTTTTCCTGGTCTGCGGCTTTTCCTTTTTGTTTGGGACTGCTCGTATCTAGTTGGAGTCCACTATAGACGCCACATCACGGAACAACTACAGTATTGAATTTTCGAGTTCTCTGCCTCTGAATGGCGGGTCAAGGCGAGTATCGGTGCCAAAGTCTGGTCTGGACCAACACACGTATGGGACCACGGATGCCAGATGGGTCGTTATCAACTGAGCCAAGTGTATATATGCTCCTACCGTCCGCTTCTCTATCCATCAAGCCGAATACAACGCGTAAGGATCCTCATCAAAATCTGAATAGAAGCAGTTCAGCCCCCATTCTCCCAACATGCAGCTCGACTTTGCAATCCTGATCACTTCCGCAGCGAGTGTTCTGGCAACTCTAAAGCCATGTTCATCTAACACCAAGGGAGCATGTTCGAGCACGCTCGGCTGCAGTGTGAGTAGCTCTATTCCCATGATGACATTATTTACTCAGTCTCGGGCTTGCTTCAAACGAAATCGACTATGGCTTTTTCGAAGTGTTCCAGCAGTACTGTATCACTTGAGCAACACACCCCCGTTCCCCATTTCCGAACGTTCCAGAACACACACACACACACACACAAACACACACATACACGCACACACACACACACATATACATATATTTATCACCTAGGGAACCTCAACAAGATGCTGACACATCAGCAGGCTGCCAAGACCTCCACCGACATCCAGGCGGCGGAGTGCTCCCACAACACGCGCACCCACAGCACCCAAACCTTCGCGGTTTTCACGACCGACCACAGCAAGGACGCGAACCACGGCGCGCCGTATGGGACCTGCAAGGCCTACACCTGCGACGCGCCCACGGCCTCGCAGATGGAGAAAGACACCAGCTGCTGGACCTTCTTCTGGAGGTATGTGCCACCACATTCTACGAGCGGGAAGCTTCCAAACCCGTCCCCGATGGTCAACGTACGGGGTGTGCTCACTGCTCTCTTGTTTATTCGGTCTAGCGGCTCGGGCGAATCAGACGGCGTGGGTACTGGTTGCATCAAGGACCCCGAGACCGGAGAGTGTGGCTGTGAGGATTCGGATGGCTCGTGGCATGTTGGCAGCACCAGCTGCACCTAGAGGAGGGACTGGCTGGGTGAGCCAGGGCTTCATGACTTTTCGATTCTGGACAAGTATGAGATTGGAAGTATATACATGATATTTTCTAGGGTCGAATAACTACACGCATGCCTGTTTGATGGTACAAAACAGTACAAATTACAAATACCCAAAGTTCCTGGAAAGCCTGTGACTGCTAGAAGGCTGAGCTGAAAGTAGAACACATGATATTCTCGACATGCACTACATATTAGACAACAGCTTCAGTCACACTCACATAATATTTTCGTGACTTGATCCATGTCTGTAGCCTGTAGTAGGTCCTATGCAGTATAAACAAGGGCAGGATTTTTTCTAAATACAACACGTTAGTGACTAGTTTTGAGTATTACCATCCAGTCAATGACTGAAGCCATATTCGATGAAGCTTCCAGCTCCACAATTAAGAAGAACACGCGCATGGCGTGTTATACTTTACACACGATACTTGCGGGTTATTCATCTAATTTGAAGTAGAGTGAAGTGAGTAGCTTGACTGAATCACAAATTTGACTCGACGAGTCGTTTTGAAAAAAAAAAAAAAAAAAATCAAAAAAAAATCAGTGTTAATAAACCAGCCGAAATCGATATCAGACTGAATACATGCCCGTTGTCTAGGCGAACAAGTCGTGCGCAAACAATCGAAACTCAATATGTGTATCAAATTCTTCTAGTTATATATCTATATCTTAATACAGCTTTTCAGGTGTTTGTGGTTGAAGTTATGTATATCTTTGTACGGGGTTAATATGCGGGAAATTGCGAGTGGATTCCATCACTCGTCATTTTTGTTCAACCATTGTATAGCAAACAGTTATGCAATCCCCCTTGACACAAGTATAGGGATTTAGCAGTACCTGCGTCATGCACTAGTCAACCTCTAATATATAAAAGCTATAGTAGTTGAGCAAGGAGAAATATAAATAGTATTCGAGTTCATACAAGCCTTATACTAATAACTTTAAACACATACCGTTACATAAACGATTACAAAATTACTGATATTGTTGATAGGGCTTTAGATGTTGTAACGTTGTCAATTCGAAGTGTGGTCAAAGTAACAGTAGTATTGCAATGGTCAAGTGGTGTTTTTTTTCTTCAAGTTTGGCAGACCGCTAGCCGGTCTGTATAATACTTTGTATGGCCAATTGTTTGGTCTGTGCCCCACATTGAATTGGGAACTTTACTGTAATTAACTTGCAATCAATACAGGCAACTTTGACTTCACTGCACTTAAACGCTATTTCAATACTAACGGCTTTTTGTTTTGTGATGGTAGTGCGTTCTGAAGGAAAAGTTTTTCGTAACGTAAATACTTCCCTGTCCCTTCCTCACTGCTATTTGTATAGCATTTTCACTTTCTACTACTTGCAATCCCGCAAACAAGTGTTACATTACTTTTGCACTTTAATCCCTTAATTTACACACAACTGTATACCTAATTCAACCGTGTTAGTTGATTAGATCCGCATCGTTAATAGTCTCGATAACCTGGCAGTCTTTCAGTTTGCCAGGGTACCTTTGCCTTCCCCTTTGTCCTCCGTTCCGTAATACCTTGCTAGGTAGCCTCTCGACGTAACCCTTGATTTGTATAGTTAACTTATTAATATCTCTCAACATTTGCAGTGCTCTATTCGGTGTAACCTTCGTTCTGGCATTACCTGAGTTATTCTTCTTGTCAATTTAACGAAACTCCTAAATTTTCCTACTGTTGTAGATTTTGCTGTAAGTTATTACGTCGATTGTTAACTGTTTTCCATTAGTTGTTTCAAGCTTAAAAAGGTATTCGGAAAGGCTTTTTGACTCGGTAAAAATGAGGATTGAAATAAATTAAATACTACATCATTTACTCTTAGTATTAAGGGTTTTCTACATAAGTATGCACATATCAAAGTTAATTATTAAATAGTATACTTTGAAAATAAATACATTATATATAACTCTTTTACATTGAATAAAGGGGGAGTAAATCATGTTTTACGTAACGATAAATCAATTATTTTGTAGTTCATTATCATTAACCCTTATGCAAAGGTATTTTATTTTGAATAATAGGCAAGTAATGCTGGCGAATGAGCATTTCATAAGTATTATCAATTTCACACTTAACCAGTTAATAGAAACCATATTAATCATTTAGTCTAAATTAATGATTCATTACTCCCGTCGTTAAACTAATCGATCATAATTCTTATCAACTTCATTATTAAGCTTTGATCGTAACGAAAGGGTTGTATAATGCCGTTATTTGGTATAATGTTGCAATATAATTACTATGGATACGTTGTTTCAAGTACTTTGAAACTTTTACAACCTTAGTCTTATTAATTATGGCTTAGCTTATGTCTTAAATTTCTCAAACAGAAATTAAGGTATTTGACGTTAACGTCGTTAATAATATATATATAGATGAACGAATCGTTAAAGTTCGATGTTTATCTTTAGTTAAAGTCGGAATAATTTGTAATTCCAAAACTTCGAGTCTCTGATCGCATACTATTATGGTACCATGAAACTAACGGTTCTAAAGAAGAGTATATCGTTAATCTACATACCCATTATATTGAAATTTTCATTCGTTTACGTAATGTACAGGTGAATGGACTGAGGCCCGAGCTATCGCTCAAAGTAATTGGGTACTGACTATAATCCTTGATGAAGAAGAAAGGAGAAACCCCTACTAGGGAGCTGCTACAGAGCTATGGAAAGAGGAGTGACCTGGTTACGTGACGGGTGAGGGCATGCTCCCATGCGGCTTCCAAGCGGCTTTAGAGCACCGTAGGAGCATGAATAGCAACTACTAGGGCTAGATTACTAGTGACCATTAGCTCAGGCACCAGCCTATGACAGTACAAGCATAAATCGTAGATGGAAGATTTTATGCCTACGTTAAACTTACAATACTACTAGTAAATTTGGAATCAATAGAAACACGTTTCAGTTGATTGATAAAGTGGTCTGGTATATCATATTACTATTTCTTATAAGTAAATATTACGAAGTTTTCAAAATGACTGTAATAAAATAATTCATTGTAACTTAATCATTGATTATGTATACGTTAGAGAAATTTTATAGCTATTAAAGATGAACTTTCTACTAGTATCGACCCCTAAATTTACTATTAAAATAACTATCGACCGTTAACTCATTTTCCAAATCATAGACGATTACATAAAGATCTATTTTTTACCTTTGTCATCGTATCTTTAAGTGATCAGATGTAACTTTTTGTATTGCTTATCTGTGGTCTTTCTTTTAAATTCATACATTATATTCGATTTCAATATCGCAACATTTTCGTTGTTGAGATTAAAGTTGTATTTAGATAAGAATTATATAACTCCTTGTATAAAAAATCCATCAATTTTGACATTATCTATTTTCTTAAAAGATTTACCTAGTGATTTAATAATTTCTTATTTACGAAGCTTTAGTGATATAATTTAGTTATCGCTTTCTTTCATATGAATTTAAATAGTTATATAGGTTCCTCCTAGTATTTATTTCCTATCTTCATTGGATTTTTTCTTATTCTTTGAGGATCAGCCACGTCGCTATCACTTCATTGGATTCTTAATTACTTATAAAGAAGGTTTAAATGAGCTTTTTGGTTTTCTTCATGATATGCATTGATATTTGTTTTACTATAGGGTTTAACTTATGTCATATGAAATATCGTTAAACTATTGGTAGGTTTAATAATTACTTCCCGATTTACGATACATACAATTATATATAAGCTATCATATTTGGTTGTATTTCGCTACACGAGGATTTTACTTTATAACAGCAAAGTAAATTCATTGATCGTCAAAAGACAATTTCTAGTCTTTAAGTCATTATTGATGTAGCGCTCAGAAAATTCTCTCTATAGTTGTTTTATAGCCTCTTTATATGTCCGAATATTTTTATAGGCAATTTCTAACGAATGAAATTTCTTCATTCAACAGTGATATAGTCTCAAGAGTATCTATATTACCATTAGTCTGTTATGACCTAAGATATTATTCAGACCTTATATAGCTATATAAAATATAACATTTAATTTGTAAAACTTCACATTTTTAATGTAAGGATGTTATTCGTTCTTTTCAAAAGCGCGTGTGATCTTTGAATTCTTCTGGTTATTTAATAAGACTTAACAAGTACCTATCTTTATTAAATCTTCATTTTTGGCAATAATTTGATATTTCGCTATCGTTAAGGATACACTGGTGTTAAAAACGATGAAGTTTTATAAGACCCGATATATATCAATTTGCAGTATTTTAACTCCTCTTCATTGTTTTTCGCAGATAACGACTTAAAGAATTTGGTATAGTAAAACAAGTTTTCCAATTTGAAAATTTAAAAAAAAATTATTATCCAAAGTGAAAATGTTGATGAGAATACTACAATGAAAGTTTTCATTGGTATTTAAGATAAATGTAAACTTTTAAGATTTTTTGTAGTAGGTTTGACAATATTAGTCAAGCTTTTCAATAGTATGTTACGAATATCATTTCATATATTAATGCACTATATACTCAAGAACTTTATATAGCTTATTATTGGTAACGAAATCAAAGTACCGATACAATTAACGCATCTGTCACTTCGTTAAGCTTATTACTCATATATCCAAACATTATAATAAAACTGAGTATATCCAGATTGAAAAGCGAAAGAAACTCTGTGGTACTTCTCAATAAATTTATCAACGTTAACGTGAATGCTAGCCGTAGATATTACTATATACCCTTATAGATAGTATACATATACCTAGTGGCAGTGCAATATATTGCAGGATGCACTCTTGCAAGACACAAAGTGCATCATGCATAGAGCGGTCTGGAATGGTTATTCCAGATCGAATGGTAATGAGTGGAGCGGTCTTAAAGAGGTATTCCAAGGTGGTACGCTCTGGGCGAGGGCTTATAAGCTCTCACTTGTGGCGTGTACCTTTAGATACATATTTTTTCATTATCCTACTTTATATTATATATACTAATCAGACAATGACTTTTTTACCTACTTTTTTACGTAAATAAGTATTTAAGCCCTAACGACACTAATTAGTAGCTGACCCGACCGATTATAAATAACATAGGGAAAAAAGAACATATATAAGTTCAATACCTATAATAGGATTTTATATCAGTTTTAACTATTTGTGTTTTAACACTTCGTTTTTACAAAAATTACACGCCAACATATATAAAGACTATAAAAACTAATTTACTTTAAAAATGATAACTTTAATACTATATCATTAACCTTTATCTAGTTTTTTATTGACTAAAATCCCCGTTACGTTATTATTCACCCTTATTCAGCGTTGAAATATACCCAGATACTTCTTAGAAAACGTCTTATTACTTACTAGAACACGAAAGCCTAAACCACCAACTTGCGAAACCCTTTGTTCGGACCCATCCGATTTGAAATCGACAATCTATACCGTTCTCATAACACAAATGTGGTTACGAACACAATATCCAAACCGATCGTTTAATTTAAAAGCGGTTACGAATACGTCAACCAAACCACTAGACCTAGAAAAAGCGGTCACGTGCAAAACAACCAAACCGCTTACTCCACCAAAAACAGCTACGAAACGCTATTCCAGACCGATTACCAAATACCGGATTACAAAATCACACCCCCTTTACCCTACCTACTTTTCCCATGTTCGCTCTATATGTTTGAAGTTTACCTACGTTCGCCCTATATATTCTAAATTTAGTACGTATGCCGTCTTAGTATTCTTAGCCACTTATCTAATGTAACGTTAGTTAACGCTTACAAAATAAATTTAAAAAGCCCAAATGATTTATGATTACGTCTTATTTACGTATCGTTAAAAATTTCTTTCTATAAGAAAAAACTAGTAAACTCTATTCCAACCCGTCTAATAATTAAATTTTCTCTCTATTTTCCAAATTACCCTGAACTTTAAAATGCATTGAACCTTAAATTACCTTGGACTTGAAAATCTTAATATTCCTAAATCCAACTACAGTGTGAAATTAAAAATTTACGCAGCTTTGGCGAATCAAATGTTTACAGGAATTATCATCTTTAACCGCTCTGAGACACTTATAGCTATAGCCCCAAAATTTACAATATTAAAGGAAGCTAACGTTTACTTCGATCTTTTGGTCGATATATAGAAATTAAAAAAACTATAATATACGAAATTGATCTGTGCCTTTAGGATAACACTATCGACACACTAGTTTAGTACCTAAAACCCTACATAATTAACATATATATCTTAACCGTTATGTTCCGCTATTGGGAGGAGAAACCCCAAAGACATGATTTGCTAGATAATTTTCATGTAATTTTGTCGAACTTGACATTGGATATATAAAAAATAGTAAATCTTACCATTGCAAATACCTTAGGAATCCAACTACGAATTAGAGATATGAATACCCTAGGGGATAGGAATGACCGGTTTATAAACACCCTATTCGAAATAATGTAACTTATCAACATAACAGATTAAGAGCATAAAATTTATATCTAACGAAATTTATAAAAGGGAATTACCTTACGGAGTAAAATAGATTATTATTGAAACGAAGGGGACGAGGTGAAAAAGAACTTAATCCTGTACTTGTACCCCAAATAAAAAAAAAAGCCCTGAGGAAAAAAAAACGACCATAATCCTTATCTACTATATAAGTATAATACACCACTACACCGGAAAATACTGTAAAACAAAACCAAATACCAAACCACTCCCCGAATACTGGGAAAATCCCGTTCGTCTATGGTAGGAACGTCCGAAATATCGAAAAAAAACCCGCCTAGTTATAGCAGGAGCGGCCAAAACACCGAAAATAAACCACTCAACCATAGTAGAAGCAGCCGAAATATAATGAACCGCTCCAGGAAACGACGAGAGACGAGAAACGCTAATACGTGACTTATGGACCGATACCCACTAATCACGACCCTTATCGCAACCTTTTACCGTATCGCTTTCCTATTAATAGGAGAGATTCTATAAAGATTACAAACTTCGCCAGACTTTGGGATAGGAAAAAAAACTATAACGGTAAACCATACGATGTACTCGATAATGAAATACGTGTTATACTTGATATATAGAAGAAACTAAATAGTAAACTATTACAATTTTATATTTTTTTACCTGGTATATCAT
Organism: Anisogramma anomala; assembly: GCA_038502455.1. NCBI lineage: Eukaryota > Fungi > Ascomycota > Sordariomycetes > Diaporthales > Gnomoniaceae > Anisogramma > Anisogramma anomala. The sequence continues at coordinate 25,961,835 of JASMMZ010000004.1, read as the reverse complement.
CTGGGTAACTTAAAAATAATATATATATTACCTTATACTAGTGAATATATTGGTAAAATGTTATAACCGGCTAAAATCCGACTTCTATATAGAGACTAACTACAAAATTTACAATAAGAATTGGACTAATACAACTTGAAAATCCGTGAAAAACCAATAGGAAAACGCCGATAAAAACTTACACAAAATCCTAACCTCTTGATTAGCTAAGTCAAAAATGTATTAAGCAGCCTTGAAACCGAAATATAAATGGGATAAATTATTTATATAAATAAAATTGAAGACATACCACGAAAACTAGAACTTCGACCTTACACTTTTTAAACTAAAAAAAGACTTAGAAGCCTTTTATATAAGCCTTAAAACATCGCTTAAGACTTTTATACTCTGGTAAACTAGCCTCGGATTAGTATTAGTAGTCGATAAGGGTAAAATAAATAGCTAGGTAACTAAAACAAACTTCGTTAAGATTATTGACTACGTTTTGAATCGAAGATTTAAAGTATATCTAAAGTAAAACGAACGCCTAAAATATAAATATTAAGGAAAAAACTCGAGTAATAGGGGCTAATGACAATTGTTCAGAAAAAGACGAACCGTACTGCAGCTACAGTAATATTTACGAAAAAGGGTAAGGACACCAACAGGTTTATAAAAGCAATGTATCGTATACGAAAAGATCGGTTGCTAATTTACTAATTACCTCGTTTACGAGTAAATTCGGATTAAACGATAGTTTGGGGCCGATTATATATTGAAGGACCGGATAAAAACGAACATTACAATATAGATAGCCGAATGCGAAGGCATAAATAATAGATTTAATGTTTATGTAAACGAATATATATCCAGAGAAAGGGACATTAAGGGTAATGATGCTTAACTTTTAGCTCAAGACGATAAAACTGCCTAACGCATTTTAACAGACCTGTAAGACGCCCCCTTTATATACATTATAGACTTGGACTGCGTAAACAAAGTGCTCGATACCTATATGGCGTTACATTTTTTGTTTTGAAATAAATACGGAAACTAGTTTTAGGGAATTATACCTGACAATAGTATAGCTGAAATTTTAATGTCTGGAAAGTGACAATTTGAAACCTTCGTAGCGAGGTTTTCGAAGTTTTAGCTGGGCTGAATAGGAGAATACCAAAAGGTTTTGTTTAGTAAAGACAAAGCGTCATTATTCGGAATAGTCGTTGTAAATACGCGTTACGAACCGGTTAAGTTTTACGTAATGGATTTCTAAACACTATATCTTTTTTTATTATACAGTATAAATAAATTCGGAATTAAATTCATGAATACAACTAATTAACTCATCCGCGTTTCGCATAATGTATTCGTATCATTTCGGTTTAATCTCGGTTACTTATAGTTTCTCCCCGAAATAGGTATAATTAAGATTATTCACTTAACGTACCCGGAATTATGGATTTTTCACCGACTATTTAAATAACCAGTTATGAAACACCTTATACGCCTGTTTTATGCCGTAGGTCATACGGATGTAGGAAAAGACGTATTTAAAGTTATCGAAAAGTTTTGCTATAAGTACTAATTATAATTATAGGTTTCACAAAGGTTGATATTTATTCTTTAAAACGATATAGACTTTGAATACGAATGAATTGTTAATATTATGTATTTAAATAATTATCCGGTTTTTTTGCCATCGATGCGATAACATTATTTTAGGCCGTTAATGTTATACGGATTGCTTCCGCTATCAATAGTACAAACGCTTGGATCAATTATTAATTTGACGTTTATCTAAGGCCCCTCAACTAAATTATACATGACGTTAATACGGTTTTCGACTTTACCGAGTGGCGTATTAAAGCTCGGATAACTAGTAACGAGTGTAAGTAAATTTGAATACAAGCCCTATAAGGTATTGGAAAATGTAAATAGTATTAAGAACCGTTTAAAATAACGTACACGGTGTTATTGAAGTATTTAAAGGATATTAATTTTAAAGAATCTATCCTTTAAATAGTGGTTAACGCTATTAATAACACCTTTAACCTGAATGAGCTTATAATTACGCTTTTTGTTTTTGGTGTTTACCTAAGGATTTATATAAACCTCGTATTATCGTTATTTATGGTGTAAATTGCGAATGTTATAACAAAGGCCATAATAGCATTACACTCCTTACGGGTTAGGAACGACGTGTTTAAAACGTTGGCTATTAGGAATAGCCTATGTGAAACCAACGTTTTAGACCTACTATTATAATTCAAAATCTTGGTTTGGATAACGAAAGATTGATAAATTAGCTTTTAGAGGATTAGTGAAATTAAAATTCATGATATGTTCGTTGAATTACCTAATAATATAAGTTCGTTTCGTTAGATAATAATACTAAAATATTAAAGAAAGATAGAAAGCAGCGCCTGATATCATAAGATTTATAAAACCACTAACAATAAACCCCTTTAAACGACGAATCCAAACCACTCCTAAATATAACCTACCCCCTAAATCACGTATCCGACCCGCTTCTACCAGATAAAAGCGGCCCATTTATATTTACCCTACTAAAACCTCGTCGCCAAAGGCGTTTTTCCGGCCCAAAAATCTAAAAAAAGCCTTAAAACTCTTATTACAAACTCTTTCATTACGTTAAAGGAAATTATAAACCGAGAATTAAGCCTAAAGCTTCGTTATAAGGGTATTATTATCATCTTAAATGTCACTTTCGAATAATTCACTTAAATAAAGATCTCAGTTTTAATCGACCTATGCGTATTTCGTTTTAAATGTTTCGATCCGGTTATTGATAGTACCCATAGGGTGTTTCCAACCCAATTCATTTACGAGGTTAGAAACAAAACCGGAAAACTATACATAGAAAACCGTTTAATTGTGAAAAAACATGACGACGAAAGTAAAAAGAATATTATAATCTAATTTCTCACATAATAATGAGTTAGCTACCGTTTCATTTTTACGTTCGTGGCTTCACTTAATACATAACATAAATTACCTGTATAACTTCGAGACATAACATAGGTATATACTTAATTTAAGTAGCGGCTTGAACAACGGATTTACGTTGATATACTAAAAAATCTCGGGTAATATTACCTACTTCAGACGATTTTACGTTTCATAAAACCACTTTACGATTTGATTAAAACCGGTGTTTACTGGTATAATATTTACTAAAGGCATTATAAGGAACAGTTCAGGATTACTAGCTTTACCTTCAACCCGTGCTTGTTGGTATCGATAGCTCGTTCGGAGGGCTTTATACTGACAGACATATAGACGAATTACACTTTGACGTTGTGTAACGCCTTGTTTTCCACGTTTAAAAAAGGAAATTTTTGGAGGCCAGTTCAAAAGCGAAACCTAAAACGTAATTAAAAGAAAACTATATAACCGATTTCAATAACACTACCATTACTTTTCAGGACAGCGTTTTGTGCCTTATGTAAAAGGAAAAGCTGGATAAAATTATATCCATAGTCTTCAATAGCGCAAAACGGGTCGACGAATATAAATGCTAACGCTTACGTGGCGTTTAGGTCATTTTTATGGTATATCTGGAGGCGGCATTTAACCTTTCGATCATTTGCCTAATTTTCAACTGCCCCGACAGACAATGAATGAAAGGCGCTTAACAAACGCCTCTTCTGGCAAATATATAATTTAAAGCGCAGTTTCTAATTTGTATTACTATATATACGTATTATAAACTTGTTTATTTTTACTAACGGCTTTTTCATCAATGACAATAACAAAATTTATAAATGGATTTAGTCCTAATTTTCGGCAATAAAACATCGGCTAAAAACAGCTCTACGTTTTATAAAACCATTATTCATTCAAGATTTTTAAAATATAAAAGAGTTACGAAAAGAGTTTTAGCTTCGAGAATCTATAATATGGTTAAAGGTTTCGATTCAGGCATTATTATAGCCATTACGGTCCAGATGATTATTTTAAACCTTAATTTACGCCTTATATCTTTCTTTATTCATACTAAATTCTTTTCGCTTTACAAATACTTCAAAAAATCAAATAATAAGAATTAAAAAAAAATTGATAATCGATAGTAATATTTTACGCAAGTTTTATAAACGCTGTGAAATAGACGAAATGAAATAAATCCATGGTTAATCTAATTTAGCGGAAGCGATAACTAAAGTTACTTTGAACGTAATGTTGGAAACGTTTATATCGACAAATACGTTTTTTGTTAATGCGGCTGGAAAGGTTTTACGATCGTAATAGGCTACTATACCACTTTCGCCGATTTAAGGCGGTTCAAATTCCGCCATTTACCCCGTTTTCCAATTTATACCTCTGTTTAACACTATTATTTCGCGTTGTTCCTAATATTTTGCCTTTTTTTTGTTCTATATACGTCGACCCCACCCCCACCCCCCTTTTTCATTTCCCCATTTTTCTTCTTTTGCTTGGATTTACTATTTCACGCTGTTCTCAGCATATAGTTACGTTTCAAGTTACATACTTCGGCCCGATTTTTTCTTTCTATCGGGTTGAATTTAGGACTTAGAACTGCTTTTAACGTACTTTTACCCTTCATTTTACGTACTTTAGCCCTATTAAGTATTTTACTATTTATCCTACTTTGTTTCGATTTTTGATATCGTATTATTTTGAGTATATTAGCTTTTTTTGTTTTATATATTTCGAATTATATTTATTACTTATGAACGATTATATGTAAAACTATATTACATTACTATATAACGTACTATACTATAACCGGGTACGCAGGTCCGGCATAAGGGGTATTTATTTACTATCAAAGAATAACGGCGACGTCGTCGCATTCCTACCGTCTTCCCCACCGCTTTCCTCTTTTGTATCAGCTTTACCGACATTATCATTATCGACGCCATTAGCGTTATTGAGGATATGGCCTTACGCCTTACATCGTATACCTTTGGGCAAAGGCGTATGGCGGGCATTACTCTTCTTACGGCGACGTAAGATAACGTGTTAAATTCACCTACGTAGTATTTGTATAAACCCCGTTTCTAGGCGGCAACGGCGGCGGCCAACTTTCTAAACCTCTAGTTAGCGCCTATTACTAGTTAATATCAGCTTATTTTGGTTATTTGCGACCGCGATTATTTTTCGATCGCATCAAATATGTTATTTTTATTAAAGTAGGTTTTTAAAATTTAATTAAAACTTACTATAAAGCCGATGAACGCGCAATACAGCTTCGGCTTACAGCCTCAAAACCGCGAGAACGGGAGAAGTTGTTAGTCTGCTCGTAACGATGGTAACAGGCTAAAAGATCCCTTTTTCATATTATTCGCCAACGGACTTACCCGCGGCCATGGACGCGACACAAGACACATAAGGCGTATTTATCAACTGCCCGAGACTACGGACTCGAGTACGCCGTCATAAAGTTTTACGTGTTAAAAAGACTATACGGCGTACCCTAATGATATGGAATCCGAGGCGGCGAAACAAGTTCGCCTCGTATTTCTCATTCAAAAAAATAAGTTAAAAATATACAAACGACCGGATTTAAAATATACAAACCCTAGTACAGCTATGCTAAGCTATGTTTATAGAATAAAAGGGCTCTTACGGGTAATAGGGTCTTTACCTGTAAGGAGAGGGTAAGTTTTATAACCTTAAGAGTCCCCTACTCTTCCTTTTAGAGGCTGAGGA
>JASMMZ010000004.1:25900783-25956157 GCA_038502455.1 Anisogramma anomala | reverse complement strand
GGGGTAGTAGCGGTAGAAACGGAGAGAGGCAAGGTGGCGGCAGTGATAGGGCTTAGGGTAGTGATAGCGGCGACGAAAAGAAATGAGGCGGAAGCGGTAGGGTTGGGTGGGGTGGCGGCGACGGGCGGATTAACCGTTATTGACGAAATTGTATCCGATAAGAGCGGGCTGCTAATGGCGGTAGTGGCGGTTACGGCGGCGACGGCGGCGTGGCGGCGTCTTCGCGCCAGGCGGCGCCTAGCAATGTTGTTTTTACGCGGCATCTATTCGAAGAAAAGGTTAGTATATGGGTATTAGGTAAATAACCTACCTATTAGAACGGCTTAGTTGAATTAAACAAAATAAATGTTAAATTGGAATAAGAATTTGTATTAATTCGAATTACACGCCTTCAAAAGAAAAAAGAAACAAGTTATACCTATACCGATAACTATATATTCTTTTATACTAACCTAATATGTAATTGCATAATCATCACTACGCAATCACCCCTACGTAACTACCACCTATGACACCAATGAAGTTACTCGTATCAAAAACTATGAAAGGCGTTATCACTAACGATATCGCTACTAATTAGCTATATTAACCAAGGGCGAATTACATTTACCACTGAGGCTAAACCTTACTAATTCCAGCCGAATTACAATTACTATCACGGTCAAAACTTAGTAATTTAAACCTTTATAACCACATTGCTATTACGAAGACTGCTAATTTAGACCTCTTACAATTAATACTATAATAATACTATTACTACGGAAACTATTAATTTAGACCTTTGTAATTACATTGTTGCTATTGAGCTATAGGTATATAAGGAAGAAAGAAAAGATTACTTGTATTGATATTACTATATAATTTTATAGATAGTATCAATAAGCCTAGTGGAATTTTACTATATTGTAGAGTGCACTTCTGCAAAGTGTATGATAACGTATTATAATGCAGGCTGCAGTTTGACAAGACATAAAGTATATGATGCGTAGAGCGGTCTGAAATGGTCATTCCGGACCAAATGGTAATTTATGGAGCGGTCTAGAAGAGGTATTGCAGAGTGGTACGCTCTGGGAGAGGGCTTATAAGCCCTCACTTATAACGTGCACCTATGGATGCTTCTTCTTCAATTCTCTTACTGGATACTACAAATACCAATCTAACGATTACTCTTGTACTTATCTTTTCACGTGAATAAGTATTTAGACCCTACCTACACAAAGATTGAGTATTGTAACATTTTTCAGGTAAAGGTGAAATAAAGTATAAGCCTGAGGGATATGAAAGGTAATCGATCCAACAAATATACGTATTTTTTCATTTCTGGTTACGATAGTTATTTTTTAAAAAAAAATTAAAAATGACTCTGTTGACGTTCAAACGAATTATCATAGTAATGGTAATGACTTCCAGTTATACCATAATATACTACAAATACCTTCGTATTAAAAACCTTACTTCGCTAGTATCCAATATAATTCCTTAAAACGTGTACTTCATATAACTATTACGAAGATTCAATGTGTAAAAATGGTAAGAAGTTTTATTTATATTGAAGAAATGAGGGTTTTCTCTTATACAACAATATAGAAAATCATTATTAGATAGTAACTACGTTTAGTTCAAAGTAATATCTTCATTTCTATCGTTTAACTCGTCCTGTTCCTCGTAACCTGGAATTCTGTATAAGTCATTTTTTTAAAAATAATAAGATATGAAGTGAAATATATTTCCTGTTGTGTTTAACTTTTTGGAAAGAAGTTAAAACTTTACTTATAGCCGGACTTACTATAAATAAAATACTCTTTGTCATTAGTACGAGAATTTTATTTACGCTTTTTATATCTGTGGAAGACTTATTTGCATTGCAATTGTTTCTATTATTATAGTTCGGTAGATTTCAATTAGATTTTAAATACATAGATGTTCCATATTTACGGTTGATATAATATCAAATTCAAAGGTTAAAATCGTATCATTTATTGGAACCATCAACTTCAGGGAATAAATCAATTGAATAAAACATATATATCATGACAATCGTGAACAAAAACCGCAATTTGTTAAACGAAACTTTACCAGTGGTATTAAGGCGTTATAAGGTGTATTTAAACTCTTTTACGCTTGTGAAAGCCGCTCTTACTATCTTCAGAAGTGTAGCATCTCCAGAATACATCTATCTCATATCTTGTTATCACAACAACAACTTATAAAGCATTTAGCTAAGAATATTCATGAGTATATTTATTTTTTATCTTATGAGTTATTATTGTTGTTCAACATATTATAAACTAATATTTATAGTATTACATGAGGTAAACGTTGTATTGAAAATAAATCTTTATTTCGTTATAAATTTCACGAAAGGTTTGTTGTTTGGATAAAACTCTTAGGCATTAATCTTAAACGAAACCAGTTAGAATTTCAGAGAATGAAAAGTAAAAACAGACAGATTAATCATTCGTCTTCTTTCAAATGTCAAGAAATACTATCATTTTGGAGTGAATAAAACTATAAATCTTTCCGTTATACTATTTTCTATTATTTCAAAATTTAGCAACATCTTTGGGAAGTGTAGATTTGATATTAACTACCTCAATTGGCCTGGTAGATATATCGCAATAATTGTTATATTTTTACCAATATCCCTTATGTAAGATTCAAGTTTTTGGTTTTTAAAGTTACAGTAATATGGGTAGTTGGAAGTAACATAGTTTTGAAAGTAAAGTCCTGCAGTAAAACCTATAATATGCACTTGTATGTAAACGTATATTCTTGTATTTTACATAGTCACTAACAGCGAAGCTTCATCCTCATGATAATATTGAAGCCCTTGACGATCTTTCCTAATTAAGCGTTTAATAAGCCGACATCAATTCCTTGCGCCGCATTAACAACCGATATTTTTCGTGATTTTCCTCCGCTGAATTCATATTCCGTACTGATAAGGATAAGAATTGGACTACCCAATAGATAAATAGGTTCAATAAACTTTAACATAGGATTGAATGCTGGATTAATATAAAATTTGAGGTCTAGTTCCCCAAAAGGTATGTAGTAATGTTCATTAGTAGTAATTTTTTCCACTTTCAAGTCGTGAATTAAAGTATTTTGAAACAATGGAAAAATTTAAGCTGAGTCGAGAGATATATTGGTCTGGTTTCTCTTTCGGATAGAAGTCACGATTTCAGGGTCGCCAAAATCTATTCACAATCCAAACTTAACCGTTCTTGGTATTTTGTTCCACATTCCCATTATCTAGCTTATAAAGTCGTTACAAAAATATAAGAGGACCCAAATACGTTAATTATCATTTTATGATTTATTGATAATGAATTGACTAGCAAAGTTTGTCGGGAATTTCGTCATTTTATTGGTATTAACGTTTTTGAAATAGAGGTCTTTATCGTAATAATTAGAAAAAAGTTATCCAACTATCTCGATAATCTTCATTTTCGTTTTTTCCATTTCTATATTAATTTTCTCACTTACAAGTAGAAGTTAACTGATAAGGGGTGTAGATTTCATAATATGAAAACGATATAACATGGTTATTTAATGTAGTGAAAACTTGTGATTTAGGTAAGGAATTGTGTGACATTACTATTTTTTGAAACTTGACAATATTGGTATTTTCATCGAAATAACGACCTTAATGTGTTTTCTATCGTGCTTAATCAATAATCTTGTAATGTAGGAGGAAAAAATTGGTGCATTGGGTAAGCTTAAATGTTATTTGTTGTTGAAGTTGTTATTTGTTATATGGGGTCATAAGTTTAACAACTTACAATTAAAGTAAAGATTTAACCGTTTGATAGTAATAGGGGTCTTTGTAATTTGGTAATCTGTTTGCGATCATTTAAGAATTTTAGTGATTGACCTAAACACCTTTCCTGAAAACATAAAAAAATAAAAACTTTTTAGTGTTTTCGATAGAAATACTAAAGCTTACTCTAAATTCCTTTAAAAACCTCTGCAATATGAAAATTTTCCCTAGTTCATTCCGTAAAAACCGTAGAAATTTGAAAATAGGCTCTATAATAATCATTTCCCTACCTTGTAATATGATGTAAAACGTACCCCGAAAAAGTTTTTCTTTCTACCTTACTTATATCCACTTAATATGATAAGCACTGATCAATGATAATAGAACTTGAGACGTTATAATGTTCTCGATTAGAGGTGTATTCATAATAATAGTAGTATTGTAATAGTTAGGGGGTGGTTTTCTCCAAAGTTTAGTAGAATGGTAGCAGGTCTATACATTACTTTGTATGGTCAATTCCTTGGCCCTTACAACAAATTTAGTTAGTTACTCTACTGCTATTGACTTTCACTTACTATAGTCAACTTTGACAGCACTTCACTTCATTAATATTCTAATAGATAATATTAATCAATATTGCTTTGCATTTATTTCATTTTTTTTAACAATTTTCGAATGATGAAAATATAATTTTCCAAGAAGTTAACTTCCAATTTTAACTTCAACGCAATTATTCACACTAAGAAATTTCGCTGTTAACAACTTTTCCTAACGATTTTCCTTATTTCTAACAGTATCAATTTGTTAAATGAAATGCTTAGCAACAACTATACTATTGAACATTTTCCCCAATACATTCATAAATAGGCCACAAAATTGTTTATGTTGTTTCCCAATTTGTATACGATTCGTTCTTATTATCTCGAAAATTTTGCAAAATCTTTCAGATATAGCTACCACTAAAGTTACTAAATCAATCAAGCGCTCCTTCAACGAGTTTGTAAATTATGTCTAACCTTCGTAGAAAAATAAAGATCTTTAACAGAATCGTTATATAACTAGTTTGATCGCAGTAGAAAAGGATGCAATTATGCATTAAACTTGACATTTGAGCGTTGGGGTCTTTAATAAGGCCTTTGACGTGCGAAAACGAAATTTAATATAAACTAATCCGTGTACAAGGCTTTAAAATAAGATATTAACGCCTTTATCGCCCGCTTCAATAGTTTTAACTATACAAAACATCGTTTTTATACAATACGTATAGTAGCTTACGCTATATAAAATATCGTGAGCGCAGTCTCTAGCCCCCACTTAGTGTACAAGTAAATAGTTTTCGCCGTCCCTAAATAACTTTACATCCTTTCAAGCAACCACTCCCAAAGGTTTCCCTCAACGTATAACAAATTATTCTGTGAAGTTATGTGTTCGCCTTTTTTCATCATACTTGTTATGATACTCTGCTGAAATTTCCAGTTGTTACATCGGCTTTTCCTTTCACGTCAACCGTTTCTATTATACCGGCCTCTTTTCTTTCGATAGAATAAGGTGTTACCTCAGATATCGTGACTAGCCGAAACAAAACTCCGATTATTTTAACTTTGAAGGCTGTTTTGAGACCTACGTTGAGTCCATACGATATTATATTGATAAATCGCCCAAAATACCACCCCTCGTAACGAATTAGTCTTTAAAAATGCAGAGGAAGCTTATTAACAGGTTTTTATCAAGGTTATAAAAAGTTTGAACCGCAACGTCAAGAACTATACAATCTGATGTACTCTGGTTAAACGTTTACGACTGAAACCATGAGATATTAAGTCGGTAAAAAAAATTCTTACGAGATATTGAACCCATTGAAACAACTTTTTATCAAAAATTAACCCCTTGATAAGGGAATGATAATTAAGACTTTTTACCATTTCAAAGTTACCATTTCTACATGATAATAATTTAAATTAGTTGAAGTACTAAGATGTATCCATTTGATAATTTAATTTTTTTTCTAAAGAACCACCGATTATAGTTTCTAAAATAATAAGAAACGAAATTTTACGTAAGTTGTATTTATATGGTTTGATGTTCATTCATTGGCAAAAAAATAATAGATTTGCATAAACTTAACAAAGTAGATTGTTTATTGAGAATTGAATTAGAATTTTTCCACTTACATGGTAAAAATTAATGAATAAAGACGACAAATAAACGATATAAGTTTGGTTTTCTCAAGGGAGGCTATTTTCAATGATATATAAACCAAATATTTATTTTTTCGGTTTGTTACATTGATTATAGTATCTTTAGATGAAATTATATCTCTAACTAGTATGAATGGATGGCTGAATGTCTTTACTGATATTAAATTTTCTTTTCGACGTAAGTTAAATACCGTGAATTTTGGAAATAGATCACAAAATTATATTCGGTTCATTGAATATTAATTCAGAATAATATATGTTATCCACAAGAATTGGTATTAGGAAATGATAGTAACAAAGCTCTTAATTGAAGGCGTAAATAAGGCTACTTTTATTATAACTAACGCTTACCCAACTAAAAGAGGCTGTAAAACCGAGTTTTTTTATATTAATATTCGGTAGTATTTCACCAAGCCGTACTTTTATTTACGCCGACGACGTATTATTTCATAGGTCTCAGGTTCTCTAGAAACTAATTCCGCGTGATTTAAAGACGACTTAAAGGAGGCAAACCCGTGGGCGGCTAATAACAAACTTGTTTTCACCCCCAAAAAGGCTTAACTTTTGCTCATTCCTAGGCATTGGGGTCTAACTAACTTTACTAAGCGAGATAATCCCGCCACACATTTTACGGATAGTTATAGCCGCCACAGTCGTGCCTATATTGACCTATTACGTCGAGTTATAATACCAGTCGCGGGAAAAAAGCATTTGATAAACAAATCATTATGCCTTTAACTACCGCGGTAAAAGCAGTCGCCCTATTTTGAAAAGCTTCGTCTAACGTCATCACCTTTAGATATGCTGGTTTACCCTGTGGTAGAGTAACTTCAAAATATTAACGTATACGATTCTTTGACCATTTAAAATCATTAACGTTAAAAACTCTTTTATTCGACATATAATAACGTCGTTTAGAATTTTCTTCTTAAAATTACATATTAAATTCTTAAAATTTTATTGGTTAGTAAAATGGAGTTTTACCACCCCATTTACCTATTCAATCGATTGGTAAGACTTTATATGTATTTGTTAATAGGCGTTCCCTGATAGGCTTTTAGATGTTGCAATGCTATCGATTCGAATTGTGGTTGAAGTAACAGTAGTATTGCATGGTCAAGTGGTGGATGTGTCGTTCTAGGTTTGGCAGACCGCTTGCCGGTCTACAAACTAATTTATGTAACCAATTTTTTGGCCCGCGCCCTAATCTCAATTGTACACATACTATACATGACGTTACAGTCAATATAATTAACTCAAAATACAATACAATAAACTTATAGTTATCATAATCCATTTAATTAATAGTATAGTTGACTGATTAAACTACAATCAATACTGTTTAAATTCTGGCGGTTTTTTTGTTTTGTACGCGCCAATAAGCATAGTGAACCATTTATTTCCAGTAATCTTTAAAGTTCCCCCTCGGTAACAGGCCAGACCCTTGTCAATTCCGCACCTAAAATAATACTAATCATCTTCTTTCACCCCACTTTTGCGAGTTCTAACATTATAAAATCCTAGATATAAGTTTTTCGCCACAAACTTATGTAAAAATCCAACTTAACCGTACTTTTCAATTAAGTTGCTGCAGTTGATTCCCTAACAATTTTCCAGTTTGTCAAAGTAACTCTAATTCCCAATGACATTTAAATTAATTTTGTTAGGCGGCTTTATAATATAATAATAGATAAGTATAATCAACTTATTGTTATCCACAAACCTTTCTAAAGTCTCATTTTGAATCGATGTCATTATAACATTCGTTGTATCAGTGTGACCGTTACTACACGTAAATTTCTCGATTTCTCTGCTTTCGTAAACTTCGTGGAATATTATGATATCAATTTTGAAACGTTTCTCTCAAGTTATTCCCAGTTTCGAAAGGCATTCGAAGAGGTTTCTCGAGTCGGTAAAGATTACAATATGAATAAGTGGAATTTTCAGTTACTTATTAATGATATCCAGAGTTTCTTACATCGGTATGCTTATATCGAAGGCGGTTATCATGCCATCAACCTCCCAATCTAATAAGTTTTATTTAATATTCTTAAATTTGATGGAGATCAAACGAATCAGGTCTACGGTAATATCAAATAGGGGTTTTTAATAATTTAGCTTTATTATCAAGTGGTATAATAAATCCGATCTGTAACAATAAAAAGGAATCATTTATAAAAAAGCCTTTCATCATAATTGTTCATTTCGCCTTCGATAACTCAATTATTACTATTTTAATTTCATAGCGCAAGTTATAAATTTGCTCATTTACCACTCATTCAATCAATATTAATTATAGTTCGTTGATTATTAAGTTTGTATCGTAGTTAAAAATCGAAAAATATCTTTAGTCGTTATAAAGTTATAATATAGCTACTACAAACGCATTATTCTAGATACCTTTCAACATTAACAATAATAGTTTTGTAAATTGTAACTTAGTTACGGTTTTAACACTTTGAACGAAAACTAATCAACATATTAATATTATCAATATAATTTTCACGGATTAAAGATCTATTGTAATATCAATATTTGCCTTTCGCCAAAGTTGCTACTAGCTTATAGTTCCAAAACTTCAAATCTTCAATCGCGTATTGATCTGGTATCACCAAGCCAATCATTTCTACGAAAAATTTATTGTCATTTTATATACCTATTAATATCAATTTTTCTTTTGGCATGATTAGTAAATATAGGTCGTAAGTTAATGATTTTATTTATAGGATTAACTAAAATTCCAATTAGTATGTTGGGAATTAATAAACGTTCATTTTCGCAAACTCGTAAAACAGCTGAACACAGCTTATAACATTCTAACAAAAACATTCGACATAAAGGTTTTATGGTTATTTTAATAAAACGATTATTTAAAAATTAGTTGCTAATTACATATATATTGAGGTAATAAAACTGCTATTGAAAGTAAACTTACTATAAATTCTATCTAAAAAACCTGTTACTCATATAACCATCAAACGTTCGTTAATTTGGTCGATTCTTATCGAATATGTAAGAATTTAGTATTTGATATTATTACCATATCATCAATCGATCAGGCGTGTTTCATCGTACGACCTCCCCGTAATTTTTCCCTTAACCTTGTATATGATTTTAGATGAAAATATAGTGATATTTGAGTTTCAAATATTTAAGTCGCGTTCGGATGTAAATCATAAGAATCCTCGACTAAAGGAGTCCATTCATCTCAATACTATCGCTTCTTTAAAATTCCTGTTTAAAGTTTTAATGATTCCTTATACGCGGTGATTTATAATCCAGTCCTAGTTATATTTTTCTTTCTTAGTGACCCTATCATTATGATAAATCCGTCTCGATGTGTATTCCTCATCCTTAGTATTTATCATTTTTGATAGTTGGCCCCGTCGGCAACTTTGCATAAACTTATCAATTACAAGAAACTTAGGATTTTATTAACCAATTCGCTTAGCTTAAAGATGTCCATCTTGATAGTTATAGGTACTTTTCATCGATATAATTTAGGATTCGACTTGATTTATGCGAAACGATGTAAGACTTTTAGCATTTTTAAAACCTACTTTAACTTTAACAATGTTTAAAATCTTAAATATGCTATTTTATTGAACTGGCTTTCGTTATATAAGGACTTCATTTTGTAATGATGAAAGCAATATATTTATCATCAAAAGGCGGTTACTAGTATTAAAGGTATTTTTAATTTAACTCTATGTTAATTCTTTTTGTAGTTCTTCCATGGTCTTACCCTACGCCATATCTATTTTTATAACTTTGTTATTAATGAATATTTACTAGTTAAACGAGGATATAATCTAAAAACCAATAATTTTAACACTAGGAAGTTAAAGCTCATAATGTCGTTCAAGCCCTTTACCGCTATCTAAAGGTATTTCTTCTGGTTCGTAAACATTTCAATCTCTAATGTCAGGATATTATACGTATTAAAAAGTAATGCGTATACCATCTTGATTTTTCCAATGTTTTATTAGGCTTCAATAGGAACCTAATTGTATTATATTCCTATTGTTTCAATATTCGTTCGAAAATTCGCCGCCGTAAAGTTAATACCAATATCATAAACAAAAACGTTTGATATGACAAATTCCGTGTCAATTTACAGTATTGTTAATGTTTTCCACGTATTTTTTACATAGAAGTACTTAAGGAACTTATTGTTTTAAAAATTCGTCACGAAGTTTATGACCTGAAAAAAAAGTTTCCTGTCCAAAAAATATACGTTAACGAAAATTTCGCAATTGAAATCCTTATTTTTGGAATAGCAGTTAATTGAAGTACACTCAAGTTTACTATACTTACAGTTATTTCATTGTATTGAGTGAAAATTGACTGTAGTTTGTAAGATATGACTGCATTAACTACACGTCAAGTGCAATAGGTACGCAATTCAATGTGGGGAACGACCTAAAGCAGTTAGCTATACAAATTATTGTGCACACTAGCTAGCAGTCTGCCCAACTTAGAAGTAACACATTACCACACTTAATCCAATACCAGTTACCTCGACTACAGACATTCGAATCGACTACATTGCGATGATAAGGCTCCACCAGCACCTATCGTTTTTTAGTATAAACTTGAGTTTTTTAGAGGCTTAGATATAGGTTTAACAATGGTAAAAAAGCTTTTTAATAACTTTTAAAGTAAATTATTCCATATAGTTATGCTCTATGGACTTAGGGATTTCGTATAACCTATTCATTGCTAAGTAATTAAAATGAATATGTGATTAAGGTATGTGTAATATCGTTAAATTCATTACGGTAACTTTTGTTCTTGGAAAATGAAATCCAGAGTATCCCTATTTAAAGGTACGAGGAATCCTCTGGCTGTTATAAATTATTTTATAAACATTGACATTAACTTTAACACCAAGGATATTATATTTTTCAAGTAAAACAGTATGGCGATAGAAAATTTAAAATTCAAAAATTTAATCGGACTATTAAAGTTTTATATAATCGTCAATTCAAATGAAGATAGTTGTTCGCCTGGGCCGAAGCCAACTTTGGCTTTATAATAATTTTGATAATTAATTTCCGTGGTAGTAGGGGTTTTCTATTGTGGTGTCAGATATTGTAAATAGGCTTTTATTCAGTATCTTATTGACCTTATGTCTGGCATTTTACTCTGAGACGTGTGAGTTACGTAACGATGGCAAATGCCAAAGGTATATAAGGGGTTGTGTATTTAATATTGAAGACAAATGTAAGAATTTTCGCTACTTGAACTGTATAATAAGACGTAGTTAGCTATTCATTAATTATTTTTGAAAGTATTATATTTGTACCGCATAACTTGTTTCAATGTATTATGATTGTTGATCGCTTTTTTACCCTCAAAATCTATGATATAATCCAAATTTTTTTGTTCGAAAGGAAAAGGGTATTGAGTTTAATACATTACCTGTTGTTTGTAAATTTTGATCCAAAGAACAAGAATTAAGTAGAAATCAGTGTTGTTAAAATTTTTGTATCTTTTACTACTATGACGACAATAATTCTTGCAGTTAATATATCCGTTCAAATATTACTTCCGTTGATATCGTTCATATGATTATAGTTTCCAGTCCAAAGGATTTGAACCAAATCTTGAACGCTAGGGTTATCTGTAATTACGATTAATGTAATACGTTATATCTTAGTTTTTGTTATCCCAATCGAGAAAATTACTAACTTAGGGGTATAAACTACTTATGCTTAACATGCTGGATATTATAATTGTAAACGAAGATCGTAGTCAGTTAAAAAGACTTTATAATTGGTGTTTGAGCATTATAAGGCGTATCAAAACTCGTTGATACTCGTGATAGCTGTATATATCCATTTAGTAAGTATAGTTTCGTTAATATGTGTATTCCATATTTTTTTGATAATATAGAATCAACTTTTCAAGCATTTAATTAAAGATATCTATTAGCATTTCCTCCTTTTTTCCTTATCCATTATCATTGTTTACCCTGTTGTAAACTAATTTGTATGGTCCTGAGTAAATTGAACGTCGCATTCGAGATAACACTCTATATAATCGGAAATATTAAGGAAAGCCTATACATTCAATGAAAAAGTCTTGTAATAATATTTGACATAACTTATGAAAATTTTAGGTAAGAGTAAGTTAAAACGTAAGAAAAAAACCTTGATTTTCTTACAAATGTTAAAAAAAATCTTTATTGTTGTATTAAGTCAATTATATGAGTTACTTTTATATTTTTTACGTTATTTCAAATATTGACGAAATTCATAAAAAGTTTAAAGTCAATATTAACTTTTTCAATTGATTGGGAAGGAAGATCATAATGATCATCCTTATCGTCAATGATATTTTCTGCCGTTGAATCAAGTTTCGAATTTTTAGGTTTGCAATGGTTGGAGTAATTACCAGTCGCCTGACGCGAAGGGTGATATCCTATGATAAAATTTATGATAAGCTCACGTATTGAGACGAACCTATTGTAGAAATTTTCCCCTCAAAGAATTTGACTATTTTAGGGGAAATCTTAAAGGGTATAAGGAATTTGACGATTATAGTAAAGGTTTTGAGGGACTTCATAATTTTATTTCATTGATGGATAAATAATGTGAACATTAATTTCTCTTACCTTATGTGCGGCCGCCGCTTCATATACTCTACCCCCACTGAAGGCATATCTTACGTTATCGCGAAGTATTAGAGTAACAAGTAAATCAATAAGTTCCTTATTATAGGGGTGTAAAGAATTTATATTAAGAGGAAAATTAAAAATTGCACCCAACTAGATATTTAAGGGTTGAGGATTTTTGGAATTTGTATAAGTGTATTGATAATTGTCAACTAATTGTCAATACCATTTACACTCTATTACAAATATTCTGGTCGATGATCTTAGAGATAATATTAAATTTCTCGAAGGCTGCGACTATAATATTAGCTAACATACGTGTCTATATTATTCTAATTTAGGAAAGTAATTAAATGTTTTCCAGTTAATTTTTTTTTGAGGTTTTAAATCCAAAAATCTTTATCGTAATATTGAAAAAAAACCGGTTCCAAAGGCTTTAAATACCTTTAGATATGTTGAACGGGTTACTATTTTGACTTGGTAGTCTAGGCTAGAGGACTCGAGGATATAAATGCGTTGGGAGTTGGTGTTTTGGGAGTGTAAAGCTTTCGTAATTTAGCGTGAAGTCGCGCGATATAGCTTTCTTAGCCTGACTTGACGATTTTGGACGTTTTCTCTCGAAGTATTGATCTTGACGATGAACGATTTTACCATGTATGGGGAGGAGGAGAAAGTAATGTATAAGAAAAAGTTTATATAAAGGGTAAAGCTTGGTATAGAAAGTAGAGTTCAAGGTTATTTGGATTTTTTGTTTGTGGTTAAAGGCTGTGACTCAATTGTTTTGGCATTACTAATATTGGCAGTAGTATTAATTTTAACTTTTATTAACTTGGAAATGTTTGAAACTTTCATACGATTAATCTCAACGTTTTTTTTTTTTTTAAAAAAAAAGTGAGTGAATATTTTTTGGTGTTCTTAATTGAGATACCGTCACTACCACTAGATTTCCGTTTTAGATAGTCGCAATCCAAATGTATTTTCTACTTATTAATGTTTTGTATCTACGTAGTTCGTAAACCTTTTTCGCAATAATCTGTCCTCTATCCTAGGCTTACTCAAAGCGTCACCAGAAAGTATTTTTAGGTAACTTTTAATTAACTCAATAACTATTGATTTGTTTTGATAAGTATTCCTGATGGGGTTTGAGATATTGTAACGTTTTTGATTCGAATCATGGTTCAAGTAATAGTGGTACTTTGTGGTTAAGTGGTGGATGTATTTTTTTGGGCTTGATATATCGCAAGCTGGTCAACACAATGATTTTTATGGCCAATTGCTTGTCCTGTGCCTTAGTTTTAACTGGGTACATATTGTAGTTGATTTTACCATCAATACAGTCAACCCATGAAAAAATACACTCAACTTGCAGTCAGTACAATCAACTTAGTTGATAGTATAGTTGACTGAATACACTGCAATTACTATTGTTCCAGCAGTATTATCGATATTTTTACATATCTTTACTAATTTCGGAAACTTACTTCGATTCCGTCATTTTAGTTGTAAACTATCTCAGTTTAAGAAATGTTCCTCAATAGTAAACAGGAATTTTTCTTTATTTACACAGCCTATATTATTATGATTATGGTTTTTCCCCATATTTTTTTTTTAATCCTTTACGAGCGTGTAAACTAAAAAAATTGCTGTTTTAAATTTTAAGAACTGGGATATCAATTTTAACGTGAATCATATCACGGCATTTATCGACAAATCCGAATAACTTTTCGACGTGTAAGAATACGTCGGGTTCGAATATGTAATTTTCCATAATAAAAACATCATGGTAAAAAGGTTCAGCAGCTTTTACTTTATGCAAAAAATCATGAAAAGTTACTTACATTAAGTTGGATTCAATTACATTGTATATTGATATCGTCTCTATAATTTACGCCATGAAAGGCGAGCTTACTTTCTTCTTCCAATAGACTTTGAATGAATTCTATGCCGTTTTCAAAATTAACATTAACCTCGTTACTATAAAAAAAACCAGGAATATGGAAATTAATAAAAGAAAGGCTACGAATATATTCCTGAGCATAAACATAGGATTTACCCCACCCATTATCGTTAAAAACAAATACTTCGCTATACGAGTTAAATATATTCATTAATTAAAAAGAAAGTTAATTGTGAAAATTAATACGCTTGGATACAAGTTAAACTATTCTTCTGGTGTTCAGTTGGAGTAATTACGTATTAGACTCAACCTGGACTAAATTTTGGTCAATCCCGACATATAAGTCTTTTCCTATGTTTACTTTCGTTATCCCAGTTTTTCATATACTGATTTTTAGCGATAGAATACGGTTAAATGAACTTTGTATGATATGAAAGACGTTTTGAAATATGAAATATAGGCGGACTTTACGTTCGGTACGATAGAAAGAAAAGTGTTGTTTACTTGATATACTGCCTGTTCTTTTTTTTTTTTTTTTTTTGAATGTTTAAAAACTTTAGCTACCACCTTCTAGGAAACCCTACAATTAACAGGTATATACAACCTAATTCGTAAAGTCCTGTAAAACTCCGAAAGTTTCAGGGTATTTATATGTATTATAGATTGTTTTTCTAAAACAGAATAAAAACTAGAATACATTCTAAATAAACGTATGTTTGTGTCCGCCGGCAATAATAACGTTTTAGTCCCGCCACCGATATTGATATTTTACACCTACCCGACTACACGAAATACAACAACCGACTCTAAGTCTCATACCTTTAATATCTTATCCATGATCGCTACCAAAGTCTTTAAGACTACTGTTTATCCCGCTCGGTCTTACCTATAGGGTGAAGTAAAACCAGGGGACGGATTAAAGGTGGAGGCAAACCCGACGGTAAGAGGCGTGGTAAGGGAGACAACGGAGGCGGCGGGAATAGGTTTGTTTTCAATTAATCTTGTATTCCTACCGTTTCTATCGTCTTTGTTGTCATTGTTAGTACTAGTCCCGCTGGTGGTAAAGCCTTGTCGCGCCAATAACGCCGCGGCTGTAGTCTGGAGAATACCACTCTTTATCGCCGTAACAGTGGCTTAAAAGGGTCTTTATAAGTCGGTTAGGCACCAGAAGAGTGCTTTCGCGGCGATTGCGGCGTGGTAGGTAGTTAAAAATCTGGAGGCGTTAGTGTAAATATGTATATATTCGCTTTTAAGTTTGGTTATCATTATTTGTTAGCATTTACCACCCCTATATAACATTTAAATCTTCAAGAAACTTAGGAGTAATACGGGCGTATTTGATAACTCATCTTTACTTCTGAGGAAAACCGTGTTATGAGCCCAAAAACCAGAACCACAAACCAATTCAATATAAAAACATTCAAATATAACAATACTGTATAGTTTGATGTTATTATTGAAGACGTAACGTATTTTTAGCATAATAGTATATTATATAGAAGCGGGAACCTTTTTCTGCTTTTGTTTAATGCGTTAATAAAAATAATGAAATTGGCAATTTTATGATATCAACTACTTTTTAAATCAAAATAAAACTTTATTTTTTTTGAGTAATAATACAATCAAAATTTATTTTTTAAACATATCTCGATTGATATGAAGAAATAAATTCGTTTCATATTAACGAGACCAACATATTTATATAATATATATCACAAGCCGTGTTATATTTATATCCCGAAAAATTCGAAATGAGTATCGTTAGCTAATCTATATCTTTCATCGATGAAATGAAACTTAGAACGCTTTCAATTAAGTGGAGTTTTATATACATTTATTTCAATGATTAATTATTGAATTATTATAAACAGTATATTTATTATGTAAATTTTTATGTTGACATATATATCAAGATTACTACTGACTATGTTTTTAACATTTCCCCCTTTATCTTATCTTATAGGTTGCAATATATTTCATAACGGCCTATATTTTCAACGTTGATGTAATAATTGTATTCTACTCATAACAAAATAATGATTTAGTTGATAATTGCGACTTATGTTTGAGACGTTAATACCAGTTTTTTAGGCGAAAATTATTTTGGTAATTAATCAGATTACAATTTGCTGAAATCGAATTTTGATAAATTTAAACCTAATAGTTGTAATGAGTTAATACAACTGAGTGTGTGACTGTTGTAGGCTAGAATGCTGTCTTTGAATCGATGAAAAAGCGAGAATAGAAGCATGGAATAAATAGTAACATAGTTAGGCCATTAATACTTTAGTATATGCTACGGAACAGTTTCTAAGCTATAAAATAAGGCATAAGTCTTTGATGTTTACTCCTATATTCTATTTTGTCCACCACCGTTGCAAAAAAAATCATGGTACAAGCACATACTTATAAATGCCGTATAAGTAACATTGTACCTATTTGAAAATGGTACTATGGCTGTATACTCTTATGCGCCATGTTTTTTCTTTAGTAAAACGAGTTTGAAGGGGTTTGCCATAAAGCTTAACGCCGTTAGCAACCCAATTATAAAGCTTTCAATTTATGTATTAATACTCGAAACCAGAATAAAACAATTATATAACAGATTAACTCGTTTTTTATATACAATTCTACTCACCTATTAAAGGCGTCAAATTCTAATGTTAAAATCCTAGCACTTCTTTACTTTTTCTTGTTAAATAAACTAATTATTTTCGTCTAATTACGTCAACTTATCGAAAATATTAGGTTTTGAAACGTTGGTAATTATAATTTCATATATTTGGACCGCTTCATATCTATTCAATTACTTTAATTGTAAGTCGTTTATAGGTGTGTTTTTCAAAGTTTTACTAGAATAATATTTGTCCTAATAGTGATGTTATTTGTAATCCATATAAAGTCTAACTTTCTGCTATTTCTAAAGTTTGTTTCGACTTAAAATTTACACCCAATGAATATATTTATCTATAAGATTGTTCGTTTAAAAAAAACTTCAAATGATTCAAATAAAAAACAATTGTTCAATTATTTTAAATAAGAAATGCTATATATTGTATATAAGATGTTAGTAATATTTCATAGTAAAACTATTATTAAGTAGTTCAATCAATATTATTAACAATAATCAAATAATTATGTTATTGGAATATCATAGATTTTCAATTTTTGAAATCATTACTTTAATCAACGACGTATATTACCAAATAACAACATCATTATATGAATATATCTCAAATGAACTTAAATTTGCAGTTTAGGTTTTATTCGGTTTTCAAATATTAGTAAACATAAGGCTGACGAATTTTTTTTGAGTGTTCGTAAAAGTCACGAAGAAACAGATATTCAATATTTTGATTGCTTTTTTATATAGGGTATAATGTGGATATTACTATATACCCTTATTGATAGTATACATAGACTAAGTAGCAGTTTACTGTATTGCAGGGTACACTCCTTCAGGGTGCACGATAACGTATCACGCTGCAGGCTGCACTCTTGTAAGACACAAAGTGCATTATGTATGGACCGGTCTGGAATGGCTATTTCAGACCGAAGGTAATGCGTGGATTGGCCTGGAATGGTTATTTCAGGCCGAAGGCAATGCGTGAATTGGTTTGAAAGGAGTATTCTAGAGCGATACGCTTTGGGTAGAGTACTTATAAGTCCTTACCTATGGCGTATTACTCTGGAAGCTTTTTTTGGACTTATTTTAATCTTTTTCATACTAAAAATACAAATTATTTTGATTATTCTTTTAAAATACCTTGTTTTATGTGAATAGATCTTTAGACCCTATCAATATTGATTAGTAGCCGACTTAGTCGACTACAGATAGCTTAGGAAGAAGAGATAAGTATTCATTGAATACCTATAGCGGAATTTTTAACGGTACCAACTGTTTGTGCTTTAACACTCCGTTTTTACAAGAATTACATCCCGACGTGTATAAAGACTATAAAAACTAAGTGACTTGAAGAAGGAAAACTTTAACACAATATTATTAACCCTTGTTTGGCGCTTTATTTGTTAAAAGCCTCGTTACACTATTATTAACCCCTGTTTGGCGTTTTAATGTACACAGGTACTTTTGGAGAGCTTCCTATTACGTATCATGCCACGTAAGTTAAATTACTAAGTTTTGCAGAACCCTTAACTGGGACTTACCGGATACCAGACTACGTAAGTTTAAAATACTAACATTCAGAACCCTTTACTGGGACTTACCGGATACCAGGCTACTAAAGCTACGATTGGTTGTATATAAATAAGTAACACAATCTCCTTAATCAATAGGTTATATATTAAGTAAATAACCGATCCATTTACCAAGTTTTGCTATAATACGTTAATAAAGATAGATTACTGTACCCTGGAGTATATAATAAGTCGATATTTCCCTTGCGTTGCCTAATTTCCTATAACCGCCTTATTTGTTTTAAGTTTACCTATGTTCGCCCTATTTGTTTTTAGTCCGGTACCTGTAACGAGTTTTTTTAGTCGTTTAGCTAGTATGGCGTTATCAACGTCAATAATAACTAATTTGGGATGATTAACCAGTTTGTGGCGTTAGTAAGCACTATTTTAATTATATTGATTACTTTATTCGCTTTATGCTCGCTAGAATACTCTAAACTTTGGATATACCTAGATATATTACGAGATTAGGGGACATGAGCATATCACTGAAACGCCTTAAGATAATCGTAACTGTGGCCCCGAATCTAATAATACTAGAGGAGGCTAGTATTTCCTTTGACATCCTTGTTAAATATATGGTAATTAGACAGGATATGATATAGAAGATCGATTTGCCTTTGTGATAATACTATCGATTTACCATTTAAGGAATTAGAACCCTATATCATAAATACATACATCTTAGCCATTATATACTGTTACTAGGAGCAGCGAATATAAAGACCTGACTTACTAGACGAAACCCAAGGACCTGACTTACTAGATTAATTTCATGAAATTTTTTCGGTTTGAACGTTGGATATGTAGTATAGAGTAAACCTTACCATTGTTAAAGCCTTATAAATTTACCTAAGAATAAGAGGAATTAATACCTTAGGCGGTAAAAATGGGCCTTTTGTAAAGACTTCATTCGAAATGATATAATTACCGACGGATTAGATTGAGAGGGAAAAGATTTGTGGCTTATGGACTTTGTAAAAAAAAAAAAAAAAAAACCTTACGAAATAAAAGAGGCTGATGTTGGAATGAGGGGAATTACATGTAAAACAACATAGCCTTATATTCTAGATTAGGAGCGGGGCTTACGAAAAAAGATAAACGTTTACAATCTTCATTTAATTTATAAGTATAATACACCCCTACACCGACCTATATCATGGAGTAAAACCAAACATTAAACCACTCCTTAAAAATAGAAAATAACCCGACTGGTTATGATGGAGTCGGCCGGAGCGTAAAGAACAAACCGACAGGCTATAATGAAGTTAGCCGGAACGTAGAAAGTAACCCGACCGGCTGTGACAGAGTTACCTGAAACGGACAGAATGACCCGTACCGGGAATTGACAATCGGCTAGAATACAAAAAATAACCTAACTCAGGAAATAAAAAGTAACGTAAATCGATAATTCGTGTTATACGAACCAATACATTTAAACCACGACCCCTACTGCGACCTCCTACCATATCGTTTCCCTACGGATAAAAGCGACCTTACGAAGTTAACTAACTTTGCCAGATTATAAAATAGGGATAACAATTATAGCGGCGAGCCGTACAACGTATTAGATAATAAAATACGCGTTATATTTAATACATATAAGAGACTAGATATTAAGTTATTACAATTTTACGGTATTTTACACGGAATACTTTCCGGATAGGTCAAAATGCTATCTCCGCTAAACTTTACTAATCCTAATTGAACTTACTAATTTGGATCTTTTGCGATTAATACAATAAATAAAATTGTCACTACGGAAATTTTTTATTTAGATCTTTTGCGATTAATATGGTAATAAAACTATTACTACAAAAACTGCTAATTTGGACCTATTGCAATTAATATTACAAACAATACTGTTATCACTGAGTTATAGGTACGAAGTATATAAGGAAGAAAGAAAAGTTTACCTATGTGGATATTACTATATACCCTTATAGATAGTATATATAAACCAAGTAGCAGTACACTGTATTATAGAAGACACTCCTGCAGGGTGTACGATAACATGTCACGTTATAGGTTGCACTTTTGTAAGACGTAAAGTGTATTATGTATGAACCGGTTTGGAATGGCTATTTCAGACCGACGGCAATGCTTTGATCGGCCCGAAATGGTTATTTCAGGCCGACGGCAATACGTGGATCGATCTGGAAGGAGTATTCCAAAGTGATACGCTCTATGTGGAGGACTTATAAGTTCTCACTTGTAGCGTACACCTCTGGATGCTTCTTCTTGACCTATCTTCATCTTTTTTATACTACAAATACCAATCATCTTAATTACTCTTCTAAAACACCTTGTTTCACGTGAACAGGTTTTTAGACCCTACGGACATATAAAAAGAATTTTAAATTGTGTAATGTTATTAGTAAACGTTGAATTCACTATCGTAAAGTTTACTCTTTATGTTGATTTGCTGCATATCGAAGTTAATACAACCTTTTAGTTCTTTAATTTTGTTAAATAATTTGATATTGTCACTAAAGATCGTAAAAAGTCGCCACTTGTAAGCTAGGAGGAAACAACGATAAAACAAATACTAATGCGATAATACAATTCAATGTTATGTATCAACATAAAAAAAGGAATCAATTTCAATTTAATAAGCTAATACAACTAGATATAGGACAGTTGTAGGTTAAAACGCTGTCTTTTGATTGGTCATGTCAAGACAGTAGGAACATGGAACGAGCGGCTATATAACTGGGCCGTTTTTACTATATACATGCTTCGGACCAGTTTCCAAGCTACGCCATCAAACACAAGCTTGTCATGTACCTCCAGAATTTGTCTCGATTTTGATAAATAGTATGCAATTGATTACTTGGTTACAAAATATGCAGGTTTTTCTTTCTCGACGCGAAATTATAGCATTTAATTCAAACGGATTGGAGAACAAGTAAAAGCTGGTAATATAGAGTTAATGGAGGTAATATCGTATTAAAAAGAACGCAAACAGATTAATTCAACTAAAAACCAATGAAAATGCTAATATATTTATTGGTGAAATCAGAATGAAAAAATGATAGGAATTTATCAATTTCTCATTTAACTCACCATTTTATTCAACTGTTTAAAACTATTACTTTGATTCTTAATTCTATGGGTTTAACTCAATAAATATTCTTCAACAACAGTAAACAAAGCATGCAAAAAACTATTGTACAACTCCCCTTTAAATAGAAACAAGGACTTCATACTACTTATTTAATATATTATTTAGCTTTTGATATGTAATGGGTGTACCTTCGTGGCAGTTAATGGCGTAAGCAATACTCGGGCCCACATAAGCCTTATACTGATAACTTGAAGTACGTACCGTTACGTAGGCGATTACACAACTTCTTAGACATTATAAGACCTCTTGTATGCCCCACATTACGTTCCAAGCTGTTTATCTGCAGCCATGTCTCCCCTTATCTGAAGACCCCCCAAATATTGTGCAGGTCCTCCAAGTTCGTACGTACCCCTCCCCAGGATCCAGCCCGCAGGCCCCCCATTGCCGATTCATATTCAGGTAGCCCCAATCCCACAAGTTCTCGAAGTGTCCCGAATGCACCGCCGTCACATCGCTGCCAGGCCCTGACATGTTGACATGGAACGGGTGCCACTGCTGCTGCTGCTGCTGCTGCTGCTGCTGCTGCTGCTGCTGCTGCTGCTGCTGCTGCTGCTGCTGCTACATGTGTGGCTTCTGGACCAGGCTCCGCGGACGCAAGCCGGAGGAGCCGAGGGTGTTGGAGCCGGGCTCCATGCTGTTGTCGCCTGAGAAGCCGGGCGCCAAAGCCGGCATGCCTGCGGGGCTGAACTGGTCGCCCGGCCCATGGTCGTCTTGCGCGAAGGAGCGCAGCCTCAGCCCCAGCACCCGGGCCCCCCTCTGACACCGAGAGCAGGCCCGAGCGGGGGGTGGAGCTGCTGGTGGTTCGTACCTCGCTGTGGTGGCCGCAGAGTCTCCGGAGCGGGATGCTGCTTCCGGAGCCGTGATGCCAGACGGCATTTGGGCTCAGATGAGGCACTTTCCTGGCCTGACAGTGATTGCAAGGCCGTTCTCGATTGCACTGAGACATCGTAGCGTTCGCCCCCGTCCACGACTGGTGATCACGGAGGTAGCATGACGGGGACAGGAACGTAGGACCTCAGCAGGATGCAGGTGGCGTACCTTCTGCTTTCGCCGCTGGCATTCCCCACAGGCGGTCGGTGGCCGGCTGGTCTTGTTCAGCTTCACGGTCACACTGGCACTCCTCTTGCCCTTGGTGATGGAGGAACCAAGAACGAAAGGCTCACCTTGACGGTATCTGGGTGTGCAGTGTCCATGAATAAGTGAATGCCAGTTCAGCCCGCCAACTAACTATATACAGATCTCGCCATGCGCAGCATTTCAACTATATATTTATATATTTATATACACAACCAAGCTTGCATACAACGACCGATGTGGGTCTGTGCAGCCCCACATATACAGCGGATGGACTCTCAGTCATCAAGAGAAGAGTCACAAGACGTCCCCGCAGCTTCTCCCTGCCCTCCACGGCCCACCATCCACCATTACTCGTGCACGCCCTGACCCACGCAGTAAGGAATTGGGTAGATGCTGTTGTTGCACATGACGATCGGACCCTTCACCCACGACAGGTCCCCGTATTTGGCCGACGTGTGCATTTTGAACACAAATGGGTCCTTTCTGGGTGATTTGGTACAGCCGGTCAGGGAGTTTCCCGACTTCTGGTGCACGTAGGGGTTGCTGACCACAAGGCCATGTTGACCGCTGGGCACGTAGAAGAGGAATGTCTCCGTCTCGGACGTCGTCCAGATCATCCCTTTGGAAACGGACACGGAAATGGAGAGGACTTTCGTGATGGTCGCCCCGACTTCCGAGGTAAACTAACAGGGCCGCGTCAGCTCCAGGGGCACGTTCCAGTGCAGCCTGCCTGTCTTGTCAAGAGAGAGACGTACTGTGAGAATGTCCGAAACAGAGTAGCCTTTTGAAATCGAAATCATGGCCATGGTTGATCCAGTGTTTGCAACGACCGGGGACATTGGGACGTCCGTGTCTTGGATGGTGGTGTCTTGGAGAAGCTGGATCTCGGTGCTCTTCTCGCATCCCGATGCCACTTCCTCCGGCCGCAGAACTGGTGGACGAATGCCAAGTCCAATGTCACGGGTCTTGCGTTGCCTCACCAGCATCTTGTCCTGTTCGATTCTGTAGTCCCACCGCTTCATCACCTGGTGGGTTCCGTCTTCCCGAAGAAACAGCATGTCGTCGGGGCCGAGAATTCTAGGGGTCGGTTTGGCCTGGCTGGCGCCGAGGAGTGCCAGCATGGAGCATGTTGAGAACAGCATTCTGATGATGCACGGTTGCGCGTTGTGGAAGTCTTGGTCAGATTGGTGGGTGTGTGTGAGTGTGTGGGTGTGGGTGTGCACAGTGGGTATATCTCAATGAGAACGCCGCATGAAATTGCCAACTTCAACGTAAGACGGCCAGTTGTGCATTCGAGATTCGGATAGTTGACTTACAGAACGACGACGAGCTCAACAAAGAGGTTGTCCTTGCCTATTTATGACCGCTGGAGAGCCCACTGACAGGATCGATGACAGGCGCCCACAAAGCTGTCCAGCCACCCTCCCACCACCACCCCGGCCGCCCAATTCCTCCGAGTTGAATTGTCATGTGCAAAGGTAGGCGAATTGGGAGTCCACGGTGCATTATTCACATCCCAGGTCGTTGACCTGGCTGCCTCCAGTCGAATCCCGAGTCAGTAGTCAGTCGCCCCGCCTTATGGGAGGCTTGCACGCACACGACTGGCTGGTTCATCCACTCGCCCCCGGGAAAACCTGGGGAAACAGCTCGAGCACATTGTGGGGAAGTCACCAAAATAGCCCTGGAGCCCTGGTCGCCTTCCCCGTGATCATCAGCCTCGATCGGTGATGGCTGGCTCGCTCCCAACCGGGCCAGCGCTGCGGGGAATGGAGGCCCCAGGTGGTCATACAGGGTCCCAGTACGCATCAACGGTCCGTCCGATGTCTACCTGAACACCGATATGTGTCTGTAGTGCGCAGGTGGGCCGTGGCATACGTATAGGCGTTTCCACGATCGTCCAAACAAACTACGTCTGTGTTCCCCAGTCGAGCGCTGTCTCTCTTGTTTTCCTAGACACAGGTGACAGCGGGGAACGAAGATGTTGGCGGAGATCTTGGCGAAGATCTTCGCGAAGGGTCTGGGGTTTTTACCCCAGAGCTTGGGAGAAACGGATGGAAGGTTCCGCCCATGCTGCGACTCCCCATACTAGTAGTACCGGTACTATAGATGGCGTCCCCACCGACCTGAGACAGCTGCGAAGGTTTCGCTAGCTGCTGCTTGTCCCCGTACACTGAACAGGGTGACCATGAATAAAGCCCAACCTCGGGATAAAAAATGACAAACAAGACAGACACAAGACGAAGAGCGCGGGGTCTAGTTGTAAACATAGGTACTGGTAGGTGGTGATGGGGCAGAGTATAGCCACTACTATCTAGTAGCTGCGCTGCCTCTCCAGAGCTGTTGCCCAGCAGGTTTGCTGTGTACGTAGATCAGACAATTGCCTACATCGCACCGATTTACTATTTTCGCCGCGATTCAAAGCGGAGTGCAGATGTGTGTGCCTCTCGAAGGCTTGCCAGCCTGTCAATTCTAAGTTCTCAATAGGCAGAAATATGATTGGTGTTGATAGGCCGGGCCTGATAGGCCTTTAGACGTTGCAACGTTGTCAATTCGAATCGTGGTCGACGTAACAGAAGTATTGCGTGGTCAAGTAGTGGATGTATTGCTCTAGGATTGACAAACCGCTAGCCGGTCTGCACACTAATTTATATAGCCAATTGCTTGGCCCGTGCCCTAATCTAAATCAGGCACATACTAAGCTTCACTTTACAGTTAATACGGTTAACTCACAAAATATTACATTTAACTTATAATTATAATAGTTAACTCACGTTAATCGACTACATTACAATTACTACTGTTTTAACACTGGCGGCTTTTTGTTTTATACGTATACGCATGTATAGTCGACTATCTATTTCTATAACCACACAATTG
Source organism: Anisogramma anomala (assembly GCA_038502455.1). Taxonomy (NCBI): domain Eukaryota; kingdom Fungi; phylum Ascomycota; class Sordariomycetes; order Diaporthales; family Gnomoniaceae; genus Anisogramma; species Anisogramma anomala. The sequence continues at coordinate 25,930,402 of JASMMZ010000004.1, read as the reverse complement.
TCTCCTCATTCACTAGTCAGACCCCTGTCAATTCCGCAGCTCAATTAACTCTAATTACCCCATAATTCTGAATTCCGACTTTATTAACTCCTACATACAAATCTTTCACTACAAAACTGATACAACCTGTTAACTTATCCATACTATTGAAAAATATCGCTAGCTTGAATTTCCTAACAGTCTTTTAGTTGGCCAAGGTACCCCTATTTCCTTCTCTTTTTGTCGGCACGCAATTTGATCTTGCTAAGTAGCCTCTTAACGAAACCTTCAATATGAATAATCAACTTATTGGTATCTATAAACCCCTTCAAAGCTTTATTTAGTATCGATTTCGTTATGGTATTCGCTAGCAGTTTTTACTATACCGGTCGTATAAGCTGTTACCCCTTTTATTATACGTCTTTGTTGTCTCCTTCTTCTAGGTTCGTCTTTTTCTAAAACTTTTTTATTACTCTGTACTGTGTAACCTGTTTCTCATCTTAAAAACCATAAATTAAACCAATTTTCCAAAACGTTGAACAGTTTTTACGATAAATAATTGTTTTTACCATTAATTCAACTGAACTCTTCAATTTCACTGTCTTTAAAAGCTTTACAACATTTCATTATATTAATTATATAACGTGTTTTGTTGGTTTTTCCTAGTTTCGGAAAGTATTCGAACAAGATTTTCGAGTTAACTTAAATTACAACCGGAATAGGTAAAATTCTCAATCATTTGATAACAATATTTCGAGTTTTCTATATCGCAATATCTACATCGAAGCCGTCTATCATTGCGTAAACATCCGAGTTTAATTTTTTTGGTATAATCTTCTTATGTTCAATAAAGGTTTAAAAAATCAAGCTTCTAATAATTTCGAATTGTTATTTGTGTATATTTATTTCCTTAACGATTGTTATAAGACATGTTTTTCATAACGATAAGGCGGTATTACTCATAAAAAAGCTGTTTGTAAAGATTATGCATTTAGTGTTTGACAAGTCCATCTGAATTATATTGATCTCTTGATCTAGGTCTTCATCTAGTAATCCAACCATTTATTTAAACCATTTTCATCTTCATCAATTAGGTTCTAAGTTTATACCGCAATAAAAAGATTGTAAAAAGCGTTCGGTTGATATGAAGTCGTGATATAGCTACCACGAACGCATTGTTCCAGATACCTTTAAGTTTTAACTATGTGAATCTGGTTAATGATAGCAAAATTAGATCTATAACTCGTTGAAAGAAATATAAAATAAATATAAACATCGTTAACACTATGTATATGGATGAGCAATCGGTTGAAATTTCAATATTGACCCTCTACCAAAATGATAACCAACATATTTTTTCAGATCTTCAAATCCTTCAACACCTGTTATTCCAAAAATATAAAACTAGTGATTCCGACAAGGGCTCTATCATTAATTTATATACCTCTTAAGCTTATTTTCTTTTACATGATTAATAAACATAAATTATAAGTCAAAGCTTTAATATTAAGCCTTAATTTAAAGTACAATTAATTGATTAGAAACCAATAATCGTTTGCTTTCTCCAATCCTTATAATGATTTAACGTATCGCATAGCCATATTTAGAGGATAAATATTACAAAGTTTCTGTGATAATTCTATTGAAACGATTTGTTAAAAATGAATTAGTAACAATATTTATGTTTAAGTAATATTACAATTATGAAGGGTAACGTTCTATGAGTATTAACTAGAAAACTTATTACCAATTCAACTACCTAACGTTAGCTAATTTTCTGAATCGTTGGTGATTACGTAAATGTTGAGTTTTTCTCCTTGTCATCGTATTCTTAAATGATTAGCCGTAACTTTTTATTAAGTTTTCTCATGGTTTTATCTTGGATTTCGTTTACAATTTTCGACTAAAAATTTTTAACATTGAGATCTTAAAGATTAAAACCGTGTTTAGGTATTTTTTTAATAAAAAATAGGTTAACCCTATTAATTTCCGATAGGATTAACTAAAGTTTTGATAAGTTTTTATGTACGAAGTTGGACAACCAAGTGTGAATTATAATTTTCTCCTTCTTGATTTGAACAATATTTCAAGTTCAACCCAGTATATATTCCTCGTTCTTCATGTTTTCCCTCTTTAATAGTTGTCTTTGTCGTTGGCGTTTCATTATTTTATTGATTATAACAGGAAAAGAACTGTGTTAATTCATTCGTTTAGTTTGTGAATATTTATCATTATTGTTATCATTAACTTCAGTCGCCTTAATATAATGGTTTATCCTAACTTTGAAAAACGTCGCGAAACTACTAGTTGTTTTAATAACTACTTTAAAGTTAGCGATGCTGAAAATATGAAATATATCATTTCATTTACGTAGTTCTCGCTATATAAGGAATTCGAGTCATGAAAGCAAGAATAAAAAATAAATTGTCATAAGACGGTTCATGATATTAAAGACATTATTCATTTAACGCCGTATCGATTCCTTCCGTAATTTCTTTAAGGATTTTCTCTACGCCACAGCCCTTTTTATTTGTACTTATTATTAGCGGATATCTACTAGTTGGACGATAATATGATTTAAAAACCAGTTACATTGGCACTAGGCTATTAAAACCCAAGATATTTTTTAGGCTATTTACCACTATTCAAAATGATGCTTTTTGGTTTATAAAACTTTCAATTTCTAATACAAAGATATTATACGCCCTAAAAAGTAATATGTTTACCCTTGTGACCTTTATAATAATCTAATGAACTTGAATAAATACCTATCAATACTAAATTCACATTATCTCAACATCTGTTTGAAATTTAGCCGTTGTAAAATTGGTATCCACATTGTAAATAATGAATTTCAATAAGTCCAAATATGTATCTATGGACAAAACTTTTAATATTTCCAACGTATTCTATTACAAAAGAGATTGAAGGAACTTGGAGTTATAGAAAAAGGTAACAAAGTTCATAATACTAAGAATAAGTTCATGATTCAAATAAAACACGTTCATGAACAATTCTCAATATAAATTATTATCTTATTTCATTTTCCATTTCAATTTTTGAGACGCTTGACTATATGTTTGACAATAATAATGACGATATTCAATAACTTATAAAACAAAATATTTTACGTCTTTTTACCCTACTAACTTCAAGATTTTATGTAACCTATTAACAGTTTAAAATTCAAACTCCGATACAATTAATGTATCTCCAATTCCTTCAAATTTAATACTATTGCGTCTAGCCTTTAAAGGTAGAACTAAAAGTGTCATCACTTGAAGGCGAAAGGAAAATTTGGGACATTTTTAACCAGTTAATTAGCATTGAGGTCTACGTCAATACCGAGGAGTTTCATTTATTTGAAATAAATGAGAAACGAGGGAAAGAACTTAATGACATGAAATGTAATCGGCCTAACAACTATTTATATAACCGTTAATTCTAATAACGATAGTTTTTTACTTGGGCCAAAGCTAACTTTAGCTTTACTAGTACTTCGCGATTAATCTACATGGTAATAATTATTTCTGTCGCAATACTCAATACTATGTATAACCTTATATTAAATACCTTACTGCCGTTTTATTTGATATTATACCTTAAAAGATATTGTTTCCATAATGACTACAAAAGTTAAAATTGTGTAAACGGTGATGTATTTAATCTTTGATGTAAATGTAGGGGTTTTCTTCATCTAAAAATTACAAAAATACTTGGTCGGCTAGTTAATAGAACGTTCTGGGACCATTATTTCAATGCTACATTACTTGCTTTGGTGTATCAACATCGTCAATAGCCTTGGTATATTCATAATCTATAATATGATCTATACAGTATTACACGAAATCAATAGTGTGATAAATGTAATACATTATTTACTATTTACTATAATTAACCGAAAGATGGTTAGTTAATCAATAATCGGGGTTAATACAAATCTAATTTCATTTTTTACTATCACAATAATAAGTTTTACGGATAATTAATCTGTTTCAATATTATTTTTATAACCAACGCCAATGAAAATATGGCCTAACATCCGATATCCTTCAACCAGATTTTGCACGTTAGGGGCTCCCGTACTTACGGTTAATGTAATACGTTATCGTACGATTTTTGTTACCCTAGTCGTGAATATTGACAATTTTAGGGTACATATTAATTAAATTTATCATATGGGCTATCAAAATTGTAAACCATGACTACAAGTAACTCGAAAGTCCTTAACAAGTAATATCTTAAAGTTATAAAGCTTATTTAAACTCGTTTATTCTTGTAATATCTACATGTACCTACTCGTTGAGTATAGTTTCGCCAATGTAGGCTTTCCCATCATATGCTAATATAATATGAATTTGTTTAACATCTGGTTAAGAATATAAATTGGTATTTCCTCCTTTTTTCCTAAATCATCAACGTCTCCTACCTCGTTGTAACCCAATTCATATAGTATTACGAAAAGATAACTTTATATTCTTAATAACTTTCCAAATTATCGTAAATGTTCTGAAAGGTGTTTTTCATCGTTAGAAACATGAAGTAATGATTTTGGGCGTAATATTCTAGAATTCTAGGGAACAGTAATTGAGAACTTGAAAAGAGAAACTCTATTCACTTATATATATTCAGGAAGGGTACTATGTTTATATTAAGTATATTGTAAACCTTAACGGTATATACATCAATGTTATTCCGAATTTTAGCGGAGTCTGATAAAAGATTATGATGCATATTAATTATTTTGACTCATTTGGTGGGAAATTTACGATAATTTTCCTAGTCGTTGATAGTATTGCCTAATACTTAAAAATCGCGATGCTAAGTTTAGTTACTAGTCGCATAGTATAAGGGGTAAAGTCCTATGATAAATGCCTCTGATGGACTTACACAAGTAAATATACCAGTCGTTCGAAACTTAAAATTTTATGATTTTGTGAAAACACTGAGGTGATTTGAAAAACTTGATGATTATAGGAAAACCTACGAGAAACTTAATGGTAATGTTTAATTAACTGATAAATAATGTTAATATTAATTCCTTCTATCACTTTTTCAATTATTACCTCACTCGTTCTACTACTTCTTAACGGATAATACGCACCATCACTTGCAAGGACGAAAGTACCGAAAAAATTAACAAATTTATCACTGTTAACGTGTAAAACATTGGCGCCAGTAAGGTCAAATGTTTAACTCAACTCGGAATTAAGAGTTCATAGCTCTATGAAATATATATAAGGACTTTAATTGTGTTAAGACCTTTTTCTTTCTTTTGTAATTTTATAGATGGAAGATCTCAAAGGCATTTATTAAAATAGGCCAGTTCGTGAAAAATCTAAACCAAACAATTAGAGTGTTTCCTGGAATATAAATCTTTCAGCGGTAAAACTTTACCTTCAACTTTAACTTAATCTCTTTATGAATCTTCTTCTACATATCAATTATCTAATCGTTAAGGTACTCAAAAAGAATTTGGAAACAAGAGTATTATGGTCAAAGTTTTTACTACGCTCTTAATTAAGGATATGATCACCAACGAAATTACTTGAATACTTTTTTTATAGGCTTGTCCCTAGGCTAGTATTTGCCAGAGATCTAGCTCTAGCAGTTACCATAATCCTACAATGCTCCTAAGCTACTCCTAAGCATACCTCTGCCACATTATTAGTTACGTAACTTAATTACACCTCTTCATTAACTCTATAACAGATTTTTAGTAGGGTCTTTTTTTTTAGGATAATAAATATTAACCGACCACTATAAGCAATATATTTAACCTATTCCATTTTTTATATTATAATTGATGTTTCATTCACAATGATATCGTAGCTATTTCTACCCGTTTGTAGCTTATATCTATGTCATCTTACCTTTCCAACTTAAACACCTAGATTTTGAAATAGTTTCTTGATGCGCGTGTAAGAAACTAGGTTTGAAACATCCTAACAACGCAATACGCACAATGAACTGCTTTATACGAACGATTTACTGAAAATTTACAAACAAAATTCGGGAAGATGAATAAAACCTTTTAAGAAGACATTTTGCGTATGAAACGATAAAACGTCCGCATACTAGCTATTTTTATCAGTATAATACGGCAATTTGAAGTTGTTAATATTGCGTAAATATCTTTTGAATAACCCTTTACCGGAATAAAAACCATTTTTATCCTACTTATAAACGATGTTAACGTGATGATTACGTTTCTTTTTACCAAAGATTTCACCGAATCTCCTGATGACTACGAAAAAGCCTCGTATTCCTCTAATTTAAATTATCAAGTGAATAATGAACCCGATAATGTTGGTCTTTCATATATAAAACATAAGCCTTTCAATTAACCGGTTAAGGTTTCCTGTGTTTAAATAAGTTTTGTTAGTAAAAAACGCTTTAATATTAAATCAAGTGCGTATAATCGATTGTTTATTAGTATAAAAAATTATCTTTACGCGATTTTCAATTTATCGAAAGAATTTGTAAAACCTTTTATAAAAAAGTATTATGCACGCAACTATCACAACGGTAATAACAACTCCAATTCTTTTATAACATTATTTTGCGCGCATTATTTTAATACAAACGCGTCAAAAGTAATTATTGCTCGTCTTATGAACTTAAAATAGGAAATCCGTATCATTTTCAAGTATTTTGAACGTTGCTAATGTCTTTTTTTTTCGACGTTTGCGATATGATCTGTAATTTTACACTTAATTGGCTATTCTCGAAAAAAAATACTTATGATACCTTGCCTCATATGATATGACCCCTCGATATATCCGAAAAATATAATTCATAGGTCACCAGTATTCAATCAATTGATAAAAAATTATTAACTTAGTATTTAATATGATAGCGTTAAACATATTTGTAATATTATTAACAGCGATATTATTTGCGATGAATTAACTGTAGTACTACATCCCTAAGTAACAATCGGGTGAATATTACAGAAACTGGCGTTAATTAAATTCAAATCTTTACTATATAAAATATTATTTGCGTTAATTGAATTAAAATTTTACATTGTAAAAACCTTAGTTTATAGTTGAAATACAGTGAAAACAGTACTTGGATTCGAATCTACCTTTTAGATTGTGTTTAAAGTCCGAATAGCGTTGATACTAAGACTAAAACAGATATTCAATTTATTGTTACGAATGACCTTATCGACACTCACAAATAAAAACCGTATTATTTTTATATAACTACGTATAAGAGCTGAAGGAATTTCAATTCGAAAATATAATGAACATATATCTTTTTAAAAAGCTTTCTATTCAAAATTAATTCATTTTAAATTTTATTTAATGTTCATTGCTTAAATGAATAGAGGTTTTAATATTATAAGGTTGGTAATAAGGAATCAATCCGCTCATTATAACAACTTCATGTATTTACGCCCTCTCAATAACTTAATAAAACTACTCGCTTCATTCTTAATAAAAAACCATAATTGATATTTATTATAACCGAATGAAATCACAATCTAGAAAAATAAGCATATTCTATTTAAGAATATATCATTTCTTAATTGAAACATTACCTTAGCTAAAGTAAACACTTTATACAATGTGAATAGGTGTTTTCAATTATTAGGAAATATAGATCACGTCTGGTATTAATAGGTATGTGGAAAGAGGATTTCAAGCCAATATAAAAGTTAAAAAAAGTTATCAATGCCATTATTTTTCAAGTTTCAGTCTATCTAATTCGTAAAACCTAAAACGTTTTTGCGCATCTTCCTTCTATTATTATTGAAGATTAAAAAATCTTAATCTTTGAGGCTATATTTTATTATTAACTATAAACTTCAAGATATCTTTCAGACGTCTTTATATTTATTCGACAAAACCCTAAAAAACAAACTTACTTTCCACCGTTTTGAATTGAATAAGAAAATTAGTTTTAAAACGATAATCTAAACCAACTTTAAATATGTTTTTATAACTTGTTATACAGAATCTCAAGGAAAAAGCTTTGGATGTGGTGGGAAATATTCATTTAATCGTTAAACGAAGGTTCTATTGACACGAATATATTTTCAATGGGGTTTTCCATACTTTTGGTTCAAAAACCCGGAAATAGCCTACATTATCCTATAGATTACCATCGGTTTCGGTTTAACATTATTATCACAACCGATTGATACCAGATTTTTTTTTAAAAAAAGAAAACGCTTGCGAATGTTTCACTAGTCAAGTGGTTTATAGAACCAAATGTTAAATTTATTTTATATAAACTTCATATTAGAAAGGAAGATTGGTAGAAACTCACTCTCTATACCCGTTTTGGTGTTTTCGAATACTTAATTACTTTAGTTTTTTCTGTATATCAACCACTTTCTTACGATATATTAATAACTCGTTATATCTTGATTCTGATATTGCATCTGTCATATACTTCAATCACCATCTAATGTATTGGAATAATAGCATTAACTATTTTAGTATTAAGGTTAAACAAGAATTAAACGCCTGAAAATTTGTTGAACAAAATCTCGATACATCCAAATAAGAGTTTCGCATTTAAAACCTATTTATTTGGCTATTATTATCAAAACAGGAGTAGGAATATATATAACTCCGGAGAGGTTATTCGTTATTTGAGAGTGGGTAGTTTTTACATCTGTATTAGGCGTATGAAGTTTTTTTGGTTTTATTCATCTTCACCGTTCATTTATTAAAGATTACTTTGTAATGGAAAGTCTTTGAATTTGATTAATTAAAAAGAGTGTTACATCTTTAGTAAAGCCTGCGTAAAAAGTTACGCTTGAGAATTTTCATTTTTTCCCCTTTAAAACCCCATTTTAAACTAATAGAACCCAAGACAAGAACATTTTTTTAAATAAGACTATTCCAGTTAGGCCTTAGGGAGCTGTTTACTTTAACGTAATAATTATGAATTTTTGTTTGAGTGACATAATATTTTCTTTGTGTTAGTAGGCCTTGAACATTGCAACGTTGTCTATTCGATTAATTGAACCATCAGTAGTATTGCAGTAGTCAAATGATAGATATATTGTTTTAGGTTCGGCAGACCGCTAGCTGGTTTGCACTGTAATTTATATGGCCAATTGTTTGGCCCGTGACTTAGAGTGAAGTGCAGCGTATTGCACTTGACTTATACTCAATGCGGTAAGTCTCTACAAAACAATACACTTTTAGTATAGTTAACTTTACTATAGGTAAAGTTGACCTATTGCATTTCATGTAAAATTATTTCAATACTAGCGGCTTTTTAATTTATATGCGAACGTTAGTATAGTTAACCATTTTTTCTTTCTTGTTGCTACTAAATTGCCTCCTCGTCAACTAGCTAGAACCCTGCCAATTCCAGTTAACTCTCATACTGAATTGCACCCAATTTTATGCAAACTGACCCTATTTAATCTTAATTGTTCTGTTGCCCCAAGGTTTGGGTTTATAAACTTTTACAAAAGGTTCTTCCGTTATAAAATTTCGCAAACCTTCACTTTAACTGTACCATTTAAACAAATTACCATCATTAATCTCCTAGTAATCTTCTAATTTTACAGAATACCCCTATTTGTCGTTACGTAATTTATGTTTTCCGGGAGGCTTATTTACGTATCTTTCGATTTTTATAATTAGCACATTACTGTTTACAAATCTTTTAAGGCTTTGTTTGGTGATTTTTTTCGGTTTAATATCAGTATGGATGTCTTTGCCATAGGTTTATCTAAACTTCTAGATCTCCCTGCCTTTGTATACTTAGAGGAGTGCCATTACGTCGGTTATCATGTGCTTTTTGCTAGTGGTTCTAAGTTTTAAAAGGTACTCAAAAAGTATTTTTAAGTTATTACAAATTACTACCAGGATAGGAGGAATTCGTAACTACCTGGTAATGTGGTTAAGAGTCTTCTATAGTATTATACCCACATTAAAGCCCGCTATTATACCGTAAAACTCCAAAGCCAATACATTTCCTGTAATTCTTTTACACTTGACAAAGGTTTAGCAAATTAGGTTACCGGTAATACTAAACTAGTTTTCCTATTTATCTTAATTAACGATTATTATTAAAAATATGATTTGTAAATACAATTCGGTATTTTTTACAAAAAACCCGTCCATAAAAACTATCAATTCAGATTTTAAAAAGTCGATTAGCAATATATTGATTTCGCGGTCCAGGTTTCGAATTTATCACTCCAACTATTTATATAGTAAATTGAAATCATTATCCGTTGGTATTAGTATTTATATCGTAATAAATAAATCATAAAAGGCTTCCAGTAAATATAAGATAATAATATATCTACCTCGTATATATTGTTCCAAGTACCATTAAACTCTAGTCTTATCAGTCTTGTAGATTACAGTAAAAACAACGATCTAGCTCTTTTGGAGAAAGCTTAAGCCGGTATCAACACCAAATATACGGATTAACGATCTATTAAAGTTAAGTTAATTGTTTTGCGTTAACGTAGTCACCGGTTTACAGTCTTAGAACTTAAAGTCCTCGATCGTTTGTAATTTTAATGTCATGAAGGTAGTCGTTCCGAAGAAAAGAGTATCGTCAGTTTATATACCTATTATACCGAATTCCATTTTGTTACGTTACTAGCAAAAATGAATTGTATATTGACGATTTTATTGCTAAACAAAATTTAAATTGCGATTGGTAAGTTGACAACCAGTAAATACCTATTTCAGCTAACCTATACAGTGGTTCAATATACCATATTACCTTTCCCGGAAGGTAAGTGATACGTAACTCCCAGGAAAATTTCAGTAGGATAATTCTTTAGAAATCTATTGCTAATTATATATAGGCCTGCGTAGTATTACAGCCATTAAATATAAACTTACCTTTAATTAAAGCCAGCAAACTTATTGTTATGGTAACTAGTAAATGCTAACTAATCTTTTAAATCGTTGGAAATTATATAAATATTTCAACCTTACCTTTATTACTATATCCTTAAGCGATTAACCGTAACTTTTCGTACGGCCACCCCGTGGACTTACCCTGAACTTTTCGGATAATCCTTGACTTAAAAATCGTAACGTTAGGATATTAAAGGTTAAAATCGGTTTTTGATACAAATTATATAATACCTTAATTTAGTAAGCTATCGATTTCGACTCTATCGCCTTCGTTAAAAGGTCTGCCGAAAGTTTTAATAATCCTCTATACTTTAAGCTTTACTATCAAGTCTTCGTTATCCTTCTCTCCTTTTCTTACCTAAGCAATATTATAAATATATCCTGGTATGTATTTCTTCTCTTTAACGGTTTCCTTTTACTCCGCGGATCGCCCATATCGACGGCGTTTTATTGGCTTATTAATAACGAGTAAAAGAGGTTCGTATTAACTCGGTCGTTTTGCCTAGGAGGCTTAAAGGTTTTTATCTTTAGTACCCCTAACATAGGGCTTAACCTAGGTGATTAGAAAGGATATAAAGCCGTTAATAGTTTTAATAATTATTTTAAAGTTTATAATACTTAATATTTTTTATATATATTTCCATTTTCTGGCTTCCCCTATACGAGGACTCGACTTTATAACGGAAAAATAAATACGTCGATCGTTAATAAACTGTTTCCAATATTAAAAGCGTTATTAATTTGATGGCGTGCCGATTTCCTTTATAGTTCTCCTAAAGGTTAGTTATAGGCCATAATATGTTTTTAATACTTGCCGAAGGCGGAGATTCACTCGTTAGGCGTAGATATTTTTTAAAGACTAGGAGCGTTAATATCAAGCCGTCAGGACCTACAGTGTTATTAAGGCCTTTCACTGCCATCTATAGGCGTGCCTCTGGATTTTTAATAATTTTAATCTCCAACGTAAGGATATTGTACATTCGGAGAAGTAGGGCGTATACCTTTTCAACATTTCCAATACTTTAATAGGCTTTTATGGGTACCCATTTACACTAAATACCCATTATTTTAACATATTTTCGAAACTTTTCCGCTGTAAAGTTAGTATTAACATCGTAAACGACGATGTTAAGTAAACCTAAATATGTGTTAATCTATAATATCCCTAACGCTTACCACATATGTTTTTCCGAAAAAGACCATAGGAAATTAGCCTCGTAGAAAGAGGTTGCCTCGTTAATGAAGTAAAAAAAAAAATTGTTATTCAAGTAAAATACATTAATAAATATATTATAGTTAAAGTCCTCATCGTTTTTTAGTATAGATTTAAATCATCGGAGGGTTTATTTATACGTTCAACAGTAGAGATATAGCTTTTTAAATACTTATAAAGTAGAATATTCTATATTATTATATTCTACGAACTTTAGGACTTTGTATAGCCTATTAACAACTGTATACTTAAATAACCGGCATAGTTAACGTATCTCCGCCTTTATCAGGTCTAATACAACTGCTTCCAGGCTTTAAATATAAAACCATAAGTGCACTGACTTAAAGGCGAGTGGAAAACTTTGGTTATCATGAACCAGTTCGTTTACATTAACGTTAATTTTAACGCCTAAAGTCCTTATATTCTTGAAGCAAAGTAGAAAAGAAGTAGGGGACCTAAGGATATGAAACTTAATTGCTTTTACAACAATTGAAATTACTGTTATCCCTAGTAAAGATAGCTATTCGCCTAGGCTAAAGCCAATTTTAGCCTTACTAATATCGTAAAGATTGATGTCTGTAGCTATAGTACTTTCCCTTTCCAGTACTATATATTACAAATCACCTCATGTTAAGTACCTTACCGCACTAATATCTGGAATAATACTTTAAAATGTATAATCCGCATAAAGATCGTAAAGGTTAAAAGTATATAAAGGATCAGGGGTATAGTTATAGTAAAGGTAAGGGTCTTCACAACCTAAATGGTATAGAAAGGTATAATTGGCTAATTACTAGGCTGCTGTATTAAAAGTAGTATTTTCGTGTTAATTGATCTGCTTAAAAGCGTTAAAGACGTTAATTAATTTATAGCCTTTAGCGTTTGCGACTTAATATAAGTAATCTTGTTCAGAAGCAATAAGGTATTAGATGTGGTACGTTGCTTTTTTATTGTTATGTTTGGCAGGGTGGTATCGAGTTTATTAGTAACCAGCCTTATTATAAATCCAACATTCCTTACTATTATCACGATGATAATACTTATGGTTAACAAGTCCGCCAAAATTTTGTTAGCGTTAGTGTCGGTGTTTCATTTAGTTTGTATCCGAGGTCTAAGGGCCTAACCTTAGGCATTATAGGCGTCTATACTTACGGTCGACATAATTAACCACCGTAAAGTCTTCCTTATTTACGTTTAGCAAGTTGCCGGCTTAGGAATATATACCGAGCGAATTCGGTGTACATACTATTATGGTAGTAAACGAAGAACTTAACTAGCTAAAAAAGCCTTCGTAAGTGGAATCTGAGCGTTATAAGGCGTATTCAAACTCATTAACACCCGTAACTGCCGCCTGTACCTGCTTGCGAAGCGTAGCTTCGCTAACGTATGCATTTCTCATTATCTTTTGACACATTATTAGTTTGTTAAACATTTAATTAAGAATATCCATTAGTAATTCCTCTTTTTTTTTCTTTATAGTTACTATAGTTTACCGTATAGTAGATTAGTTTATATGGTATTACACGAAGTGAACGTTATATTCGAAGTAGTACTTTATATTATTGTAAATCTGGCGAAACGTGGTGATACTCATTATAAAGGTTCATTCGTAATCTTTAGCGTAACATGTAACGATTTCGGGGAACAACAACTCATAACCAAAATATAAAACCTTAATTAATTTATAAATATTTTAAAAAGAATTATCTTATTATTCAAAAAGTTGTAAAGTTTCCTATTATACTTTTTTATGTCATTTTAGATTTTAACGAAATCTGTTTGAAGTTGTAATTAATGTTAACTATCTTAATAGGTTTTGAAAAAAGGTCTCGATAATTATCTTAGCTCTAAATAGTATTTCCTGGTGGTTTAAACCTCAGGGCTTCCATAATACAGTATTAGGGGTAATTGTTAGTAGCCTGGCTCAAAGGGTAAACTAATGTAATGAAACCTATGGTAGGTTCGAGTGCGAGGTCGAATCTAAAGGGGAAAAGTTTATAAGGTGCTTAACTATTGTAGTGTTAAGGGTTGATGAGTATTTAAGAGTTTTGCGAGGCTTCACGATTTTACTTAATTAATTAGTGTAAAGCGTCAACTTCAAAACATTTAGCCGCGTTAGCAGCCTTCGCTTCATGTGCTTTTCAGCCGCTAAAAACGTACTTCACATTGTCATGTAATAGTACTAAATTTCCGAACAGGTTAATAGGTTCCTTATCACCAGAGCATATAGAAGCTTAACTTAGCTAAAGGTAGGTAAGAGGTCTTTTAAAACGTATATGTGGATGTTGGGATCCCTTAATTCTTTTCCTTTTTTAAGGGCCTTAAGGATTAGAGTCTTAAACGCATTCATAAAGCTAGGTTAGGTCGACAAGCTCTTATATCAACTTCGTGATACCCTTTAATAGTATATTTACTCCTTGCCGTTTAAGCTTTGCCTTAAACCTTAATTTAACTTTTTTTTAAAACAAAGTTCTACATGTTAATGATTTAGTTGCTGAAGAGGTTATGGAAGTTGTTAAAGGAGGAGTTAAGGTTTTTAGTATTATTATACTCGACGAAATAGTAGTCGATAAAATTGGTAAGGTGTTTTTCCGTTATTTTTTCGTTAATATTCAACGCCTAAAGGTTTTGGTCGTAAAACTTAGTTAAATTAGTTTCGAGGGCGTCAATTCCCTTTTAAATATTTGGAGTATGTGTTATCTCGGGGTTTACGACGATGAAGGACTTGGTAAAACGTGTAGGGCGAAGGAACTTAGTGATTTGGCGTGAGGTCGCGCGACGTGGCTTCTTTGGCGAAGCTTAGTATTTTCGCTTAAAGCAGTGAACTTGACGATGAAGGTGACGTGGGGGGTAAAAAAAGTGAGGTACAGGCAAAAGTTGAGTGTAAAATATAAAGTCAGAGGTTTTTGGTAGTAGTAGAGGTTGTTTGGCGTAAGGACTTAGTCGTTTTTGGAGTAGTAGCATCCACAATAGTATAGACTTAGCCGTTTGCCAATTCGCCAAACTTTTAAGACTTCTGATATTTAATTTTAACTTCTTTAAGAAGTATGAAATTTTTTTTTTAGTGTTTTCGAGTAGCGATACCGTCGTTAACTTTCAGATTGCCGTTATGAGACTGATATAACTCAAAATTCTTTTCTATTTTCCTGCTGTTGTAAAACCGAAACTGTACTAATAAAGGCCTTTCGCAAGAATCTTTCCTTTACCCTAGCTGTTGTAGCCGTAAGGAATGACCGAAAAGTAGCCTTTTCTTTTACTTAGCTTATCTATACTTAATATAGCAGGAAAGCACTGATCAGTGTTGGTAGGATTTAGATATTACAACATTGTCAATTCGATTGGTCGAAGTAACAGTAGTATTGAAGTAGTCAGATGATGGATGTATTATTCTATGTTTAACAGACCGCTAGCCGGTCTACACTGTAATTTTTATGACCAATTGCTTGGACCATTCCCTAGAGTGAAGTGCAGCGTACTGCACTCGACTTACACCCAATGTGGTAAGTCTCTACAAAAAAATAAAATTGCAGTACAGTCAACTTTACTGTAAGTAAAGTTGACCTACTTCACTGCATATAACATTATTCTAAAACTTGGTATATTTTCCGCCGAACATAATCACAAAATTTACTATGAATAATGTTGAAAGATTATAAAATTCTAAAAAATATAAAACGCGAAGTTTCACGGTACTGTCCGCCCGTTCATTATCGTTACGTCTTATGAAAATTTGAATACTTTATAATTACTCGATGAATTTTCGAGCGAGAAATTCGTAGGGTAAAGCAACCTCCCCAATTTTATTTCAAATTAATATTAAATGAGAAATAGTATTATACATGACCAGATTTATTATTCTCTAAAGATTAGGATATTTCAAAGATCCTTAATACTTTTTTTTTCTAGGTAGAAAAGTACGGCTTTTATGCCACGAATGAATTGTTTTTAAGTCGTTTTTGAATACAAATGTCTTCTGATTAACCGTTGTTCACAAATTCATTTCTTAAGGTTGCGGATTTTTAATTAATAACGATATTTAAAGTAATCAAAAAGTTGTTATAAGACTGGATATTACTTAGCTTCGCCTCATCCACACGGTGTATATAAGTAATCGTTAGTTTTCTGGACATGTTCATATTAATAAAGATCCTGTACTTAATATCATTTTGAAACATTCGGTAAATAATAATTCTATTTCACCTTCTTTCGGTCTTATATGGAACTCTGTTTACAAGTTGTGTATTTTTGCATTAATTTAAATTACATACGATTCTGTTTTCAATGGCTACTCATATCGTGACATTATTATAATTATGTTATTGAGGTTGTATTCTTGGCCTCGTTTAAATTATTTGGTTCATATTTTCTTGGGGTATTTATTAAATTTGTGACCAGCTTACTTAGTAACGATATCGCTAAAAGTGATTTTTAAAATCTTTACCGGTTTCCAAACGGTTTTGAAATAATATTTTAATCGATTTGATGATGAACCTCTTGGAGAAGCGAAATGGTGAATTATATCAACTCATGGTTATTACAAATTGTTTGAGCGAAATCGTTATTTTAAAATTCATGGAAACTGTAAATATAGAAACTTATAAGGAAAGATTTATAAGCTATTACTAGAATTTTAACGGAGTTTTTCGCACTATCGTTAATAACCAAAGTTAAAATTGAACGGTTGGTCTTTTAAAATTATTTCACAACCAAATCAGTGTGAAGTAACGCTTGGACAATATATTTCACCATGACACTTATATTGCTACTGATTATATCAATGATAAACATTGAACGTATGGATGTTTTTTCTTCTTTATACACAATTTGATTAAAGTTATTTATCAAATGATTATTCATAAGCATTCAACTATCAAAAAATATTTATCGTAGATGCTAACCCGTTTTCATAACATAGACTGATTATATTAACTTTATATAAACCGTTAATGTTAACTTATTCCAGTTATGAAATCATATATGAAGAATAATTTTTAATATTTTCATGATATTACGAAATTTATATTAGCCGTAATAATGGTTATATAATAACGTATAAAGAAAACTGTTATGATAACAGAAAAATAAAGTACCATCAAGTCAAATATACAGCAAAGCTGATTATATGTACTAAAAATTAACTGTAATTTGTGATATTTCACTATACTGACTGCTATTGCAGTGCATTAGGTACCTACTCCAAAGTAGAGCATAGGCTAAATTGTTTGAGTATATAAATTAGCGTGCAAACCGGCTAGTGATCTGCGAAACTTAGAACTTAGAACTCATCCAGAACCAATTTCAATGCAGTATCAGTTACTTCGATCATAGTAATTCGAATCGACTTTATTGCAAAATAAAGGCCTACCAAAAAAAATCGTTAATGAATACCAATTTTCCTTATAACGATTTCAGATCAGAGGTAACGTTTAGCTATCTTTCCAAAAAACTTAAACCGAATTAAGTTTTCAAAATATTGATCTAGATTTACGAAAAATTTCTTATTACAGGTATAATCGATTTCTACGTCGTTAAATTGAATGTTACTGGTAGAAAATTCACCCGGTTTCACATTAATCAATTCATTTGGATTACTTTCGACTACTTTCCACACTAGTAAATTAGTATTCATTAGATACCCAACGCTGATATTATTAATAGACAGAACTAAATTACGCCCGAATATTACATCAAAATTATCATATAAATCCGAACCAAATTTTCAATTAGTTGTCACCATACCGCAAACCTTTGTAACCGATAAATTTTGATCAAATATATGGGTTACGTTCACTTAACTTGGAAGTAATTTTTCCGCTTTTCGGTTATAGAAATCTTCCATCTTTTCAAAACGCGTTAAACTTTAGCCAATGATGATGATTGATTATCCTGATCGACCTATAAATAGGCTTTATTCAATTTTTCTCGTTTATCAAATTATTCAAAAATAATGGTTTTTCAAATGCCGAATATATTCCATTAACTCGTATTTTTGTTACGATTCAATCTTCTTGATAATATCTTCGTATTCGTTGATATCATTTTCTGAGTTTATATGCAAGCCTTCTTCGGCCTGTAATTTTCTCCCTGTATTTACCAACTTTCCCTATTTTTTTCGAAACTTTTAAGAACTTTATTCATTTTTATGTGGTATTCAATTAGGTTTTTAACTATTCATTAACCATGATATCGACTTTGAATATTGAAATTATTATTTTATCCAAGTTTCATGTTTCTTTCAAAATATTCAATAATACAAGAACCTCCCTGTTGAATAAGCGTAGATAATACTAAATTATTATCATTTTGTATTTCAATCTTACGTTGAATAACACATCGAGTTTTCATAGTCTTTTTTACAACAAATAATCAAGTCTGCACGATTTTTTACTTCTTGTTAATAACAATGAAATAATTGAAAGACTAGGTTATTTATTATGGTTTCTAGTGATAAATCCGAAGTGAGCCTTTTAAAATTCTTTCATACCTTTGTTTATATTGGGGTAAATATGATAAAGGGTGTTTGTATAACCGAAACTTTGGTCTGTAATGTTAAAGATATAAAAAGGGTATTTGATTCTAATATTTACCTACTCATTAACCGATTTTGATCGCTCTTTATAAGTTACATTTACATTTAGTTTTTTAGTAAGACTACTAAGGGTTATATACTATATGATAAACGTATTCGAAATACATTTATTTATACCTTCCATTACGGTACGAATAGACAGGCCTTACATAAAAGAATTAATTATTCGTTAAAAAGGGATAAATATATTCAAAAAAAAGTAATTCATATCTGAGATAATTTGACGATTTTTGTGGCTAAGTTGAGATGAAACGTTGTAATTGGAACGTGATCATAGTTTAAAATTAAAAGGTTAATGTTACTAAATATTGTTCAAAGAGTATTATATAAAGTAGGAGATATTATATTGTGTCAAAAAAGGAAATGACTAAATGAGGAAAATTTCCGGTATTTTAGCTATTACATGAATTATTTATAAGGAAAGAGAAAAGGAATCAATAGCTACAACTTCTATAATATAGCAAAACAATTTATGGCAAAAGCGTTTCACACGTCGCTATAATATTTTACCCTGTTTTCAAATAGTTATTACGCTTCTTTCTATTGAAAAAGTAGGGGGGAGCGTATTCGGTATAATTTACGGTAGGAGGGCACATTTTCTACATTGCTACAACGTTTTACGCTGTTCGTAGTTAGGTTACCCGCAGTTACCATTTCGCTAACGCCTTTCAACACCTTCTATAAAGTATGTAAACGCTTTACGGGCTATAAACATCTTTTACAATTATCAAAACCCTCATATACGTGAGATATTAGTAATGTTATAGGCTAGCACCTAGACGAATAATCGATAGGAATCCAACCCTAATGGTTACCATATTTTTTTACAACGCTCACAAGCTACTCTTAAGCGTACCCTCACTATATGATTAGTTATGTAACCGAATCACTTCTTTTCACTCGCTTTATAGTAGCTTCTTAACTTGAGTCTTTTCCTTTCTTCTTCATTGAGGATTATAGACAGTATCCAACCGTTTTAAACAACAGCTCTGATCCAATTCCTTTATACTTTTCGGTTAAATTCGATTAAAATTTCATCTCCTAAATTCGGCATCATTATACTTGAAAACGACATATCCTAAAACCTTAATTTTTTTTCTACGATCTCAACTCGATACTATGTTAATGTTTCCGCTAGCAAATCAATATTAATTTGAGTAAAACTTAGTATTTTAGGTAATTTATAAGTGTAAGGACTTTACGATTTGACGTAAAGTCACACGACGTAGCATTTTCCACACGACTTGGAGATTCGTAGTATTTTGAGTCGAGATAATAATACTAACGTATTTACTAAAGTATCTAATTAATAATCTTATAATATAGGAGTAAAAAAGGGTATTAAGAGAAGAATTAGTATAAAAGGCAAAGTTTAGTACAAAAAGTAAGGTCCAAAATTGTTTTTCAATATCATTAGGGGTCTAAAGTTGGGAAACTTAATTATTTCTATCATGGTAGTTCCTACAATATTATTAACTTAACTATTTGTCAATTTAACGACCTTTAAGACTTTTTAACTGTCAACCTCAACGTTTCTAAGATAATTCAATAAGGATTTCTTAGTATTTTCAATAGCGATACCGTCGTTTACTCCGGACTGCCGTTGTGAACTAACGCAGTAGTAGAGGCCCTTTGCAAGAATCTTTCCTTTATTTTAGCTTTACTCAAAGCATAACCGGAAAGTAGTTTCTTCTTCTACCCAGTCAATCTGTACTTAACCTAATAAGCACTGATCAGTGTTGATAGGCCTTGCCTGATAGGCCTATGAACCTTTTTTTTGGGGGGGGTAGGGGGTGGTCAAGTGGTGGATGTATTGTTTTGGGTTTGGCAGACCGCTAGCCGGTCTGCACACTAATTTGTATGGCCAATTGCTTGGGCCGTGCCTAGTCTGAATTGGGCACTCCACAATCAATTGACTTGCAGTCAGTGCAGTCAACCCACAAAACAATACACTCAACTTGCAGTCAGTACAGTGAACTTACTTTGACTGACTGCACTGCAATTACTACTGTTCCAACAATTGGCAACATTGTGGATCGATGTCTGATATATTAATGGGATGTATCACGTAATTTGTTTAATAAGACACCTGCTGTGTGTGAGATAGTGGACTTGATTGACAAAACATTGTATAGCAGCTATTAAACTCTCGAACATCATAGAATTGTGCGGTAAGGGGGGAGGGCAGTTATTGTCAGGGATAGATATACTGTATTGAAAGGTTTTGGCGCTGGGCCGACGATGAACCCTCTTGGCTATACACTTGCATATGAACCTGGCCCGTCGTTGGTTCTAGTAGTTGAGGTTCCACCCGTCACGACATCGCAGGGCGTGTAATTCAAGCAGGTCCAGCACGTGCCGACTAGGTTGAGGTCCGGAGTGTAGCTAAACGATAAACGGTCCACTCAGACTTCGGTCTTCTACTGGGACCCTGATATACGTACATGGCAATGGTCATCGCAAATCGACGCATGAATTGGGAGCCAGTCAGTCAGTCCCGCCCTGACTATTGCGAGGCAACTTCATTGGTGTGCCCACCACATAGGTACAATGGCATGGTCAGGCTTACTCTATAGGAATGGTAAGCTACACGCTACAGTAGTAGTCCTCACTGTATGGGGGCCTGTACGAAGAGGAGGGCCTGTACATAGTAGGAGGCCATGGACGGAGGGAAATAGCACCGCCGGGCCTATTCTTGGACCATTGTAAGGAAGATTATGCGAGGATGAGGGGAAACAGTTCGCGTCCTGGCTATTTCCCCGACGATTCACAGCAGCACTGAGTTGTCGTGAGCTGCATGACGTACGTGTTCATAAATCTCCCTCGCCGCGGAAATCGGATCATTGGCGCAAAAGTGGGTCATGTTGGAACTTCACAAATGATGCCAATTCTTCTGTTGGTCGATTTGTGCAGGTTGCATGCCATCCTCACCGTGCATACGGTAAGACAATCGATGCTTACTGTTGTGATTCCCAGCGTGCATGCTTCATGACATGTCGCAGTATGAATCATAATGAAACATGTGCGAGGCTGGTGACAATCAAGTCAGCTATAAATCATGGGATGTCGTGATACGAACTGGTGAAAGCGGCAGCAAAACATCATTCCATCCTTCTCGGATTGCGTGTATTTCTTCTATACGTAGCTTCCAAACTCGCGAACAATCACTCGCCTCTCAATATGACAGCCTCCAAGCTCACACTCTGGATCTCACCCGGCGCGTGCTCCATCGTGCCGCACATCCTCCTAAACAAAGCCAATCTCCCTTACGAGCTTTCTGTCATCGACGTGACCAAGGATGGCGGCTTCCCCGACAAGTACGCGCACATCAACTGGAAAAAGGTGGTCCCGATCCTCCAAGTCCTCGACGGCGACGGCGGGGCGACCACCACCATCACCGAAGTGCCGGCGATCTGCGCCTACATCGACCAGCGCGCCCCCGCGGCGCACGTCATGGGCGCCACCGCCCTCGAGCGCGTGCGCGTGCTCGAGTGGCTCAACTGGCTGACCGGCATCGTGCACCAGCGCGGCTTCGGCGGCCTCTTCCGGCCGGGCCTCTACT
The DNA here is from genome assembly GCA_038502455.1 of Anisogramma anomala. Classification (NCBI taxonomy): domain Eukaryota; kingdom Fungi; phylum Ascomycota; class Sordariomycetes; order Diaporthales; family Gnomoniaceae; genus Anisogramma; species Anisogramma anomala. The sequence continues at coordinate 25,908,203 of JASMMZ010000004.1, read as the reverse complement.
CGGCCGACGCGCGCGCCTGGCCGTCCATCCAGGCCGCCGCGCGCGCGCACGTCGCCGCGTGCTTCGGCCAGATCGAGGCGCAGCTCCGCCCCGGCGGCGCCTTTGCCGTCGGCGCCGGGCTGACGGCCGTCGACGCGTTCCTGTATGCCATGTGGCGGTGGGTGCACATGCTCGAGATGGACCGGGCGCCCTATCCCAAGTTCGAGGCTTTGGTGGAGGAGGTGGTGGTCAAGCAGAAGGCTGTCGTGGACACGGTCGAGAGGGAAGGCATCCCACTTGTGCACGATGACCGTGGAAAGCCTCCAGTCTGTGACGCGAAATATTGAGAGCGTTGCAGGCGCCGTGGTTGATGTGGTGCCTTGGATAGGCAGGTAGCGCTATTTCATGAACATAATGGTAGAAAGGATCATATATGGTCAACGCGCAGGCTTGTCTTTCGTTAATAACGACCGTGTGGCATGTGTTCATGTATGCCGATAGGCAGTCCTTATCCTTAGCTAGTAGCTGTGGGATATTGGGTCCACATGTTCTGGCCTTTGGCCGTTACTTAAACTTCTGTTCACAATATTGATATTTGGGCTAGTGTTGTGACTATTGCATATGCGTTGCAGTTGACTACACGGTCAACTGCATTAGCATGCAAAAGCACTGTTAACTCAAGTCACCTAGTTTGGTTTGCACTGTATGGAGAGGGGAAATGAAGGTCCACTTATTGCAGGAAGACGCATCGGCCACGTTACAGAGTTTAATAGGTGGGAGCCTGCTAGGGCTCTCACATTCGAGAGGAATCATTCAACCATCAACTCACTTTAAGCTATATCATGTCATTTGACAACTCTCGAATTGACGACCGTAGCTACGAGTACTTACCAACAGCTAAACCTATAACCTTGACGTTAAATAGTGTTTTTAAAGAGATGAATGTTGCAATTTATCAATAGGATACCTTTCGTATACTTTGGGAGTAAATAAAAAAAAAAAAAATTAAAAAATTGGGGTTGATAGTACCAATAGTAACATTTTGTTCAAAAGAAGCTCTAATTACGATTTTTCCTACTCTTGTCAGCCTAATGAAATACAGAAATTCACTTTTTTTTAAGTTTTTCTAATAATATTGCGGTTTAAACTAATTACAAAATTGTTTACACTGTTATTGGGTTTCATAGTAACTTATATATCTATAAGAAAATAAAATAGTTGATAAGACGTTAAAAATGTTTAAAACGAGTATAGATTATACTGGTAGTATAGGGGACAGATGCAATGTATTGAATTTCATTAGGAAGTGGTATAATAGATAGATTATACTAAGTTTAAGAGTACTTGAAAATATGTTTAATAATCGGTATTGTTTTAGGAAATTAATTACGAATTATTGATAGTACAGCTTTAAACAAAGATTATATAATAAAAGTGATATTTTGATACATTTCTTATTCGTTTTTTCAGTGTTTAGGATTAAGATAAAGATTCAAATAACTCGAACTATATACTATATGTATATATAACACGAGTTACATAAGGTAATCCTATAATATTTAGAGGAAGCTGTTATAACTATTGCATATCTAGTGTATCTTATTGTAATGTTAACTGCACTAGCGTGCTAACGGTCAACCTCACTATCTTCAATAGCATATAAAAATCACAATTCAATTGCAATAAAATAATACACAACAATCAAGTTAATTGATCTGCAATAGCACAAAATAATCAGATTGATCTACTTATAATAACAAATCAAAATTCATTATTAGACTTAGTAATATTAATTAATGATAACTGTTTTAGATTGAAATTTTTGCCGGAATTATCATTAACTCGTTCGATAAGTATATGTAATGATTACACTAAATATTCATGAGTATATAGAAGGTGTTAGAGGGTTTATGTTATCAAGAAAGTAGCAGAGGTGCTGAGTGAACAATATCGCAACCGTGCAAGTAATGATAAAAAGCCGTGAGGCTATTCAGATGTGTAGACTGAATACTTAGATTGACAACTAAAGAACTATGAAGGAAATACTATCTGTGTGGTGATGACCGTATCCTTATATATCCGTACCTTCATACGATCTTTATTACTGGATAGCTTGTATAGCAAGATATCCAACATATCCTATGCATTCGTGCGTTGACCCTAACCCTGGGTTGCTGACATTAGAGATGTTCCCTACCTAATGTGTTGGATATCAAGTTTCTAATAGCGTAGCTGGCCGCTGGCCTGTTCTATAACCCGCAGTTGGTTCTTGGGTCATAACAGTGTATACCAACGTTATTTCATAACTTTTAGAGTAGAAATCAACTATGCAATTCCCATGGTAAGACAATTATTTATTGATTTATATATAATACAGCTTTATTATTTAAATTGCAATATATTTAGATATAAAGCATATTTACTTCATAATTTATCTTTATTAATTTGTAATTAACCGAATTATCTACAAAAGAATTGGCAGAGGAAGAATCCAATATTTTCAAAAATATTACATAGATAAAAGAAAGGGGTTTAAACAAAATCTTTTTTTAATTGTGATTGTTTCCATAAGCAAATGAAAAGTAAATAATTTTAAACCTATAACTATTTTCATAAGCCATCTAAACCCAGTATCAATGACGATATCGAGACTGAAAACATTCATGTAAACCCATTTTTACATTATGAGCAAAGTTTTCAAAAACAATGAATCTATCTGAAAGAATCTATCAATATATAGACATTCATGAAACATATACTCTTCACCTACTTTTTTCCATCAAATTACCTTTTACATACAACTAGGCTTATCGATATACTCTTTTTACATATATATATCTCACCAAAAGTCAACTTCCTTTTACATTATTCATTTTCCATCGTCTATAAATACATTCAACTATTAATATATCCGATTAAATCCTTAAATAAAAGACATAAACGTTCTTCTAAACTTCAGCCACCTTTTTATCGTTATATTAAGGTCGAACGGTAGAACAAATCCTCAAAAAAATACTTCAATGTTACAATCTAAACAATAGTCGGATTATGAAACACGCCAGCGAGTCAGTTCAGTTATTCAGAAAGTAAATCTCAATAAATCAAGCGGGGAATCTTTTATGTAAGTGTTGGACCTAAGTGAGGAACGCTGAGCCTATCTTTGCCTCTCAAAATCTTTATTTTACAGACTTACTTCCATTATTACAAACTCTATAGCAGTAAAAACTGAGGCTTAACATATTGAATACTACACTAGCATATACGAACACACCAATACTATACAACAAATGGTAATTGTAAATTGAACGTTTAGTAGACACTAAACGTGTTATTTTAAATTGAACAATGATGTCGCTATAATTCACGAGTTTAAAGAAATTGATCAAAAAGTATAGCAACCTTGAAATATTACCATCTACACCATTCATCAACTTCTACATTCATTAATAATAATGATCATTTGATTCGTGAACCGTCAATCGCTTACTATTTTCTACTTTATTACGGGTTTTCATAACAAATAAACAGCTATAAATGTAATGAACTAAATGATTATTTTTTCGATTCCGCTACAATACACTTGAAGCTAATAAGCCCTAACTATTAAACACAATAAATATTTCGTATTCATCTTTTTTTCTTTTTACTAATCTGAATTCACTTTTATACCCCCACGAAAACTATATTAAAATATTTTGTTAAAGATGCTAGCTGTATTAGTTATAGCAGACTATTCTCGCAACGTATAAGAAAAGTAACTAATCGTTAAATTAACAAGTTCTTTGAAGTTATCAATCAACGTTCTAATACCTTGAATGGTCATATAAAATCCATAATTCAAAGTACAGGTAACGATATTCCAAACTATGTTATAATTGTGGTATCCATTAAAATAACCACCCCATACCATAAATCATCACCCCTCAATCTTTTTCCTTGTAATAATGATATGCTGATTAATTTAAAGTCTCTGAAGCATAATCAATGACCATGTGAATATTACGACCAAGCACGGGAAGATAATCATAAGTCACGAATTCGTAAATAAAAGTATAATAACAAAAAAGCCAACCAATGAACCCGTAAAAATAACATAAGTGAAAACGACACCCAAAACCACGAAGACGCAGATTTCATTCGAAAGGAATTATAGTTTATTTTAAAATATTGTATTTTTTAACTTTATTAAAAACGGGAAAAATCTAACGTTTCCCATTTAGAATACCCCGATATATTTCATTTATGTATTATGACAGTTTGAAAAGAAATCGTATCCTAGAGAATATAAACTTTTCGCTAACACCTTGACTTCATAACTAACCTTTAACCTAATGATAGAAAAGAATAAATTCGAATATAATTAATCTTTTATTGAAATTCAATTGTTTATTGATAGAATTTGAAGCTAACTCATTAGAATCATCGATAAATGTATTTTAAAGGTTCCTCAGAAATCATGGATACTTCAATCATTATATTAATAATAGATAGAAGACATGTTACCATTAAATATCACAAGTAAGTTGTTTTTGTGCGATTTTGAAAGGGGTGTAAATGTTGTAGAAAAATATATAAAAGAAGAAACGACATGGTGAAGTTATTGAAATATCAAATCGCTATAATAAACAACAAAAAGACGTTACAATCAACATTGAAATCTTTGTAAACCCTAAAGTTTAATATTACAATCTTTCCACGCACTCAAAATAATTAATATGTAAGTATATATACAAAGTGAAATAAAATCCCTTGATTAATAACATTCAATTGAAAATTTTAATTTTATTGCCCTATTTCGAAGAAAAAATCCAAATAACTTCTCTAATTTTATATAAATCGCCGAAATTCTAGTAAAGAATATATAGATACATTATATCCCAACTTTAGATACCATAAAAATCGATACGCTTACTATTAATATACCATTTTAAATTGAGGCTACAGTCATAGCAATAACTATTACCAAAATCGATGGAAAAGAAAAAACGCAGTGGAGATCTCCGGCGTTCTGAAAACTATTTTCATGTATAAGAACGCAATGAACGGCCGAGAAACCAAGACCACAGAAATAGCTTACTAAATCGTAAAATCTGTTCACGAAACTGTAATAATCGCCTCGTTACTCATAACCTCTGTTACAAGAACATTTACAATAATAACTTAATAAGTAATTCAAAAATCAAACTTTTGATCTTTTTAAACTATCTTACAATTTTTTTTGAGATACAATCATCTAACCGCTAAACTTTGTCGATGCTAGTAAACTATTTTGTAGCCGACTGAACCAATCCTCTAATAAAACGCAACTGTTATATATAATAATATATATGAGTTAAAAACATCTCAATTGGATCCCGTAACTGATTTAAAACTTATAAATATTTTCCTGCTTATAATAAATTCTTTTTGAAATTCTATTTCCTTTGATAACATTCTAGTCAAGATTGATTTCAAGTTTCATTAACTTGTTAATAAAGAGGTTAAGCAAGCAATGAAATTACTGTACATATTTTTTCCACTTTAACAACCAAACGAAAGTACTTGGTAGGATGTATTTACCGACCTACACCTTATTTCTTTTCTTATTTACTTGGTTATCGACCTCGATAGTAATTAATATTGTATTTAGCTTTAGATTATTTCATATTTATAATGCTAATTTACTTTTGATGAGTTTTAAATTCAATACTATCAATTAACTTACACCGTTTTGAAATAAGTACTATCTTTAGAAAGAAGCAGGTAACTATCGTATATTATAATAGGAGTTCGTACTTAGATAAAATTGACTCAAAAGCGTAAAAGTAATGGTTTTCCATGTTATAATCCGATGAATACGTATGAATTTAGCTGTTATAACGTAGTTGATACCTAGCTTTTTAAACAAATTATTAATAAAACTTGAGACTCCCAAAATATCATTACTATTAAAGACAAAATTCTGCATATCATTAAAACATGGAATCTTTTTACGATAAAACCATCGGCAATAAGCCACTTTTGTTGCAGGTTATAAGCCAATGATAAATTATTTTAAGACGATAAATAGGGCTAGCTTTTCATAGTGCCTTGGGACTTATAATATAAAATAAGACCGAAAAAACTCCTAATTTTACGAAAGATATTAACGGAGTCACGGGACTAGTTCTATATTCGGGCGAGTACTTTCATAACAAGTATTCCCGTGTTTTTCGTTCAAAAAACCTAAAGTCGACTTACGTTTTTACATCGATTACCAACAATTTACCGCTATTATAACATATAATCAATACACTTTATCTTTTATTAATGAAACGCTTACCAATATTTTATGGTTTAAAGAGTTCATGAAACTAGATGTTCAATCAGTATTCTACAAGCTTTATATTAACAAAAGTAATAAATGGAAGTTTTTTTTTTCCTTCCCTGTTTTGGATTTTTCGAATGATTAGTTACTTCCTCCAGCTTTTCCAGTATACTAATCACTTTTTAATGATATATCAATAAGTTATGATATTTATTTCTCGATATCTTCCATTGATGCATTTCGTATATATATTAGGTCTTCTGGAACAATACCGTGAATAGTATTGATATTTAATTGAAACTAGTATTGAACACTTCAATTGTTGTTCAACTAGAACTCAATAAAATCAAACACCAATTTAAGGTACAAAAAATGAAGTAATTGATGTTCTATTCTAAATCTGGTGTTATATTAATTATGGAACCTAAGATCCTGCACGTTATCTAGGAATATATAGCTTTGAAATCGGTATTGATCGTATGATAATTGTTGTGATTGGTTAGATTTTGCTAACAATTTACTTTGAATTCTTCTATAATTACCAGCTTTCTTTTAAGGTTAATTAGAATAAGAGTTACCTTTTGTTATGGATACGAAGAGAAATTTGCGTTCAAGATATTTAAGCTTCGTTTTTTTCGTGGAACTCATGTTAGTCTATTAAGACCTTAAATTAGAAAACTTTTTTAAAGGGCTACTGTTCCGGATTAGTCTCAAGGGTTTATTTATGTTAAATTTACGACTATAGAACGCTTGATCTTACAATATATTACATTCGTCGTTCATTATCTGTTAATTATTGTTACAATATTTACAATAAAAACCTTTTAGAGATTATAAACTGTTTAAAATTGTGAAGCGCGTAGATCCACAATACGATATAACAGTTTATTAACCTTATCAACTATAAAAACTTAAAATAATTCATGATAATAAAACGACTTTTAAAAAGGAAAGTCTGCTGTTTGAAACGACCTTTTTACTTACGATTTGAATTAGTTTAAAATAAAAAGCTCGAGTATGTATGATTAGATTTATTTTTAAGTTTTCTTAAACGTATTAATATCCTATCTTATAAACCTTATTATTACTATTATTATTATTATTATTATTATTATCATTATTATTATTATTATTATTATTATTATTATTATTATT
>JASMMZ010000004.1:25746330-25900735 GCA_038502455.1 Anisogramma anomala | reverse complement strand
ATTATGATTATTATGATTATTATGATTATTATGATTATTATGATTATTATGATTATTATGATTATTATGATTATTATGATTATTATGATTATTATTATCATGATTATCATGATTATCATTATTATCATTATTATCATTATCAGTATTATATTGAAATCATATTTTGGACCTGGGTTACACCGTCTTATTTGATGTTTTTGTCGTAATTATGACATTTATAGGTCTACTGTATTTTAGTAACATCGTAAAAAGAAGCTTCAGAAACGCCTACCGTTTCTGAACGGTTTTAAAGAAAAAATTTCTAGACTTTATTGTCTACCTTGGGTAGAAACAGACTAGCCACCCACGTTATATATACATATATATATATAAATTGTACTATTACATATTACTGTATACAGCAAAGTATCACACAAGCTTCTTCGAAATATACCTGTATATACCAGTGGGAGGGATCGTAACTAGAGGTCAGCGAAGTGTGTAGGAGCCATCGCAGACCCTCGCTATCTCTTTAATGAAAACCTGAGGGTTCCCTACAGTTTAGATACTCAGAGGCGTATAAATTGTAACCTTAGTTATGCTGTAACTTGCGGCTGTTTAAGTTACTGCCCGGCTCCTATTCGCGGTGAGGATGTGATTGTTTGGTTCTTTTAAAAAGAGAAAGGCTTCGTAAATTTAAGAATGCTAGGTGAGAATCCTTGTAAGGGGTAGAAGTAAATCGCGTATGTAGTAGTGCATAGGCTTCGCAATATATCTTAAAATAATAAAAGGGGTCTCTATATTTACGCGGTGGTTTATACATTGCTTACTCAAATGAAAAGAGACATTTTAATAATATAAACTCTAATTTTTATTCATTGTGAAAATAGTAATAATATAATTCATAAAAGTAAGTATTATTGAATACTTTCATATCTTTATATTCCTTAACCGAGGTATTTATGTTAATTTCAATTAGTGGTCTTATTTCGTAAAGCACGAGTTTGATGCACGTGTGCCTGGTAAGTATATGTGCGGAAACTGTTAGTTTTTTAACGGCTTAACTGTACCTCATATACTAATCACCCCCTCTCCCCCTCTTTTTTATTTCGATTTCCTTTTTCACACTGATTTCCCCCCCGTTTTTCGCGATCAGCCCCCATTCAGTTACATTTAACGGGAGTCTACTTTATACGAGATATGCACGATTTTTCTAATGGGAGTTAGTAGTGGAGTTTACATTGGTAGGAGAAAAGGCGTGAAATATATCCGTTAAATACTTACTAACTCTATGAATCTCAAGTGTGGAAAGATTTCATATTAACGGAAAGCAATAATAATAAAGTATAAAGTGGGGTGTATTCCTTTTTCTAATAATGTTATTAAGTTAATAACGGCTTATTGAGTTACTATTGCGACAAAAACGCCTTTCGGGTATTTAACCGCTTTACAATAGCCTTTTCCTATTGTCGTAAAGGCTATGAAGGGCGGAATGATATACATAGTTACAGCGACTTCATTGGCGTGAAAGATCTTCATTACTAGGGTGGTTAAGGCCGTCGTAAACAGTGGTAACAACTACATTAGTAACAAAAAGGAAACGGGCTTTATGTTTAATTATCTCGCAACCTTTACCTTTATTATCTTCTTTATTACCTTCCATACCACCGTCTCTTTCGTTAACCTGATTCTCTTTCTAACCCCTATTACCTTTTTTTGGAAGGGGTGGGTTTGTAGGCCGGTAGATAACAAAGTTTTAGTAGTATTTGTAGTAAAATTAATAAAGGGATCAGTACTCCGATTTTTTATTGTTGATATAGTGGTGATAAAAATATGTATTTGTATAAGAGTCGACGGAGTTATATGTAAATTTTGATGGATGTAAAACGTTTTCGTAATCGGCACGCGAAAAACCTAGGCTTATGAGGATATAATTTAACTGTTTTTGAAAAACATTTTATAACGCGAGTGAAAGCCAAGTAATTTCCTAGTTCTAAAAGAACTTTTTCCATATCATTATCCCGTATTATTTCATTCACGGTAATATCTGGAGTTATAAATAAAGTTTCCACATTTTTACTTGAGTTAGGTAGTATATTAAGTGGACGATATTCCATTTATTGTCGAATCTAGGGGAATATCCGTCCGCTTTAAAAAATCGAAATTTTCGGGGATATAGCTTAAAATTCCCTTCTTGTTTTTTATTATTAAAACCAATATAAAATTTGTCGGGATAATAGTGCTAATAAAGAAGAAGTCTCGGATTTTAAAAATATGCCGAATTTAGGTACGAGTTTGGTTGAATACATAAGGCTTTAAAGTTTATATTGAGGTTATAGTTTAACCTTTTTCTGTATGAATTTTTTGAATAGTTTGAAGTTGGGATCGTATTAACTATTTTATGTTGTTGGTAAATAGTTCGTCGTCATTGTTAATGCGGGTAAAATATTTAACACCAATATTCGCAAATTTGTTCAGGGTTTTGTTTCTGTTAATATTTATGTATTTCGATATTTATTTAATTATAACCGGGTTCTAATATGATTTCATCATAGTGTGAAACCTCTGGAAGACTTATTAGGGGGAGGTAGCGGAGTTTTTATCAAAACTTTATATTATAGAAATAATGTTAATATACACTGTGACTTCAATAAAAGTAATATATACAACTGTTTTTAAGTTTTTCAACTCTCTGATAGCCTTCGTATTAGAGACGTAAGTGATAAGCTATAAACCCCCATGAACTTTTGTAATTACGTATTAATTACGTAAATTACGTCACCATAGTTAAAGTAATATCGATCTTTAAAATTTATTTCAATCGATTGATCAATACCGCAATATAATTTTAATAGTGGTTAAAATTAGGGTTTTAACATAAGGGAGTATTTGACTCGATCTGCGCACTTATAAGAAAGTTTATAAATTTAAGAAAAAGCCGTAAAGTTAATGATATAAGACTTGGAAGAATGTGGAATTTTCTGTTAGTTTTAAGTAAATGCGGTTATAATTTAGCGGGGATAAATAGACAACGTAATAGAAGAGCGTTTTGGAAATCGATATTTACGTTTCATATTGTAATTATCCGGAGCCGTGTAAAGTTCCGTGGTATGGTTACGATGTGATAAACCATCCGCGTATTGAATGGCATAACTATATGGATTGATGACTTAACTTCCGTTACTACCACAATAAATGCCGCCTTAATACGTTATATAAACAAGTTCCTAGAGTTGAAGATACTCAAATTATACGTAAAACTAACCCGTTTTTTTTTTAAAAGATGACTTGGTTAGAGGATAGGCTGAAGTTCTTAAGAGCGGTAATTTTAAGTGAAGTCCTATATTATAGAGCGACTTCTTTTACCGTTATGATCAACTGGAATGTAATTTAGTTTTGAGCTTTCTTTACTTATATTCGAAATAATAACTTACTGTATAGTAATTATATATAGGAATGAACGTTGGAGTATTATTTACGTATTAAAGGTATGGCGGGGGCCTATGTCATGTATTTCAGCAACCCTTGTAATACCGGATAACTTTTAACACTCCTATTACATATTTTTTAATATATATCCGTTGTAATAGAGGGTTCGGTTTATTTCAAGCCTTAGTCATTATATTCCAATAAACTCAATGTTAGGAAATAGATTCATAATCGAATGAATTGATTTTTTGGCGGTACAAACGAAAGGGGTTTTCTATTTAGTAAGTTTGGTATAACCTTAGCGTTTAGTCATATATAACAGTTTAGAATTTTTCGGGGTAAAACTTAGTCGGTTATTAGTCTCTTAAAGCTCCATTTTTCACAAGTTAGTCTTAAGTCCTGTGATATTGAAGTTTCAAAAATATGTGGTTTATAAAACAAGTTACTTTTGTTCAAACGCATTCATTTGCACCTATAATAGGAAAATTTAATCCATTTTGCTTTACGTATAATTCATCAAGCGTTGAAATCTATACCGAAAGCAATTTATTATACGGGATCGCACTGTAAAACCTCGGAAACGATGTGAATTTGACGAAAATTGCTTCATAGTTGAAACTTCAACCCTATCGAGATGAGATAACAACAACTTATACGTGAACGTTAGTTATAATCGTAATTTACGAAAAATGGCGATATATGATTGGTTTCTGCAATAATGTTGTAAAAAGAAGGTTTGAATTGTTATAAGTGATCGATTAAGTCATTTGAGATGAAGGTGACTAAAGTACAACAATATTTCTCCTCAAGTGAAAACACATATCATTGAAGTTATTAGTTTAAAAATAAATAGCCAATAGATACCTAAGAATTATCATTGAGTACTTCAATAGATATTTCCTGAATTCGGCTAAAAGATATGTTTCCAAACTAATTATTAGGTTTTTTTAGATAGAAGTACATAAAAAATATTCGTCATATAAAGCCTCCAATCATTTTCGTTGGTAAAACGCTTAATATGATGATGAAGTAACATATTTGAGTTGGATGATAAACGATAAAACCATTATCTTGTTCTAATTAAATCTAACAATTACTTCATAAATATAATGTCATATAATAAATATTAATATTAGATTCTATGTGGAAGAAAATTGATAACGATTGTAAAATTCCGAGGGTAATAAAAGGCTATATATTTTTATAAATGAATATGGTATAGGAAAATGAATAAATTGCAACATTCTATTTAAATTGAAACTCCTGAAAATTAAGTTAAATCAGGTTCATTATTATAATACGGCTCAGGTAATGAGTTATTATTTTACGATGTATATTCAATAATTTGATATATTGAACTAGTCCTCTTTGGTATAATCAACACAATAAATACTCCTAAGTAAATTTCAAGTATCGAAAATTTTATGTCGTCAATCCCGTATCATATATCAAATAGGCGGATGATATTTAGATTTTGTTTTGAGGGATAAAGATTTAGGAAGTTACTTTAAGTGAATATTTGGATTTATAAGATGAAAGTCCTCAAGTAAATATTACATTTTCGGTAAAAACAGTATCTTTATATATTGAGACCTTCGTATAGTTTTTAATCTTAAATAACTTTGGGTTTTTGAGACGCGTCATGGTTCATGAAGATTTGATGAGAATTAATAATTTTATAGTAATCTGAATCTTATTTTAATTGGATAAAATATTCGGATACTACATTTAATATTCTAGATTTTATATGTTTAAGTGGTTAATTTGGCTAATGAGTTGGATTTTGACCTAGCTGAAATATATGTTATTACATCATTTAGTTACTTATTCATTCATTTGAAAAAAAAAAGGATATAATCTTCTTAGAAATCAATTAAAGATTTTGTTTTTTAAAATATACGTGTTCTATCTGTTATATTTGCTAGAGATACAGGGTTTCATATTTCTTAATCGTTTTTTTCCTGGTTTCCTTTGCTTTTGAAACTTCCTTTTTATACTCAACAGTTTCTTTTTATTGAATGTTTCAATTATATAGTTGTTTTGTATTTTTTGTTTTAAGAAGAGTTTTTTTTAAAAGGTTAATTTCTTAAAACCTTATTAATGATGTTTTCATGGTAGTTTTGTTTTTGATGTTTTTTGTTCGTTAATGAATTTTCATATCTTCATTTGTATTTTTATATTTAAGTTTTTTTAGTTTACAATTGTAGTATTTGGAATAATAAATAAGCCTTTTCGTTTCATCAATGGTGAGTTTAAATATAATTAGTGAGCGGTCAAGATATTTCTCAGTTGAAATGAGTCTCTTTCTCATTTTTTTAGGATGAAAATCCAACTCTTTTATCTTAGAAGATAGTTTCTAGTATTTACCGCCTAAGGGCTTAGGTTTGCCATCGGTACTTTAATTGAATTTATTTTTATATTTATATTAATAAGTTGTTCAACGCTTCTTTGGAACGTTGTATTTGGAAATGTGAGTTCCATGTATTCACTAACGTTAACCAGGCTCGCCGCTGTATATTTCAAAAGGTAAGGTTATTGTGCATAAAGAGCTATTATCAATAAAACGAAGTAATATAATTGATTATACGCCAGGGATTACGTATTTAAAGGGGGTTTTAATATATAACGGTAAATAAAAGCGTATCATTCATAAATAAAATTCAAATACTATGTATGAAGGCGGTTTCATATAAGGCTTTGAACGCTTGTTCACTTAAATGAAATATAAATAAGGCGTCATTCTACACTAATTAAAAGTTTTCAATTAGTCGTGAGCACTTTATAAAAGTTCCACTAACCAATTAATAAGTAAACCTGAATATCTTAAATGATAATTCAAATAAGCGGTATAATATAACGCGAATAAGATAGACGAAAAAGTTAATATAAACAGGGGAAAAGATATGAGTGAATGTATTTATATATTTTGGAATGATGTATACGGTTTGGTGTAAGAAGCGTTTTGAATGTTGTGTTTGGTGTTTGCCATGTGCTAGACTTTTTCGAAATATACTTGAGGAGCGTGGTGTACATTAGGTAAACAATGCAGATATTACTTTTGGGGCGTGAAATGATTTTAAGGGCGTCTTAAAGGTGGTTTTGATCGTTTTCAAAGTGTATTTCCGCGATTAAAATGATAAGTTTAAGTCGGATAAGTCTTAGCTAAATGTTCCGAAACTTGGTGGTATTAGCTTGTGTAGCCTAATACGTAATAAAACGCTCTCCAGAAAAAAAAAACGCCCAGGTACGTCTAAAGTACAAACCGAGTTAATTATAGCGTGATAGAGCTTTTAGTAAATATGGTACCAACCGAATTAATAATATCGTACTAAAGTTATGTTTTCTAAAGTTAGTTAGTTATATAATCCTTCTACATTCCCATATATTTCTATAAAGCTTATTATTGAAACGCAAAAGTTGAAACCTTAATAACATTACGCTATAGGTGTTTTATTAGGCTCGTCTTTTCTTTCCTAAACTATTTGTAATCGACCTAATTGGCTATTAATTAGTATTGTTAAAGTTTATTACCATTTTGAGTCAACGAAAAAGGCAAGTAAAATAGTGGTCTTATATTAATGAATGTAAATAGATAGTTCAAAAATAAAAAAAGCATCCGGAGAGTACACGACTTTGACGAGAGATTATAAGTTCTTACGCAAGCAGTTACACTTTCACATACACTCTGCCAATTTACCCTCTGAGTAGTGGCACTTCATCATGCGTTTTGTCAACTTTTCTTCTGGGTAGTAGCACTCTACCTTAATCTTTGCCAATGTCCTTTCTGGGATGTAGCACGCTATTATAAACTTTACAAGAATACACCTTACAGAGTAGCAGGTTGCCGTGCATTCTGCAAGAGTGCATCTTGTAATATGACCGCTTACTAACTATAGAGATACATGATAACATCAACAATGAACATATAAGATTATCTTTCAACTTTTGGCAAGACCACTAGTCACCCAAAATCATTATTAAATTTACGAAGAGCCCTATTATAAATTCCCAGTATGATTCGAATAGACGGATTATTATATTATTGGATCCGGCTGATATAATATCAACGTTAATAATTATTCGACATAGCTTTTGGTAGATAATATCAAAACCTTAATTGAAGATATACACGAATTGATTTTAATGTTTAGAGGATCGTTTAATTTGTCATTGTTAATGATCATTTATCAAAAATATCTTTTGGTAGAATTTAGGCTTCGTATCAAGTATCGTAAATGAGGTCTCTATTTATGTCAAATAAGGAGATTCGAAATGGGTAAGTAAAATCATAATAATAATGTTTTTAGTAGACCTTAGCGTATTTAACGGCACGATTGAGTTTCTATTTTTTTTAAGCCTATGTAGGTTTATTGTATTTCAATAAAGAAGTTTTTACATTTAACAAAATCGACGTCACGTAGCTATATTATGTCTATTTTTCTTATATAACGGCGAAGATGGTTGAACTTAAAAGTGTACTATTCTGTAACCTGAACGTATATTGTTATGGGTTTGCCAACTACGAATAAGACCGTCGTTTACAGTTGGGTAAATTCCCCCATTTAGGCATATATTGTGACTTTGTCTGTAATTTTGGCCGCGTGTAGTGGAAAAACTCACTTTGTATTGATCACATTACTCAACCTCAATAAATTAGTTTCGGTACTTCAATATTTGTAATTGGCGTAATGTAAGAACCCCATGATAAAAAACTAATTCACAAAATTTTATAGTTAAAGTTATTAAAGAAGATAGGTGTGATTATGAAGAAAGCTTCAGGTATATTACTAAAGATAAGAAGGAGGCGATGTTTCAAACGATATGTAAAAAGTTAAAATTTGTCATTAAAATGTATAACTTATACAGAAACATAAACGTTGAAGCCTTTTATTTTATATATATTACCTCAAACCGGCATCATCCGGATATTTACAAGGTAAAACTCTTAATTAATGATATTTCGGATTTTGTTATCTTTAGTGCACAATTTTCGTTGAAAGTTTATTGGTAAATAATTTTAGGTTTATGTTGATGATATGGATTCATTAATATGTAACTATAAAATACTTTTTTCACAACTTAATATGGATTTAGTTAAATTTGTTTATGCTAGCTATTTTATGTAAAAGCGAATTCGCCTTAATTTTGGATATGTAAAAAGAAATGCTAACTTATGTGTTGTTCTATGGACTTTTAGCTGTTTTTTTTTTGTAGGAAAGTTATTATACCTTCGTCACGTCCATGTTCTTCATGAAAAAACTTATAAGTAGAGCTAAATGAATTGTAGCTATTTGGTATATATTTTTGAAACAATTTTTAGTTCTGGTTTTTTTCCGTCATTTGATAACGTTTAGTCTTTTTACGTGTATTTGGCAAAATCGTTTTGAACATTTTGGAACTTTAATTTGGATTAAGCCCAAATAGGTACTAAATTTTCAATTTTTCGGTTATTTTAGGTCGATGGAATAATTGAAACGTATTTATTAGTAGAAACAATAGGAAAAAACTAGAACTCAAATTAAGATATGAGAAAACAATATTTCAACATCGATAAGAGTTTGTTATATTAAAATTTGGTCACCGGAGCCAAAATAGTTTGCGTTCTGGTTACTGAAGATATCGTGATTTTGAATGTAAAGTTTATAATTTTAAAGAAATTTTGGTTTGTAGCGTACAGTTTGGGTGTAACGATTGATTCGATTATTATACAGGCGTCAGAATCTTTCAATAAAACGTGTTCTTTATATGTGTTAGGTATATCAAATTATTTGATGGAAGGGATGGAGATTTTAACGTTAATGTACTGTATACTCGAATTTTTGAAATATTAATAGTATTGCTTGTTACACAAATGACAGGTTTCAATGAATGGATTTTATCTAACAAGGTTGCATTAAAATTTGGGGCTACGTAATTAGAAAGTTTCTAAACGCTAACTGGAATTGGGGGTCGTGTCGCATTTTGACGGATAAAGTATTAGCTTATATTGATAAAATAAAGCTCGGTTTCATGGTCATTTTTAGTTGGCTGGATGTTTAGCTCGTCGAGTTTAGTTTTCATACTGTTTTTAATTGACGGATTTGTCGTTATTTTCCTTTTGTTGTAGGTTATGATGAATTTTTTAATCTTTTTTAACTAACGTTTCGAAAATCGAATAAACATTTTCTCTTTCTTTTGAAGAGCAGTTAGTTTATTAACAAAGATTAAATGGAAAAGACCGTAATAACTAATATATTAAATATTTGATCTATAAGGTTTCAAAGTGTAATTTTATGTTGGAATTGCGTAAATAGAGCAGAGTATTAACAATATTCAACGCAAATTAATGTATTATTAGAAATGATTGATGCGGTAAAAAGAAAGCAAGTGTTTTTTATTTATTGTTTTCAATTTATCATTGTTTTTCAAAACGCGGGAAGATTTATATTTTTAGGACCCTATTAAGATTTTACCTCTGTTTCAACGTGTATATATTAATTGTTGCGATTCCAGCCTATATTTTTTTACTTTCTATAACAACTTTAAATCATGTTTTTGGGGGGCGGAGTTAAATTAATTATACAAAAGAACTCTTATACATTATAAATATATTGAAATCCATCTAGTACAACAGAGGTTTTTTGAAATAAGTGCTAGAACGCCGTTATTGATTTTTTAAAAAGGAGTTCATTTCTAATAGTAATATTGGAGTAACGAATAGTGAATTTAATAGGTTTTTTTTACCGATTTTATAACGGATGGATTTAATTCTATACCTTTAACGAGGATATACCAGAGGAAGTTTATTTTCACCTCGCATTTGAGGCCTGTAGGTACACTTTTTTCGCTGTTATTTAAAAGGAGTATATCATAAAGGATGGAATTTTGGGAAGTCGCGAACGAAATTTTATAATCCCTGCACAGGAAACGAAGACTTTTACGTCATTAGGAAAACTGGTGTCCTATTACGGCCTATTATAACTATTTATGTAATCCTTTGATTCGGTGGGGTAAAAGGTTTCGTATTAACATAAAACACGTTTATCGGGGAAGTTGGTATCATAAAGTAGTTTAGGGTGATATAGGAGGTAATACGGACGGCTCTATGGGTTCGGTAGGTTTATATTTGGGGAAGCGTAAACATTGCTCACTTTTATTCTGGCTCTCCGACTAAAATGATATTGATATAGTACGCTGCGATGTTTAAGGTTAAAAAGAGTTGTTTAATAAAGTTGGATTCATAGAAGCAGGCAACAAAAGCGTTATTGATTCATTTGTAGACCAGGTCTATGGACTAACAAATTTCCAGGTCTCTACTTTTCGCTTAGAACGTCTTATAGAAGGTCTCGACGTTGAAGTACTGGAGTCGATGTATAGCTACATTCTATTCCGCTGGGGGAGATTTAGTTGCTTAGCGATTTTACTAAGAACATTAATCTTTCCATATAGACCGGCCTTCCTTTATAGGCGCGCTGAAGGTATGCGTCGACAAATTGGTCACTTTAGCGTTTTATATAGCGAGAGCTATTAAAGATTTTTTGATTTTTTAGGCAGTGTGAATATATCGTATAAAGTTATAGTGATAGCAAAAACAAATGTGAAAGCTTCCTATAAATGTGTTGAAAACGATGTGGTCTTTAAAATTATCCTCCTAGCGCAGAAATCAAAGTATTTGTTTATTTTCGAAGATTTTTAACGAGTTGAGTTTCTGAATAAATAAATTGAGAAGTAATTTATTGTTTCAAAATTTTCAAAGTCTTTTTCGTGGCTCTTTCCATTATACTAGCTATGTGTTTTGTATGATTCGTGATTTTTTTCTACGAGTTTATCCAATTTATGCTGAATTGGTAGTATAAATAGGTTTATTCAAGAAATATTTCGACGTTTTTAACGTTTTTTGATATTGTGTTTTTTTTTCCATATTTTCAACTTCATGTTTCTTACTTTTTATACCTTGTTCTGATAGAGTACAAGAGATTGTTCAAACTTCAAACATACATAAAGTGATTTTGAATTCTATTAGGAGCTTTTTATTTGGTAGTTTTTGCAGTTTTTTTGAACATACATTACAGATATTTGTTTCACATTTTTGGAATAAATGACAATATCGATAAGATTATCAACTAAAAACATATAAAGGTAAATTTTTTAGAAGCTACTAAGATCGTTTTTCCAATGATTAAAGTATGTTAGTGAATTTAAAATGTATTATTACGCCTTTTCAATATTTGATACGATTACTAAATCATAATTATTAATTTTTTTTTTAGATAAAACTCTATATTTTCTTATGAGTAAGTGTCATCCCACGTTCTGTGTTTCAAATACCATATTGAAAATAATCGATAAGTGGAAGTCGGAATTGGTTTTTCGATGGCAAAATCGATAGGTTTTCTATGATTAATATAAAATCGTAATTTAACTTTTTAGCAAACACAAAGGCGCTTTTATACTTCTTTAGTAATTTTGCTGGTTGAATTTATTTTGTTTGAGATTTCTTTTGGATATTCTATCATTGTTTTGAGTTTTTTTCTATGAAGTTTGTGGAATTTGTGAGATTCGGGTACCGTGTTTTCAAAGTGGATTTCCTTAATTGTATTATATATGCTTTGATATTCCGCTATCAAACGATTATGAGAAATTTTTGTTTGAGTTTAATATTTTGTGGAAATTATGTGAAATCGTAATATGCTTTCACCTGTATTTGTTATTAGGTATAAATGAGATCGTGGTTTCTTTTAGTTTCTTTTCGAGTGATTCGGTTCTAAATTAAATACATCGTGTTCTGATTTGTTCTTTCTGTTTTTTCCTAAATTGTTTGAAGGTGTTTAATTCTGTTTTCATTGTCTTAAGGGGTATTTACCGCCCTTTTTTTAAGGTATAAACGAGTTCTGTTAAGCGTATTACATTCTTTTTCTTCCATCCTAAACTTTTTATTACGAATTCAATTTAATTCTCTTCTAGATTTCAATAATTTGGACCAACGTTCGAATAATAGTTCAATCTATTCAAAAATTGTTTGTTTGAGATGATGTAATGTTAACTTCTGTTTGATGATGTATTTTACTTAATGTGTCCAGTTTAATGGATGTAGTTGATCACTGGATTAACACTCGGAATTCAGTAGTTTCATTGTTAATTATTCCTTATTTATTACCATTGTTTTACTCTTCGTGGTGTTCATTTTCTAGTTTTGTTTGCTTTGATATCCAGGAGGTCTATTCGTCTTCATAGTAATTGGTGAAATGAAGTTTCGCAAAGCTCTACTATTGAATGATATATCAACCCGTTGTTTATTCATCCATATCTTTGTTTTGAAATTTATGTAATTATTTCAATAGGTGAATCATAATTATCTAGTGGTTTTGAATTTTTGTTGTCTTTTTACATAAGATCCGTATCGTTTTTTCGAAAGTTGTGTTTTTTACGATTCCTTCTTTTGGTATTCATGTACTTTTATTATTAGATTTTTTTTTTGTTCATTCCAGGTATTATTCATTTGTAGATAGTTCATTTATATATTGTAAGATATTTTCAACTTGAAATCATGTTGTAAGAAAAAGTAGAAACATATATTTTTATGTTTTCCCGTTATATACTTATGATCATTTTGATATTATCAAGTTTGTTCATCGTCAAAGTTTTGAGTATTATGCCGGTCTCTAATAGGTTTTGATTTCAATAGTTTAGGAAACAAATTTTATTAGGATATTTGTTTTTATGAAATAGTTGGTGTATATATTTTGTATATATGAAGTGCAGATATTCTAGTGGTATTTTGCATAATTGGTTGATATCATTTGATTATTTCTTATTTGTTATAATTTATGAAGTCAATAGCGGCTTTTGTAGATTGGTTATTATTGAAGTTACCATTGAAGAAGGTATTGTTAGAGATTATAAATTCTTGCTATTTCTCAATCAATCCACCTACATATAATTTTCTTATCAAATATTTTCGTAAATAATAAATTCAATGCGTTGTGAATGGGAGGATCTGGGGGAGCCAGATTGTTGTTTAGTCTATTCTTAAGCTAGCATATGTCTACCCGTTTGATCTAATAGTAATGATCACCATGAAAATGAGTAGTTATTTTCTTTATATTAGATACGTTAGGGATGTTCCTCTCATTATTCCGGTTTTATCCGTTCGTTAGACTATCATCTTACCTCAAATAATTATATGGCCAAGTCCTAATATTATATATTAACAACATAAAATAAAATACCAAAGAAAATGAACTTCATTTCAATAGACAAATTGGTCAACATAAAAACTAAAGAATGAAGATCAGGGTTAAGCGGAATTAAGCCTAAGTGTGGATTAAATAAGAAAAAGGTGGGGTTTTAAAGTGAAGGTGGAGTCGAATTAAAGTTGGTTTCTCATGCGAGACGCGAGACGCGAGAAAAGAGAAACGAGTAACGAGTAGCGAGATGCGGGTACCAAAAGGTGAGAAGTGAAACGTAAGCAGTCTATCTTGTTTAAGTACTCAGCAACTACTTTAGTGGTCTGCAAAAAAGATGAATTCGCTGTTTCACCAAAGCATAATCTCGTTATTGTTGTTAATATCCTCGGGAGCCATTAAATACACCATATCTCATGCCCCCTTATTTATATTTATGCCTATAGCTTATTTCGTCCTTGTAATTTAAATTTAGAATATCAAAAAATTAAGGTAAACCTTCTGACGCCTTATTTATATTATTAGATTAACAATTTACTAAGAAAAAGACTTAAGTTAATCAATTTCCTATAGTTTAGTTTAATTTGGATTAGTGGTTAGCGTTCGGATATTTTTAACGGTTTTATTAGTATGTTGAATATTAAACCTCCTAAATCTGAAATAACGAGTTTATAACACAATTCTTCATATTAAATCACCAATTTTACATCTATCACCATTATCTTAATTTGTTTTAGCATTAACTTATCGCTTAAGTTATCCTTGAATTATTCATTATTAAATATTTTTATGTACGCTAATGAATTAATTATAAATTACCTCTTTGGTTATTCAAAATTCATTTAAAATCATCGCTAGTTTCTCTAGATGTGCGATAAATACCATTTTTCCTATGGCACCCAAAGAAAAGAAAAATCTTAACAAGCTAACATCTTATGACCTTCGACAAATTATACTATCAACTATTCATAAGTTTATTCTTGATGGCTCTTACAATGCTGGGGAATACTTTAGGCCATTTTTCAGTTTCTTATAATCACTTTCGAAAACCGCTTTCTTGCATCCATTTTCATTTAATTTTATCAACCCCTTATTAACTTTACTAACATGACCAGATTAATAAGCGTATTCATTACCTTTACACCCCCTTCTACGAATGATTTCACAACTGTTGAACTTCGAACGTTGTTCGTATAATCAGAGTAGCACTCATTGAAGTACCCAAATATATTAGTAGTAGGCTTTTATATTCGACAAACCTTATCGCCTCTTAGTCTACTTGTTACCTTATGAAGTAAGATTTTCTACAAATTATACATTACGAAATGTACATGAGTTTTGTAGCCGACTTCTTTTAAGTTTTATTCGCTCGTAGCATCTATACCACCGATATCTCATGGTTTCAAAGCCATTAATGATACGGGGCTGGCATAAACTGGTCTAATGACGCTAGTTTATACAAATAGCTCGTATATTTTACTATATTCCGTGGTATGAGTATAACATATTAGCTATTATAATAAGGTTTCCAATTTATAGTGGGTCAAAGCTATCATAGAATGTCTATAATACCTCTATAAAATATCTTAATTTATGAGAAACCATTTTTCCTTTTCCAAAAACAGAATAATTACTGGTAAGTTCGCGCTTTCTAATAACATTATGCTTGACACAAAAATATACTTCGTCGCGATTCAATTTCTTCTTTATTTTCGTTTAACGATTTTCGAGATTTTTTTTAGCCGCTAACTGGGTATCCGACAATATCTTCGTACCAATTCGTTTAGTCAATATGTATCGTCCCCCATATCACCAGCAGTTGTATCATTTGCTGCGGGTTTAATACTCATATAGGCAAAAGAGTGACTATATTTGGTTCCCTTAACATTGTTCTCGCGGCTTTGAATTCTTTCGTCATCTACAATAGCCCTCCTATATCTGATTTAGACAGCTCAATAGTTGATACCATATAATCATTGTACCATACGTTATTTTGATTGTTTATTTAAGTGAAATCAGTATACAATACTAATTGAAATATTTCATAAAATATTCGTCTACTACCCAATTATTTTTATGAGTATTATGAGACTTGTTAAGGATGAAATTAAGTTCATATGGTAAATATGAACCATTGTTAGTAAATTGAATTTAATCATCCATAATCACATTTATTTCAGTCATTTCAACACAATTAATTCTTTTTTTATTCCAATATGATATAGTGTTTTACTATCGTTTAGCCTTTAAAAAAGAAAACCACAATTTTCGCGTAAGTCATTCACTTGTGAACAATATCAATATCTGTCAAAAATTCATTTAGCTAGAAAACTACGTCAATGATTACTTTAACAGAAGTTTTCATTAAAAGATGGTATTGCAATAAGCAATCTGAAGCTGCAAAAACGTTTTGTTCAATTTCCAGGCAAATGATGATAAAAGCTTTAGTATTATCTTCAATCTTATATCAACTTACTTGGTATAGATGCATTAACCATCTTATTAAGTAAGTTAGGGGGCCTGCACTGTAAAACATAACAGTTGTAAAAGGACTAGGTCAAATCTGTCGCTGAAGGCGGTCGGATACTGTCTATAATCTTTTATAAAAAGAAGGATGGAGAAATCTCTATTAAAGAGCTACTACAGGCTGTAGAAAAGAAGTGGCCTAGTTATGTGACAAGTTTAAAAGCATATCCTAAAATAGATCTAAAGCATTGTAAAAATATGGCAACCGCGAAGGCTAGATCTCTGGTCACCATTAGTCTAGGCACCAATCTGTAACATTACTCCTAGCGTATTTCTGTCCCTATTAGCTCTCCCTCTCCATCTTTCTCCGTTAACAACCACCTTTCTCTTAGTCAGTAGTGTCATATACCCTTTCACTCTGTCACACATACTATTAGGCCGAATTCCCCCCCTTTCACATTTTTCTATCTACTTATAAAAACTTGCTAGTTATTTTAACCAACATAGGTTAAGTTGCTTACTGTTATATCTTAACTTAAGTGTGTTAAATTTCTTAGTGCTACCATTAACTATCTTAACTAATGTAAGTTAACCCTTTAATTCTATTATTTGTCACAGGCTAGTTCTTACCTAGTATTACCTGAGATTCAACCCTGGTAGTTGTTCACGTTTTTACAATGCTTTAAAGCAGCTCAAAAATCGTTTAGAAACAAGTTTCCATACATTATGTAACCGAGTTACACCATTCTCTCCCAGCTCTATAACAGCTCCTTAGCATGAGTTTATCTTTTATTTTTTATCGTGGTTTATAAGTAGAATTCAATCACATTAAGCAATATTTTCGGACTTAGTCCCTTTATATATAAACCTCGATTTATTTTCCGACGGTATTCAATTTATCGTTAGGAGCTATAGCCTAGAGCTATATTTTCTTCCTGTGAAACTTTAAATCTAATCCACTAACCCCTCAAACAGTTCCTCGATTCATGCGTTAGGGATCAGCTTTAAAAAACCTGAAAAGCCTAATACGATTACTTTACAGCTTCATACAAACGTTTTACCAACTTTTTATGTATAGAACTTATCAAGCGAAAATAAGCCGTTTGAGAGCTAGCTTTATACTTGATGTAAAGAAGCACTAATATATTAAACGCGTTTACTTATATAATCCGATAGCATGAAGTTTTGGGCAAGTTTACGATTTTAGAACGACACCTCCCTTAGAAGATTCACCTTACATAAATTATGAACGACGTACCTATCACATCACTCCTTATCTTAGTTCGCGTTAGCTCCTTAGATTACTGTAACTTGGATTCTTTTAACTTCTATTACGATGTTAGCGCCCTACTTTACGGACGCTAACGATTGAAACGTAAGCTACCCAACTATCCGGTTAATGTTTTTGGCTACAAATTAAGATGTTCAACATAAAAATCTATAATAATACGTAAGTTACATAGGGACCAGAAGTTTATCGATACTTAAAAGGATTACTTTTACGTTGTTTTTTAGTAATTAAAGGGCTTTAGAAAACCAATTATAAAAGTGATTACACCCGCGGCAGCTACAGCAGTACTAACGAAACTAATACCATTAAATCTGTACTCTATGCTTATTACTCCGACCTTAATACGATTAAAGCTACTATAGTTTGGTTTACGAATATAAATTAAGGAGCTCACAAGCAATTTTAGGTCTTATTTAACGTTGAAAAGACCTTACTCATAAAAGTTAATGGCATGGCCTAGGAATCCGCCGCAAAGTTTGCTATTTTAAAGGAATTTATGAACGACACGTTATTTATACGTCACTTCCCTTTGATATACCAGCGGATTATAACGAATAGGTCTCTCGTGTTTAACTCATTAATAAACGATTTTATAACTTTCGTACTTATTACGACGGTATTAGCGTTATTATTAAAAGCGTCTTACGAAGTGGAAATAATAACAGCGATGTTCCCGTTCATAATAGCTAGGGAAACGTTATTATAATTAACTTAAACGCCTTTCGAGCCTCTCCTAAGTGGCGCGCCACCTAATTGAATTATTAGGAACACTTGCGTCATAAGGATCTTAAGTAGTACTTACGGTATGGCGCAAACGACTATCGTATCCGGATCTGCCTATTGGAACCAACGTATCGCCTAAGCGGCTTTAGTGCTAAGGTTACTATAAAGATCTACTTTACTTCGACCGAAAATCTTATTAATCTTTAAAAGGGAAAATCGTAACTTCTCTAAACAGTCGCGTATAAAAATTAATAACAATTGAATTCGATCTAATAGCTCCATCTCAACTTTTAAATAACTTTCAGTTTATAATAGATTAACTTTAAAAATCAATTTAGTTTGTTCATCATTGAATAAATGCAAGTTATAAATATTATAACATCGCGAGTAAATCATTTACTAACCGCTCAAAATTATCTCGTATTTTCATATTACTATAACGACCCAATAAAACCACGAACCATATACCTTATTATCCTCTATCACTTGTTCTTTATAAAATTACTGGATATCAACTTTAATCAATACAGTTACCAGATATAGGTCCATATTGTCCCCTTTTTGTACTACAATATTATGGTGGGTTAGTTTTGATTAAAAATACTAAAAGTTACTTAAATCCTTTCGAAACACACACTACTTTTAGGACAAACTGGTAACTATTACGTTTAGTAACGTGGGTTTACGCCTGTATAAAAGACGTCGAAGGGAGTCAGCGTCATTATGTTTTATTTTATCCAACGAAAAGCCCGTAGGGACTGAAAGTAGTTACTTCGCGACTCGCCGCCGTTTCCCTCGAAAATATTAATAAGGTACTTGCCCCAAAACTATGAATTTCCGTCCACGATAAACTCCCCGACAATTTTGAAAAGTTCGCCTTTTTATACTACAAAGCTTTTCACGATAGATTACTCTTTTACTGTTTCAAAGCAAATTACAAAATCGGTTTTCGTACCAATAACTAAGGTTACTATTTCAAAGTTTCGTGGAGTCCTTTATATGGTATATCACGTAAAATAATCCGTATATTTCGAAAGACATTAACCAAGTTATTCGAATAGAGCTATATTCGAACGAATAGCCCTTTAACTAGTACCTCCGCATTTTTCGTTAGAACTCCTGAAGGTAACTTATATTTTTATATCGAATATGGTCGACTTAACGTTATTATAAGGATAAACTGTGAACTGTTTCCACTTATTAAAAACGCTTAAAATATTTTCCAAGTCAAATGATTTAATAAGTTATATATTAAAACTGCTTTTTATAAGCTCCGTATAAAAAAGGGAAACGTGTGAAAACTCGTATTTCCTATACATTTCGGACTTATCGATTAGTTTTTATCTCTTTTTGGTCTTTTTTACACGGCAACTACGTTTTAATGGTATGTCATCAATTCGTTACGCCCCTTTTCGATATTTTTTTACTTCTTTTACATTAACGATATTTTCGGTTATTTAAATGGCACCCTCGATTACTACAACTCTCAAGTTACGTAAATTCTTAACGTTTGAAACGTCGTAAAACTTAATCGTAATTTATAGACATACGAATTCGGCTTTGAAGAAAATCGAATACCTAGAATTCGGTATCAAAAATAATCTTGGCGTCTGAATAAACCCGGAGAAATTACGCGTTTTCTGGGAATAAGTAGCTCTTTCGTTGGTTTTAAACATACAGTTTTTTCTTAAATTTACGAACTTTCACTAGCATTTTATTCGAGATTGCCTAACAATTCTTAAACTGTTTTTTCAAGTACCCTATAAAGGTACTCCTCTTTGATAAAGTCCTGAAAAATACCGTTTTCGAGAGGCTTAAGTTTAACTTTATTTTGGAACCCGTATTCGCCTAATTACACCCCAACCATATAATTTTTTTAAAAGTCAATTGCTCTAGTTAGTCATTAAATGGCTACCTTCAACGCGAAGACCGTGGTAACTTATACCTAGTAACGTATTACTTTCTTCACTAATCCTCCGCCTAATATAACTACGAAATTCACAACATAAAACTACTCGGAATTATAGATTTCATAAAATTATGGAACGTAAAGATCTGGGTACAGAACACTCTATTACGATTTTAACGGATTATAAAAACCAAAAATGTTTTATAACTTTACGAAGGCTTTCTAAACAATATTTCCGTTAGTTCAAACGCCTGTTTCCGTTTCGTTTTCGGTTGGTTTAAAAAAGAACAATAAATTACATTCAGCCTAATAAGTCATTATGGCGAAATTCGGATATTTAAATACTCCTGTTTCACCTACATATTTTTGGCCAAAAATTCAATTATTACGCCCCGAAAAGGCTGTTCCTAAGCCTCTTCCGCACATATATATCTCCCGTATAACAGTTACCAGCGAATTTATTTTAAAGGCATTGACCTTACATCAATATTAATCTTTAAAGTTATTAGGACAACTCGATTATGTGTGATATTAATTATCCCCAACTTGTCTATATAGTACGTACAGGTAATTAATGTTTTCCCACAGATATTTATATCGATAAGAATTAAATATTTAAGGCTTCAATTTCGAAATATTTAATAAACGATAATAAGGTTTCATGATTTAACAACTGTATTTGTGCACCTATTTACGAGCCGTTTACTACAGCGATAATTGAAGTTACTTATGATTTACTTTTTACTAGTTACCTGAGTCGCGACGTTATTATTATTATTCTCTTTAAAACATACTTGAAGTCTGGTTTATATCGCGGACTTCGCCGTTTTTTTCCGAAACTACAATATTTGTAAGCGAACAACCTATTAGAAATACCGTCTGAAAGGACTTCTTGAACCCCCTCCGCTTTTGGAACGGCTTTAAATCGAAATTCCTATCGACTCTAAAATTAACTTACCCTAAAAATATACCTGTGACCTATGTTACCTTATCGTTATTTCATATTATTTAAATGGAATCGTTACCCTCTGGATTATAATTATTATCAATACCCAAACTTATGTAAAACGGGTTTCAAGCTATTATTAGCTATTTTGCGGGTTTTTCTGTATAATTGTTAGTAACCAAATATTGAATTAAACTAGTGGAATTTTAAAACGCCTTTATGACAAAAAAAGGGTGAAATAGCGCCTAAGCAACTCATTTTACCCTGAAACGAACAACGTACCAAAATATTATCATCAGAAGTGTTTAATATACGTATGTTTTTTTATTGTTTATAACTAATTTAACTAAAGCTATTTATTTCCTCGTAATTAATTAATACCAAATAATAAGAATTCAACTACTATCGGTATTAGTCTATCTTTTATACTTTACGACTATTATATTAACCCTATATAACTGGAATAACGTTTCTTCGTCCTAATTATCTTACTATACACGTGAATCGAAGATTTTATTGAATGTATTTGCGTGGATATAAAGTTTATATTAGCCGTAATAATAGTTACGTAATAACATGTAAAGGATGCGTCTAAATAATGGTGTTTTACTTTAGAACGTTTTCGAGTCGGTAATAACGTTTAGCTCTTTTCTAAAAACTATAAGTCGGATAAGTTTTCGGAAATTCTAATTTATTTGTATGACGAGTACCGTATAATAAATGTATTCAACTCTTTTCCTATGAATTTTAAGGTCCTGGAAGAAAATTACCCTTGGTTTCATATGGATTAACTTATTCGAGTTGTTTCGGATCCTCTTTTAAATTAATAAACCCGTTACTTTCAATCGTTAGCTATTAACGTTATAAATATTGACAGCGAGATGAAACCGGAATACCACGTTAATAATATCTTACGAGCCCGTAATAAACCTTCAACAGGATATATTCGGCATAACAACCCACCGAAGCGGCAGGTTTGCATTAAGTAAATAAGATATATACACCTCATATAAAAGCCGTTTTTGAGCGTTTTCAATACCGGGGTACTTAATGATTTCAAGTTACGTTATAAATGAGTTAAATATAAAGAGAAGCCTTTACGCCCGGCCCGTAAGCGGGTTTAACGCTTTATAATTCGTATTACGAAACGTAACAACAAAAAATCCGTTATTTTACGTGTACCGAGTATAAATATAATATAGTATGAATAAGGACCAAGTTACGGTAAAGTTATTTAAATATATCCTCAAAATCTTCGATCTTCTTTTTACCAAAAAAGTTTTTAATTTCAATTAGCATATAGAGCTTCGCGTTAGTACGACCTAATACTCTAATAATATATTCGGATACTTCGATAGACTTTTTCGTTGCCTTTAACCATACTTTTCAATTGTTTATTAATCATATTTTCCAAGTTTTAACTTTAATATAAAAAAAAACTTATTTAAAAACCACAATACTAGTTTAAAAGCTATACGATCCGTAAGCTACTAGAATGCATAGGGGTGGTAAGTATAAAACTCGCCCCGCCTTGAGTATATATTTTCTTTACGTAACGAGCCGAAAATATTTTACCCTTTTAACCATGACGGCTTTTATTTTACGGTTTTCATTCTCTTGCTAAGACTGAGAGAGTAGTTTGTGAGAACCTCAACTTACCCTGGTTTTAAACGTCGAACGTTAAATATGTTTCAAACAGTGCTCTTACAACTTTATTTATATTGTGATTTAGGTCTAAAAACATATATTAATAACCTCAATTACGTCTTATGATACTAATGAAATGAAGGCGATTTCGGGAGTTAGTATTGAGTCGTTTATTAAATATCTTCTCGGCCATATAAGTATAACTTACCCTTTGTCTTATAATGAAACTTTCGCTAGTCGCATATTATACGGTATACCTATTCGAAATACGTTTATTTACGGGTTCCATTAAGGTATATATTTATAAGACGTTAGGCTAGGAATTATATATTCGTTAATAAAACCAAATATCGTTCGAGCGGAGATAAGCTTCGTTTTTAATATCTTTGTCAACCTTAATAGCTAATTATAGATTTATTTTCAAAAACGAATACGAAAATGAATATAAAAACTTATTTAATTAGACGATAAAGTTAGGCTATATTGGAATTCTAATGTTGTATTGTGGAAGTAAGATTTGAAAATTTCAAGTGTAAGGGTTTACGAACCATTTATAGAGGGAAAAGGCGGGTGTTCAGGCGCTTTTTACATAATGTAAAATCGTTCAGCCTAGTACCTTTCACACGAAATAACGATATTTTAAACAACACTGGAGAGGCTGTCTCATACCTATCATCCTGTGTATATTCCCAATATCCCAAAAAGAAATAAATAGGGTTTTATTTGTTTTTTAAACGTATTGTTCGTTACTAAATAGCTACCTTATCTTCTTTTAACAATACCAATTTCGTGGTTTAATGTTGAAAGCTTCTATTAACAATAGTAGGGGTTTTGGATTTGATTTCCGGCGTAACCCTTTGAGAGAATAATCCCAACTAATAGTTTTGTCAGGTAAATTGAAAAAAAAGGAGGGGGGGGGAGGGAATTTACCCGAAGGTAATATCACAAGCTATTGTCTTGCTAGTATTACCAGGGATCCTACCCTGATAGTTTTTCACGTTCTTACGATACTTTGAAGCAGCTCAGAAGCCGTATAGGGACATATTCCCATACGTTACGTGACCGGGTTGTACTATCTTCCCACAGCTCTGTTTCAGCTCCCTAATAGGGGATTCTTTTTTACTTTTCATTGAAGTTTATAGACAGAATCCGACTAACTTGAGCGACAGCTCCAGCCTCACTCCTTTTACATTATTTAAATCATATAAATCAATTTTCCGATTGAGACTAGTTATCCACAAAGGTTCAATTTTCTACTATTAGTATTAGCCCTTATGTTTTTAGTTATTTATTGTTGAAGAACTATGAAAGAGTGATTTTGAAAAGGATCGGTTACTAGGGAATAAAAATCAAGTCAAAACTGTTATCTGTTTGGATATTAAATTTTATCGTTGTCTTTAGTCGAGCTGTAACGGGATTGAAAAACTTCGAGGGTTATAGTATTCGAAAAACTTAAAATCGATTCCAAACTTAAGTATCAATAGCTTACCTATTTAATTGAACCCTATTGTTTAGGGGAAATAATAGCATGTGATCAACTTGCTTGAGGTTTATTCCGGGTTTTCAAATTACCTTCGTTATGAAATTCTGGTATGGTTAAGCTATTATTACCAATGAAGTCGATAGCGGTGAGTTGATAGTTGTGAAATTACGAATTGGAAAAAGGGTTGAAAGGGGATTGAATAAGTTAATCAATGTAAAATCGGGGGGATTCTTCAACCGGAATATTGAATTTGACGACGTGAAAATTGAGAATACGTAAAATACAATATTTATTATACCACTAGCCTAACTTCTTTATAAACTTGTCTGGTTTATAATTTTTAAGGAAAAGTTCAAATTTATCGTCTATCCAAAAATATGTGGAGAAAACCCATAATTCATTAGCAATTTATTTTATGTGTTATTAAGTAACCGTTATTATAGTTAGTACGAATTTCTAAACATTGCGAATAAATTTGACAAAGGTTATGGCGTTTACACGTGATGCTATTCTTGAAATTAATTTACGTTGGACAGGTGAAATAAGATTGACCTAGTAACGATATATTATAAAAATGAATGAATACCAATATTAATGATATTTTAATTATTCAACGCCAACTGGTAACGGTTTCATTGAAAATTTGGACCGAATTCAATATAAAGAACGGAAAGATGTTAATATATCAAAACTTTTTAATCAACGAGTTTGGTAATATTATTCGTTTCCAGGTAAAATACTGTATTTCAACGTTATTATACCTCTGTTAAATCGTAAAACCCTTTTCCAAAACTATAGGTTTATTTCAAACCCTAATTATCATTGATCACGAAAAAAAAAAACCTTTATAATGATTCATAGTAATATCAAAATCATTCTACGTAAACTTCAACTTTTATGGTGTCTATTTCTTTTAAACTAACAATTTAACTTAAAAGTTTTTCGATGATTATGAAATAATGTGGTTTGCGGGTTCTTTTTTAAGGGAAATCAATCATAAAATCGGCTAAACACTAGTCTTCAAGCCGTTCGAAAATTATTAAGGGTTTGACAAATCTTATCTATCCATACAACTAATGAATTGGTCGTTTGAAAGGAATCAATTGTGATTGAAACGTGGAGTTATAATGTATAACCCGAACCAAAAATATTTTTTGAATGATATAATGATAGAAATTTCGCGGCTTGAATGACAGGTGGAATATAAATTTTGGTTTGTTTCAATTGATGCTATAGTAAACTTTGTGTTAATCGAATTTCGAATGCGAATGAAAAACCGTAAAATATCATCATCATTTTATAAATATTCCGAAATTAAGATTTTGTGTATTCAATCTTTGATAATACGAATATTGGTGGGAAAACTCGTTATATATACCGTGCGAATTAAACGAGAAGAAGTAACGTTTTGGGTAGTAACGACATTCTAACTATTTTAGTGATCTACTTTAATGAAACGTTCATAACTGTTTTAACTCAACTTTCCAGCAATAGTAAGACGATATATATATATATGCGAGAGCAACATGTAATAAACTTATTTAAAGCGTAAAAATTTAAATTCCTGGCGCATCAGGCGAGGGTCAGACAAGCTTTTGAGAATCCTAGTTTCAACAAATAAATTTATTCAGCCGTATTGAATTAGCCATTTTAGAATTAATTAGTTTCAAACAGGGTTCAATATCTTATTTCAATTAATGGATTCATGGTTCGAAAATTGTTGAGTAATTATAAGTTGTTTTAGGATCTTATAATTCGTAAAAAAATTAAACAAATGCATCATACCTTGGAGCTTCGAGATTTACATTCCTCATAATTTAAAATTCTTAATCAATAGTTGTCTTACATATTGTAAATATATTCAGTAGATAATGAAAGACGAAGTTAATACATCATTATATATATTATATCATAACTGTCTCATGAAGGAAAATAGCCTTTTAAAGCCTAACTAGAATAATCAGCTTCCAAAAAGGTTTTCCGGTTAAGTTTTTAATAAGTTAAAACTGAAGCAAGGAAAAAGGTTTAAATTGCTAGAATATAAGATTTTCCTTATACACTTAATGGAAAACAACGCGCTTTTTAGTTGAACGATGCAAAGAGACAAATATTAGCATATAATCCTAAATAAATTACCCGCAGAATTTAATAAAGTCGAAAAAGCATCGTATTTTAAGTGTAAGCGCACCAGCCACTTATGATCGAATAAAACGAAGCTTTTCTGAATTTATATTTATTAATATTTTAGTTTAGATAGAGAATTGGCAATATTCAGTTCTTGCAAAGACGAATTTACATTTGGATATATTGAAATTGAAATAAGTAAAGTGTGAAGTGTTAACTACCTTATTCAAAATGAATTTTATAATGATGAAAAACATATTTAAATATACGAAAATTGTATTAAGGTAAATAAAATCAAACGAAATAAAATGATAAGGGCAAATAATTATTAACATATTATAAAAAGTTAATCTATATACTGAAAAGTTTTCAAAAAAGTAACAAGATATTGAAAAAGTCCAAAATGTATACGAACCGCAGTTTCCTAATTACCGTCTTTTTGAATAAGTAACCTTTAAAAGGAATTTTAAACGTTTTATTTGCTATATTAACTCATATTTCAAATTTTCGCGAGAATTTTTTAAATTAAAGCAGAGGAATAACGGTCGGGTTTTATAATTCAGTTGAATCTATGGTAATCAATACATATATATAAGCTGTTTCAGGTGTTTTAACATAGAGTATGAGGTATCTATTAATTAATCATTTGGGCGAATATAACCATATTTTAATAATTCAGTTAAAGTTTGTCTTAACATTCAAATTCACTTTAGTAATATTCCGTAAAAGGTTTTGTAGACTCTTGTAAAGATTAGTTTTTATTGTTATTTTCAAAAATACTTTCGTAATTGGTTTCGGAACGATAAAGAGGGATCTATTCTGTTATGTCATTATACAATGAAAAAAAGGATTTTTCCTTTATATTAAAAAGATTATACTAGATGGAAAGAAATTCCTTGAAATTTAAAACTGTATTAATGTTTTCGAGGGAAAAGACAGCAAATTATAACTTTATAATTTGCTTTATTTAGATTTTATGTAGTATAATATAGAAAATCGAGGTACCGATACCCTTAGGATTCTTTAATACCCGTATAAAACCCCGTTTATATACCTGGTATTTACTCTTTCATTATAATACCAATATATATTTTAGAATGACAAAGGTTTTTCATTCATACTTTATTTTAAATGCATATAAAAACCCGTCATATTATAAGTAATAGATAATATTAATTGAAATTCGATGTCGGTAAATATCGTGTTAAACGTTTCAATAAGTTATGAAATAATATATGAGCCGGTTCTAGGTATATAACGGGCTATTTCGTCAAGGTTTCAAAGCAAGATAAGACTATATAGTAAATTAATTAGCTGCTAAGCTATTTATTTGTAACCTGACAATATTTACAATCTATACTTACTACAACGTTGATACACTAGGTAAAATTGTAAAGTAGAATTATCATACATGGAGAGATATTGAGAAATTAGAGGTAAATTACTGGATCGAATCAAAAACCTTTCAATTTCTTCACAGGATTATATATAATAGGTGCTCTTTATCCTTTTCAAAATCAATAAAATCGTCGGTAAAGGTAAATTAAATATTAATATTCACCATGATACCGGAGTCATCAAGGCTTTGTGCGACATCTAATAAGTATGTATAATGATTATAATTATTCGCGTCGTATTTTAAATATAAATCAAGGTTTTTACGACTAAATATTTCCGAATAATTAATTTAAATAATACCGCGTTCAATACCGGTTTCAACATCTTTTACACCGATTATAAAAACATTTCCCTCATTGTCGCGAATAGGAGCAATACTGTTTCTATTTAATTTACAAATAATACTGCCGGTACTAATATTATTAACATAATGAATTCTACCATATTAAATACGAAGGCTGTAATGTTCTTTTTCATTAGTTAACCATAGGAAATATAATTATTATTATTCGTAGATATATCGAACAAAATTAACCCATTAATAAGTATATCATTCAACACTTTTTTCAAAATCATAAGTTCAATGACAAATTTCTAGATTATTCAGTTAAATTTCGTAAGTAAAGCCTCCCAAATGTTGTAAAGTGTGAATTGTTTACAAACCCTTTACTTTAAGTTTATAAGATAGATGATAACGGTTTTTACCATATTTAAGTCGTATTAACAGGTGTAAAATATTATTATGAAGGCGTCAAAGTCGATATTACCGCTTTAGTAAACGCGAAAATAATAGTTTTGATAACGATGTCTGAAAAACTTTCCAAGTTTTGGACAATAGAGTTCAAAGAAATATTTTCTTTATCGATAGAATTTACTTTTTACATAATTAATAAAATATTGTTACTTCTTACATTTATAAAAGTAATTTAACGATGAAACCTGGACTAGATGATCGAAATATTTACGTTTAATTTATAATAGCCGACGTTCTCAGATTAGTTATCAATATTATAGTCGGAATCGAAGAAGTTTGAGTCCTTGTAATTATCGACGCGATTTCAAATAGGGAGTGGCGCGGTAGCTATATTGTGGATAGTTAGAGTCAAAACGAAACCTCTTCATGGAGGGATTATCTCGAAAATATAAATGTATCGGAAAAGATTCTCAATTGCCGGATTATATATATTGACGTAGTTAGTATATTAGTAACGCGTTATTTTATTTATAAAACATATTCGCAAATAGTTTAATTCTGTTCGATGAGTTTTATATATAAAGTTTCAATAAATCGTTTATATTACGTAATTAAATAGTCGTATTACGTTATTGAAACGCTTTTCAATAATACTTTAACATGCGCTTCGTGGAATTATTACTGGGGTTAAAGGTTTAAGTTCGAATGATCGGATAATAGAATCTTATATTATAACTACTTATAAATAATTAAAATACCGTTAGAAATAATGATGGAGGATTATATATAGATATATTGAGTCGAAGCTTTCGCTTAAGGAGGTCGGATACTATTTATAGTCTTTGATAAAAAGGAGGAGGGAGAAACCCCTCCTAGGGAGTTGCTATAGTTTACAAAAAAAACGATTCGGCTACGTGACAAGTGCAAGAGAATCCCCCTAAATTTCATCAGAGTATCGTAAGATCATGGCAACCGCCAGGGCTAGATCTCTGGTGACTATTAGCACAGGCAACAGTCTGGGACAATAGTTCTCACTTCCGGAAAAAAAAATTAAGTTCAGTCGTTCTCAACACCATCACTTCACATGCATCCTATTCCTCCACAACATCACTAATCGGCTCTACCACCACTTAAATCTTTTCCGGAGACCCCCTTTTTAGCCATAAAGATCTTCGTCGGCCCGACGCACCGCCTGCCCAGCGGTATATCTAGAGAACAGCCCTCACAACCAACAATTCCATCCCTCATTACTTGTGCTAATATATTCCTTTGGACTTGCATTACAATGCAACCTAAATTCCGATTCCTTATGAGTTTCAAAGCTGTAAAAGCCCTCATTATAAACATTCGATTTTAATGGCTTTATTTATTTTTTTATATATATTTAAGTTGTTACCAACTACACCGACGCCCCGCCTATTTCATGAGGCTTTCGCCTCCAACTTTACTTTGGATACTTCACTATCAACAAAAGACGTCTTCCAGCACACCACCCGCTCATTATTGTACCCTATTTTACATTCTTTTACACTTCTTGAGTTTACGGCCTGTAGCAAAAACATGGCCCAGAATATAAAGTATATCTTTCCATCAAGTTGTGAAGTGTATTGCCTTTATTCCCAAAGGCCTTGGACCAAAATAGAAATGTTTTACAGGTCTTTCACTCTTTCAGGACCGTTATCAGATCTTCGATACGAGTAGGCGTCGAATAGAAACTGAGATTTCCGCACAATATGGCCCGGCAAAGACTACAGTTTTCATATCCGTACAATGTTACAAGTCCCTAAATTGTAGGGTACCTTAAGGCCCTATTTTCAAGGTTTATTTTGGGTCCTGATTTTTCGTTAAAGATTCTTTACTTAACAATCAGTCCTATAGGAAAAGGCTATATTTCCTGATATTACAGTTATAGTGTTAAAAACTAATATTCAATACAGCTAGTGGGAGGTGTTCTCCCTTCATATAACCAAATAAACAATACCTATACGAATAAAATCCATATTCGTTAGGCGAAAGGGGTTCTTCATAAAATGAGAACGTATATAATTGATATAAGGTCCGTTTGGTAGGCATTCAATAACTACATTTAGCGTAGGATTCGGAAATTAGCCACAGATATAAAGGATACGTTTTCAGTTTATATATTTTTAATATAAGAAATAGGGTTATTTGTTAGATAGGTTCCATAGTATTAACTAAACACAGTGAATTGAATGGGGTGATGGCTGTATGCGGTAGAGACACTCAAGTTGCAAGCTTTCCCAAAGGCATATGTGACTTAATATTAGCGATGAGTACGATGTACTAGCTATATGGTAAGAACCACACGGTCATATTAAAACACAAAAAAAGAAAAACAAAGCTTTAGTATATTTTTTTCGCTACTTAAAATTTTGGAAACTTCATTACATTCGTTTGGAAACTTTTCCTGTTGACGTTTTTGGTGGCACTATTTTAATACAATTTCTTTCCAATAAAACTGTCTATAAAGCTCGGCCTTGTGTATAATTTACGACGTGTGGTATAAGGTCAAATAATTCGTCGAATGTTTGAAGTGTGTGGATATTACTATATGCCCTCATAGATAGTATACATAGGCCGCCAAGTGGCCGTGCACTGTATTGCAAGGTGCACTCCTGCAGGATGCACGATAACGTGTCACGCTTCAGGCTGCAGTCTTGCAAGACGTAAAGTTCATCATACTTAGAGCGGTTTGGGGTAAGTATTCCAGACCGCACGGCAATATATTGAGCGGTTTGTAAGGATTATTCCAAAGTGTACGGAAAAGGACCACTGCCCGAATAAGAGGTCTATAACCTCTTATTCGTAACGTAAACTTTTTGGAATACTTCTTTGACATTTTCCTTTTACTACAAAAATACCAATCTTTTAATTACTATTTGAATTATTTGCTTTCACGTCAATGGGTATAAACCTTACTGACACTAATTAATAGCCAAGTAAGTTGAGTACAAACAGCTAGAAAAAAAAAAAAAAACCTAAGTTAAATACCTATAACAGGAGACTGCAGCGTTTGAACTATTTGTAATTTATTACGACAACTTATAAAAACTATACGAAAGTATGAGATTACACGGAAGCGCCGAGAAACCCGAAGCGTAACAAAACTATAAAATCCGAAGTAACCTTAAAAGAAACACTTTTGAAACGATATCATTAATCAATTAGCACCTAATTTACTAAAAAAAAACCCTGTCACGTCAACAGTTAACCTGTATTAGCGCGTTAAACGTACCCGGACAATTTTTAAAAAACGTTCCATGATGTATCAGGCTATGCAAACCAAAACTACCAAGTTTCGAAACCTTTTCTTAAAATTCATCCAATTTAAACTCGATAATTTATACTGCTCGCAAAACCCAAGAGCGGTCACAAAAGTAACGATGGAATCGATTGATTACTTTGAAAGCGATTACGAACGTAATAATTAAACCATTCGTTCTAGTAAAAGCGGTTACGAAACAAAAACCCGAACCACTCTTCAAACACAAATCAGAACCCACACACTGAATCACCCAACACACCTCCCCTAGCCCAAATTTATTTCCCTACGTTTACTTTATCTACCTTCCCGCGTTCGACTTGTGTTTTTTCAATTCGCTTACCTTATATATATTTAATTTAATACTCAAGAAATTTAAGTTTTGTTAACTACTTAACTGAGGTAGCGCTACTAAACACCAATAGATTTAATTTCAACCGTTTAATTAACTTGTAATCTCCTCTTATTTACATAATATTTGAAATTCATTTGTATTGGAAAATATTAAAAACGTTATTTCCTTTAGATTTCTGGGTTTATACGCTTTCTTTAAGTTAATAACATATATTACCACGACGTGAAATTACTAATCTACGCCGCTTTAAATATTGTATTTACAAACAGACTACCTATCGAAGTACACGATGGCTCTATTAGGAACGGATAAAACAAAGACTTACGAATATATGAAGTACCTCTGAACCTATACGTTTTTTCATAGTAATATACTAAAGTATTTGAACTTAAACTTATAGGATAAAAAATCGTAGTACCAGTAAAAGATTGAGATCTTCATACAACAAATACGTATATAATTAATATAATTTTTAACTACTATAGCAGCGAAAACGAAGGTCGCAACCTGTTTGATAATTTTAGAAATGACTTCATAAATTGGACGCCAGATATATAGCATGTAGTCGATGATATGATTTTCAAAATACTGTGAAAGCAACTACGAAGCAAAGGTATCAATACGACTAATGAGAACCACAGCCAAATTGTAAAATCTCTAATACCAACGACTTAACTTATACAAACGCCAAAATAAACAACCGATAAAATAATAAATGTGAAATTTATAAATACAAACTAGTTAAAGAAACGCCAGGAACGCCTACTGAATATGACGGGCCAAGGAATCGAAAAGTTACCGCAAATTGAGATACAGCGTTTAATAAGGCTGAATGCCTACGATGAAATAGAAGCAAAGTTGGTTAAATTAATGAAAGAGGAGGAAGCACTACAACGATTATCAATAACAAGGGTTAAACATAATCCCTCTCCGAATCATAATTTCGAACCGAATACGAGACAAAACCGTACTGCGATTGCCATGAATAACCAATTTAGTGACGAAAATAAAGGTCCGATCAGCGAAAACGCCCCGCTCCAGGAATTAACGAGCGATACAAAACGCTAATACGTGCCCTATAAACCAATACCTACCAACCACGACCCCTATCGGAATCTTTTACCGCACTTTCTCCCTACTAATAAAAACTATTCGACAAAGTTTCCCAACTTTGTAAAGCTTTGAAATAGAGACGAAAATTTTAACGGTAAACCATACGATATATTTAACAATTAAATACCTTCCATGTTCCATATATATAAAAGACTGGATATTGAATTATCATAGTTTTATGTTATCCAACCTGGTATATTATCTCGGTAAGATAAAGAATAGTATATATTTTACTTTTTGTAAATAGATATATTTACGAAATATTATGACCGTTTAAAATTCTCTTACAATATAAAAATTAACTACGAATATTATAATGGGGATTAAACTAGTATAACTTGGAAATCCGTGAAAAGTCAATAGAAAAACGCCAATGAAAACCTATAAGGAATTTTTACCGCCACATTATCTGAATTCCGGTAATTCTAAACAACTGTTAAACTAAAATAAAACAGACAAAAACTATTTATTGAATTAGTAACGAAAATATACTGCAGAAAACCGGATTTTAACCTCACAGGTTTCAATTTAGAAAAGGATTTAGAATAATTTTATACGTACTTTAAAACATTGTCTAAGACATTTATACGCCGGTAGGAGGACTTCGGATTAGCATTTGTTTCGGATGAAAGAAAAGAAGAGAATTCAATTACTAAAGTACACCTTGCCAAAACTATACACTATAATTTGGATCAAAGATTTCAAGCATATTCAAAGTAAAACGAATGCCTAAAATACAAGCATTAAGAATGGAACCGTAATGAAAATGGATATGAACGATCGTTCCGAAATCGGCGAAACGTACCGCGTCCATAATAATACCTACGAAAAGGTATAATAAACCCTATAGGTTGGCAAAAGAGATATATTTTATATGGTAAAATCGGCTACTAGTTTACTAACTACCCCGTTCATGAGAAAATTCAAATTAAACAATAGTTCTAAGCTGATTATATGTCTCAAAACCAGATAAAAACCAGTTCTACAGCTTACTTAACTAATCATGAAAGGGTAAATAATAGCTTCTACGCCTACTCCTACAAATACATATCCGAAAAAGAAGACTTAGGGGTAATAATGTTTACCTGTTAATCCAAAACGACGAGACCGTTTAACGTATTTTTATAGGCCTACGAAACGCCTCTTTATTATATATTATGAGCTTAAACTACGTAAACCAAGCGTTCAACTCCTATATAACGTCGCAATTTACGTTTTTGAATAGGTATTGTAAGCGGTTTTAAGGCATTATACCTAATACTAGTATAACCGAAATTTCAACGGCCGGAAAACAACAATTAGAAACGTTTACGACAAGGTTTACGAGGTTTTAGTTTAACCGAATAAGGGAATATAAAAAGGTTTTGATTAGTAAAGGCAAAATGTTATTGCTTGGAATGATCGTTGAAAGCAAGAGATTCGAATCGGTTAAGTTCTATATAATCGACTTTAAAACATCATTTCTACTTTTATTAACAGACATAAATAAGTTCGAGATTAAGGTTGTACATACAATCAATTGATTTATCTGTGTCTGAGATAACGTATCTGTATTGTTTCGGTTTAAATTCAGCTACTTGAAGTTTTTCTCCGAAATACGTACAATTAAGGCTATTTACTTAAAGTAGCTGGAATTTCGGATTTTATATCGCCGATTCGGATACCCGGATGCAAAACGCTTTTCATGTCTGCTTTATGCTGCAGGCTACACGGATATAGGAAAAAATGTACTCAAAGTTATCGAAAGGTTTTGCCATAAGTGATAGCTATATTTATAAGCCTTATATCGGTTTAAGTTCCGCCTTTAAAACGATATGAACTTTAAATACGAAGTGATCATTAGCATTATATATTTTTATATCTCACTGATCCTTTACTTTGTCAATGCGATAATATTATTTAAAATCACCAAGTTTACATGAAACGCCTTCATTACAAACTACTAGGACGCTTTGGTTCATGATTGGTTAAACATCTACTTAATTACCATAAATTAGATTATATATGGAGCTAATAAGGCCCTCGACTTTACCGAATGGCGTGCTAAAGCTCAGATAGCCGGCATCAAATGTAAGCAAATTTTAGTAGAAGCCCTATAAGGTATTGGTAATGTAAACGGTATTACGAACTATTTTTAAAAGCGTATAAAGTGTTATCCAAGACGCTAAAAGGAACAAGTTCTAAGGAATATATTATTTATATGGCGATTATCGCCGTTAACAATACTTCTCGCCTAAATGAGCTTGTTCCTACACTTCTTG
This sequence comes from Anisogramma anomala, assembly GCA_038502455.1. Lineage (NCBI taxonomy): Eukaryota > Fungi > Ascomycota > Sordariomycetes > Diaporthales > Gnomoniaceae > Anisogramma > Anisogramma anomala. Next base: position 25,865,471 of record JASMMZ010000004.1, on the reverse strand, counting down.
TTTTTGGCATTTACCCCAGAATTCACTCAGAATTTACACTATTATTACTTGCAGTGTAAATGGCAAATGTTTTAACGAAGGTTATAGTAACATAGCGTTTATTACGGGATAAGAACGACATATCCAAAGCGTTGGCTATAAAGAATATCTCACGCGAAAAAAGAGTTTTGGATTTACTATTGTAATTTAAGGTACCTGTTTGGAAAATTGATAACGGATGGATTAACCTTTAGAAATTCAATAGGTCAAAATACAATAATATACTCGTTAATTTTCTAAACGGTATAAGTTCGTTTCGCTGAAAAATGGTATGAAAGTATAACAAATAGATAAAAATTAGCGGCCCAAAATAATAATCCAAATAAAACCGTAAACGAAACACCCCCCAAAACGACGAACTCAAACCGTTCCTAACTCCAGCCTACCCTTCGAATTACGTATTCGGCCCGCTTTTACCAAACGAAAACAACCCATTTATATCAATTTTACCGGCACCTCGTCTCCAGGGCTACCCCCATAACTCGAGATCCAAAAAAACGCCTTAAAACCTTTACCGTAGGTTCTTTTATCATTTAAAAGGAAAAAGCCGGTCGCGAGCTTAGATTAAAGCTTCTTTACGATGGTATTATAATTGACCCAAGTACTCCGTTCGAATAATTCACTTAAATATAAATTCTTACACTAATCGACCAAGCCGAATTTTGTGTTGAACGGTTCAACCTAATGATATACGGCGCTTACAAAATGTTTCCCATTCACCTTGTTTACGAAATTAAGGATAAAACCGAAAAGCTTTACGAAAAAAACCGTTTGGTTGTAAAATGTTATAATAACGATGGTAAAACGTATAAAATAACCAAGTTGCCTACTTTATGACGGATCGGCTATCGATTAATTCTTACGTTCGCAAACTACCTTAACACACCGTATAACTTATATGTCGAATTATGTAATATAACGTGAACATATAGTTAGTTTAAAAAGATGTTTAAACGACTTATTTATGTCGATATACCAAAGGATTCTAAAAAACACCACCTATCTAAAATGATTTTACGCATTATCAAACCTCTTTACAGATTAGATAAAACTTTCATTTACTAGTATAACTCCTATTATAGGTATTATAAGATACGGCTCGAGAAAACTAATTTAATTTTTAACCAGTTCATATTAGTATTAACAGCCTACTTGAAGGGCTTAATACCAACAGATATGTAAATGAACGATATACTAACATTATATAACGCCTCGTTTTCCATATATAAGGGGGGGAATCTTTTAAAAGCCGGCTAAAAAGTGAAATCCAAGACGTATCTAACGGAGGACTATATAATCGATTTTAATAGCATTACTATTACTTTCCGAAACGTCGTTATGGACCTTACGTTAAGAGGGAAGTTAAACAAAGTTGAATTCGACGATTTGAAAAACGTAAAACGGGCTTACAAATACAGATGCTAAGGCGTATATAGTGTTTAGGTTATTTTTATAATATAATTGAAGGTAATATTTGAATTTTCGGTCGCTACGCAATCGCAAACCGCTCCATTAGACGATATATTTATAATACTTATCAAACGCCTTTTATAGTAAATTAATAATATAAAACGAGGTTTATAATTTCTATCGGTAGATATACCTACTATAAAGCTATTTTTTTACTAATGGCTTTTTCGTTAACACCTTCGATTACAATTTGTAAATAGACATCATTGTAATTTTCGACAACGAAATACTGACTCGGAACGGCCTTAAACTTCATAAAAATATTTTTTATTTAAGCTTTACTCAATATTAATGGGTTATGAAAAGCGGCTTGGCTTTATAAATTTTTAATATAGTTGGAAGTTTCTATTCAAGTATAAGTATAGTAATAACAGTCCAGATAATTATTTTTAACTTTGGTTTATGCATATACCTTTTATTATATGCCTTACTTTTTTTTCATTTTATGAATACCTGGTCAATTTAGGCATTATAAATGAAAAGCAGTTGATAATCCATATTATAGCATTTCTCGAGTTATATAAGCGTTGAGAAATCGAATAAATAAGATAAATCGATGGAAAATCAAACCCGATAAACTTGATAACGAAAATTAAACCGAATAAAGCGTTGAAAACGCTTATAACTATAAGCACATTGTTTGTTAGTATATTTCAAAAGTGTTACGACTTTAATAAGCTATTATACCACTTTCGCCGATTTCAAGCGGTGAAGAATCTGTTATTTGCACTGTTTTACGATTTCACCTTTGTTTAACCTTATTATTTCGCGTCTCTCCTCACATTTTTTTACTTTTTGTTTTACATGCTTTAATCCTACTAAAACTTTGCAATTTTTTTCTATGTTTAATTTTATCATTTTACGCCGCTTTGAACGTATTATTATACTTTGCTTTACACACCTGAATATTACTGAATATTTTGCTATTTTTCCCTTTTTTGTTTCAATTTATGATATGGTACAGATTCTGGCCTATTACCTCTCTTTTTTTTATACAATTTAAATTACATTTTTACAACGATTTTTTTTAAGAAAATCAATAATACTAATATGGTTTGGTGTGGCGGTCCGATAGTGAGGGGCAGTTAGTCATTGCTAAAAGGAAAAGGAGAAGGCGACACCATCGCGTCTTTACCATCCTCTTCGCCGCCCTCCGCCTTTGTACTAACGCTACCGCTATCGCCGTTATCGACGTTATCAGCGTTAATAATGATATGGACTTATACCTTAGGTTGGATACCTTTATGTAAAGGTGTAGGAGAGGCTTTACCCTTTTCGCGGCGACGCGCTATAATGTAGTCAAACTCATCTGCGTAATACATACGTATGCTCCGTTTTTAAACGATAATAGCGGCCGCCAACTCCTTAGTCCGCCGGTTGGCACCTACTACTAATTAGTATCGGCTTTTTTTGGTTATTTGCGACCGCGATCATTTTTCGGAAAGCTTCGAATATTGTTTTCTAATGGAAGAAATTTTTTAAATTCAGTTAAAATTTACCATAAAGCCGCCGGCGCGTAGCACGACCTCGGTTTACGACCCTAAAACTAACGAAATAGGGGCGTATCCACTACTAGTCCCCTCGTAACTGTAATAACGAGCCAAACGACCCCCGTTTTCGTAATAATCGCTAACGGACTTGCCCGCAGCTACGGATGCAACACATGATACGTAAGTCGTATCTATTAGTAGCCAAAAACTACGAACCCGGGTACGTTGCTTTAAAGTTTTACGCGTTAAAAAGGCCTCGTATTGCACCTTAGCAATACGAAGCTCTAGGCGGCGGATCAAATCCGCAAAGTGCTTTTTATTTGGAGGAAAAAATATTAAAGGTATATAAACGGGTGTATTTGAAGTATACGAACCTTAGTATAGCTATACTAAGTTATGCTTATAGCATAAAGAAGCCTCCGCCGATAAAGGGGTTTTTACCCTCGAGGAAAAGGTAAGGTTTGTAACTTTAAAAGCCCTCCTTCTCTTCCTCTAAAAGCTAGGAAAAAGGGAGGGTAAGGGGGGAAAAGGGGGGGTGGTGTTAGTAGCAGGTAACGGGGTACCGGCGGCGATGAAAAAAGGAAAAGCGGCGGCTACCGGGCTTAGCGGAGTGGTGGCAGCGTGCGGGGTAGCTTTTATTGACGAGATTGTACCCGATAAGGGCGGGTTGCTAGCGGTGGTAGCAATGGCGGCTACGGAGACAGAAATGTAGCGGCGTTTTTGCGTCAAATATCGCCTAACCGTCCTATTTTTGTACGGCATTTATTTAAAAAAAAAAAGTTAGTAGAAGGGTATTGGTTAAGTAACCTACTTATTAAAACGGCACAAATTTGATATTAGAAATGAAAGTTAAGTTACGTTAAAATGGAAATTTATATTAAATTTAACTATACGATTTTAAAGAAAAAAAAGAATTGTACCTAAACCGATAACGATATATCTTTTTATACCAACTCAATATGTAATAGAGAGATTACCATTATATAATACCCCCTACGTAGTCACCTTTATAGTACTTATGTAGCTATTTTTTAAAAAACTATAAAAGGTGTCATTACCAACCATATAGCTACCATTTAACTATATTAAAAAGGATTTAACTACAATTACTACCACAACTATAAATTACTTATTTGGATCCTTATAACTAGTTTTTTGTTACGAAAACTGTTAATTTAGACCTTCTTTGATTAATACAATGATCATACTATTACTATAGAAACTTCTAATTTAGGAATTTATAATTACACTATTATTCATGGGCTACGCATACGGAACCGCTACAATTATATTATAGTTACTGAACTATCGGTATATATGGAAAAAGGAAAGGATTACCTTTTTATATATTACTATACTTTCTTATAGATAGTATATATAGGGTAAGTAGTAGTACATTGTATAGGATGGTATACTTTTGCAGAATATACGATAACGTGTCACGCTACAATCTATGCTATTACAAAGCGAAAAGTCTATTATGTATCAAGCGGTCTGGAATGGTTATTCCAGACTTCACGGCAATGCATGGAGCGGTTTGGAATGGGCATTTCAAAGCGCACAGCAAAAAGGCTACTGCCTGGATAAGAGGTTTATAACCTCTTATTCGTAGCGTGCACTCTCTGGAATACGAATCTTTTGATTACTTTTCAACTCATTTACTTTCAAATGAATAGTTATAGACTTTACCAACAAAATGAAATACAGTGATCTTTTAGTTTTGCTTATATTTCGAAGCTTTTTCGATGGTTTCAGAATGCTGAACTTGTTTTTAAAATTTTTGGAAACTTGAAGAATAAATCAGGCTTTCGAATACTCTATTTTTTGAGAAGTGAGACTATTTTCACCCAACGCGATAAAAGGGAAATACTAAAAAAGTAAGAAGTTAAACATTGATTTCAATCTATATAACGATATATTGTAATCATTAATATATATGTTGAATGCCTTTTTTCAAGTAGAGTAATAACTTATTAATAAAGCTAATACTAATTGAATCTTCTAACTCGATAATAGTTACTTGCCAAAAGTGATATCATAGAGCGTATAGTACATATACCTACTCTGGATTGTTAGTTAAATTATATTTGACATTATATATTACGTATTTGGCGTAATTTACTACGTCTTATACTTATTTCCTTATATAATGAGAATGTTCAGGTATTTATTTGTTATGCCCCCTTGGAAAAAAAGTCCTGATTTCCTTAAAAAGAAAGTTTCGAATATTCTCTTTCGTAATTCTGTATGCCATTAAGGCTTAATCGTATAACAATTAACAAGTATATATTTTTAAGCGAACGACATTTATAATTTGTTTGGCAGGTAACGTAAATGAATCCTTTGTTTTAATTGTTCCAACATTAAAAACATAGCGGCTTTTATCGTAACATGAAATCGTTACGTCAAAATCACCTTATCTTTCAAGTATTTAGGTTGTTTGAGTCTGAATGATTTACTTCCTGGCTTGAGTTTAACGAAATGGGTGACGAGATCAGCTACTCATACGTCTTTTAAGTCGATTTCAAAAGCATTTTTTAAATGTATGTCTATCTTCTTGTTAGTGTGAGTCCTCCTCTTTTTTTCTTAGTATATTGTGGATATTTATCGTTCACGAATGCGTTAGATCCATTCGTTTTGAAAATTTCCTTAATATTGATTTCAGAGCATTTGAATTACGTATTAATAACATTTTGCGGAGTATCATTTAAATCTTTCTGTTTATAGCATCTCTTTACGTTTCGGTTGAGTACGCTGTTCTGAGAAATTTGTATTCGTGACTTTGCGTACATTATGTGAGTTTCCGTTATTTTCCCTTCAATTCAATCTATGCTTTTCTACCGGTGATTATATTCTTATACTGGTATATTTAAGACACTTCCTTCTCCTTTTCAACTTCTAACTCCCGTAACTTTATAACATCAATATTTTGTTCTTCCATCCCAGAATTTGGGGGTCCGTCATAATTCAAAATTTTCAAATTGCAGGCGAGGATGGTAGCGCAAAGTAGTCAAATAGTCTTGTCTTTTTTGTCTTTTTTTCAAACCCCCAACTAATATACGAGTACTAGACAAACGCAATGAACAATTAACTATATTCATATGTTTATTGTCAAGTGATTCTTCCATCCTATTAAACTTAAAAACTTTTATCGACTTTCCCTCCATTATTGGTTTGTTTTGTTTTCTATAGCTGTTGTTCAACCATCGATCTTATCTGCTGAGGATATAATTGTAAAGTCCCCAAACCTCACTTTTTGTTTATAATGATAGTTCTTAAGCTTTTTCATTGCCGAATGGTTTCTTTCAGGTGTAAGTTCTGCTCCGGTTTGTTCGGTTCTCTTGCTAAGCATCCTCAGCGTATTTAAGAAGTTCGTTCAACTCTTGTAAGAATTCAACGTCCTCCTCATCGATACTTGATTCTTTTTCGTTGTCGTTGTTGCTGTCGTCATTCAATTTCAAGCTATCTTCTCCACTTTGTTAGATTTTTCTGACAACTTACAAAACTACCGAAATTTTTGGTGAAAATGCTGAGATTTTTAGCGAATACCCGATAATATTTGGTTTGTATAAGTTGTTCAAACATTTAGATGTAATGGTTTCACGCGACGTTCTACAGGTATGATAACCGAGTACCTTCCATCACCAATAAGAGTAATAATATTCACATTATAATTGTTGGCAGCCAAGTAGTATAAGAGCTAGTTGAGACTTCGCAACAAATTATATAATAGGTAATGAGAAGTGATAAACGCGCGGGTGAAGATACGATATCACTAATAATAAGAAGAAAGACAATATAACTTGATAACTTTGTACGTCTTTTATCAACTATTGTTAATATTGTAGACGGATTAGTTGTTCAAATAGTCACTTATAGACAAGTTGCTGTGTTTCTTGTGATTAATTCCACAAAAAAAACGTCATTTACCAATCAGCTACTGATATAGATATTATAAGTATCATGCTAAGTGTACCCAAATTAGGGTTTAATCGTATGTATTATCGCTTGATCCCTTACCGTTGCTATCACTGCCATGTGTATTGAATACGTAGGTTTTTTTTTTTTTTTTTTTTTTTTTTTTTTTTTTTTTTTTTTTTGATAACTTCGATGACTTTTCTTTGATTTTTCTCGCATGTTGAACAATGTCAAGCGCATATATTCGCAGCATTCATTTCCTTAATATTTGGCTCAGATCAAGTAATTATTTCAAAGTAATTTTAGGATAAATATTCTTTAGAGTTAATACTAAGCTAAATAAATTTGAAGGGCGACTAGAAAATGCTTGTATTGGGATATTATCTTCCCTTTTTCCGATAGTATGTGTTTCAAATTTTTTTTGTATTGCCGTAAGAAATTAGGCAAAGCCTTTTCAAAATCATTCTTTTTTCATTTGGCGTACTGAGGGAATAGTTCTGATTATGAGTTTGTTGGATTATGGGCTTTGAAACTACGAGGTTTTCAAGTAAGGAGATTTTAGCCTCGCAAGATTATATCTAACATTTGGGCGAGTAGAAAATGGTTTTCCCTCTATAGTTTAAATATGTACGTATAAATTTGTTTTCCTTCCCGTCTTGGTGTATCGTTCAGCAGGTATAAAAGACATAGTGTTTATTAATATTTTTCATTTATTTTCATTCTCGCGATAATTTTAATGCCTTCAGCGAGTATTTTGATGTTTCTGAAGCTCGTTAGGTGCGTCTAGTATAATGTTTCCTGGTACAAGAAAACCCATAATATATAAAAAGTTTATACAATTGATGTTGAATACCAAAAGAAAGTCTTTGCATTCCTCTTCATTCACTGATACCATACAAAAAGTCTTATATATTATTTTATTCGTTTTGTTTCCCGTCTTCATTTTCCTAAGAATTAACCTCCGTACGAATGCATAATCTCGTATCTATTATGTTATTCCCAATGACCATATGGGATGAGAATATTCGTAGAATCTATGATAAGATTGGGATTTGTTATTACAATTGAAATATATTTGCGTATATAATTGTGTATATAGCTATTTATTCCTCGTGTTGTTTTTTCTGTAGTATTAATTACTCGTATTTTGTATGTCCTATCCTCATAATTACGTTATAGTTGCTAAAAAAGCTAATTGAAGTGAGTTCTAGACCTAATTTTAGTGTAGATAAGAATCATGAGAATTATAAAAAGTATTCATACGATTTTCATAAAGCGTCCACCAATCTAGTCACTCTTATATTAGTCTCATAATTTCATTAACCTCGGCTAATGATTTATTTTTCGAATATTCCTATTAAATAGCACGATCATTTTCGTCGATATAGGTAAAAAAAAGGGCGATAATTGCTGATAGGTACTATAGTTGTTAAAATTAACGTCTGTTTCACCGTATAGTATGTAACTTCGTTTTTATACATCCCGTTTTCTTCTATATGGTTTTTCATAACCAATTGATTCGTAATACGCGTTTAAAATATCGTGTCGGTGTCTTATACATTATTTATGAAATGGATAAAAAACCTGTTTTCCATTTCTCTTTTCAATATTTAAGGGTTTTATACTGATGTCCTATCTACTCTCGGTATTTAATTAACTAAAGTCTTGTAGATATGACATCTGAACGAGTTTATTTTAACTACAATACTTATATTGGTTGTAATAGGACGAGTTTTAAAACAAGCGACAAAAAATGGTGTCAACTTTATCCATTTGCAACGTTATTCTTCAAGTGTATTTTAATGCTATTTTACAGCCTGTTCTTTCAATATCATACGAAAATAACTTTTATGAAACTTTTTGACTAGCATTTCATTCAAATACTACGTCTCGGTAGCTATTTTTACGTCCTTAACGTAGTCTTTCACGATTTCGCCAGGTTATCGGATAAAAGTCTGGGTAAAAATAATTTTAGGTAATTAACAACAATTAATAAAAGTTATGAGTTGCATTAATTAAGAGTTTTGTCAACTGTTATTCTCTATTATCAAATGGTATTACCATGCCTCTAGTAGAATAAAACTTTATAAAATAGTAAAAGCATTGAGTTGGTGTAACTGTCGTATTGAATTGGTAAAAGTCTACAATCGTTGTGTAACTTATTACTTTGCCCGAATGCAGCCTAATATAAATTTAGTTTTGTTTCGGTCGAAAATTCAGCTGATATTTATGTGCTCATGTGTTTTTGGTGATGTTTTATATTTTATTCGTGTTTTTCGTTCTCACTGTTTCAATTCTCGTTCTCGTTGTCGTACTTCTTTTTCTTTTTGTTGTACTTCTCGTTCTTATTCGTTACTTTGATATTATCGTTGCGTCTCGATTTCTCTCAATATGTTGCAAATCTGACTGCGAATCGGGGGATATGTGATGAAAATCGACAGCTGCACAGATTTCCATGATAAATGCGTTGAGAATAGTGGGACTTGGGGGAGATCAGATCGTTGTTTAGTCCATTCTCAAGCTAGCGTATGTTTACCCCTTCGATGTAATAGTCATGCTCCCCATGACCATGGGTAGCCATTTCCTTTACATTAGACACTCCAGGGATGTAACTCCGATCATCACGGTTGCACCCGATGGTTAGGGTATCAAACTTCAACACATTATAAGTACGATTATGCTCTACTATTCTATTAAACTGAATAAGTCCTATTTTTCTTACAGCACAGATCAATATGTCTACTTCTGGCGGACCACCTGATACCTTCGAGGATGCTCCAGTCTTAGCATTCCCAGAACCACGTGGATCTTTGTTTCCGCCACCAGGCCTGTCTTACGACAGTGCTAGTGATGATGGTCCTTCATCTCAGAGGACTGTCATTGCTTCCGGCCCCTCAGGTCCCTCTGGACCTTCAAGTTCCTCTATCCCTCCAGCTGAATCACCATCTCTTCGTGTCTTTCGCTCCAGAGAAACCCCTGTTGCCTCAGGCAACCTGGCCTCAGGCCCTGAAGCTCTGTTGAGGACTGGGCAAAAGGCTGCTTATGAGGCCAGTAGGGCTAGAGCAGAGCAAGAACTACAAGCTGTCAATGCTGCTGTACTGGCTGACGAGGAGGTATCAGAAGGTCCGGAATAAGTTGACATATTGATATGTGCTATAGGAAATATAGGACTGATTCAGTTCAATAGAATAGTAGAGCACAATCGTACTGATGATGTGTTGAAGTAACTATATAAGAAGATATTGTATAGGCTTGTAGATTCAGGAATGCCTAGTACATTCAGGAATACCTAGAATCTACCTAGAATCTACCTAGAGAACTTCCTGACATATAGTCAAGAGAATCCTTATAGATCTCGATCATCACGATCGAGATCCCGTACTAGTAAGTACTAGTACTCTGTACCAGTATATACTAGTATATCGCCATCATCTCCATCTAGATCCTCCTATACCTTTAAGTAAACTGTTCCCCAGTCCTCTTACTAGTGTTCTTACTAGTGCTCCGGTGGAAATCCTCATCTCTGGAGTATTCCTCATCTTTGGTGTTGATCCGTACCGAGTACAGACCGTTCCTGTTGCTGAGTACAGACTGTGCCTGTTGTATTTCAACGAAGCTTAGGTACATTCCGTGATTACTATCAACTCCATGAATACGGATTAACGACGCTATAAAATTTAATCACGTGCCTTTGATCGGAGTTAGAATTGGACTACACGTACATAGGTCTAAATACATAATAACACGTTACTTTGTTGCTACAAAACTTACAGTACCGAGAATAAAAAAATCGTTAATTTATGTACTAACTATACTAAACTCTTTATGGACTTTAATGATCATATACTGATGAAACGTAAACAGTTTCATATTTAACATAATTTAAAGGTACGCTTGGTACGTTAAATACGAATAAATGTTAACTTTAACTAGTATATAAAGACGTTCAATGGATCATATAACTATTCCAGTATAAAAAAATCCCATTCATTTTTTCACAACTCCAGTAGTATAACCCGTTGAAAATTGGTAGCAAATGAAGTTTACGTTTACATAATTTTGCATTCGTGAAAAATGAACGAACAGTTTGCGCCAACATTTAAACTGATAGAAATTCACACAATTAACCGTTAGCTGATCTTCTAAATTGTAAACGATTAAATAAGAATCTAGTCCTTGTTTTTATCACCATAACTCTAGGTGAAGAAGATTGACCTTACATAGGTTTGGTCCGTGGTTATACCTTTCACCTCGTAAACTTTCTTTTAGCATAAAATCGTTAAATCTTACCGTTCAAATAGTATTAGTAGCACAGGTTAAACTACGTGCGAGGAAGGAAACTATTAATATCAACTCGGTCGTTTTGGTTCAATAAATTTCCCAACGTATTGAAAATAGAATTGATATAAGGTTTGATAAAGTGTTCACAAGTAACCTTTTTTTACGATACCTAAGTAGTAGAATATATCAATCTAAGCTTATAATCTTTATTATCTTTTTCATCTTTGTTATTTATTCTTTAAGATAGTCTTCTGTGAAATCATCGCTTTATAACTTTCTTAACGATTAGTAAAAGTAAATTATATTAATTAAACTGCTTGGTTTCAGGATTTCATGTTTTATACTTTCTATACTTGGAGCTTATCTTATACAGTTTAACCCATATAATACAAAAAGTAAAAGAAATATTTATAGTTCCAATCACTTCTTTTAAATTTCTCATTCTCTTGATATCATGTGATATATCAACTCCACATAATTTTCTCAAAATATGGAATTTAGTCTATGATGGTAAAAATAATTCTTTTGTTATTAACCGTTCATTTTTTATATTGATCGCGTCATCATTCTGTCGCCTTATTGATTACTCACAAAATTCCTTCAATCCTTGACTATATACCTCAGTTTTTTTGTTTCGTATCTTAAAGTAGGAAAACTCTATTTATTATATAAGAATACACACTAAAAACAAGAAATTTAACATTAAATAGTAAAGTTTTATAATGTTGAAAAGACTATTAGCTACCTTTTATGACCATATCTCTAAGCTCTTATAACTGCCGATTTCTCAAGTAAAAATATCGTAAGCTTTACGCCAAAATGTTTATACACTTTTACACTTATCAATACCTTAGTAAGCTTTAAAAGTTACATATTTACATTAAATCCCCATCGACTTAACATTAACTTAAACTCTGTCATGACAAAGTTTTTTTAATATTGTAAACTAACACTTCTGAAGTTTCTAAACAATTTTAAATCTATAGAGTACGGAACTCTTCTGGTATTTTCTTCGCTATAATAATTTTGAGGTATTTAATTCCTCAAAACGCTGTTTTTCAGTAGACCACATATAATAAAAACATGATATACGAATAAGATACGTTCATTAAAATAATGAAATTGAATACTTAATCATATTAAAACGTTGATTAAAACAACAGAGATTTTGGAGTACATTGCACAGTAATAACAAAGTTTTTCAATCACTTCTAATATTGTTCAATATATATCTATTTATCCAGCATCTTCATGGATGTTTTAAAGAATAATGGTTGTGGGGTATTAAAAATTTTTAATGGTGAAAAATGTTGCGACTGTGATAAATTCAATACCGTTTCCTCCAGTCCTCAAAAACGAAACTTCAATTAACCCTAACTTTAATCGATGGGAAACTTCAACAGTTATTTTTAATTGGTTTATTTATTTCACCTTAAAGTTAATACTAAGATGCTTCATTTATTTCATGAATAATAGGAATGGAACGAGGTATTTAAAAATGTGCCAAAAATGGATTCAACGAAAGTAATTGAAATTGTTGACCGAAATAGGAAAATCTCTTTTCTAAGACCAAATCAACCTCTGGCTTTATTTGTCTGTATAATCGATATCCATAGAATGATTGATATCATTTCAAGATACGATGTACTACAAATAACCTCCCATAATGTATTTTGTTACTCCGGTAACCGGCATGATATATAAAAATATTGTCTTTGTAATTCGATAGCAAATGATAAACAAATATATAGATCTGGGGTCATTATTCTTATAATAATAATAAGGGTCTATATCTATTAAGAGATGTATAAAAACGTAATCAGCGAGTTAGAATAATATTTTATAACAACTATTTTTATGTTAAATAATAATTATTAAAGTTCATTTCTTATATTTCGCTCACATGCCTTCATAGTATATGAAAAGTTCAATGTATTTCTAATAGACGGCGAATCAGTATTAAGCGTAATATATAACCTGATTATATCGAAGCTTCACAACAATGTAATGTATCAACTAATGTTTTTCTTTCTATAAAAACAAAACTTTGGAATCTTATTATAATACGAAAACTTCCTTAGCTAATTTAAACTTTATATGAAGTATCATTTATTAATTTTCGGTTTGCAGTCTAGAGCTTTTGATTACCCAAATTATAGAGGTTTATTAAACTTATAATCGATGTAATAAGCAAACGCGAAATCATTATTATCGTTCGAATTAACTATATTATAAACATAAGTGAATATACCGGCTGAGTTTAATAACCGTACCATCATAATCGTCAATGGAAAACATAATTAGCTTAAAAAAAGCTCTTATACGTAGGTAAAAACACCATAAAGCGCATGAAAACTTTTTATACCCCGTGATGGACTAGCGAACTTACTAACACAATATATTTTTTCCAGCTCAAAAATTCTCTATTATCTATCAACTGACTTTTGATCTATTTAGTATTTGATTCAAATTTTCATAATCGCTTCTAAAAATGTATTACTATATATTTAACCAGTTAATGATATTATGTTACTATGATATTATGTAATTTCAACATTGTATTTGAAATGATCATTGGAACCCTCTTCAATTCTAGGAAACAATTTGTAATTCGTTAGGTAATAGAACCAGTAGTCCTTATTTCATTCAACAAATATACTGGGAAACAAAGAATAGAAACATATATTCTCGATTATTATTTAAAGGTAAATTTTGAAAAATAGTTTCAACTCAATGTTCAAAATACTATACAAATTACAGTTATACTTTTTTTGCTACTTAAAATATTTACAAAACTTGAAATATCTACATCATTTTTATTTACCATAACCGTATCATGAAGTATATGAATACTGTATTGGTTATACTATTAATTGTGATTTTTTGACCGAATGTATTTATAGACAAGGAATTTACCTTGAATAAGATTTGAGGGAGAAAAGCTAGTAGTTATACCTATTTGAAATTATGGTGTAAAATCGCTCTAATTTTATTAGGTTTCTTTGGATTTCTCTTTGTTATGGTGTAACCTACAATGGTAAGCCAAGTAGATGCCAAATGAAGTTTACTATTGAGATACGGTGGAAGACTAGAAGAGGCTACCGTGGCCCACCGTATAGAACCTATGGGTATAGCCAGTGCTTAGCCCGTCACGTACCCTTATATGTATTGTATACGGACCGCGCCCGGTTCGCGTCCGAACCTGGCCTGGTCTAATTATTCCCTATCCTGTAACGTCTATATTTACGTAGCCTATAAACTCAATGACTAATAGCTTAAGTTTATATAATGTCTCCATTTTCCCTAGATATTGTAAGGGTTATAGCGTCCCGTTAGTCAAATGCGAGACGCGGGCTTTACTTGCTTACTGCGTGAGCCGAGCGCGGATCGGTAACGCAATGTTTAACGCGTTGTATAACGTATCGTCCGATTCGACCTCAAGTTACGGCGTCGTATAACGCGCTCTTAAAGTGCTGTATAACGTATCAAACAGGTTAATATTAGGCCCCTAGCGCTATATATTGCGTCTTTTAACTTCGCCGTGTAATATATCCTCTTTATCATTGGTATCATATAATGTAACCTTTAACGCGCCGTATAATATATTAGAAGAATAGACCTTAGGTTCCTAGTACCATATAATGTATCTCTGATGTATCGCCTAATATATTAACTAGTTTAACTCTGGGTTGCTGGTATTATATAACCTGTATTTTAACAAGCTATATAACGTATTGACCGGTTTAACCCTAAGTTACCGAAGTTATATAACGCGTTTTTTGGCTTTACTGTATAATGTATTATTTTGTTGCCGCTGATACCGTATAACTTATTTCTTAACGCGTTGTAATATTTTGTTTTTACTTTTAATACTATATAACGCGCCCCCTATAACATGTAGCATTTACCGAATCTGATCCACTAGTATTCATAAATACGAACGCCTCCTTAACTTTTAAAACTTTTTTTTTCTCTTTTATAACGCCGTCTTTACTTTATTATTTATCATTTGTCGTAATTATTCTATTTTCCCCTTTCTTTTCCATACTACTAATTTCCACCGACATCTTTTAGCCATTTCTTTCATCTTGTCTTTATAACCGATATATATCATAAATTTAATTTGGACCAAGTCGTCGCCGGCGCTTTTAGTAAACATAATGAACCGTTTCGTAAAGTATACTACCCTATAGTATACAAATACCTTATCGTAAATTAATTTTATTTATTTTTGTGTTATAAAAAACCTATTTATTCTTGGTAATAGCGATGATAAAAGCGAGCTTCTCTTTTTATAAGCTAAGGAATCGTATATATCGTGTATTAATCGCCTTTTTCACTCCGGTATTCCTTCTATTTATATCCGTGTTGATTAAGGGTAAGGTTATTATATGTATCGAAAGGTTTATTATAAATTAAGCTTATAAATAAACTTTACTAAAAACTCGATCGCAATTCAACCTCTTTTCGTATTTTATTTAAAAGATAAGCTTACTCACAGCTTTACCTAGTTTACGCTCCCTTTTATATTAATTAGTTGTTATAGCCGAGGATAAAGGCTACATTTTATCTATTACGCCTAAGCAGTAAGAAAATGTCCTGGGTTATCGGCCCGTTTTTGCCCCCATATTTTTAAAATTGGTCAATTAGTTCGCCCTACTCTGCGATATATAATGATTACACTAAAAAACCCTGAGTATATAGATGGTGTCAGAGGGTTTATGTTATTGAGAAGGTAGTAGGGGTGTTGGGTGAACAATATCGCAACCTTGCAAGTAATGATCAAAAGCAGTGAGGCTATTCAGATGTGTAGATTGAATACTTAGATTGATAACTGAAGAAATATGAAGGAAATGCTATCTATGTGGTGATGACCGTGTCCTTTTATCCTATGATCTTCGTACCATCTTCAGTATTGGATCGTTTAAATCGCTTTACTATCCTAATGATCTATCGGCTAACCCTAACCCTGGTTTTCTTACATAAGAGATGTTCTCCGGTTGATGTGTTAGATATCAGGCTCTTAATGGCGCAACCGACCACTGTCCTATTTCATAACCTGCAGTTGGTTCTTGGGTCATAACACAATATTACTCGGGTATAAAAAGTCTTGACCATATTGGTCGTATAAGCCATTACCATTTTGCTAATATATCTCCATCACTCTTTCCTCTCAAGTCTATCTTCCTTTGGGATTTCTCTATCACCTTTTATGATATCGTTTATTTATAAAGATAAACCTTCTTTAGTTAACTACTCGTTAATGCGTAATGTTCTGACCCCGGCCCCCTTGAATATTGATCGTATATCTTTCCGCAATTTTAACCAAAATAACTTAAATAATATACTTACATTAATTATATTTTTGATAGTTAATATAGGGTACGGTCCATAAAGTTTAGCAAACGATGTTTAAAACCTCATTATACGAGCCCCAGCTTCACTGGTATTTCATTTATTGAGCTTATTTAGAAACTAATTAATCGGGCCGACCATAAACATACAAAGGATCATACTCGATCCAACCGCACTACCGGGGCATAAACTAATATATTATAATCTTGAATAACTCACCTAAAGGGTTGTTTTCTTCGCTCTGCCCTCCACCTTACTTTTTGTTCGCCGTTATCATTAATTTCCCTTAACGCCCGTTCCTCCTAACTTTCTATGTTATTTTCGGCGTCGCCCCGCGTTCGTGCCACCTTTTACCAACTGCTTTTATTGGCGCCTACCAACGCCCGCTACGCCCCTCGACGTTCTCTCCTATCTATTCCTCAAAATATGCGGAGTTAGTTATAATAAGATCCCTAACGTTAACAACGTAAATAATCGCTAAAATTTAATAGAAATAATAATAACGAAAAGGTAAATTTTTGTAAAGGTATACTACAGGTCGTCTGATGGTCGGATATATATTCGAACAAGTCGGGCAATATTTACTTGATCTTAACAATTATATTATAATATAATTGAGCAATAAATTCTCTTCTCTTTCTATAAGTAATGTATTATTTCGATGGTGTAGGCAACTTGTTCTGCGTAGGCTATTTGGTATATACTCGATGCTGACGTCAAGATATTGGGTTATTATAACCCCGAACATCTCTTTATTTCGCCTCAAATTTTTTAGGGTTATAATATGTGAGTAATTTTTGAATGATTCGTAATTTAATTCATTATAACCCTTTCATTTAATCAATATGAAGTAAACCACCCCTTGTCCCATTTTAATCGCAAAAATTTCGTCAACTTTAAATCCTTCGTATATATTCCTTCCTATATATTCAATGACGAAAACTAATATCGAACGGATATTAAATAAAACTTACGATGAAAAATGATCCGAAGTTACCCGTTTAACCAAATCTAGGTAAGATACAAAGTATTTACTACAAATATTCAAGCCGATATTAAACGGGTTTAGAATATCAATAACCTGGTACTAATTATAAAGCTAGTCGAGCTTTTTATTTGGGTGGTTGGTTTGAATATTACGGAGGCTTAGTCAAACCAAATCTCTCACCTTATATCGTTCTGCCGGACGTTATCGACGGTTTTCTGCTGTTTTTATTTGCTATTCAAAAAAATTATCGTTGCTTAAGTTAGTTCTTCCCCTTTACGTAAATATGACAAAATATAATAACTTTCCTCGCCGGATTAGTTAACGACTTCCTATTTCTATTTACCTTCGTAATGGGTAACATTTTATACCTATTTACCGAACGGTTCGGGTTAAATCCAGTAACCGTTGACTTTCGGTCATTTAACGTAAATGCTTTGAATATCGCTACTTATTTATAAGTAATATTCTATAAATCAAGGTTATTTGACTTTTATTCAATAATATAAAGTTATTTAAAATACGGCTATCTAATCCTAATCGTAGTTACTAATAATGGAAGCTGAAAATCTATAAAATCTTTACTAAACGTTCCGAAAACATTTTGTATACATATTGATAATGATTAATTATAGAACTTTAAATTAGACAAACTTAGAAATACGATTTGTAACAATTATTCGATATAAAAAAGAATCTTTAATAACTGGTTGGTCGATTATAAAATCAAAAGAAATATATACTTAACATTAATTTAAAATAGGAAGGGGTTAAGGATGGTTTTGTCGTAAGATACTACAAGGTTTCGTCTCTTTATATTACGAATATTTTCGTTATAAACGTCGGATATTTATAATTATCCCCTTCTAATAGTAATTTCATTAAAAACCGGAAAATAAAATACTTTTACCTTAAAAACTCATAATAGGCGAATTTAAGTTTTATTATAAGATTCTCATCGTTAATAGTTTTTAATTCGGTAATTATAAGTGGCTACCAGTACTTAATATACCCCGCGGGTTAATCCCAAGATCCCCAATTTACACCTATTATCCGGCTTTAACTAAAAAACGTCTATCGCTTTTAAAAACCTCTTATAAGCGAACCTTATATAATAGGTTATTCGTTACTCCTTAATCCTATAATTCCGTTACAGTACCCGGACCGAAAATATGGTGATTAATCGGCGTTAACGATGTTAACGAGCTTAACGCGAGCTGGGTTCGTAACAAAACCACCGGTTTAGATGTACTAAAATCTCCCGACGTTATCCCTGAGAACAACTCAGATGCGAGTTGGGTTCAGGACGGTCCCACCTTCGGCGACCCTTCGAAAACCTTTAACCTACCTTTAAAATTCCTATCGTCACAATCTAATACCCAAACATCCATTTTAACAAATTTATCATATAACACATCGCAATTGACGTTTTTTAAATATATAAATTTATTATTACTACATTTCAGATCATAATGGAAATAGGCTAAAGAAAACTCACGCGCGAAGTTCCTTAACTTCAGGATTATTTTATAATTTACAGGTTAATTATTTCGAATGGGCGCTCTCGGTTATGGGCTTGTACCATAAGTAGTATTGAAAAAGCAAAAAGAATTCGGTTTATTGAATCTAACATTCCGAAATGAATAGTAATAAAAAATTAATTCAATCCTTTATAATTCTTTAAAATCATACACAGAATATAAATACTACGTAATTCGAAAAACTACAATTTTAAATGGATAATACTGCGAAAAGCTTCTTATCGTAAATAGTGTAATTATGTTTCGAATTTATTAATTATATAGAATAGTAAGTTATTGACTTTAAGATACTATTTTCATTCCATTATGATAGATATCTTCACAATACCGTTTCCGAAAAATGAATTTTCATTACCATCAGTCCATCTGGGTCCTAATATACAAAAATCGGGCCCGTAACAAAAACATTCTTTAAAGTTTAAAATATAAATTTATGCCGCTTCATTCAAGCTTAACGTATTTTTTCTTTTGTCAATCGGACGAAACAATCCGCTTACTCGAAAAAAATACAAATATAATTACGATAAAAGTTGGTAAAATCCAGAAACCTTCAAGTTTTCCGAATAATACATAGTAACATCAATTCGCTCATTATCCGGACATTCTCGGGGTCGACCCAGATATCTATCCCAACCGTTGAAATAAAATCTAAGTATATAAACTCTCTAATTACTGAATTACTTTTTTTTTTTCAAATTTAAATTTAGATCCGTGTTACGAAAACATTTAAATATTACGTGAATTTTCGCTATATAATAGTATTTAATACCGAAAAAAAACCATCAAAGGTTATTTAAGGACGTTATAACGAATTTATCCAAAATATCGGTTTTTATATAGTTAATATATCGTTGGAACGTCGCCGATACATCCGCTAGCCCAAAAGAATGAATAACTATTGAAATAACCCGAACCTTATACGAAAAGCCGTTTAATCCTTCTATCCGGATACAATCCGGATAGGATAAAAGGCTGTTCGAATATATAACTTCGTAAGTTATGTCGACTTCAATGACGTATACAGGATTTATTTAATAAAAGATAAAGGAAAACGGTCTAACTCGGTACATTCGATAATTGATATAAGACTGTTATCCCTTCCCCGAATGAAAAATGAAAAATACCAACGTTATAACTGATAGAAAGCTTACCAGGATTTAACCTTTAATTATTAACTTTGTAATTTACCGTCGAAATTTAAAAGATTGAATTTGAAAAATCGAGTACAATGGCTCCTAAAGACATTTTAGTAAAGATTTATCTTCCTTCGGTTTAATATAAATATAATAATCGAGTTTATATTTATATAAGGGTAAGCTTATTGCCTTATTTTTATTAAATAGGTCGTGTAATTTCAGTAATTTTAATAGAAAGCGTAACTAATTGTTTTACTCTTTAACTGTAATCGTCGTCGTCGTTTGAAAAATACGCGTTATTCTATGAAGACTTGTAGTAAGAATGAACCGGGGCCAATCCCCTGTACGTTATAACTTCCAATGTAAACGTTTCGTCAAATCGATAAAAACCGATTTTATCATGCCCCGTATCTCTCCCGACTTCAGGAGTATCATTACCATGTCGATAAACAAGCCTCCTTAATCATAAATGACTGAGATTATCTAAAGTATTCCAAAAACTTCATTCTGCGTTTTTCTGTAAATATAATATATTAACATTGGGTTGAACTATTCATTCATATTTATACGAAATTTGATTATTTGGATAATACGCGTATTTTACTGTAACCATAATATGGAATCGAAATTTCGAGGATATAATAACTGAATTTACCTTTTGTTTAACCGTTATACTAATGCCTCGCTTATAACACCATAATAATTATAACTAAAATCGACTTAAATATTAAAAAAATAGGTACTATTAAAAAGTATAAGGATAAAAAATGAATCTTTGTTTATACGTGTTTTAATTAAATTAAACTCCTTTTGACTCGATTTTGTAATTATGTAGTAAAGGTTATATAACTTTTAAACGAAATTATATCTTAAAGTTATATCTTTCCCGTCACTGTTAATAAAAAAACCTTTATTTACTTCTTCGATTTAGATCTCATATATTTACGTAAAAGGCAATACAAAGCGGAAATCGTTACTGTTTTAGTAATAGTCCAAAGAGTTACAACGTAAGTAACGCCTTGTAATAAGCCTAACCTAACGTTTTTTTATCGTCGTTTACATCGCGTTACGTCTTGAACCCTGAACACGTACCAGACAGGTGTATTAAAATAATTAGCCGCGGTATTGAAATAACTAGCTGCGATTACTACGACCCTTTAACAAAGGCATTTCAAGGCTTGGACCCCAGTTATAATAATATTATTATGTGGCCGTTAAGCTTATACAAGTCCCATTAATTAATAACTAAAGAGTTGCTTCAAGTTTAAAGATTTTAACTTGTAGATGAGTTCGCGGTAGTTTTTTAAAGTTAAGATATAATTTACCCAGTTAACGCCCGCCTTAATAGATTTATCGTGAATACGTAACGATAAGTAAATGAGGAAGTAGTTGAACTTTACGGCTAAAAGCTACTTTATCTTGCCCGCTTAAACCAAAAGCGTTTCGAACCTAATAGCGAATAGTATTTACAAGTCCTAATCGCTTATAACTAATCTCTTTGATTTGACTAATACTTCATCCGCGCGATAAATATCGTTGAAAATAGCCTCGATATAATTGAAAAATTTGCCAACATTATATATACCTTTGTATCCGGCGGCTTCGTTGTATATTATAACCGCCTGTTTTACCCCCGCCGTATAACAATCCTATACGTAAAGAAACGTATATCGACCTTTTCTTATTTATATTTTATTCAATTTTAGTCTAAATTCGATTGTTTTGTATATTATAGCCTACTTAAATTCAAATTCGTCGAACTACAATTAGTTATATCGTTTTCGTTTAATACAAGCCGATAAAAAGCTAATACGAATCGCGGCTAATTCGACCTCGAGTTACGAAATTTTAACTACGAATTAAGTGAAGTTGTATATAAGGTCGATATGTAAAGTCGATCAATCTAGATATTAGAATTAATTTATAACCCACGTAATATAACTTACGGTATCTTGCTAACGAATAATATTGATTTAAGTTGGTTTTAAAGTGGTAGAAGATTTTATTTATAAAGATAGGGAACTAGGTATTTTCCGACAGCCTATCCTCCCCGATAACATCAAATTATAACGAATCAATATGAATGTTTTCTATGGATTTCTTTATTATAAGTAATATTTTGTCGTAAAGATAAAAAAATACCTTAATAGTATATTACAGTCCAATCTACGATATTAAGCCAAATAGGTGCTAAATGGGGTTTACTATTAAAGTACGGTAGAAAACTAGAAAAGGCTACCGTAGCTTACCGTGTAGGACCTATAGGCATGACCAGTGCTTAGCTCATCACGTGCTCTCACACGTGCTGTGCACGGACCGCGTCCGGTTCGCGCTCGAACCAAGCCCAAATTGGGTACTACCTGTCTTATTACTTGTAAATTCACGTAACCTATAGACTCAATGGCCAATAGCCTGAGTCCATAACACTCCTGACAACTTCATTGAAGTTAAATATGCGAAGTGGTATATTGCTAAAGATTGCTCTAATATGATTAGCAGAGCTTTTATCACAGTATATAATTTCTTTGATAGGGTTACTAATGTTCTCGTTTAACCAGTGCATAAACTTAAGGATTTTTTTTTATTCAAATTATTGAATATCTTTTCGTTATTACTGAAGATAGAGATGTGTTTGGATCATTATGTAGTAGATTTTGAACAACCTCTTCAAATTTGATTTTTGGTAGAACTTTTCAAACGCGTATGTGGTCGTTCACGAGATTTATTGTTAGACAATTCCTTGGCTTCATCATTTTATCTATTGGTGATAGTAGGTTTAGTGGCTTTTTGAAAAAAATGATATGACAAGATCGTCGTTGTGGATAGGAAGTCCTCGATATTGGATCGTATTTTTAGTACCAGTTTTATGGTCTTAGGCGCTAAAATCTTTATCTGTTTCCTGAATACCTTGAAACATTCTTTAAAATCGCGATGGTCGTTAACGCTGTATTGGGAAAATCCATTTGGATTGAATTCGAGGATATACCAACCAATATAATTAATTAGTTGTTTCTTTTCCAAATATTCGACGATATCTTTGTTCTAAATTTCTTTTCTGTAAAATTCAAATAAAATTCGTCCAGTTTATTTTTAATCGTAATCTTTGCTAATTTTGGTAATATTAATGTTGAATTCAATAGTTTTGATGTTAAAAAAAGTTGAAAATTATTGAAGGACTTGTAAGTTTTTAAAGTTGTAGAGAGTCTGGGAGATTTATGATTAAAACTTCTAATTCATGGAGACTTGTTTGTTTAGTAATTTGGGTATATTAACAATTATATAATCGCTTTTTAACTTGTGAGGTTTGGCGGTTAATTTAAACGCTTGAATTTTGAAATGCATTCAGTAAAAATATTACGTTAATCTAAGGATATGATCGTCACTTTTAATAACCTGTAAATATAAACGAACCTAAAATTTCTTCGTTTTATTACTTGTTAACAGCAGTGAAACTTAACCCGGGGCACTTTGCAGCAATCTTTCAACTACCGCCAAGTGTTTATACGAAGAGCACGATATTCTGCCATGCTTATCTATATTTAAACTAATAAGTACAGGTGACTGTTGGTAGGCCTTTATCGTTGCAACGTAGTAGATTAGAATCTCTGGTCGAAGTCAGTTGTATATTGCATTGAATGTAGTGTTGGTGTTCTTGTAAGTTTGACAGGCCGCTAGCCAACTTGCGTAATAGTTTGTATAGTTTACTGCTTGGCTTATGCCCCACGTTCAATTAGTTTCCAAGCTGCTATTTACTTTCAGTCGTTCAATTGAAGGTGATTGTAATGCTAGATACTGCTGTTGCAACAAAACTTAAAAACATATAGAAAGAATTAACTAGAAGTCAAGTCAATAACGCACTTAACACTACGAACCAACTATCAATGACAGAAATACTATCTTTACCGTTGTAAAACAAGGTTTTTATGTGGAAAAAACCGGGTTATTAGGACGATTCATTTAATATTTCAAATATTACGAATCCTAATGTGATAGTCGATATGATAAAGAAATCTTTAACTTTCTATACAATACAAGTTGAACTCTTTTGAAGAATTGTTAACAACTTCGCTTCAAATCAATCTAACTTTCTACTGATCCCCTGATTTAAGTTATAAATTCCAGATAAATTCATAGTTAACATGCCTACAAAAGGATTATGTTGGTGACGATCACATAAGAATGACGTTAAATATTGAACGTCAATTTAAGCTTAGACAAATATATAGAGCATCCTAGATTACTCGAAAGGAAAATACGATTACGAATTTACTATTCATCTACGAACGAACGGGAATATGAAGTTCATCGGTTGATGTTTTCAACATAAGTCATGAAAAATCCGATGGTTTTATTACCCGGCAAGTTATCTAGTTTACTCCTATATCGGTATTGAATGTATAAAAAATGTATACTATCATGGAATAAGAAAGTCTTTTGTCGTCGTCATAATATTACAAAGTTGACACAACTAAACGATATTGTAAAAAAATCAAATGTGAACCTTTAACCAAATGAAAACATAATATACCCAAGTTTTTCAATTGATAGAAATATGTTTAACACCCCTAACAAATTTAGGTGGTAGTATAAATTTACATCTCCAGCACCCCGCATTCGACTGTAACCTATCACGGCTTTATAAAGACCAATTTTCCAATTATGTTACAGGTTTTAGCGTTCAACCAAATGTAAAGACAAGAAAGAATTTAAGAAATTAACCCGATAATCGTAGTTTTTCTTTTCTTTTCTTTCTTCTGGCAATGTTAAATATGACGTATATATATGAAAAGTTGCTAGTGTTGGTACTATGATATTAACTAATATAATACCAACTATTAAGTGTTATATGCATACGATGAATAGAATGTTTACTTACTTGTTGAGCACGAGCCTACATTATCCTATAGTGAATCAAATGGAAATCAATTAGCGGTTCCCTAAATTTATAATCGTATATCATCGATACTATATCAATTATTTTGACCACCGATTCGAATCGATAACGTAGTAATACGATGACCTACCAAGAAACACTATGAATCACAACGCGGTACATAATAGTGTTGTAATGATGACTAATGAAACGAAGTGCGTCAAAAAGGGTATTATAAGTAATATAAACAACTTAAAATTAAATATACATATTAATGGTATGTGTTGATATTAGTTGATAATATTACGTATGAAGATTGTGTATGATAAAAGTTTATTAAAATACATAAATAAAGGAGCGCAAAATTTGATACGGGTAGCTATACGGGTCGCCTGCAATTATTGTACCTAGAAGTATCGAATCTATTTATCTGTCTCAAAGCTATTTTTACCTGTGCCTATAGCTCTTCTCACAATCAATTATCTAACCGGTTCACGTCAATTAATAACGACTATTGTAAATCGAGATTTTAAGGCGGATGATTATCGGCTCCTACAATGAATATATACCAACGCTATTTCATAGATAAATGGGTAGGGACTGGCTAGCAGTCTCTACAGTTGAGAGAATATGATCATCACTTCACCTATGCTACAACTTTGTTCCTTTGACTACAATATATTCAAATCAACATCGTGGCCACTTAGAGACTTACCAACAGCAGCCCGGAATTCTCCAAAACGTTGCGTGATCCACTCTTCACTTAAAGTATCGAGTAAGGACTATAATACAGTAGTTATCGCGGGGTCCGGCATATCGTGCCTGCAAGCGTCTATATGTCATCACATTAGCACGGGAGCGGGACGAGTCACGACCTGTTGCATGTGATCGCAGACAAAGCTGGGGTTTTCGATGCACGTCTGTATTACAGTATGTACAGTACGACAGTACAGAGTACCGTTTATCTCTGGGCGTTTGCGGGTGGACATTGCAAAATTCGACTTCAACACCTGATCAAGGCGGCCTTCTCGTTCGGCACTCCCAACCGTCCTTCCACCGTCCCCTTCCGGCCTCCCCGGTGGTCGAATCCATTCACATCGCCACCAGGTCAGGCGACCAACGCGTGATTCAGTGCACCCAAGACAGGTGTCAGCTGCCAGCACGCGACAGCGATCCAAAAACCCCAAGTCGCCCCCACGTGTCGCTCACGCCACGCGATCACCCGCATGCGCGGCCCCGTTCGGTGCAGCGGCGGACAGCGGCGGGCCAACCAATGGACTAACACACGGCCGGGACCCACTCCCGACTACCTTGAATCGACGAAGCTGCGCACGGAAAGTGCCATGTCGCTGCGCACAAGAATGGAATGGCAACTAGGAAGCGCAAAAATGACTGGGCAGCCTCCTTATAGCCTCCCAAGTCCGCAAGCCGGCCAGGCAGCGGTTACTTATCAAAGAGGTAGCGTCCAAAATCCGCGCAAAGTCCAAACAAACACACACACGCAAGTCCACAACCTATCCTCCACAAAAACTACTGCTGACCCCATTCGCCTCACTTCTTCGTCGCCAGAATCATCCTCAGGGAGGTGGAAAATGCTGTGGTCACCACCATGAGCGAGAAGATTCAGGACGTTCACATACGCAGCGGCCTTCTCCCCGGTTGTCAGAGGGCTTCGTTTCTGCTGCCCAAGTTAGTGGATGAAGCACTCGAAGATCGGGGGCAAAGGAGGATGGACGGGGTTCTGTGCAGACGGCATGATGGCGGTGATGTTGTGTCGCCCTTGGGTCTGGTGAGAAGCGTGCCACAAGGTACGGTAGCTTAGGTACGAAGGGCGATGAGGGACAGCCAAGAATGCCTGCTAGATGATTGTAGGGAGTAGATCAAGGGAAGACCGGATACATTGGAGGGGGAAGAAACGGATGTCCTGTGTTGTTGTGAGGAAGGAAGTCAGGGGAGAAGTCTCGATTCTCGATGGGGTTCGACTGTTGCCTGAGCCTCCTGCCTCAGCCTGCTGCCTGGGACAGTCCGATACATTACATATAAAGGTTAAGATAGCACAAATATCAGCTAAAACACTACGAATGCCCGAAGACGCAAGGTTTGCAGCCACGACATGAAAGCCATGGGCCATGCAGAAAAATCCTCATGACGTAGCTATAGCCGGCCATGAAGGAAAATCCTCATGGCATGACCACGGCCGGCCATATGGAAAAATCCTTGTGACGTGGCCCATAGCTAATGAGTCAAAAATATATATACATGATGTGGTCATGGCGTGGCCGGTCATGGAGAAAAACCCTCTTGGCATGGGCTAATGGCTGGCCATGCGTAGCCAAAAAAAAAAAAGGCCATAAGTCGGCAAGAAACCTTAAATTTATAAAAAAGGTTGAATTTTTTTTTTATCCGGCTATAACGCAGCTATAGCCAGCCGGCTGTGGTGAAAAAAATACTCATAGCGTGGTCCATGGCCGGCCATGAGCAACGCCATGAGCCAGCTATATCATGGCTTTCATGTGGTGGCTGCAAACCTTGCGAAGAGGTGTGGTTGGGTTGTGGGAATTTGGTCGGGTCGAATGTGTATGGCCGGGTTGAGGGTGCATGGTCGAGTTAAAGGATAGTTGAACTGTGCGGCCACGGTACACACAACCCACGTTTTAACCCGTGCGCCGTGGCTACTTGAGGTAGCCTCCAGCCTTGGTGCCAGTTAGTTAGTCTTGCTCCTGCAACACCAACAATTCAGCCTCCCTTGCACCCACTTCACTCTGTTCGTTGCATCGCCTAGGCTTCACATGAAAGCATAGCTTTACATATATGATGTGGTTACACTTACAGGTGGCTTCGGGGTCTCAGCCATCGCGAAACAAGAGATACATAAGGGCAGGCACGAGGTACCATGTGGTTTTTGATATTTCAACAAGCCATCTGACAGTCTTGAGTTTTTCTCTCATACATCATTCATACTGCAGACGAATGGCTATCCAAGATCTCTATCCACGTTCACTTGGCTTGTATACAAATGTCCACACCTGCACAAGCATCTTCTGGTAAGTGCTGCGTTCCCAGGAGTATTATGGCATGCACCCAAACCTCAATCCCAGCCACTTAGACATTATCCAGCGATCACTCCGGTGCTCGTCCCATGCCTGTTTGCATCTCTTGTGGTCCTCGCCACCCTCACCATAATTAGCCTCCTCCGGCACTCCCTTCATCAGCAGCATGAAATGCCACTCAACTTCATGAGCAAGCCCGAGCCTAGTTGTTTGTGGACTCTTTGTTGCTGGCTTTCCTCTTCTTGGCGGGTCTTCCCGCGTGGCTCAGCTCTAAAGCGTCCTCCTTGTCCTCCTCGCGGTTCCGACGTGCTCGATTGGCCTGAAGCTCCCGTTCCTGCTCTGATTGGGTGTTTACGTCTCCCCTTGCACCACCCGTGTTTGGCTCCGGACCGTGTTTCTCGGAGATGTCTGAGGAATCGAAGCCAAGG
Organism: Anisogramma anomala; assembly: GCA_038502455.1. Lineage (NCBI taxonomy): Eukaryota > Fungi > Ascomycota > Sordariomycetes > Diaporthales > Gnomoniaceae > Anisogramma > Anisogramma anomala. The sequence goes on along the minus strand of JASMMZ010000004.1, from coordinate 25,836,905 downwards.
TGATCGGAGGCAGATTGCTGGTGATAGTGTGGCTGTTGAAGCAAGTTCTGCTGGATCTGTTGCTGGGGAGGCGTCTTCTGGGCATGGCTCTGCTGGGGAGGCTGCCACTGGGGACGACTCTGACGGGAAGGCTGCTTCTGGTGAAGGCTGATCTGAGGACCGCTCATTGGAAGATGGCTCAACTGAGGACGGCTCAACTGAGGAGGCTGTTGTTGGTGGTAGTAGCTGTGTTGGTGAGACTGTCGTTGGTGCTGCTCACGCTGGTATTGATCTTGCTGAGAAGGCTCGCGCTCGTGGCGCCTCTTCCGGTCGCGGTTTTGCATGAGTTGTCCTGCGTTAAAGGGGATGGAGGCTGAACCAAGGAGGCCAGCCTGTTCCAGGATTCGCACAATTCTTGCGTCCATGACCCCGTTTCCGTCATCAGCATTTTCGAGAATGTATTGCAGAGCCCATGCCCGAAATTTTATGCTGGATATGGGAAGAAACAAAGCAGCACTGTCCTCCATCATATCATAGATTCGTGGATCCATTGTGTAATCCGGGGCGTTCTCTCACAACTTGTGCTGCTCTTGTGTTGGGGGGGGGGGAAAATCAGCCGAACAAAGGTCGACAAAAAAAAAAAAAAAAAAAAAAGAATCTCGTTTGTTTTTGAGATAATGAGAAAGTGGCAGAGTCTTGAAATGTCCCAGTCCAAGTTGTTGGTAGGTATTCAGTCAGTAGATACGGTTGTAGATTTGAATCGTTTGTCGAAGTAACAGTATATAGCGTTGATTGAGAAGATGGGTTGTAAGTTCTAAGTCGAGGGAACTGCTAGCTGGTTCCCACCTATTTATAGCTACGATAACGCTGGGCTTCACCCATTGTGTGACTGGACAGCCCATTTGTGACTATTGTAAGTCACGGACAGTTGGCATTGAGTTAGCCAACTTTAATTCACAGTTCAGTCAATTGCACTGCATGCAATTGACAAACACAGTCAACTGCACTACATTGCATTGACGATGCAGTCAGTCCAGTCAATCCAGTAAATAGTAACAACACAAGTATTTATAACGAATGGGAATAGAAAAAGTGGTCAAGCGCCAGCAGAGGCTTCCAGTGTGCACATTCTACAAAGCTCCTGGGCTTTAGAATTGTCTTCACCAAAGTCTCTCAAAGATTCTTGTCTGGAGATCCAAAATTCACTCACCAAGCGTCACCACAGACATGGATCTTATAAAAAATGGGAAAGCAAGGAGAGGTTCAAGCACCTCTAAGGCCTTCAAATATACATGCACATGCTATAAACCATTTCGATTTTTCTTCGCCGAAATCTCTTTAACAACTGAACCTCTTAAATTCAACTCATTAGGGTTTTCTCATCGAAAAAGCTCAAATGACACCAGATTATTTCTGTATATGGTGATTTCAACACAGTGCACAATAAAAGCCCCATTGGGCCACAAGTGAACATCTACGAACTAACTAACCCCTTTATAATATATGAATCCCCTTGTTTGATGTAAAACACTTCGTCCTCCGCAAAACACTTTGTCCTCCACAAACAAGGTCCCGGTAATCAAGCTTGGAATAGGGTATCATGGCCATTGTGGTTAGAGATAGGCACCCAAAGTTGGAACCAGTAAATCACTGCCTTATGACTAACTCCAAGTGTTTCACCTATGAGCAATTCATCAAGAAAAAAAAACTATTCACAAAAAGTGTACAGACCGCACACACTTGTGGCCTCCACCATTTTGTAACATTGCGCATGTAGTGCCTAATACAACAACAATCTTAGCCGCAAACACCAACAATCCATTGTTGTTGCCCCAAACCAAAATTAGTTCCTTCCCTCCACAGAATTGGATTTGAATTAAAACATCTGTCAGATCATGTTGGTATGGCTTAACATTATCACGTTGCAATAGACTTATGTACTATAGTAGGTGTAAATCTTATTTGTTGGTGTTCATGTTAAAGACTCTAGTCAAGCCTGTTATTTCTATTGATCTCCGAGGTAGTCGGCTAGCATTTATTCCTAGAGGTTGTTGCCAGTGTGCTTGTTAAACAGAGGTCTAGGTAAATCCTACAACTTAGCAATGGTATCACTGCACAACAGGACCCCCAGAACAACCCAAATCCTGGTCCACTGCCATGCTATTACAGACCTATCTGCCAGCTATTAAGACTTTCCTTCTTCCTCGCACATAAACAAATCCAACTATCACAGGCAAAAGCAGTGAGTTTGATGTACGTGGATTTGTCTACGTAGGAGGAGGAAGGAAAGTCTAAACAGTAGGCAGAGAGGTCTGTAATAGCATGACAGTGGACCAGGATTAGGGTTAGTCCAGGGGTCCTGTTGTGCAGTCAGGCCCATGACAAAAGGCCTACTCAGTTTGAACATTGTTAGCTACCTTATAGGTAAGACTTTAAGCACAACAAAAAACTATACTATGTGTTGGTTTTATCATACACTATTAACATAAATCAAAAACATGCTAATAATTTCTGTACATGTTGGAATAGCATTCAAATGCAGTAAAGTCAAGTCAACTAAACTGTCAGTTTAGTTCATTGTACTGACTGCAAATTGGCTGCAGTTTGTGGGACTGCAATGCAAGTGCAGTGCAGTAGGTGCACACTTCAAAGTGGGGTACAGGCCAAAGCGTTTAGCCATACAAATTAGCGTACAGACCGGCTAGCGGTCTGCCAAACTTAGAACTTGCAAGTCAATCAACCAACATCAATGCAGCACCAGTTACTTCGACCAGTGATTCGAATCGACTACGTTGCAACGAAAGAGGCCTACCAATACTGATTAGTGCTAATTAGGTTAAGTACAGATAACCTAGGTAAAAGAAAAAGTTATTTTCTGGTTACGCTTTATGCAATTGTGAGGTAGAGGGAAGATTCTTGCAAAGGGCCCCCTTTTGCTACGTCTGTTGTTTATAGATAGTAAAGAGGAAGACTTTTTAAGTACGTCTGTTGTTTACAGATACTTGAAAAGTGGCAACGGTATTGCTATTACCAAAAACACCAAGAAACCTTTACTGGAAAAGTCTTAAAGAAAGGTTTGAGATTAATCGTCTAAAAGTCTTAAAGGTCACCAAGCTCGTTAAATTAGCAAACAACTAAGTTAGTACTATTATAGATAGATACTATTACTGCAAACTTTAAAATAAAAACAACTAAGTCTCATAACCTTAAATAAATACTAACTTTAACGGTAAACTTACGACCTACCCTTTTATACTAAGTCTTTTCCCTCTAGTTCATTCTTTTTACTTCCTCCATACTAATTTAATTGTTAAAATCGCTGCTCTAAGCGAAAACGCCAAGAAAGCCACGCTACGCGACTTTACGCTAAATCGTAAAATCTCCACGCAACTTTACGTCCAAAATACCAAGTTCCTACACTCCTATATCACTAAGTCTTCTACCAAGTCTTACATCATTTAAAACGTTAAGATAGTTACGGTTGTACATAACTTGAGGGAAGTACAGACATGGAAAAGGAGGAAGGCACCGGTACATGCCCTAGCACCTGCCTGTGCATCTGACTACTACATATCCAGCTCTGCTAAGCTTCGCTTCTAGTTCTAGTTTCTTCCTCTTCTATCCTCAGAATACTACACTGTTTTAACGCTAAGTTAACACCCAATACGTGTACCAACAATTTGTAGCCGTAAGTTAAAGAGCTAAAAGGTACCAGACCTACCTTTTATTAGTTTGAACAAGATAAAATGAAAGGAGCATGACCAGTTCTGCCCTACAAAAACAGAAACAACAACTCTCCACCCTGCCAAATCTTCCATTCTTTCTTCTTACTCTGCAACTTTAAAATCCGCAATCTTTTCCCTACTAACCACTATTTATTGCGCCGATCTCCTCTTCTTCCCCTCCTTGTCGCCGTCATTTCGCTCGTAGTCAAGCTCGCCCCCGCTACCGTCACCTTCCACTGCCGTTGCAAGCTTCCCTAGCTATCTTCTCACCTTCTCTTCACCCTCACCGCTGCTGCCGCTATCCCTAATATAGTCGCCAGTGGTTTTTCCTTAGCTGTTATCGGTTTCGCCACTATCCCTATCATCTTTCCTATAAGGAAACGTAAACTACGTATTTTAAGTATTCCTTCACCATCAACGTCTCGCTTTATTCGTAGCAAATATTTAGTAAATATCTTTTAGTTCTTAAAAAAGAATCATCTTCCTTTACCGCTTTTTTATTAGCCTTTTTTTCGTTAACGCTGATTTTACTGTCGCAAATTCCCTAGTTATCGATATATTCTTCGACTTTTTTTTGTATACCTTGTTTTTTTAAGTTTTCAATTAAAATGAACTCGGTACCTAAATAAGTTAAACATTCACAAGAGTAAATAGCTATTATAATTCAAAATAACGCAAAGTTCAACGAACGTATTAATTCCATTAATAGGAGCCCTTAGTAGTAAATTATAGATAATTTAAAAATTATAATTAATTGTTTTTACGTTTTTACCTGTAACCGAAAACAGAAAAGTCGACGTCACTCAAGCTAAAAACGCCCTCACAGCTCTAAACATTATACTTTCAGCTTTAACCACCCTTTTTCTTTTCGAAATCCTAATAAAAACACGTTATCCACTTAGTCTTTGAGTAAAAATAAGATATATTGCATAAAGCATAGGAAAATAAGGGTTAATAACCTCAAATACTCTAATTCCTTTAATATAAATATAACTACTATCGGCTGAAATATCGTTTTAACAGACGTCTAAAGTGTTAGAGCTCTTTTCGAAAACTTGGTTAAATTTAATTCAAACGCCAAAGTTTATATCGCCTCTGTATTTTAAACTTTTCTTTGGGAATTAGCAATGTTTTTGTAAAATACAGAGTTACTTCACGAACAACGTAGAAGTTTTATCAACGAGAGCTTGAAAGTAGTTATAAATGCTTTTACGAATCGTTTTCGAATGAACTCGAACCGAGTTATTAAATAGTTTGGTAAATGAATGTTTACCTTACAGGGTTTTGTAAAGGATAAGTATAATTTTCGCAAATATATTTCATTTAAATCAAGGTACCGACGAGATTTAGGCATTTTCGATCCAACTAATAAGAACTATTATAACTTTACAATCTATATTGAGGTGTTTTTCGAATTGTTCATTTAGTAAAATTTATCATTTTCCAATTGTAAATAAATATAATAGAAGGAAATATCCTGAATCGGAAAGGTTAAACCTATTTTTCTAATGGCTACGAATCTCCGATACCTTGTATATAAGCCTGTTATTAATGATAGATGAAAAAATACGATTTATATACGTTTTAGGATAAATTAAAGCCGGAATATAAAGAATAAAGTAGTATGAAAAGGATTTTGGTAAAAATGATTATCTTATTCGCGATCACTCATACCAATTTCGTAAAGTCCGTGATAAGCCTCACGAAAAGCGGCACGAAAATAATTGTCACGGCGACTGCATAGATTGCCACTCCAATAACGATAGTCATGGAAACCGTAGTCAGCATCGTAGTCGCCAACGTAAACGAGTTAATGATATTTAACCTAAATTGAAAACTAACTACTTAAAGTAAAGTAATACTAAGTTTTTTTATTCGTCGTAAACGAGTAAGCTAGGTTATATAAACGATACCGCCGGTCTCGTTACATGACTAAGTCGCCGAATTTGTATTATTTCTAAGTTGGGGTACGAATTTCGAAATATAATTCTTAAATATTTAATCATTTGTTACAAAATGAGGATAATATATTTACGAGTTATAAAGCGGAGAATCTGATATATAGATGAAAAGATATTATTTGGCTTGATAATCGCTAAATTTGTGAAGTATTTGGAAGTTATTATGGCTTAATCCGTTTACAAGGAGGTTTCTATAGCTATAGGAGGCTTTCGCTTCTTGTAAATAGCTATTTGGGCTATTTAATTTAACCCTAGTTATATATTTTACCTTAATACGGGAAATAAAGAAGATTTCGTTACTTAATAGTAATTCTTTAAATAATGTCCTAATTATATCGAGATTATCGTTGCGTTAGACTAAATTATTTCGGTTGTTATAAAACCCCTAGCAGGGTTAATTACTAAGGTTTGCTAATTATTCTTAACCTATATTTATAAGTAACATGATATACCGGGTATCTTTGAGGAAACCGTAAAGGCGTGGGTTATTAAACGCCTGGATTTAGGTGTCTTAATTTCGAACAATTAGTTAAAGACTTACGAGGCTCATATTTTTATATCCAAAAATATAATCAAATTTAAAAATGCGTATTTTAAAGTGCTATTTACTGTTTATAGAAAAGCTTCGAATTTAATGGTTCATAATGAAATAACCAAAGACTTTAGAAGCATTTTTTTTTATATTAAACTGTTTATTCTTTCAATCAAGATTAACGTTTTTTTTTTTTTTTTTTTACAAAAACGCTTTTTTATATTTACCACCTAGTATCCGTATGTATTACATTCTACTATAGATTTTACTACATCTTACGTTCTCTTACTTCCCAAATCTACGAATAAGCTTATCACGGTTTTTAAATATATACGCCTAAGTATTAATTCCCAATAAAAATATTGCTTATTTTTTAAAGCTGTGACAAATCCATTCAGATGTTAATATAAGTTACCAGAGTGGAAACCATTGATCTTAACATTTTGTAACTTACTCTTAAGGTATTTGGTAAATACTGTATGGTATTTGTTATTATTAACGTGACGGATTTTCCTGAAACGTTGTTTATAATATCGGAATTCAATTTGAGTTCCTATATGGCCGATATAAGGAAAAGAACGTAGTCTCGTTCCCTTTCAAACAAAAGCGTTAACTCTTAGATTAATATACTATTTCTGGACGGGGCCTCCGGCTTCATTAAAACCCTAGAGAATTTATAAATAATACGCGAAAACTAAATGTCATAAAGTAATGATATAAACCTCGTGTTGAAAAGTTTTCACATTCTTTCCTCTGTACAACTCCTAATGATGTCCTAATACTTAAAAGTAAACATAAGGTACACGTTAATTCAACCTATGCTTTTGATAAATACAAATTGTGTTGGTAGAGCCTTAGATCGTTGCAACATTGTCGATTCGAATCATGATCGAAGTAATAGTAGTATTGTATTGGTCAAGTGATAGATGTATTGTTCTAGGTTTTGCAGACCGCTAGCCGGTCGCCACTGTAATTTGTATAGCCAATTGCTTGGCCCGTGCCCTAGAGTGAATTGCAGTATACTGCACTCAACTTACACCCAATGCAGTAAGTTTACACAAAGTAATACACTCAACTTACAGTTAAGTATAGTTAGTTTTACTATAATTAAAGTTGACTTACTTCACGGAATGTAGTACTATTTCAATACCGGTGGCTTTTTAGTTTTTGCGTACACATTAGTATAGTTAACTAATATTTTTCGCTCACTACTAAATAGCGCCCTCGTCAACTTTCCAATCTCTATTAATTCCAATGAACTTCCATACTGAATTACTCCCAATTGTATTCAAATTAGCCCCATTTGGACTTAATTTCTCCGTTGCTCCGAGGTCCGAGTTTATTAACTACTATAAAAGGTTTTTCCGGCACAGGCCTTTGTAAATCATCACTTCAGTCGTATCAATTAAACAGGTCCGCATCGTTAATTCCCTGGCAGTTTTTCATTCTGCCACTATATCCCTGACCGATATCACATAATCTAGGATTTCTGGGCAGCCTATTAATATAACCCTTAATATGTATATTTAGCCTGTTATTAACCACAAACCTTTTCAGGACCTTATTTAACACTGTCTTCATTATATTATTTATAGGATTATCTTCGCCATCAATTGACCAGAATTCTTTAATCTCTCTTCTTTTCTAGGCTTTACTAAATGCTATTACCTAGATTATCAGGCGTTTTTCGCTAGTGGTTCCGAGTTTCAAAAGGTATTCCTAGAGACTTCTTGAATTAATACAAATCAACACCGAGATAAAAGGAATATTTAACTGCCTATTAATAAGGTTAAAGTTTTCCTTTAATATTATAAATACATTAAAGCTTGCTATTCTGTCATATACATCTAAAGCTAACACACTTCGTTTAATTCTATTACACTTGACGAAGGTTTAGTAAATTAAGCTGCCGATAATAATAAACTGATCTTTCCACCTATCATTATTAACGAGGGTTATTAAAAAGCCGATTTGTAAAGATAATTCGGTGTTATTTATAAAGAACCCCCTTGTAAAAACTATTAATTTGACTTTTGACAAGCTAATTAAATTTATATTATTTTTTCGGTTCAGGTTTAGCATTTGTTATTCGAGCGTTTTATTTAGTCGGTTAAATTGTTCATTTTTTTGGATCTTATATTTTTACCGTGTTGAAAAGATCGCTAAAGGCTTCCGGTTGATATATAGTAACGATATAGCTACTACAGGCATGTTATTTATGGTATAGTTAAGCCTTCGCTATATCATTTTCATCAATTTTAGCTAAAATTATATACTAGTATTTTTAATAAAATGTAAGGCCGATATTGAAACTATGTATATATGGGTTGACGATTCGTTAAAGTTAAGTTAGCTGCTTTTTGATATCGTTATTACTGGCTTGTAAATTTAGAGTTTGGAGTCTTTAACCGCCTGCTGTTCTAATATCACAAAGCTGGCCGTTTTAAGAAAAAAAGAATATCGTTAGTTTATATACCTACTACGTTAAAATGCCACTTTTACATTACCAAAAAACACGGGTTGTACATTAAAAACTTCATTACCAGCTATAATTTAGAGTACAATTATAAGATTAAAGAATAATAGACGCTTGCTTTAGTTAATCCGTAAAATGGATGAATTCATTGTATTACCATGTCTAAAAGGTAAATGACATGTAGTTTCTATACTAATTTTAGTAGTAAGATCTTTTAAAAATCCGTTATTAATTGCATAAAAGCCTGGGTTATATTAAGACTATTAGATTTAAACTTGGTTTGACTTTAAGCCAATAAACCTATTATTAAAATAATCATTAAGAGTTAGCTAGGTTTCTAAATCGTTTGCGACTATGTAAAGATCTAGTCCTTAACTTTATCGCCGTATCTTTAAATAATTAGGCGTGACTTTTTGCACGGCTGCCTCGTACTTTTGCCTTTATTCTCGTAAATAATCCTTGATTTAAAAATCTCGACTTGAGAATCTCGACTTGAAAATCGTAAAGTTTAGGTTTTAAAAGTTAAAATCGGTTTTCGATACTAATTATATAACCCTTCGATTCAATAGGCCATTGATTTCGATTTTATCGCTTTCTTTATAGGTTTTTCTAGGGGTTTTAATAATCATTTATACTTAAATCTTGAATACCAAGTTTTCGTGATCCTTTTTTTTACTTACCTAAATAATATATATAAATGCAACCCAGTGTGTTGTTATGACCCAAGAACCAACTGCAGGTAATGAAATAGGTCAGAAGTCGGCTGCGCCATTGAGAGCCTGATGTCTAACACATCAAGTAGAGAACATCTCTTATGTTAGAAACCCAGGGTTAGGGTTAACGAACGGACGCATAGGATATATTGGATATCTTGCTCTCCAAGCTATGTAGTACTGAATATGGTATGAAGGCACGGATATATAAGGACACGGTCATTACCACATAGATAGTATTTCCTTCATAGCTCTTTAGTTGTCAATTTAAGTATTCAGTCCACACATCTGAATAGCCTCACGGCTTTTGATCATTACTTGCACGGTTTCGATATTGCTCACCCAGCACCTCTGCTATCTTCTTGATAACATAAATCCTCTGACACCTTCTATATACTCACGGGTATTTAGTGTGATCATTATATGTGTATTCCTTCTTTTTAACGTTCCTCTTTTTCAGTTGTCGTTTGCGCCGGCGATATTTCATTAACTTATCGATAATGAGTAAAGGAGGTTTGTTTTAATTCAGTCGCTTAATTTAAAGGTCTTTTTCGTTAATAACCCTAATATATAGCTTAACCTTAATGGTTCGAAAAAATACAAAGCTATTAGTAGTTTTAATAACCACTTTGTAGTTTACGATACTTAATATCTTATTCGTTCCCTTTCATTTACCTAGCTCCCGCTATACGAAAACTTTACTTTATAATAGTAAGGCAAGCACTTCGATTATTATAGGGCCGTTCCTGGTGTTAAAAGCATTATTGACCTAGCGGCGTGCCGATTCCCTTCTTAATTACTTTAAAGAGTTTCTGTAGGCCGCAACACGTTTCTAAGTACTTGCCGATGGCGGTGATTTATTCGTTAGGCGTAGGTACGCTCCAAAGACCAGTAACATTGACACTAAACCTTTAAGGCCCACAATGTCGTTTAGGCCTTTTACCGCTATCTATAGGCGTTCCTACGGATCCTTAAAGCTTCTGATTTCTAATGTAAGGATATTGTACGCTCGGCGAAGAAGGTCGTACTCTTTTTCAACTTTTGTAATGTTCCAATAGGCTTTTACAGGTACCGATTTACAATAAATACCCATTATTTTAACATTTTCTTAAAACTCTGTCGCTGCAAAATTGGTACCTATATCGTAAACAATAAACTTAGGTAGGCCCAGGTAAGTATCAATATATAGTATATTTAGGGTTTTCTATGTATCTTTTGCCGAAAGGGACCTTAGAAACTTCATGACGTAAAAATGGATTGTAAAGTCAATGACGTATAAAATAGGCTTAGTATCTAATAAAAATACATTAATGAAAATCTAGTATTTAGACTTGTTATCGTCTTTGAATATGAATTTAAAACTCCGGAGGACTTGAGTATACGTTTGGCAATATTGGTAAAGCCTTTTGATTGTTTTTGGGGCAAATTATTCCATATTTTTACAACTTATAAACTTTAAGACTTTGTATAGCGTATTAACAACTGGGCAATTAAAACGTCCGTATATTTAACGTATTTATGACTCCGTAATATTTAATACCATTGCTTCCGGTCCTTAAAAATAAAACCATAGGTAACCTACTCGAAGGCGAGGAGAAACTTTTATCTGTTTTAAACTAGTTCGTCTACGTTGACGTTGACGTTAACGCCGAATGTCTTTATATTCTCTAAGTAAAGTAAGAAAGGAGTACGGAATTTAAAAATGTAAAACGTAATTATTTTTACAATAGTTTAAGCTAATATTATCTTTAGTAACGATAATTATTCTCTTAGTTTCAAGATAATTTTAGCCTTGCTAATATCGCCACGATGAATTTTAATAACTATATTACTTTCCTTTAGTAATATTACATATTAGAAAAAGCCTCCTATTAAGTACTTCATTACCCCTGTATTTGTTATAATACCTTAAAACATATAGTCCGCATAACGATAATAAAGGTTAAAGGTGTGTAAGTGGTTAGGGGTTTAGTTAAGGCAAAGGTATAGTTTTTCACCATCTAAACGTTACAAAAGATCGTGTTCGGATAGTAACTAAGCTATACAAAGAGCATTATTTTCATATTATTTATTTTTCTTAGGGGCATTATTACCTTTAATTTACTCGGCGCCCTCGAATTCCATGATTTGGCTTTAAATTATCCTACTTCAAAGTGGTAGTAGAATAAATGTAATACATTACCTTTCTGTTATTTCGCTCTATCGGGAGGTACCGAATTAATTAATAGCTGCACTTAATTTATATTGAATATATTTTGCCATTATTACAACGATAGTATTTGCGATTAACAGATCCGCCTAAATTTTGGATTTATTAACGCTAACGTGGTTGCTACCTCTAGTTTATATCTGGAAGGCTAGACCTTAGGCATCAAGGATAATTATAACCGTATTTGCGGTCGACGTAATTCATTACTGTAAGGTTTTTTTGTCCACGTTAGGGAAGTTATCAACTTAGGGATATATACTAAACGAGTTTAGTATACGCGCTATTACAGTGGCAAACGAAAAATTAAACTAGTAAAAAAAGTCGTTGCAGGTAGTATCTAGATGTTATAAGGCGTATTCGAATTCGTTAACGTTCGTAACTACTATCCGTACCTATGTACGAAGTGTAGCTTCGCCAGCGTAGGCTCTTTCCATTTATTTCGGGCATAGCAGTAACTTATCGACTATTGGGTTAAATATATCCATTAATATTTCATCCGCTTTTTTTTTTCTAGCGGTTACTTTTATCCACCTCATGGTATCTTAATTTATATAGTATTTCTTAAGGAAGAAATCCTATTCTAATTCATTATTTATATTATCAAAGGTTTCGCGAATGTGTTGGCTCAAATAAATAAAGTTAGGTAGTGATCCCATGTGTATTTTATAATGATTTTAGGGAATAGTAAACAAAAACCTAAAAGGGAAATCTCTATGTATTTGCAAATGTTTAAAAGGGGCATCATCTTAGTACTAATGAGTTTATAAAGCTTCCCGTCATACTTTTGTACGTTATTCTAGATCTTAGCGAAATTCGTTAGCAACTTGTAATTACTATTAACAATTTTGACAGATCTTATTGGAAGGTCGCGATAATTATCTTAGTCTTAATCATTGTTTTCTCTTAGTTTAAGTTTTCAAGCTTTTGAGGTATATTATTAAAGGTAAATATCAGTAGTTTAACCTAAGGAGTAAAATCCTATAATTAAACCTGTGGTAGGCTCTCGTATATAGGTAAACCTAAAAAAGAAATGTTTTGAAGGGATTTATTGATTAATTTGCTGAAGGGAAATAGGTACTTAAAGGTTTTTGTATACTGAACGATTTTTCTTAATTAACTGGTATAAAGTGCCGACGTTAATACCTTTGGCCGCGTCGGAGACCCTTGCTTCACGCGTTCTACCACCGCTAAAAGTGTACTCCACTTCATTACGTAAAGATTCTGGGTTATTAAACACTTCAATAGGTTTTTCATCGCCAACGCATAAAAAGGCTTAATTTAGTCAAGGGTAAAAGGGTGGTCCCCTTAATCGTGTATAGAGGCGTTAAGGTTTTTCAATACCATTTCTTTTAGGCTGTAGGTTTTAAAGGCATTACCAAAGCTAATCTAGATCTAAAAGCTTTTATACCAGTTTTATATTACCTTAAACTGGTAAATAAACTCCTTAGCGTTCAAATTTTACTTTAAGCTTTATCTTAACCCATTTTTAAACCAAGGTCTATATATCCATTGTCTAGTCGTTAATATAATATTTTTTTAAATGATATAGTAGCCGGAGAAGTTGGTGGGATAGTTTTCCGTTGATTCTATAGACATTTAACGCCTAAAGATCTTCGTCGTAAAACTTGGTAAAATTAGTTCTGAGCGCACTAGTTACGTCTTTTCTAACGGGGTTGCTAATTTCTTTAAAGTGAGCGCTTACGAGAGGCATCTTGAGGTTCTGGTCTATGTAGGACTTAGTGTTTTGGCGTAAAGTCGTATAAGAACTTAATGATTCAGCGTTGGGTCGATTGAGGTGGCTTTTTCAACTCAAATTGACGGTTTTTGCTATTTTCGCTTGGGATAACGATTGTAACTATTAAATTGAAGAGGGTAAAGTTGATAAAGAATAAATTAAGGGAAAAAGTTTAGTATAAAGGGTAAGGGTAAAGATAGTCTATTATTATAGGTTATTTATTATATGGACTTGGTTGTTTTTTTTGTAACAGTAGCAGCACCCGTAGTAGTACTGACTTAGCCGTTTGCCAACTTTCTGAACTTTAAAACTGTTAACAGTTTATCTTGACGTCTTTAAAAAAGATTAATAAAGTTTTTTTGGTGTTTTTTCAGTAGCGATACCGTTTCCTACTTTCAGATCGCTGTTGTAAACTAACGCAACCCAAAAAGTCTTCTTTGTTTTCCTATCGTTGTGGACTAATACAGTACTAATAAAGGCCTTTCGCAAGAATCTTTCTTCTACCCTAATGTTAACGTAAAACGTAAAAACTGGAAAATAACTTCGTCTTCTACTTAGCTGATCTATGATTGACACAATAAAAACTAATTAGAATTGATATGGCCTTAGATTATTGTAACGTTGTCGATTCGAATAGTGGTTGAAATAATAGTAGTATTACATTAGTCACGTGTTGAATGTATTGTTTTTGGTTTGGCAGACCGTTAGCAGGTTTGCACTGTAATTTATATGGCTAATTGCTTTGCCTATACCCTAGATTAATGTGTAGTGTACTGCACTCAACTTAAATTTTAGCATAGTTAACTTTATTTTAAGTAAAGTTAACCTACTTCACTGTATGTAGTACTATTCCAACAAGTTGGAAAAACTTGAAGATAAATTCGTAAACGTATAGTAACACTCCATGCTAGTTAACTTATTATTCAATTGAATAATAAATGTACCCTTAATAAAAAGGAGGCAAAACGCAGAGATAAACCGCAACCATGACTTAGTTTCGCGTTAAAATAATTCTTTTCTTAACTAATAGTTGAATACCCTTTACGTTTTGGGTTATATAAAATATTTTAACGATATCTACCTTTTTATATTATCAAAAATTCTTATATGGAGAACGCTATACGGCATTGAAAAAATATGTATTATTATTAACATTAAATCTTTTCATAAATAAGTGATATGCGACAGCTACTCTTTACTTTTACAGGTGAAAGTTATCGACTTTTTAAGAAAGGTTAAGTGTACTTTTCATGCTAAAGTTCATTAAATGTTTCTTTTCGTTCTTCTTATATTTAGAATTAAGAAATCCTTTTACCTTTGTAAGCTACCATGGGTTTGAATCTCGTAAAGTTGCCCCTATAGGATTCAAAAACTCGCTGACCTTCGTTTAAATATTTATTAATCGTATTATTAAATTTTACCGCGCGTTTTACCATTATTTAACAATAATATCATTTTTTTTCTTTCAATATCTTAAAGAAATACAAAAATTACTTCGTTTAAATTCTTGCAATCTTTATTAAAGTCGAAACATCTCTTCTTTGAAACAAGTTTTATATGGGTTGTAAATTTGTGAAATTACTTAGTTTTGGTATAAATCCATTTGGTCTATCTACTATTACTGGATGTATTTAGGCCGATCGGAAATTTTCCTTTTTTACTACCCTTGAAACTTTAGAAATTTACTTCGGCGTAACCGGGATTTTAGGCTTTATTATACCCTATATCGCCTAATTGTAGTAATCATTACAGAAATTAAAAACGTATTTATCAGTTATAACTTGTAAATTTACCCGAATGAAGAATGATCATTATGAAAATAAAATATATTACACTTAAAATACGAACCTCGCCTGGATAAACCAGAAAAAGAAGGCATTTATCACTTTATATAAGTACTTTTATAAAAAATTAGGTTTACATTACGTTAACTTTACTCTGCTACGATTTTTGTAGGTTAAAGCAATTCTTTAAAAAAAGTTCCGATATTATATTATTTCAATCAAAATTCCACCCGGTATAGAAACGAGGAAATTGTTGAAATGGTACTATATGCAGTGCAGGAGGTCAACTTTACTTATGGTAAAATTGAATATACTAACTGTAAGTTGAGTGTATAGTTTTGTGTGTGCTTATTGTATTGTTTGTAAGTTGAGTTAAGTAGGCCACATTTTACCCTAAATGATGGGCTAAGTAATTTGTTATATAAATTACTTTGTAGAACGGTTAGCAGTCTGTCAAACCTAAAACAATACATGTAACATTTGAACACGTAATACTACTATTACTTAGACCAATCGAATTACTAACATTGTAACGTTTAAAGCCCTACCAATACCGATTAATACTTATTGGGTTAAGCACATATTGGATAAGAAAAAGAAAGGGCTACTTTACGGTTACGCATTTCGTTATCGTTAGAACAAAAGAAAGATTTATACGAAGGGCTTTTACAAACTGCGGTGGTTTTTATAACAGTTAGCAAAAAATACTTTTAGGTTATGTTGGTTTTTACGATAGCCTAGAGGTAGCAACGGTATCGCTATTAAAAACACCGAGAAATTTTTATAAATCCTTTTTAAAGAAGAGTTTGGATTAACCGCTAAAAGTCTTAACTCGGTAAGTTAGCAAACGTTTAAGTCAGTACTACTACGGGTATTACTACTACTATAGTAAAAACAACTAATTCGTATAGCTAAACATCAAACAACTTTCAACCTTTAACTATAATAATAACGACCTCCGACCTTACCTTTCACATAAAGAATTTGCCCATAATTTCCTTTTTTCACTTCCCCTGCGCTAATTCAATCGTTAAGATCGCTGTTTTAAGCGATGACACCAAGAATCTTCAAGTCGCGCTAAGAAAGTTACGCCGCGCAACCCAACGCTAAGTTGCCAAGTTTCCACGCGACTTGACGTTGAAATACCAAGTCCAGACGCTTAAAGATAACCAAATACTTCGCCCCACACGTTTTGAACACCCCATACAAGCCGGAATAAATGATATTATTTAGTTGAAGGCAAATAGAAACAATTGAGGCCCTTGGACCCTACTTTATTAAGTATTGTAACAAAAAACTATAGGAGTACAATGTTAACGAAAGAATAACGGAAAGGTAATTAACTAACATTAGTAGTTCCTGTATCGTCGACCTCGATATAGGCGAAAAACTTAACCGCGGTGATAATACTTTTTACTAGTACCGCGACCTTGTTGGCAACTAGATTATTAATATGTATAAAAATCTCCAGAAACGTATTAAGGTTAAATTAAAGGAAAAATCTAAAAGGCGAGGGATTACCGTGTCAGAACAAAGCTTTACTAAGCTGTCAAAAGCTTTCTTTGTTTTGGCTTATCTTAAGGAATACCCTTAGGACCTACGCCTTGAGAGAAAAGGTGATAAAAAACCTTAGCATCCTTACATGCGATTTAGAGGACCTTTTTTTTCATCCTTAGTATGGTTAAACCTTCTTACGCGTTGGAAATAAGGAACTTATTAGCTTTTTCAGCAGTCTAACTCCTTTATTCAATAATGTGAAGTACGTTTTTAGCGGCGGAAGAACACGCGAAGCGGAGGCTGCCTATGTAGCTAAATGAATTAACTTCGGTACCTTTTACTAATTAATTAAGTAAAATAGTGAAGCTTTTGAAAACCTTTAGGTTTTTCTGGCCCCTTAACACTTTAATTAAAATCGTTAAGCCCTTTAAAAACTTTTTTACAACAGGTTTGCCTATACGAGGAATCTTACTATAGATCCTACCATAAGACTTTACTCATCGGGTTAAGAGATTGGCAATTGTCTGTAATATCGATCCTTAAAAGTTTTAAAATTAAATTGCTAGGAAATATTAAGGAAAACTGGGATTATTACCGCGACCTACCCTTAGGACTTGTTAAGATGGTCAATATTGACCATAAGTTCCTTACGGATTTCGTTAAGATTTAAAACGACATCGATGAATATAACTTAAATCTATATTACCTTTTCGATAAAGAGATAATTCTCTTTTCAAATATTTGTAAGTAAATAGAAGTGACTTCCTTTTGTTTATACTTATTATTTTCCGAAATCTTTACAGGGTACGCTAGGGATTATTACCAGGCTTTCCTAACGCAAGTAAACATCTTTCGCGAAGTTGAAAATAGTATAAAAGCCACTTCGAATACAACTTTCACCTCGCCTAATACTATACAAACAAGGTTACTACGCGGTAAACTATAATAATAGCAAAAATGAAAGAGAAGGAACTACCAATGAATATATTGAACCAAATGTTCAATAAGTTAATTCTATGCTAATAATTGATGGGGAAGACTCATACAGGCGAAACCACACTTCGAGAGTAGGTACGGGCAATAGTTACAGGTATTAGAGAATTTAAATACACTCTATAACACTTAAAAAACACTTACAAATGCTTTTTGAGTTTATTTAGTTCCTGAGTAAATACTGTAATAACTCGTACAATAAACTCGATTAATATATAGCTTTAAGCCAGCAACTTCCTCAACGTCGATAAAGAATATTTTATGATCGCTAATTACATCGACCGTAAATACAGTTACAGGTGCTTTTAATGCTAAGGGTTTGGCTTATCGTCTATATACTAAAAGTAACATTTACGTCAATGCTAATAGGGTCAAAACTTAAGCATACCATTTAACTGTAAATATTATTGTCGTAATGGTAGTAAGAGATGATAAATTTAACATTAGTTAGGTTATTAGTTAACTCGTCTTCCTCCCTACGAGCGAAACAACAAAAAGATAATGTATTATATTTAGTACCCGATCACTTCTAAACAGGACTAATTCAACCAAATCAAAAATTTCGAAGGCGATAAGCCAATTGTTTGCAACAAAACCCTGAAGCATATTGAATAATATAGAAATACTATTCGTAATACAGCCTAATAACTAACCACTCATGCCTTTTTATACCTCTTAGGTGGTAAAAACCCTTACTATGGCACTAACTTAGCCTCTGACACTTTATATACCTTTAATTTTCGCGATGGTTACGCCAGCCACATGTTTTAAAGTAGTATGTCAGATATAAAAGTAATAAGGTACTTAATAGAACGCTATTTTAAATATGTAGCATTATGAATAGAAAGCATTAAAATCACTAAGATTAATCATTACTACATGATGAAGGTTAAAGTTAGCTTTAAACTAGGTAAATGATTATTCTTTTTAAGGATATCGGTAGTTTAAATTATTATAGGCGTATTTACGTTTTATATCCTTAAGTCTCATGCTAATTTTCTATTTTTCTTAAAAGATATAAAGACTTTCAGTGTTAACTTCAACGTTAATGTAAACTAATTGGTTAAAAACAGCTAAAAGTTTTCTTTCGCCTTTAAATAGGGGTACTTATAATTTTATTTTCAAGGCCTTAAATGAGTGGTATTAAACCTAACGAATGCGGAGATATATCAATTATAATAGATTTTCAATTACTCAGCCGATAATAAGCTATATGAAGTCCTTAAGTCTGATGGGTATAAATATATATAATATTTTGACTTAAGGGTAATTAATAAGCTTTATTACCATTGTTAAACTTATAATGAAAGCCCTTGAATATTTAAGTTTACGTTAAAAATAATAAGGACTTTAATTACGAGGTCTTTAGCGATATATTTCACTTGGATAATTAGCCTATTTTTTACGTCGTTAAATCCGTAACCTTTTTTTACATAGTATAGTTTTCAAAGTCCCTTTTGGCAAAGGATACGGGGGAAATAATAAGGATACTGTAAATATACACGTACCTAGGCCCCCTTAATATCGTTGTCTACAGTACCAATACCAACTTTATAGCAACGGAATTTCAGGAAAATGCTAAGATAATGGGTATTTAATACAAATAGGTACCTATATAGGCTAACTAGAGTATTTGAAAGGTTAAAAATTCATACGACTTACTTCGACGAACGTATAATATCCTTACATTGGAAATTGAAAGCTTCAAAAATCCGGAGGCTTACCTTTAGATAACGGTAAAAGGCTTGAATGATACTATAGGCCTTAACTTCCTAATACCAACTCTATTAATATTTAAAATGTACCTACAACTAACAAATGAATTTCCGTTATTAATAAGTACCTAAAATCGTGTTACAGCTTACGGTAAAGCTTGAAGGGAATTGCGAAGGTAATAGATACGCCGTCAGGTACATGTTACCTGTAATACTAGAAACAGCAATAAAATAATCAACATACTTACTTTTCAGTTACAAAGTGAAGTCTTGCTCGTATAAAATCTTAAGTATCGTAAATTATAAAGTAGTTATTAAAACTATTAACGATCTTGTATCTTTTCAAATTAATTAATTAAATCCTTAGATTAGGGTTACTAACTATCGAGACCATTAAGCCAATCAATGGAGTTGATACGAACCTCATTAACATGTTATCGACAAGTCGATAAAACTCCACGAGCATGGACAACCACCGAAAAAACGAAACGTTAAAAAGGAGGAATATATACCGGGTCGTATTTATAATACTGCTTGGGTAAATAAGAGAGAAAAAGATAATAAAGACTTGATATTAAAGTTTCGAATACAAGGAGTTATTAAAACCTTGGGCAATTTTTTTTTAAAAAAGCAATAAGGTCGAAATTAAAGGCTTAATTATTCTAAAATTTATATAATTTGTACTTAGAGTAAATTTTAACCTTTAAGATCCGAACGATACGATTTTCAGGTTAAGGATTATTTACAAGGTTAAAGTCAAGACTATGGGGCGACTGTATAAAAAGTAACTTTTAGTTACTTAACTTTGAGGTAATAAAGACAAAGTCTGGATGCTTACGTAATCACCAACTATTTAAACAAATAACTAAAGTTTAGTATTTTCTCTAACAAAAAATTTACTCATCAAAACTAAGGGTAAATTTACGCTTGATAGCCGTAATATAATGTGGACTTTCATATAATTAATAACGAACCTACAGCGAATTTTATTACTAAAGTTACCATAACAATTACATGCTATTTATCTTTGAAAGATGGTAATACGATATATCAAGATATTATACGAATTGATTAATTAAAAAAAAATATTAGTTTTAAAACCCTTAATTGTACTTTACGTTACGATGAGCCATAAAGTCTAAGCATACGACCCGTGTTTGCTAATAAAGTAAAAGATGGACTTCGGCCTAATAGGTATATAAATAAACAATAACCATTTCGTTGGAATGGCTAGCTTTGTGATATTAAAATAGCATACTATTAATGATTCCAAGTTTTGAAATTGTAAGTAGGTAACGACTCTATCGAAGGGTAATCAATTTAATTTTAACGGATCATTAATCTGCATACTTAGTGTTAATACTAGCCTTAGTTTTTTTATAAAGGGGAAAATATACTAATTTGGCTATAATCGATAATACCAACGTAGCTAATGCCCAACAGTACCTTAAATATCGTGCCCGTAGTAGTTATATTGCGTCTTAATATCAACGGAGGGAAAAATAGAGCCTATCTATAGCGACACAAATATAAAAGCTAGAGGATGAAGACTTTAACCGGCTGAACAAAAAACTCAGGTAGAAAATACGGAATCTGAACCGCGAAATTAATATAACTCCAATAGATTTATCAAGAACTAAGTTAAGATTCTTTACTAATGGGTCTTTTACAAACAATACTAAAATACTTCTACAAATCGGATTTTGAATAACTCTCATGAACGAATATAGGCAGGAAAGCTAATTTAACATTTTTAGTAACCTAATTTACCAAACCTTTATTAATTGTATGATAATTATACGAAACGTGTTAACTTCAGAATTCTACGGTATAATATGGTACTTCGATTTAAATATAGCACTGTGGAAAACCTTCAACCTTATTACAAGAAAGTAATGGATTTTTTTTATCGCTATAGTAATCTATATCGACTTGAAAAGACTTTTAGAATGCCTTTCAATGCTCGAAACCATTAGCTAAAAATGCTTAATGATCGACATAATAACATTTTGTAAAGTCTACGGGAGAAAAGAGATGGAAAATTTCGATAAATTAATGATAAAATTAATTTTGGTAATACCATAACAAAGGAAACGTCCAATACGGCCCTCAAAAGGTTTATGAACAGTAATAGGCTAAGTATACGTATTGACGGCTACGTTGATAGTCTACCCGGAAAATTTAGGTCACTTAACGGCGGAAATTAGGGATATACTGGCAAACTGGAAGACTACCAGGGAATTGACGATGTTAACTTATTTAATTGACACGGTTAAAGTAAAGGTTTGTAAATGCCTGTGGTCAAAGAACTTTTTATAGAAGTTAATAAAGTTGGAACTCGAAGCCATGGGACAACTGACGGCAATTAGGGTTAATTTGCATGAAAATATGTGTATTTCAATACGGAGGTTAATTGGAATTAACAAGGGTCTTGCTAGTAAGCAAGATCGCAATTCAGCACTGACCGGAAAAGATTAGTCAACCATAATGGTGTGTACACACAAACTTAAAAAACGCCAGTATTGGAATAGTACTAGCTATAATATGGTAGGTTAACTTTACTTACAGTAACGTTGACTATATTATCTGCAGGTTAAGTGTATTGTTTTATATGGACTTATTGTATTATATGTAAGTCAATTGTAATAGGACACACTTTACCCTAAGGTATAGGCCAAACAATTAGCCATACAAATTACTGTGTAGACCGGCTAGCGGTTTGCAAAACCTAAAGCAATACATCCACTACTTTACAATGTAATATCACTGTTACTTCGACTAATTGAATCGACAACGTTATAACGACTAAAGTCCTACTAACGGAAATACTATATCTATTATTATTGTTCAGCCTGTTGTTATATTTAGCAAATGTCTTGTAAAAGAAGGATTGAATGACTGATTCTTGGAGTAAGTGGTAATATACCTCGTTTAGGTATGTAAAAGACTAAGAATTGCTTTAAAAAACAACTTTTATCGTGATACCTTTTTGAACAATTACGAATTTATTATAAAAATTATTATCCGAAATTTTTTAAATATAACTTTTATGGATGTAGCTAATAAACTCCATATTAATATAGTAATTTACTTCAACGTATATAATAGGATATAATTTTTTTAAATGGTTTAAACTGGTTTCAGATACGTTTTCGGGCCTTCCAACGCCAATTAACGAAAAAATCCGAACCTCGAGTAAGGTGCCTATATTCCATTCAATCTTCTATGATTTTATAATAATAACCGATAGAGTTAACCTGACAATATTTATTTTTAAGGTTGTATTACCTAATAAAACCCGCTATAAAGTTTGAATAGCTTATAAATAATTGGTAATTTGGTGGGTTATTATAATTAACTTTACGAAAGTCGATAAAAATGAGGAAGTGGTAAACGGTGTTAGAATTAGTTAACCTTTTTTTTTTGGTAAATATCTTGCTCTATAACAAAGACAAAATAGGGCGCGAAAGCCTGGTAATTTTCTATCGCATCGTGTAGGAGGTTTTCAAAAATACTCGAATTAATTAATTCTTTTTAGACCAAAACGTATAATAATCGCTTCAAATAGATTACATTTTCACTTTAAAAATGAACTATTAAAAGAATATTATCGTTTTTTCCTTTTTTGTAATTAATTTCAAAACGATAATTAAAGGCCAATAAATGGCCTCTGCTTAATTAAAACTTTTAACAAGCCTTTATATACTTTATATATGAAATTAGTCACTATTTTTCATGTATTTTATTAATAGCTATTCCGTAGGCTCTACCCGCTTATAAAAAGTTTAACGTACTTATAACAGTTATTAACAAAACTCTTCAACGGACTTTTCTTCTTTTAAGCTATATTACATATATAGCGGTATACCATGCTACTATTTTATACCGTAATTTGATACTTTGAAATTGATCTTATCCGAAAACCGTGATTTGAAATCGAATCGAAAAGTTTCTCCTTTAAATTTTTTAGGCCTTGTAAAAACGCTTTAGTATCAGGTTGAGAATAATAATAGTATATTACCTATAAGCAGATAAAATACTAAAACAATAAACCATATAATTAAGCTTATGTTTTGATATTACGTCGTCGAGTATTTGAAATAATTATTAACCGAATATATACCTGCTTTTTAAATCAAGAATCAATGAGGCTTGTTTTTGTGTTATTCACGTTAGCCTTTACGAATTTTTACTCGGCTTTAAATCACTCGTTATAGTGGATTACCTCGATATTACTAAGCTTTAATAATAAACTGAAATTCGCTTTATAAGAAAATATTACGTAAAGACGCTTAATTTACTATAAAAGTAGTAACTGCTAAGGCTCAATGTCGTTATAATAATAATTTACGTTAAATAGAGTTTAATATCGGGAATAAAGTTTAGTTTCATATAGGAATGTCCTATAAATCTTTATATCGCTAAGGAAAGTTTACGTTATTTAGGCTGGAATTTTACATAATGGTAAAGCGTATGGGAGATTTAGCCTATACACTTAATTTTCCTATCAGCTTACCAGTTAATTTTACCGTTAACGTTCAATATTTTACTCCTTACTATAAGCCGAAGAAAGATTCTTTCGATCGAAAACCTTCGTCTCTTATATTAGTATAATATAAAAAGTCCATAAAAGAAAACAAATATGAAATCGAAAACATCATAAATCAACGCTTAAATTGTCGTTGCCATAAGGGGAATCTAATTTAATATTTGGTTTGTGAAAAGGATTATACCTTAAATAACGACGAATGAAAATCTGTAAATAACCTAGACCATTGTAGGGAATTAATTGAGGTATACAAAAAGGGTCTCCGGAAGTGAGTTTCGCTTTTCGCGTCTCGCGTCTCGTATTTCTTATCTCGCGTCTCATGTCTCACGTCTCGCATCTCGCATCTCGCGTCTCATATCTCACATCTCGCGCCTCATGTCTCGCATCTCGCGTCTCTCTTCTTACGTCTTGCGTCTCGCTTTTCGCTTCTTTCGACTCGTTCCTCGGCCTCACTTCTCACCCTATATCATGTATGTTACGTAATGAGGACATTGAATCTTCTTTTGGTCTCGGAGGCTTTTTGTACATTACTTTGTGGGGGTATATACATAGAAAAGGAGGAAAGCACCAGCACGTGCCCTAGCACCTGCCTATATATCTGGCCACTATATTATTAGCTCCACTGAGCTTCGCTTTTAGTTCTAGTGTCTTTTTATTTTATCCTCAGAAGACTACACTGTTTCAACGCTACGCTGCCACCCTATACGCATACTAACAGCTAAAAAAAACACTAACATTGATATTATTAAGAACCTTATCAAAGAAAGCAATTAAAATCTTTGGACTTATGTTCGTTAAGCATTTCAATAATGATTTTTGGTTTACTAACGCCGACGAAAACTTTTCCCTCAAATACCTAATTAACTACGTTATTCATTTACTCCTTAATGTCGACTATGAGAACCAGGTTTTTGGTATAAAGGCTAATGATAACTACGTCGAGTTTTTGAGGGGTTAGAGTTTAGCTATATGGAAGATGATATAGATATCAGTAAAATTTAAGCTAAAGGGGAAACTATGGAAACAAGGTATAGTACTATTGTAAAATAAAGGTAAGAAAATAATAGACCTCTTCAAAGTATTATAAGAATATATCATGATAATGACTCTTAATGGATATAAAGAACAAAGGTGAAAGATATTATTAACGACAGTATTTCCTAGCGACCTTGGATATGTTTTTAAGGTTACGAATGAATCTAAATATGTCTTTCAAACCCTGTTATATGAGGTTTTCAATGTATTAATATTATTGGCCGCAAAGGATAATTACTTTGAGATTCATAAGCCCTGAAGTTTGCCAATTGATTAAGCAAAAACCATAACGTACTTTTCAACACCACAAGGAGTATTACTTAGTCCGCGGAAACCCTTAAGCCGATTTTCCTCAAGCCTTTTAATACGTCTAATTTTAGTAACTAAATTAGGAAAGGAATAGCTTTACGTGCGAATCTACTATAGATACAATTATTAGCTTTTTTCCTTTAAACTCGACCAAAGGTAGCTTTCCTGCTTACCAATACGAACCCTAATACTATTTGAAGGATTCGGAAGGTTCCTACGACCAGTACATTACCTTTTCCCCTCAACATGTCCGTTTAGTAGACATAGATTACGCGGTAATTACCACGTTTGATGATATTGAAAAGGGAAAGGAAAAGTATAAAAGTAAGCTGTATAACCTGATAGATGGTAATTTACGCATGTTTCTTCATATCTGTCTCTAAATAAGGGTTAAATTGCTAAATTTTCACTTTTTATTTCCTAATATCCTTACTAGTTAAGCCAGGGATTATTATGTTTGGTACATAACGAATTATTTTTATTTCGCGAAATTTACGATGGTTTTAAGAGCTAATTTGAATAAGATGTTCATCTTACTTAGTATTATACCTATTAAAATATTATTACGTGGTCCTACAGGTTGGATTATAATAAGGAGAAGGAAAGTAAGATATACTATTTTGCTAATGCTTTGTTAATAAGTAATCGAGAACATAGGAGCTAGCGAAAGCACTTTACGCTAGTAGGTTTGACAGGCCGTTACGGGTTATAAAGAGTTCGAATACATCTTTTAGTACTCTAATGCTATTTTCGAAGAGCTTTTTAACTAATTACGTTCCTTGTTGACTACTATAAAAGTTCGAGTTTCTGTATTGATTAGTATATACCATTAAGCTTCAGAATTTAGTAACGACGAATAAAACCCTTTACATACGTATTACATCAACCGGAAATACGAAAGGCACAAATAATATGGTTAACGGAAGGCGAAAACCTGGAAACGTCAATAACATATTTATGGAGGATTTATTCCTCTTCTTTAAGGTTTTTCAACTAGTTAAGTAAACTTACTTTAAATGTTGATAAATATTAGATTTACGGTGAGTAAGGCTATTAGTTAACACGTCACACTATTACAAAGCGCGAATTGAAATAGGCAATATATAATATGTACTTTTCATTTATATTCAATTAGTATTATTTAGTACGCGTTGTAAAGTTTACGGGTAACGAAGCTAGAAAGGAGGAAAATAAGGCGAAGATTATCAGCTAGTATAAAGATGCTAATACTGGCTTGAAGGTAACTTAATGATTGGCCGATTTCGCCTTTTTATACCACTTAATAAGTAAAATTCCTTACCATCAATGTAACGATAAAGACTTTAGCCCTAAATATTTCTTTAATATTTAAAATCGTTACGTTAAATTGGTCTTTTCAAGTATTATATTTGACATAAAAGCAATATGGTACTTAATAAGAAGCTATTTGTAATATGTTGCGTTGTAAAGAGATATTAATACAGCTACGTAATTTAATTATACGGATGCTTACAAATCTAAGGTTAGCTTTAACCCTGGAAAAAGGCGACTTTTATCAGGATCAACGACAATTAAATCTATTGTAAGCCTTATTGTTTTCCACCTTTTGAAATTACATACCCCTTTTTTTCTTTACTTTAAAATATAAAGAATATCGGCCTTAACTTTCATATTTCAATTAATAATTTGGTATAGATAAAGGTTGGTAAAAGGTGTCTACTTCACTTAAATTAGTTGTACCTTTAGATTTATCTTTAAAGGCTAAAAGTCATATTTTCAAACCTATGGAATGCGATACTTTATTAACTATACCATATGTTTGATTAAATAGTAACTAACAGATTTTAAAATGTTTTGAAGGCGGTTAGTTACAAAAATGTAGGTTTACTAGCGTTAAATACAATGAAACGACTCTACTAGCACTATCAAATACACTTCCATACCCCCTTCAAGTTTAAATTTACGTTAAAAAAACAAAAAAATTTACTTCGAAGTCTTTATAAACGTATTTTATCTGGACAACAAGTTAGTATTTTACTTTATGAACTCCACTACAGATTTTTACAGAACCAAGTTTTATCAAACTATTACAACGAAGAAAAAGTAAAAGTTATTACATATTTTATGAATTAACACGTACCATTGGTTCCTAAACGTAGTAGTCTATGAAGCCGGTACCAACATTACTTTGATAGAGTTGTAAACTAATATTAAATCGATAAAAATCTATTGCAAATAAGTTCATATTAAGGTTTATTATGGTATTGGTAAAATCGAAAAGGCGTACACCCTATTACAAAAAGCCTACCATATCCATACCTTCAAAATCGGAAGCTTTACAAGTTAAAAAGTACGACTTTAAATAACGGTAAAAGGTATTGATGATACTGTGAGCCTTAACGGTTATATCAAGTTTATAGGTAGTTGGGACCTACTTACGTACAAAGGAAAAATCGTCACTATCATGAAATACTTAGAAACGTATTATAATATATAGTAAAACCCTAAAAGATTTTTTTTTTAAAAAAAAGTGACACGCCGCTAGGTTAACGAAGCTCTTAATACTAGATACAGACTATTAACAATAAACTAATTGTCTCTCTCCCCTTAAAATAAAATCATTGCGAAACGAAATTTAGGAAAATATAATAAGCCGTATAAAATCTTAAATATTACTAACCAAAACTTAATAATAGAACTGCTAACGACCTTATTACTTTGTGAATTATATAATTTGAGTTGTATAAAAAAAACTTTTAAATTTAATGAGAATCCTAACGTTGATAACCTCCTAATTAAACTGATTAACTAATGAAACCCTCTGAAGCCTATCGTGAATAATCCAATAAAACGTCAACAGGGTGAAAAATAACTTGAAAAGAGGATATATATGAAGAAGAGGGATGTCGATAAGAACTATAAGCCTGACAAGAAATATATAAAGGTTTAAGTAATATCAAATCAAATGTGTACCAGAAAACTTATAACTTACGTGTCGAAGATATTATTTATATACCAGGTATGTTATTTAACGAAAACAACCAAGTAGAAATGAACGTTCTTTTTCTGAGAGGGTATATAATTTAAATTGTTAACGAAATTTAACAACCAAAACGTTATTATCTTCAAGTAGAAAATGATTTACGGGGTTATAGGCGAAATTATAGAGCAGTCGTATAGAAATTTACAGCGAATGACGTAAAAATATAGTAATGTAAATAAAGCCTAAATCCTTACTTAATTAACTCAAATTTAAAAAAAGTCAATCAACGTTTAATTTTCGTAATTGCTACCAGTGTAAAAAATAATGTAAAAGATTAGTTAGAACTTAATAGCCAATATATAACGTAAGCGAATACGTAATTTGCTCCCAATCTTTAACAAATTATATTATTGAAATTACCGAAAGAATTAAATGATAAGTTTACATCTGGTATAATAATACGTTACATTAAGTCTTTGTAAGGATGAACAGAAGTAAGAGTTCATTAGTTTTCAATATACCATGCGTATTTTAAAAACAGGCTAGGTATAAAGACTTTAACATTTAACCCATAATTATTCATTACGGTTGTTAAAAACGTTTTTATCGTAAGTATCCAGATTATTAATACCTTTTACCTCGGAAATTTTAAGTTTGTGGAAGCAAAATAACGTCTTGTTAAAAATATTTTTTTTATAAATCAAAGTTAATTAAGATTTTAGCTAATGGTGTACAACTTAACTTTAATTGATTATCAATCCGTATATATAATATTAGAATGAAAGCGGTAATTCTATTAACCTACTCGAAAAATGGTAAATTACGAGCCTAACGACTATCAATAAGGTCAACTACGTAAGATTAAAGAGATATCTAAAATAAAGGACCCGTAAAGCTTATATTATTACGTTATACTAACCAAAAGTATCGTACAACTCATTTATTACGATATAGGTAGACGATTTACAAAATAAGGATTTTGAGAGGTTTCGTAAATTGATTTTGTAATAATTGAATTATTCGAAACTAGGTTTTTATAAGGTTTCGGTAAATTTAACGAAAACTAAGTAAATAATTTTCACAGACGGATTATTTGCTAATAATACTTACTGTTGGATTAGTATTGCCCGTAGTGTAGTAAATTAACTTTAATGTAAGTAAAGTTGACCGAACTGCAAGTATATTTCTTTGTGGCGACTTACCGCACTTGGTGTAAGTCGAGTGCAGTATGCTGCACTTGACTATAGAGGATGGGCTAAGAAATTGGCTATACAAATTATAGTACAGACCGGCTAGTGGTCTGCCAAACCTAAAACAATACATCTACCATCTAACTACTGCAATACTACTATTACTTCGACCAATCGAATCGACAACTATATAACATTTAATGTCTACCAATGCTAATTAGTATTTGTCTGCTTGTTAGATTAAGTATATATAAGCTAAATAAAAGAAGAAATTACTTTCTGGTTAAGATTTACGTTAACAACGGAGGTTAGTGTAGAGGAAAGATTTTTTCGAAAGGCTTCTACTACTGTGTCAGTCATTACAGAAGTACGTAAGGAAGAAATTTAGGCTGCGCCAGTTATTATAGCAAACCAGAGGTAGCGATGGTATTGCTATCGAAAACATCAAGAAATATTTATTAACCTTTCTTAAAGACGTTGATATTATGGCAAACAGCTAGGTTAGTACTACTGCGGGTGCTATTATTGTAGAAAAACGACTAAGTCCCTATGCCAACTAACCATAATAAACAACACACGCCTTGTAATACTAATAAAGACCTTTGACCTTACCCTTTACATTAAACCTTTATTATATTTTACTCTTTTTCACTCCCTACACTACTTTAATCGTCAAGTTCGTTACTTTACGCGAAAACTAAGTCGCATTAAGAAAGCTACGTCGCTCGACCTTACGCCAATTTACCAGATCGTTAAGTACCTACGCGACTTCACGCCTAAACACCAAGTTTTTACGCCCAAGATCACCAATTCTTTTGTCTTATACGTGCCACAAAGTTAAAACATTAAGATATTTACCTTTAGAGCTTATTTTGAAGCTATTACCGACCTTACTAGAAAAGAAGAAATTCAGGATTTGGGATCCATTTTTACAAAATACTACGACGAAAACGTGTCGAGATAAGATATCGATGAAAACTTAACGGAAAAGAATCTAGTTAACTACGTCGGTTACTATATCATTTAGTAAGAAGGCGGTGAAGAATTTGACTGCGGCGACCGCACCTTTCGAGACTTTCGTAACCTTTTGAGCGATTGGACTCTAAATATATAGAAAAAGATTTAAAAAGGTATCAAATCGAAACTAAAGGCTGAATTTGAATCTCTAGGGATCCATGTGCCAGAGAAGAGTCTTATCAAGCTAGCAAAAACCCTTTTTAACTTAATACAGCTTGAAAAGCGCCCTTTATACCTTAATCCTTGAGACTTACAAGGAAAAGGGAAAAGCGTTGAAGACCTGTAACGCCCACACACACGTTTCAAGGGGTCTTTAACTTACCTTTAGCGAAGTCAAACATCTTTACGGGCGGGCGATAAAGAACCTGTTAAACTTCTCGGCAGTTTAGTACCCCTACATGATAGCACGGAGTACGCCTTTAGCGGTGGTATGGTATTTGAAGCAGCTGCCGCCAATACAGTAAGAGGTATTGATGTTGGGGCTTTACACTAGTTAATAAAGTAAGATAGTTAGGCCTTCTAAAACCTTTAATTACTTATCACCCTTCGGTAATTTAGTTACTATACCCTTTAAGATCCTTAAAAACCTTTCCCCTTAAGAATTGCCTACGCGCGAAATCCCATTACAGGTCCTATTACCAGGCTTTAATTCTCGGGCTAGGCGATTGGCAATGACCTTTAATACCGTGTTTCGAAGGCTCTAAGGCTTAAACCACCAATAAATACTATTTAGGAGTAGGAATACTATCGCGACCTTTTTTTAAGACTTTTCAAGATAGTCAACATTACTTATAAACTCTTGACAGACTTCACTAAGATTTGGGATGATATAGAAAAGTATTAAGAGAAGTCTTATATCGTTTTCGATACCAAGATAATGACTTTTCTGAATATTTGTAGGTAAATAAAGGTCCTACCTTTTTGTTTTCATTTACTGTTTCCCGGAATTCTTATAGAGCATATTTAGGAATACTACCAGAATTTCCTGACTGGCGTTACCTCGTTTCGAAAAATTTACGATAGCATGAAGGGCCACTTCGAGCACGATGTTTACTTTACGTAATACCATACAAATTGGGTCACGACGAAGTGGATTACAATAATAGCAAAGAAGAAAGAGGAGGAAATACCAATATATTTATTTAATCAAATGATTGATAAACGGATATTGAGTTAGAAAGCAATGAGGAAAGCATATGTTGGCAAAGCTATACTACCCGAGTGGATACAAGCAATAGTTACTGGCGTTAGTGAGTTTGAATACGCCCTATAGTGTTTGTATGTTACCTGCGAAGGATTTTTTAGCCCGTTGCATTTTTCGTTTGCTACCATAATGACGTGTATACCAAACTTACCTTGTACATATTTTTAAGCTGGCAACTTTATTAACGTTTGTAAAGAAGACTTTATGTTAGTTAATTACGTCAATCGTAAGTACGGGTGCCTATACCGTCTAAGGTTTGGTTTATCGACCTTAACCTTGGATTAGAGATAGCAATTATGTTGGCGTTAATAAAATTTAGGCGGATCCATTAACTGTAACCACTATCGTCGTAATAGTGGTAAGAAATGTTAGATTTGTGGTAAGTCTGGCTATTAGTAAACCCGTTACCCTTTCGCCGAAAGTAATAATTGTAAAGTAGTATACTATATTTAATACCCTATTGTTTGGGAATAACATTACTTGAACTAAATTGTGGACATTTAGGGCAATAAGCTAGTTAACTTCGCCGTTAACTCTTTTAAGAAGATTAAGTCGCACAAAGATACTGCTCCCAATGTGGTTTAGTAATTAATTGACTACGTTTTTTTTTGTACCATTTGGGTAGTAAATATCCTTATCTTTACTCTGATCAAACTCCTACTCTACTATACACCTTTAACCTTAGCGATCGTTATGTGTACTATACGTTTGAAGGTATTATACTAGATATAAGGATAGTAAGGTACTTAATAGGAGGTTATTTGTAATATGTGATATTGCGGCGGGAAAGTATTATATCTATTGAAATCGATCGTTATAATATTGATAAGGCTAAAGTTGGCTTTAGATCGGGCGAACAACTATCATTATTGGAGATAACGGTAGTTTAAATTGTTGTGGAGGCAATTAATTTCCGTATTATTAAGTCTCTTACCCCCCCTTTTTTGAGGACATAAAGATTTTCGGCGTCAATATCGATGTTAACATAGACGAATTGATGAAAAACGGTTAGAGATTTCTACTAGCCTTTCAATGGGAGCACCTATGATTTTATCATTAAAGCCTTGAAGTAGTGGTGTTGTTCCTGAAAAGGCCAAAGATATATTATCTATACCAATATTTTAACCATTCATCCATTAATAGTCTATATAAAAACCTGAAATTCGTAGAGCATAATGATATGAAATACTTTTTCCTGAAGGTTATCGAAAGGCTATAATATTACTATGAAACTTATACCTAAGTCCCCCGGAAATTTAAGTTTACATTAAAAGACGATAAGGATTTTAATTACGAGATTTTTGTTGATGTGTTTTAATTGGATAATAAGCCTGTTCTTTATGTCGTTAATTCTGTAACTTCTTTTTACGGGGCTAAGTTTTTGAAGTCCTTTTCGGCAAAGGATAGGTAAGAAACGTTGAGGATGTTGTAGAATAACATGTACCTAAACCTACCTGACGTCGTCGTTTACAATGCCGGTATTAACTTTGCGACGGCGGATTTTTAGGAAGAGGCCAAAAAGATAGTTATTTAATGTAAAAAGATACCTTTGAAAGTATATTGGAGTATTGAGAAGGTTGAGAGGGTATACGTCTTACGTCGTTAAGCGTATAATATCATTACGTTGGAAATTAAAATCTTTATGGATCCAAAGGCACGTTTACAGATGGAAGTCAAAGGCCTTAACTATATTATGGGCCTTGACGGCTTAGTGCTAACTATTTTCGTCTTCGGAGCGTACCTACAACTAATGAGTGAATATTTACCTTCGATAAGTATTTAGAAACGTATTGCGACTTATAGTAAAGCTTTAATGGAATTACGAAAAGAATCGGCACGCTGCTAGATTAATGACGCTTTCAACAATAGAAAGGTCATTTAATAATCGACGTGCTTGTTTTGCCGTTACAAAGTAAATTTCTCGTGTGGGAGGAGTCGAGCAAATAGGAGGGATGATATAAAATATTGAGTGTCACAAACTCTAAAGTATTTGTTAAAACTGTAAACAATCACATTTCATTTTAAACTACTTATGTTAAGCCTTATATTACGGATATTAAAAATAAAGTCTCTTAAGAATTTAAAGTAAAACAACCAAACCAATACAAACTTCCTTCACTCGTTATCGATAAACTGTTGAAACATCGTCGGTGCGGACGACCCCCGAAAAAGAAGAAAGTTGAAGATGAGGAATATATACCGGGCCGCATATACAATACTGTTTGGGTAAGTAGGGAGAAAAAAGATAACAAAGACTTGGTAGTGAAGTTTCGGATATAAGAGATTATTAATATTTTTAGTAAACCCTTTAAGGAAAGCGATAAGGTTGAGATTGACGACTTGCTGATTTCAGGGGTTTTATAATTTGTGTCGAAGACCGATTTTAATCTTTAAGCCCAATATGTTACGATCTTTAAGTCGAGGATTATCCACGAGGTTGAGGGCAAAACTATGGGTCAGCCGAACGAAAAGTTACGACTAATCATTTAAGGATACGGCGATAAAGGTAAGGACTAGACTGTTACATAATCGCCAACAATTTGGAAGATTGGCTAGCGTTTAGTGGTCGCTTTAGCAGTAAATTTAAAAGCTAAAACTAAAGACAAGTTTATATTTAATGGCCGTAATATAATGTAATCTTACACGTAGTTAGTAACGGATTTAAAACGGATCGTATTAATAGAACTGCCATAGAAACTTCGAATTATCAACTTTTAAGATAAGATAATACATTATATTAAGATATTGTATGGATTGGCTAAAGCATGCGTTAACTGGTTTCTAACTTACCAGTCACACATTAAATTACGACTAACGAATAGGTTTTTAATTTACGACTCGTATCTATTGATAACGTAAGAAAATGACTTAGGCGTAGTGGGTATGTAAACTAATAATACCCTTTTCATCGAAATGATTAACTTTATGACACTGGAACAGCAAGCGATTGAGGACTTTAAGTTTTAGAATTGTAAGCCGGTGATAACATTGACGGAAAACACCTATTTAGACTTTAATGGATCGTTAATCCGTATGTTTAGTATTAATGTCGGCTTTAGCTTTCGTTAAAAGGGCCAAGGCGCTATTTTAACTTCAATTGATAAGACTAATTAGACCAGGGCTTAACGGTACCTGGAATAGTGTGCTTGAGGTAGTTATATTGCTACTTTATGCCAACTGAAAGCTTTATACAACCTTTCTATTACGGTATAAGTATAAATACTAACGTATAAGGACTTTAACCGGATGAATGAAAGGCTCGAGTGGTAGATGCGGAACTTGAACCACAGGATTAATATGGTTCCAATCAACCTTTTGAAGGCCAAGTTAATGATCATTACAGACAGGTCTTTTGAAAATAATACCGACCAGTTTTTATAAATCGGATTCCTCATGACCTTCGTTAATATAAATAGGTAGGAAGACAAGTTTAGTATTATTGGCAACTTAATTTACTAGACCTTCGTTAAATGTAAGATGATTATACGAAACGTGTTAACTTCAAAGGTCTAGGGCATAATTGTGGGTTTCGACGTAGGTATGGCAATGTAGGAAACTCTTAATATTATTACGAAGTAGCTAAAGATTTCTCTTATCCTTGTGGTAATTTGTACCGACTCGAAAAGTCTTTTTGAATGCCTTTCGAAACTTGAGACCACAAGTGAAAAACGTTTGATAATCGATGTAATAACACTCCACAAAGCCTATAAAGTAATAGAGATTAAGGAATTCTAATGGATTGATAGCAAAAATAATCCCGTAGATACTATAACGAATGTATTACTAAATAAGGCCTTGGAAAGGTTTGTGGAAAGCAATAGGTTGACTATACGCATCGAGGGTAATGTTTATAGACCGCTTGTAAAGCCTAAATTACGTTATGACGGATAGGGATGTGTTGGCAAATTGGAAGACCGTTCGAGGATTGATAATGATGATTTGTTTAAGTAGTATAGCTGAAGTAGAGGCTTGCGAAGGGCTGTGGCGAAAGAACTTTTTATGGGAGTTAATAAACTCGAACCTCGAAGCAATGAAGTTATTAAGGTCAAATGGGCTTAACTTGTTTTCAATTGAGTGCAATTGAATATGGAAGTCAATTGGAATTGATAGGGATGAAGCCAGTTGACGAGTAAGCAATTTAGTTATAACCGAAAAAAATTGGTTAGCTATACTAGCGTGCTGTAATGATCTCACTAAATACCCGTAAGTATATAGAAGGTGTCAGAGGGTTTATGTTATCAAGAAGGTAGTAGAGGTGCTGAGTGAACAATATCGCAACCGTGCAAGTAATGATCAAAAGCCATGAGGCTATTTAGATGTGTAGACTGAATACTTAGATTGACAACTGGAGAGCTATGAAGGAAATGCTATCTATGTGGTGATGACCTTGTCCTTTTATCCTATAGCCTTCATACCATCTTCAGTACTGGATCGTTTGGATCGCTTTGCTATCCTAGCGATCCATCGGCTAATCCTAACCCTGGGTTGTTTACATAAGAGATGTTTTCCGATTGATGTGTTAGATATCAGGCTCTTAATGATGCAGCCGACCGCAGGCCGGTTTCATGACCTGCAGTTGGTTCTTGGGTCATAACACGTGTGCGTACAAACTAAAAAGCTGCCAGTATTGGAATAATATTGCACGTAATGCAGTTGTTTAATTTTACTATAAGTAAAGTTTACTGTATTGCAAGTGTATTGCTTTGCGGAGACTTAGCGTATTAGGTGTAAGTCGAGTATAGTATGCTACACTTCATTTTAGGGAAAGGGCCAAGCAATTAGCCATACAAATTACAGTGCAGACCGGCTAGCGGTCTGCCAAACCTAGAATAATACATCTACCATCTGACTACTGCAATACTACTGTTACTTTGACTAATCTAATCGACGACGTTATAATGTCTAAGGCCTACCAATACTTACCTTACATCGTACATTAGCTTTATAATAATACTCGTTGAGAAAAAAAGGGTTGTCCGGCAGATTATAATTATTGAAAACCTTACATTCTATATATCCATTAAGTATTAACGTATAATACGAAGTATTTTAGCTTCAAAGGTTTACAATATAATTATATGCTTCAATATCAATATGGTGACGAACTTTACAATAATGATTATAAAAAGAAAGCTCAAATTACCTTTGATACCTATAATAATATATGTTAATTTCTGAAGCCTTTACGAATGCCTATTAAATCATGGCGCAACTAATGAAACACATTTAATAATAGAAGTAATACCTTTAATAGAAACATATGAAATCCGGAAACTCGATGATTTCTGGTCAATTAATGGTAAAGATCACCCCGTTAACTCTATAACTAAGGTTACACCTAATAACGCCTTGGAAAGGTTTATAGAAAGTAATACACTAATTGTATAAATCTAGTGAAACTTGAACCGCGTGTCATGTACCGTGGAATCATATAGTTACCCTAGTAAACTTGAAAATTATTAAGGTAGTAATGTTAATGATAATGGAAGTAAAGGTGATAAGGCTAATAGGTTAAATTATTAGAAAAAGGTACGTAAGTGGTAAAATACGTAATTTGTTGGTAGGTATGCTTATAGATGTAGGCTTTTTGTTATAACGTAGTCGATTCGAGTTTCTGTGGTCGAAGTAACTGGTGCTGCATGGTTAGAAGTCGTAGTTGTAAGTTTTAAGTTTGGCAAACCGCCAGCTAATCTACACAATAATTTGTATGATCAAACGCTTTGGTCGGTGCCCAACTTTAAAGTCGGCACCTACTGCATTGCACTTGTAGTAAATTATATTTAAATCCCAAAAACTGTAGTCAATTTGCAATACATATAATTAACTTTACTGTAAGTAAAGTTGACTTGACTGTACTGCATTTGACTGATATTCTAATACTAGAAGCTTTTTATTAATGCTTGCATGTTAACGTGGCTTTCTTTTAATTGGTGGTAACTTCTTAAATTTATTCTCAATCTGTAAGCCAATAATAAGCCAGACGCATGTCAATTCCGATCAATTTATACTGGAATCCAGATTAATTACAGCCCTTCGTAGCCCTTCTTCTGCACCTTTCTGAGACCTTCGTTTTTTAATTCCTGTATACAAATCTTTCGCTACAAACTTATATAAATCAGGTACGCTATTAATTACGTACCTTCTGCCAGTAATTC
Source organism: Anisogramma anomala (assembly GCA_038502455.1). Lineage (NCBI taxonomy): Eukaryota > Fungi > Ascomycota > Sordariomycetes > Diaporthales > Gnomoniaceae > Anisogramma > Anisogramma anomala. The sequence goes on along the minus strand of JASMMZ010000004.1, from coordinate 25,799,165 downwards.
AAACAACTACTATTAGTATTCTTGATACCATTACCATTAACGTCACTAACCTGGGAGTCTTTAAGTTTGTCAAGGTAACCTTATTTATCCACGTTACGTACCGGGTAGTTCACGTAACACTCGATTAGTACGTTTAGCTTATTGTTATCTACAACTCTTTTTAAGGCGCTAGTAGGCGTGGTTATAATCATAAAGTTAATGGGATTTTTTTTGCCGTTAATTTACCTAAATTCATTGATTTCTCGGGCTTTTTATACCTTCTTTAAAGCTATTATGTCTTTAATTATATGATTTTAATTGGTCCTACCCATAGTTAACATGCATTCGTAAAGACTTTAGGAGTCCATATATATCATCATAAATATTAATGTCAATCGCAGTTATTTGGTAACAGTTCTTAGCATACTATTAATTACTATATCAATATGAAGAATTATTATGATATCGTAAGCTTTTGAGACTAATACGCTCCGGTGTGCACGTTTATAGTGAAAGGATATCAAATATATAAGGTTTCCAGTAATTATAAATTACCATTCAAACCATTACTCGTTATCGAGAATTATCAGGAAGCCAACTTACGATATAAGGTTAGTATTGTTAACTAATAAACCATTCGTAAATATTATTAACTTCGTCTTCGTCAAATCTACAAAGTTTATATTAATTCCTCTTTCCATATGGTTTATTTATTATTAAATCCGTTTGTTTAACTTATTCAAGTCTATATCTTCTAGAACTTATGCCAGTGCCGTAATAAAAAGGTCGTATGATACTTTCGGTTCATATAAAGTGGCGATATAGGCCTTACAGGCCGTGTTTTTTTTTGGATATCTCCGTAATTTTTTCCTATAGGTCTTGTCGATAATTATTAAACTTCTAGCTTACTATTTTGAGAATAAGTTAATATAAATACTTTCCTGACCTTAACACGATAAATACGCATTAACAATCTATTAAAGTTTAATTGTATACCATTAATAAATGTTTTATTAAGTTTATACTTTTAAAAACCTAATTTCATGGTGACAAGTTATTATGCTTCTACAAACACAATATCTACGAGGACAAGGGTATCGTTAATTTTTATACCCACGACACCAAAATTTTGACCTTTTATAATTAATAGGCTCGGATTAAATATTAAAATCTTTATATCCGGCCACTTTTTAAACTTAAGTTGAATACATTAGAAACCAATATATGTATGCCACAGCCAGTACATATAAGGGCTCTACATAAAGTATTATTATGTTAGTCGGAAACTTATCACTAAGTGTTTTTGGGGGGGCACAACTTGAATAATATTATCTGTTGTAGATAGGTAGCAGATTATATTTACGTTTACGTAATATTGCAGCTATTAAATGTAAATTGACTTTTTATGCTCATAGTCAAACTAATAACAATGACAATAATCAAAAGATAAGTGACTGAGGAATGATTAAATACCTATTTTAATTACTGTATCCTTAAATGACTAACCGTGATTTTTATACGGCTGATCCATAATATTACCCTTAACCTCATAAACTAAATTTAACTAAAAAATAATAACGTTATATCTTTAAAGTTATGTTACCGGTATAAATTATATGACCACTCGTTAAAAATGGCCGTTAATCTACAATTAGTCGTTTTCTTTAAATAGCTTGACTGGTGTATTAATAATGCCTTCGGTATATAACTTAATGGTAGGTCTTTCGTTAAACTTTTCATTTTAAGATACCCACACCATTTTTTATGATTTACCAATCCTGTAATCTTTATCGCCTTCCTCTTCTTTAGTGTATTTTCTTCTTTTATATAGTCCTTCGTACTATTTCAATTTTATTAGATTATCAATGATCGATTTGAAAGTATTGTTTTAGATAATTCGTTCGGTTCGAAAGTTATTGACTTCAAAATCTTTATCAAACTCACAAGATCGTTTATACGACTTAACCTATGTAACTCGGAAAGTTATAAGGCCGTTAATAGTTTTAACTATTACGTTCAAGTTAGTTTTACTTAAAATTACACGGTCTAGCACATTCACCTGGCTCGCGCTAAGTAAAGGATTCCCTTTAAAGGGGACAGAATAATAAGTTTATTATTAATGGTCCATTCTTGGTGCTAAAAATATCGTTAATCTGGCGGCGTGCCAATTTTTCCCTTGGTTCTTTTAGGCTTTCACTATATGCTATAGCGCATTTTTAATTGTTATATATAGGTACGCCCCAAATACTAGTAAAGTTAATATAAGTTCTTTAGGGTTAATATTATTGTTAAAGCCTTGTACCACCATTTAAAGCCCCGTTTTTTTAACTTGAAAACCTTTCAATATCTAGTATAATAATATTGTTATAACCCAAACAACGGTTGGGTCAGGAAACAGGCCAGCATGCAGTTGAGTCACGGAGAGCCTATAGTCCAACACATCAGGCGGGGAACATCTCTTATGTAGGCAAGGTAACTAAGTAAGTCACGTGATGGATCAGTATGGATCAGTTACTGATCTAAGGTGAGGCAGCACTAGATCAGTGGGATCAGTGCGGTGATCCAAACGATCCAGTACTGAAGACGGTATGAAGGCACGGATATATAAGGACACAGTCATCACCACATAAACAGTATTTCCTTCAAAGCTCTTTAGTTGTCAATCTAAGTATTCAGTCTACACACCTGAATAGACTAACGGCTAGTGATCATTCTACAGCACGAACAAACATCTTCTTGATATTGTACCTTTGTTACCTCTACTACCTTACTTCTAACATAAACCCTCTGACACCTTCTATTTACTCACGGGTATTTAGTGTGATCATTACAGATATTGTAAGCTTTCTATAAAAAGTAATATGACTTTTTGACCTTATTCATACCCTAGTAAACGTTAACGAAAATCTATTTACATTAAATTCGGATTGATTTGACGTTAATCTAAAACTTTATCGTAACAAAATTAATACAGGTATTATAAATTAATACGTATGGTAGCCTAAAGTACGTATTAATTTTTAAACCGTGTAATACCTCTGAGGATTTTATCGCCGTAAAGGTTTTATAGAACTTAATACCGTAAATAACCGTGGTAGAATCCATAATATTTAATATTAGCTTATCGTTTGAGTAAAAAAACGTTTTCCAAAACTTTCAAATTCAAGTTTTAATCATCTTAACGTAAATTTAATTCTTAGGGGGGTGTCAAATGTATTTGGTAATAGTGGAAAACCCTTTTAATTACCTTTAACGCTTATAAGTCCATATCTTCGTGGCTAAGGGCTTTTAAAACCTTATAGAATCTAATAGTCGTTGGATAATTATTCCTACAATATAGTTAAGATAACTTCGTCTCCGTTAGATTTAATATCACTGTTTTAAGCTTCTAAAGATAAAACCAGAAGTGCCCCTATTTAAGGTTAAGTAAAAATTATTTATCGGCTTTAACATTTATTAACTCATTAGTCTAAACATTAATTTTAACGGTTAGGTTTTTGATATCTTGAAGGTAAGAGAGAACAGGGGCAACAGGTTCCAAAATATAAAAAACAATGAAGTTAATAACAATCTTGATTATCGTAAATTTTAGTTAAGACGGCTTTTTTTTAAGGCTAAAACCAACCTTGGTCTTCCTATCAACCCTATGGTCAAGTTCTGTAATAGTATTAGTATCTTTTTGTAACGCGATATATTACGAATAACCTCCTATGAAATACCATGCCGCCATTGTGTTCGATATAATCCCGCAAAAGACCTATTTCGCGTTACAATTTTAAATGATAAAGAGGTGTATAAGGTTAGGATCTTTATCGTTATGTCGGTGATAAAGGTTATCGCCTATAAGGCGGTATAAAAAAGCGTGGTCGGCGAACTATTACGTTACTTCCGGGCTTATAGTAATGCTAGTATCTTCGTACTAGCTAACAGTCTTTTAGCTTGTTTTCCTCCTTTTTAACATTATTTCTTTTAAATTATATGAATCAATTGACGTAATCCCAGTTGCAAGTGAAGGAGAATCATATACAATATATCACCTGTTTAGTTTCACGTTCTACGGAAGTGTAATGTATGAACCATCAACCCTACTAACCGAAAATCAAACATTTCTTAATATTTAAAATATATTTACCTAGAAAACTTAAAAACATCCACAAAAAGGAATATGATCTTCCATAGGTTAAAGTGTAAGCCTTCTGTTGCCCATAATGGCCGGGCCTTTCGTACCGTCGATGAATATAATATGTTTGGAAAGGTTTGTTTTCCTCGTCAATGAATTCTGAAGCTTATGGGTACATACTAGACGATTCGAAAACTCGAATAATTACGGTTGCTAGCAAGGAATACAACTGGCTAAAAAAAACCCTTTACAAGTGGTATCTATGCATTAAAAAGCGTATTCGAACTCCTTATAACCCATATCAACTTTCTGGACCTACTGGTGTAGGTTTTTTTCACTAATTTCCATATCCCCTATTACTTAATAGCAAAGAAGCATTAGTCTATGAGGCATCTGATTAAAAAGTTACATCTTACTTTCCGAGTTTTTCTCATAATTCAATATGTAAACCCACTTGATAAAATTCCAATCAGTGTAGTATTTGGTAACATTAATATTATATTCGAAGTAACTATTTAAACTATCGAAAATTTCGTGGAAAGAGGAGTAATTCGTTAGATACTGGAGGTAGTAATCTTCAGTTTAACTAACGAGGATATTAGGGAATAACAAGTAAAAACTTGATAGTTTAACTCTTATTTAGCGGAATATATTAAAGAACGGGCACAAGTTAACATCGGGGAGGTTATATGGCTTATGGTTTAACTTTACATTTCCTGCCTAAGTCTTTACGAACGTAGTAATTTCTGCATAGTTCGCATTCACTTTAGAGATATATCGAGGGGTAATATTAATATACTCATCGAAAAATTCAAATCCTTTGACTGAGGAAGGTGACAAGGATGTTAGTGCTGGTAAGCAGGATAATTACCTTTGACGGAATTTAGGGGGAAAAAGCTAGAGGTCATGCTTACAGTAAGCTCGCGTATAAATACAATCTTTTCTTAATTTGACTGCTAAAACTGATCGTATCAAGGAGTTTCAGAGGAAAGAACTCGGGGTTTTTCGCTTCTAGGGACTTAGTAATAATCCTCTTAGCATTAAGGGGTAAGCCTATGTTCCTACTCGATTAACTGGTGGAGTTAATATCTTACGATGTATAGGTTAAGTAATTTTTCACGGCTAAAAGCATTACATTGTTATTTTTATATAAAAGGGTTTTAAACCCCTACTTGGGTTTAAGCAAGTCTTTTCAAACCTATATAAGGTCGTTAAGGAATGGTATCATCAGCTACACCCCTATCTTTAGCCTAAATATATTGAAGGTCTTTATTTGTAGCGTATACGTAAAGGATATATACCAGATTACCTTTTTTTTTCTTTTTTTCGCGAAAATATTAACACTTCAGTTATATAATTTGGCTTTTAACCTTATCTTTACCTGCTTATCTTCCTTAATTCAGATATTTATAATCTAGTTCCTAAACTATTCTTATAAGTTATCGAATGCTCAGAGTCATTCAACGTTTCTAATAGTATTTATATCGAATATATAACACCTAATTACGTTAGTAAGGTACTTAAGGGATAAGTCTTTGTCGACATCTGTAAACTAAAAGTCTTTGATGTAATACTTTTGAAAGATAGCGCCAAGATTTCTAATTGCTTCTTTTCGGTCGATATCGTTAAAGGTATTAATTCCGGAGTGTTTTAAGCCATCGTAACGATTGAAAAGTATAGGGGAAAAAGAGTGATATAGAGTGACAGGTTGTGGGTTTGTTATCAAAGTTGGTATAAGTTAAAAGTCATAAAACTTAATTAATATTATGATTTCAAATTCATAATAGTAATACCCGTAGTAATACTAACTTTGTCGTTTGCTAACTTACCGATTTGGTGATTTTAGGGACTTTTAGGCTATTGATCCCAACACCTTTAAAAAGGATAAATAAAGTTTTTTTAAGTGTTTTAAATAGCAATGCTTTCGTTTCCTCCTAAAAATGCGGAGAAAACTAACATAATTTAACAGCCTTTCCTACTCACTGTCGCGAAAACTGATACAACATATAGGGGCCGTTCATAAAAAAATTTCCCCTATCATACTTAAACAAAGAATAACAACAAAAAGGTAAATTCTTCTTTTATTTATTCAATTTATATCTAACCTAATAAATATTAATTAGTGTTGGTAAGCTTGCCTATAAACATAGATCTTTCGTTACAATACAGTCAATTCGAATCACTGTAGTCGAAGTAACTGGTGTTGCATAGTTGAAAGTTGTAGTTGTAAGTTCTAAGATTGACCGACTGCCAGCCGGTCTACACACTAATTTGTATGATCAAACGCTTCGGCCTGTGCCTTAATTTGAAACGAGCACCTACTGCACTGCTCTTGCAGTACAGTATAGTCAAATCCCACAAACTACAGTCAATTTTCAGTACGTACAATCAACTTCACTGTAAGTAAAGTTGACTTTACTTACAGCATTTGACTTCTATGCTAACATAATGAGTATAGGGTTGTAGCGAAAACCTATATACGGGAGTTGAAAAACGGAGGCCTGATAAGGGTATAATAAAAAGTTTACAAAGGACCGTAATTAATGTAAATTTCAATACGGATTAATTGAAATTAACTGGGGTTTGGCTTATTGTTTACTTATGGATTAAGGAGAGATTGCAAAGTTTGACACCAATTGATAGCTGGCTACACTAACGTAAAGATACAAAATGAAAAGCCGCAAGCGTTTAAATAACAATTAAACATAATAAAGTCACGTTAATTACACTGTCAGTTTAGTTGATTATACTAAATACAAATTGGCTGAAGTTTGTGTGACTATACTGCAAGTGTAGTATAGTAGGTGAATACTTCCAAGTGTGGTACAGGCCAAAGCGTTTAGCTATACTAATTAACATACAAATCAGCTAGCGGTCTACCAAACTTAGAACTTACAACTCAATCAACCATTATTAATTCAGCACCAGGTACTTCAACCACAGTGATTAGAATCAACTACATTGCACCAATGAATATCTACCAATTGTGCGGTATATAAAACAATTATTATCGCTGTTGGATTAGCAGTTAATTGCAATATGATTAAGTCAATTTTATTTACAATACGAATATAGCAGTGTGGTGCCTGATTCTGTATAACACATAGGCTAAGTAATTTCCCATAAAAATTAGTGTGTAAACCAGCTAAAGGTATGCCAAACTTAGAACCATACACCACTTTTTATGTAAAATACCGGTTAGTTCGACTAGAAATAGGATTAGACTATGTTGTAACAATAAAGGCTTACCAAAATAAATTATTAATAATAAAGTCAAATATAAAAAGCTAAGTAAATAAAAGTTACTTTCTAGTTATGTTTTGGAATTATACAATGTAAAGGTAAGATTTTTTACATTGCCTTTATAACTTGAGTAGTTGTTTGCGTCAGTAATTATGGAGAGCTTTTCAAATATATTGTTGCTTGTGATACTTGAAAAGTGGTAATGTTGTCGCTAGATCAATGAGATATTTTAATTGGATTTACTTTGAAACATAAGCATCCTGATTAACCAATAATGATTTAAAGTTAGAAATCTATTTTTAAAATGCTAAGGTAACTGATATTGATGAACATCTCATTAGTTATTTAGGAATATCAAGCGTAAAACCTCTTTAGTTACAATCAATAGCATAATACTACGTCCCTTCTTTTCTCAATCTTTTAACTATATTTCAAACCCATTAATTAACTGCCAATAGTTAAAAAGTATATATATATAAAATAACAGACTATATTAGAATTAAAGAAATTAAAAACCATGGATTAAAATTGTTCGTAAACTTTCATAACAACTTATGGTGTATGAAAATTAATGAAACTCCCATTATAAACTACCTTACCAATTGAATTAGCCGAAAGTACTGTAAAAATAAGCTACAAATAATCATTCCTTACCGATATATAGAGCTAATGAAAACTTTATCACTAGATATATCGTTCAAAGTAACGTTTTACTAAGGTCCAACTTAAAATCAAGTTCCAATAAGTTTTTGAGATCTTATTGCTCAAAATCTATAATACTTTACTTCTTTTAACAATAAAAAAGACATTAATAGACCTGGATACGACGAACACGCCATGAATTCCTGAATTGATAATATAATCACTTTAATTAATCTATTGAAAAATCGTCAATACCGATAACAACCTAATCGGATTAGCTAAAGAAATAATCAATTGGTCTGTATATATATTTATATTAAAAAGAATTGTTTAACCTAATCCTAATAGATTTGTTAGCAGAGGAATAAATTTCTACACGAATATAGGATTGGTATAACCTCTAGAATCTTCTTTCTAAACTCTGTTCAAGATAATTATCTTAGCTGTCAGTACTTCTAATCCAAAAAATCAAACTTAAACGACTAATATGATTGATATTGTACTTCTCATCGTCGAAATATAGACATAACATACAATAATTGGGAAGTGATTACGAATTTCGTAATATTTAAGAAGTTAATGTGAAGTATAATTGAGAGATATATAATCTCTTCCATAATAAATTACGATTATTGTTTTATATCTTCCGTGAAATAAGAATGAGACTATTAGTTTTTCATTCGACATTAGCTAATAATATAATTTGTTTAATGAAAGATTATCATTTTTATTATCTAATAAATCAAATCATTTTGCAACATAAGTAATATTGTCAAAGCTTATATCGAATACAATGTTAATTTTATTCAGTATAATGTGAACTGTTACATTATTGAGTGGTTAAACGTACCAAAATACAAGATGAAAGTTGAAAACAAAGATGCTTTTCCTTATGAATATTCTGAATATGTGAATTCATTGTCAACAGACTCTAATGAGCATTCAATTTGGAGAATTTATATTATGCTAACAAGTTCGCTAATTTTTAACGCAACATATGGAGTTAGAATACGGATTACAATATCTTAACTTCATTTATTATTACTTTGGTATCTAATAACGCTTTTTATTTATTATTTCAGTGATACAAATGCTAATCTTAACCAATATATTCTGTTAAGCCTATAATATCATTAACTGAGATTATAATAAATAATCTATGCATATCTACTATGTGGATTGTTAGAATCGTTAATTATATTACTCTAGGTATCAAAATAGTTTAAATTAGAAGCTTACATTGTAACACCTTCAAGTATGATGTTTTGAATTCAGTTAAAGCTAAGGCTATAAGTTTCTTCATATACAAAATGTTCAGAAATACTGAATTGATTGAAAATAATGATGTTGGTTAATAGGTTATTTTTTTATAGGAAAAAATCAAAATACTAGATATATTATATCTCATACACCTTATCTTCCGATTTGGAACATATTGAATTTGTCAAACCATTTGAAATTATTCAATAAGAACATGAGAAAGAAGTACCTAAAACCATCGGTTAGTAATATTATAATATCCGTGAAATATCGTACTAACTGACCTATTAAATTTTTCATATGTTTCCTAATAGATAATTGGATATATTGCCTTTATAACGATAATGAATTCAGTTGTGCGAACAGTAGTAATTGTAGTGTATTCAATCAACTTTTCTGTCAATTAAGTTGACTGTACTAACTCTAAGTTGAGTGTATTGTTTTTTGGGTTGATAGTATTGACTTTAAGTAAATTATAGTATGTTTTCAATTCTGACTAGAGCACGGGCCAAGTAATTTCCTATACAAATTAGTATACAGACCGGCTAGAAGTCAGCCAAACTTAGAATAATACATCCATTACTTGACCATGTAATATTACTGTTACTTCAACTACGAGTCGAAATAATAGTATCGTAACGTCTAAGATCTTATCAAGTAAGGCTCATAAATACTTTTTGGTGCTTAATTGGTTAAATATATATTTACTACATGGAAGATGCTAATTTTTGTTTACGCTTTACATTGACTTTAGGTTAGAGGAAAGATTCTTATAAAGAGCCCTATTATTGCGTCTACTGTTTACATATAATAAAAAGGAATACTTTTAAATACGTCTGTTGTTTATAGCCACCTAGAATTGGAGATGGTATCGGTATTATTGAAATCCACCAAAAGAATTCACTAAATCAGTTTTAAAAGCGTTAAGATTGACCGCCTGAAAGTCTCAAAGATTTTTGAGTTAGAAAATAGCTAAGTCAGTATTACTGCTGGTACTACTAACGAAATTTTCAAATCGAAAAAACAAATAAGTTCCACGGCCTTTTAACATGATTAATAACAATAAACAACTATTACCTTTACTTCCTATACTAAAATTTACCCTTTACAGAAACTTTTCCCTTTATACCACTTCTTTAACCCTCTCTTTACATCGTAAAATTGTTAATCTTTATGATCATTGATTAGAGTAAAAACATTAAGAATCGTCAAGTCGTACCAAAAAATAAATATTACAAGAATTTATGCACAATTCACGCTCTTTTGACCAAATATCTAAGTCAATACCATTTAAAATTATTACTTCTTGTCAAGATATTACTTCAAACACTAAGTTCGACAATGTTGTCAACTACGTTAGAAAAAAAGCAATTAAAAACCACAGAATTACATTCGTTAAACATTATAACGATGATCTTTAGTTTACATACACCAATAAAGATTTAACCTTCGAGTATTCAACTAATTACATTATTTAATACATCTTTTAATCAGACGTCGGCGAATAGTTTGGCCGAAGTCGCCGCGACTTCCAAGACTTCAGTAAGTTTTTCAGTCATTTGACTATTAATATATGAAAAACGGTTTAACAGAAAATTAAAACCAAATTAAAGGAAGAGGTTATTAAGTATGGCAGAAAGCGTTCCAAAATTGACTTATTTAAAGAATTGATTTGAAAACACTTAAATTTACGACCTAAGAGCAAGATTTTAGGGCGTTGAAGGCTATCAACACCCTTATACATATTTTGAAAAGAAGCAACATCCAAATCCCCAGTTTGGTCATGCCGTTAACCTTCCTATTTGCTCCAATTTCTCATACTCCGAAGAAAGAAAACCTATCAATCCGATTGGTAACCTAACATCTCATCTCTATAATGCAAAATATATACTTAGTAGCGGTAAATCACGTAAAGTAGAAGCCGAAAACGCGGTAAAAGGAATTAACGTCGGCGTTATCCATTCGTTGATTAAACAAAATTGTTAAGTCCCTTATAACCTTTCTTACTATCGTTAAGATTCTCGAATCCCTTAAGCTTTTTTCCAAAATCGTTAAGTTCCTTACGAAGAGGCTTCTCAAGGCAGGTATGCCTATACACGTAAATCCAATATATGTTTTATTGAGGTATTTTCCCCCTCGGTCCGGGAAATTGCCAACTACCCTTACTAATGCAACTTGAAGGCTCCAAAACATCATTTGGCGGTAGTAAATACCATCGTCGACAAAAAAGACTATCGTAAGTTTTCCCCTAAATCTGTTAAGATATTCAACATTAATTCTAAGCTTTTTATAGACTTTGCGAAAATCTGGAACGATGCAAAGAAGTTTAACGGAAATCTTTACAATTTTTTGACATAAAAATGATGCCCGTCCTTAATATTTTCAAGTAAATAGAGGTTCCTCCTTCAAGTTTTCACTAACTATTCCCTGAAATTCTCACAGGTTACACCAAGGATTTCTACCTGGCTTTTCTAACGATAGTAGAAGTCTTTTATGCGATTTAACATATTATAGAAAGTCATTTCGATCACGAGGTCTATTTTACGTAATAGAACATAGATGAGGCTACAAAGAATTAAACAAATATAATAAGTAAGAAAGAAAATGATGAAATATTGATGAATGGCTTTAATTAAATACTCAAGAAGTTAATGTTGTGCCAGAAAATATTAGGGAAAGCTTACTTTAGAAAATCTACATTTCGCGAGTAAATACGAGTAATTTTTACGGGTGTTGGCGAGTTTAAATACGTTTTACAACGTTCAAATGCCAACAGTAAAACTTCATTTAACCGATTTCGGTCCTCGCTTACGGTGTTAATAGCCTATATACTAAACTCCATTGATATGTATCTTGAAGCTGATAAATTTCGCGATTCGAATAAAGAAAATTATACGATAATATATTATATTAATCGCAAGTACGGAAAGCCCTAACCCTTCAAAACTAGTTCAAAGATTTTAGATTGGAAGTCATTTCTATATTGGGGTTAGTAATAAGCGTAGTTTATTATAATATATATTAATTATATCAATGATGGTTACAATTATAATAAAAATTATTCAAGTTATAACAAATTCAATCATTTATTAACCCGCACCTTGTGGTCAATTGTCATATAAAACAAATAATGTATTACACTTAATATTACAATGTTACTGGATCAAATCATTTCGATTATATTATAGATTATGAGAGCCAAAACATTGTTTACGATAAGGATATGAAAAAAACAGTTATGAGGCATAAATATACTATTTCCAAAGTAGCTTAATAACTAGTTAACCATGCTTTATTATATAGTTAAAATAGCGAAAACCCAAATATTTTCCCTAAAATAAAATATTTATCCTATTATATACTCTTAACCTCTGCAATAGTTACGCGGATTATACATTTTTGGGTAATATCTCAGATATAAGGGTAGTAAGGTATTTAATGAGAGGATATTTATAGTATTTAATATTACGATAGGAAAGTACTATTACCACGAATATTAATTATTAAAATATTGGAAAGACTACAGTTAGTTTCGGCGTTAGCGAATAATTAAAATTATTGAAATAGTTGTTAAGTCGATCAATTTTCATATACTAAATTCGTCAACCTCATTTCTCGCTCACTTAAAAGATATAAATAATTACAGTGTTAAGGTCTACGTTAATATTAACTAATTGATTAAAAAAGTCCAGAGGTTTCGTTTCGCCTCCAAGTAGCAGAACCTCTGATTTTAATATCAAGGGATAGAAAAAACGGTTTCGAATTTGATGGAGTTATAAATACATTAATTATACCGGCGTTTGAATTACCTAACCATCAATAAGCTATAGTAAGCTCTTAAGTTCTGAAAACATTAAAATAGAGAAAACTTCATTTTGAAGCTTCATTGAAAGTTCAATCACTATGACCAAACGTATACCCAAGCCCCTAAATAATTTAAATTTATATCGAAAAAAGGTAATATTTTCAATCATACTATTTTCGCTTAAGTAATTTTCTTGAATAATGGGCTTGTTTTTTACCTCGTAAACTCCGCAACCTTTTTTCACGACGTTAGGTTCCTAAAGTTATTATTAATGAAATATACATAGGAAAAGTTGAGGATATTGAGAAGGTTGAAAATTTATAAGTATTACTTTATAAAGCGTATAATATTTTTACGTTATAAATTTCCGACCTTACGGATTGAAAGGTACGTTTTGAATTGCGGTGCAAGGATTGAACGATATTATGAATCTTAATATCTTGTTGCCAACGATATTTATTTTTGGAGAATATCATAGTTTGATAAATAAATATCTGCTATCAGCAAATATCTAGAAGAGGGCTGTCACGTAAGGCAGGGCTTTAAAGTAATTGAATATGGAATCAGCACGACGTTAAGTCAATAATACCCTTAATATCAGGAATAGCCTTACAATGATCAACGTAATGTTTTTGCTGTTATAAATTGAAGTCTTTATATAAAGAGATGCGCATAATTTTTATGGCCTTTGGAAGATCTTAAATATCACTAACCCTAAAGTAATTGGTAAAATTATAAACAATAAAACCATATTTGGAGTAATTGAAATTAAACTGTTTATTAAAGCTACTAATTAGTACGATAACGATAATAATAAAAATTCACAATCTAAGAAAACATGTTAATAGAATTATCCCTCTCCCGTAATGTATAATTAAATCAAATGTTGATAGCATGGCCGACCATTAAAGTGAAGGAAAAATGAGTATGAGAAATGTATATCGGACCGGATTTATCATATTATTTAGTTTAAGAGGAAAGATAAGGATATTTGAGACTAAACTGTTAAGCTTCGTGTATAAGTTATTATAAAAATTTTGTGTGAACCTTATCAATATATTGATAGGGTTATGATCAATGGACTTATGCGAAAGTTCGTATAATCTATGCCTAAACGCGACTTTAACCTTTGAAATATAAATATTACGATTTTTAATTTGAATATAATATTTTAGTTTAAAGGTAAGCCCACGGGAAGGTCGTACTAAAATTCAAATTTATTTATTTAGAAATATCATAATAGAAGTAAAACCTAAGATCATTATGTAACTGCTAACAATTCATAAAATTATTTAACGCTTGAAAGTCGCATGAACAACAGGTTTTCTCGCGCAAACTCATAGGAAGTTCAACTTTGATAACCGCGATATTACCTAAAAGTGAATGTAATTAACTAATTCACTTAAAATTATGCTATTCAAAATAGAATGAAACCATATAAAAAAGATCCTATAATAACTTTTATCTAATATAATCAACCATTATATCAACCAGTTCAAATAGAAGTTTATTAGTTTTTAACGTCTCAAATAAATCATAAGTCAAGGTTAGGTATGAGAGTTTCAACTTACGACTCGTGTTTACTATACACGTAGAATAAAGATTTCGGCTTGGTGGGTATGTAAATTAACGAAACCTTTTTTGTCGGAATTGCTAGCCTTGTGATATCGAACCAACAAGAGATTAAAGACTTTAAGTTTTAAATTTGATTTGTCGATCGCAATCTTAGTGAAGGGTAAACATCTAAATTTCAACGGATCGTTAATTATGAAATATGGTATTAACGATCGTGATATTTAACTTACTTTTCATCAAAAGAGTCAAGGCGTTAACTCATCTATAATTTATAAGACTGAAGTACCTGAGCCTAAAAATTATTTGGGGTAATGTGATTTCAGTAGTTATATTGTAAATCTATGCCAATCGCAAGGTATCATACAATATTTCAATTAGGGTATAGGCTTAAAACCCAACGAATAAAGATTACAATAAACTAAATGAGAGGTTCAACTAGTAGAAAGAAAAACTTACTTCGATGGATTAATATGGTTCTAATCGATTTATCGGGGGATAAATTGATAGTTTTTACTGATAGTTCTTTTACAATTACCATCAACTTGTCGTTATGAATTGGATTCTTTATAAAGACTGTTAAGAAGAATAAATGATAAAAAGATGTATTGAAAATGGAAATAAAAAAATAATTTATTAGACCTTTATCAAATATGAAAGAATTACCCTAAACATATTAAATTCGGAGGTTTATGGCATAATAGTCGGCTTTGATATAGATATAACGATATCGAAAAAACTTTAATATCATTACCAAGTAGTTGAAATCTTCACTTATACCGGTATTAATTTACAACAACTCAAGAAGCTTATTCGAATACCTTTCTAAATTGAAAACAACCAGCGAAAAACGTTTCATCATTAATATAATAGTACTTCGCGATGCGTACTAAAGTATGGAAATCGAATGGTTTAGGTAAATCCATGGTAAAAATAATTTAGATAATGTTATAACGAAATCGATAGTAAATAAAGCCTTTCAAAAGCATGTCAATATCAATAGGTTGATGATAAGAATCTAGAGTTACGTTAAAAAGCTACTTGGCAGGATCAACTCACGTTTTAACAAGTAAATAAGGAAGCAATAGTATCCTGGTAAACTGTAAAACCGTTAGGTAGTTGAAAGTGAAGCCGGCGATTTGATTAAGTAGTATGGTTAAGTTAGAGGTTTACCTAATTTCGTGGCGAAAAACTTGTAGAAGGGAGTTAATAAAGTTGGAATCTAGAGTTGTAAGGTAAACACATGTAATTGAAATCAATTTAGGTACAGAATTGATAAGAGTTTTTCCAATTAACGAGAAGGTATTTTATAGGTTATCGGAAACAAACGGACGACTACACTAGTATACGCGTATGAAACAAGTCGCTAATATTGTAATATTAGTAATTGCAGTGTATTAAGTTAATTTTGCTGTTAAGAAAGTTGAATATACGGGTTGCAAGTTGAGCGTATTGTTTTGTAGATTAATTTTATGGACGGTACAGTCAAGTACATTATGTTTAAAATTCAAAGTAAGGTACGGATCAAGCAATTATCCATACATATTAGTATATCAATCGGCTAGCTTTCTGCTAAACCTGAAACCATATATCCAATACTAGACTACGCAATACTACTGCTACTTTACCCAAGATTCGAATCGACAAAGTTATAAAATCTAAATACCTATCAGGAAACACCTATCAACACCGGCCTTACGTATTTATTTATTATCAGTGATTTTTAGGATATGTAGATCATTTCATTTACAATATTGTATACTAAGGTTGCGATATAATTAATAAAATGCTGTTTTTCAAACTTCATATTATTAAAGTATATAAATATTGTTAAGGATACGAATTATAAAGACTCTGGTTAAGTTAAAGTTAGATTTGGCTTTTGAAAGGAACTTTTTCTCACTTGTATCGACGACTGTAATTATATTAGTTGAATCTTCTGCGTTTCTACATCATAGAATCTTTACTACCTTGTCTTTGAAATATATAAGGAGTTTTGGCGTCAATTTCAAATTTAAAACTGACGAATTAATCAAAGGAGACGGCTACAGGTTCCAGTTATATTTAAATAGAGATATTTGTCGGTGTACCTGAAAGAACCTAAAGATAACAGTGGTGAATTTTATGGAGTTCAAATTTCGTGAATTACACGAAAGGTATACTTACTCCACTACTAATAAATTGTATCCAATCTTCAAAGGCAACGGATGTTAAAGTTGTGGAATTATCCGTATAAAAAGGGATTGAAAACATTTGCCACCATTTACAAACGCATTTTCATATAATTTTTCGAGTGAAGTTTACGTTGAAAGATTATTATGAATTTAACGTGGAGATTTTTGTTAAGGTGTTTTACTTAGATTAGTATCGTGTATTCTATGTCGTTGATTGGATAATAGAGTTTTATGATATTACATTCATCCAGACAAATTGAACGATGAAAATTTTGGAAGCGTCAAGTATATTATTAATTAACATGGTTTTCAAACATCCATACGTTCGAATTCGGAACACTCATATCAATTTTACTAACAAAATGTATCAAGCTCATACCAAATTAATCAAGATTAAGTACAAACATGTACACATTTAAACTTACTAAAGTATTTGAAAGTTTATAAAGGTATATGAGCTCTCATATAAATTTATAAAATTTTTACGTTCAAGCTTCGCAAATTTATAATATCAAACGTCAGATTGTAAATATTAGTAAAAGTTTTTAATATTATTATTATTTTCAATGGTTCTATACAAATAATATTCGTTTTCGATGAGAATTCAAGTTTGAGAAATGAATTTTCTTCATCACAAAACATTTGCACCAAAGCCGCGGCATACAATAAAGCTTCAAAATAATGAAGAACAGGATTCATAACACACCGAATGAACGAAGTCTTTAACAATAGAAATATACCCTTAATAAACAAGGTATTATTATTTGATTCATAAAATGAAGTATTTTTTTTGGAACAAACTAGGCAGATGAAATGGGTTTTTCAAAATTCTAAGTATCGAAAACCTAAAGTTGGTGATTAAAATAGGTAACGGTTTTGTTACTTTTCATGTAACATAGAATTAACCGTACAACAGACCCTATAAGAATATAAATCTAAAGAATTAACATTCTTAATCCAATCGAATTAAAGAATGAAACACATCTATATCGATTGTTGGTAAGTGAATAAATCTACGGTGTTGCGAGTAACTTCCATAAAAAAAGAATATACAACGAAAAGTAAGACGACGATAAAACCTAAAGACGAAGACAAACATATACCTAAGCCTGCGTATCGCAAAAGTAGAAATTTGATGATGAGACGTCTGTTAAATTACATACGGAAAGCATCATTAATACGCTGTGAAATCTATTCAACAAAAGCAACCAACAAGAGATCCATGGTTTTCTTACCTGCAACGTAATTTAACTTGAAATACTAGTGTTGGAATAGTACTAACTGCAATGCAGTGGGTTAAATTTACTTATAATAAAGTTGACTATACTGACTGCATATTGAGTATATTGTTTTTTGTAAGCTTACTGTATTGGATGTTAGTTGAGTACAGTATACCACACTTCATACTAGGATACGGGCGAAGTAATTGGCTATAAAAATTATTGTGTAGACCGGCTAGTAGTCTACCAAACCTAAAACAATACATCTAATACTTGACTACGTAATACTACTTTTATTTAGATGAATCGAATCGATAATATTGTAACATATAAAGCCCTATCAATACTAATTAGTGTTTATTAAGTTAAGTACAGATTAGTTAAGTAGAAGAAGAAGTTACTTTTCGGTTGTTACGCTTTATGGTATCGTTGAGGTAAAAGAAAGATTTTTATGAAGGGTCTTTATTATTGTGTTAGTCTTCACGGCAGTACGTAAAAAAGACCTTTAGGCTGCGTTTGTCTTTACAACAAACTAAAGGTAACGATGATATTTTTATCTAAAACACTAAGAAATCTTTATTTAAGATTATTTTTCAGACGTGTTAAAATTAACCGCTCAAGATCTTAAAACGTTGAGTTTTTAAACGGCTAAGTGGATAATACCCCAAGTATTATTATTATGAAAACGACTAATTTTCATTGCCCATAACTTTTAACCCTCGCCCTTTACTAACAATAATCGACTTTAGACCTTACCTTCTATACCAAAACCTTGCCCCAACTTTACTCTTTTTACTTCCTTTACGTTAAGTCAATCTTCAATTTCGTTTCTTCAAACGGAAATAATGAAATTCGTCAAATTTCTTTAAAAATAATACGCCGCGCGACCCAACGCCAAGTTTTCAAGTTCCAACGGTACTTTACTCCAAAACAATAAGCCTCCGCACCTCAGATCACCAAGTCCCTCATTTATCAAGTCATATATCGCCTTAAACCTTAAGATGATACCTACCCAAGAAATTCCCAAAGGGACAAACGCCTTGAGATCCCTTTTTACGAAAATATACGATAAAGACTTATAAGGGTAAGATATGAACGAAAATTTGACCAAAAATCACCTTACCAATCTCGTCGGCTATTACATTATTAAATGTAATAATACTAATGATCCTTACTCCGGTATCCGCAACTTTTGTAAACTTTGAGCGATTGGATCATTAATATATAAACTTTAATTTACAAAAGGGTTACGATGAAGATCTAATTATAATTTAATTAATAAAAGATAAAGATACTAGGACAGGGCAATACAAAGTTGGCATTAAAATTCTTCGACTTAGCCTAGCTTAAAAAATGCGTTTAAGACGTATGACTAAAGTAAAAGGTATTATAAAACCTTACCGCCCTTATACGCGATCCAGGGGACCTCCCCTTTACCCTTAACTAAGTTAAACCTTTTTATGCGTTGGAGATAAGAAACCTGTTAACCAGATCAATAGCTCAACACCCTTAAGTAATAGCGAGAAGTACGCTTTCAGCAACGGAAGGGTAGATAAAGCAACAGCTGTCCTTGAGGCTAAAAGAATCGACGTTAACGTTTTAAACTAGTTAATTAAATAAAATCTTCAAGTCCTTTAAAATCTTCAGGTCCCTTTTACTACTGAGCACTTAAATTAAAATTGTCGAGCCCTTGAAAATAGTTGACCAATCTTTTTCGGTTACCACTAAATTGGCTTCCCATTAACTAGTCAGACCCCTGTCAATTTCAGTTAACTTCCAAACTAAATTACACTCAATTGCATATATATTGACGCCATTTGGCCTTAATTGTTTCGTTGCACCAAGGTCCTAGTTTATGAACACCTACAAAAAGCTCTTTCGCTACAAACCTTTGTAGGCTATCACTTTAATCGTGTCAATTTAATTATACCACTTAAACAGGTTACCATTATCAATCTTCTAGCTGTTTTTCAGTTTTCCAATATATCCCTGTCCTTCGTCATGTGATCCGAGCTTTTCGGGCGGTCTATTAACGTAACCTTCGATTCGTATAGTTAATTTGTTGCTATCTACAAACCTTTCCAGGGCTTTATTCGTTACTGCCGTCATTATAGCATTTGTGGGATTATCTTTTCCATCGATTTAACGGAACTTCTTAATCTCTTTCCCTTCTTGAGCTTTACCGAGTATTATTTTGATCGATTATGAAGCGTTTTTCATTGGTGGTTCCAAGCTTTAAAAGGCATTCGAAAAGGCTCCTCGAATAGACACAAATTACTACCGAGATAAGAGGAATCTTTAGCTGCCTGGTAATAAGATTAAGAGTTTCCCACAATGATATACCTACTTCGAAGCCCACCATTAAACCGTAAACCTCCGAAGTTAATACTCTTCATATAATCCTTTTACACTTAACAGAGATTTATTGAATTAGATTACCAATAATATTAAACTGGTTATCCTGTTTATTTTCATTAACAAAGGTTATTAAGAAGCCGATTTGTAAGGATAAGTCGGTATTATTTGTAAAAACCCCGTCCGTAAAAATCATGCATTTTGCTCTCGAAAACTTGATTAGGATTATATTAATTCCTCGGTTTAGGTTCCGTATTTTTCACTCAAGCCTTTTATTCCATCAGTCATAGTTCTATTTTATTGACTCTTATGCTTGTGCTACGATGGAAATGTCGTAAAACACTTTCGGTTAATATAAGGTAGTAATATAGCTGCTTCAAATACACTATTAAAAAATACTGTTAAGCTTTAGCTACATTAGTATTACTAATTGTAGCCAAAAATAACCTTTGAACCTTTTTAGTAAAAGCTAAGGTGGGTATTAACATTAAGTATACAGATTAACTATCCGTTGAAGTTAAGGTGGCTACCTTTTGTTAACGTTATTATCGGCTTATAATTTTAAAATTTGAAATCTTTTATCGCTTGCTATTTTGGTGCTATAAAGCTAGCTGTTTCGAAGAAAAGTATGTCGTTATTTTGCATACCCATTACTACGAAGTCTCTCTTCTATGTTACTAACAAACACGAGTCGTACGTTTAAAACTTTATCTCTAGTGAGGATTTAAAGTACGACTAATAGGTTAGAAACTAATAAACGACTATTTCAACCCATCTATACAGTGGCTTAATATAACGCATTACCGTTCTTCACGGTAAATAACACGAAGTTCCTGTAGCAGTTTTAATAATACGGTTTTCTGTAAATTCGTTGCTAATTACGTATAAGCTTATGTTATATTACAGCCATTAAGCGTAAACCTGCCTTTAGTTTTAGCTAATGAACTAATTACTAAAACAATTACTAATATCTAACTAATCCTTTAAATAGTTGGTGATTATGTAAGGATTTTTCTGTTGTCTTTATCACTGTATCCTCAAGTAAATAAACGTGATTTTTCGTACGGCGGCTCTTTAGTTTTACCCTTAATTTCGTAGATAATCTTTAACTTAAAAATGGTAAGGTTTGGGTCTCATAAGTTAAAATCGGTTTTCGACATGAATTGTATAACATTTCGAGTTATTAGGCCATTAATTTAGACATTGTTACTTTCTTTAAAAAGTATACCAAAAATCTTAATATTTTTTTGTGTTTGGAGTTTTGATGCCATGTCTTCGTTATCCTTTTATTTTCTACTTACCTTAACAGTATTGTAAATACGGCCCGGGATATATTCCTTCTTTTTACCGTTTTTCTTCCTCGGAGGTCGTTTGCGCTGGTGATGTTTTATTGGCTTATCGATAACAGATGGAGGAAATATTTGTTAATTTGGTCGCTTTACTTAAGAATCTTTATTATTTGTAGCCCTAATGTACGGCTTGACCTAGGTAATTCGAAAGGGTATGGTACCGTTAACAGTTTGAATAAATACTTCGGAATTAATGATACTTAATATCTTATGTAGGCCCTCCTATATACCCGGCTCCCACCATATAAGAACTTTACTTTATAATAGTAAAACAAGTACATTGATTATCAAAGGGCCTTTCTTAGTGTAAAGGGCGTTATTGATTTAGGGGTGTGCCGATTCTTTTTGTAGTTCCCTTAAAGCTTTACTATAAGCCGCAACACGTTTTTAAGTACTTGTCGAAAGATTATATTCACTTGTTACGCGTAGGTACGCTTTAAAGACTAAAAGAATTGTTACCAAGTCGTTAAGTCATATAGTATCATTTAGGCTTTTTATTTCTATTTGTAGGCAAGCCTCCATATCTGTAAGATTCTAATCTCTAATATAATGAGATTATATGTTCGTCTAATTAAAGCGCATACCCTTTCAACCTTCCCAATGCTTTAATAGGTTTCAATAGGAACATATTTATACTAAATACCTATTATCTTAATATTTTCTTAAAACTTTACTATGAAAAAGTTGGTACCAGCATCGTAAACGACGAGTTGGGGTAGGTTAAGGGTCGTGTTATTTTATAATATACTTAACGTTTCTCACGTATCCTATACCGAAAGAGACTTTGAAAACTTAACTCCATCAAAAAAAGTTACAAAATAGACGACATAAAGGATAGGCTGATTATCCAAATAAAACACATCGACAAGAAATCGTGTAATAAAAATCGTTATCGTTTTTTAATATAAGTTTAAATCTTTATAATGTTTAAGTATACATTTGGAAATGGTAGTAAAGTAATTTAATATCTTTTAGAATAAAGTATTCTATATCATTATGCCCTAAGGACTTTTGGACTTTGTATAGCCTATTAGCGGCTAAATGGTTAAAACTCTGGTATAAATAACGCATTTTCAATTCCGTCAGTTTTAATACCACTGCCTTCTAGACTTAAAGATGAAACTACAGGTGCCCCCACTTAAGGGCGAGTGGAAACTTTAAACTGTTTTTAACCAATTCATCTATGTTAAAGTTGACGTTGGTACCTAGGGTCTTTATATCCTTGAAGTAAAGAAGAATAGAGGTAAGGGATTAAAGGATTTGAAACGTAATTGATCTTATAACTATTTAAATTACCGTTATCTCTAGTAACGATAGTCATTCTCCTGGTTAAAAGCCAACTTTTTCCCTACTAATATCGTAACGATTAATCTTAATGGCTGTAATGCTTTCCCTCCGTAATGTTATATACTGAAAATAGCCTCCAATTAATTATCTTGTTGCCTTTATATTTTATATAATACCTTAAAATGTATGGTCCACGTAAACATCACGAAAATAAAAGATGTATTATGGATTAGGGGCTTAGTTAAGGCAAAGTTAAGGGTCTTCACCACCTAAACGGTACAGAAAGACGTGTTTGACTAGTTTCTAGACCTTGTTATAAGCAGTATTTTCGTATCATTTAATCTGTTTAGGGGTATTAATGCCGTGAATTAGCTCATCGCCCTCGAAGTCTGCAATTTAATTTAAGTAATCCTATTTAAAAGAAATGGAGTATTATTTGTAATATACTACTTTTTTATTGTTAGTATTGGCGGGGGAGTGCCTAATTGACCAATAGCCAGTCTTGCCACAAATCCAACATCTTTTGTCATTAGATAACGATAGTGCTTAAGGTTAATAAGTCCGCCTAAATCTTAGCCTTATTGGCGCTAGCGTGGCTGCTGCCTTTAATATATAGCCGGTAGGCCAAACCTTAGGAGTTATAGGCGCCTATAGCCATATTTGAGGTCAACGTAATTAATTACCGCAAGGTCTTCCTCATTTACCTTAAGAAAATTGCCGGATCAGGGATATATACTAAGCGAGTTTGGTTAACGCACTATCACAGTAATAAACGAGGAACGCAACTGGTTCAAAAAGCCTTCGTAGATGGCATTAAGGTGTTGTAGAGTGTATTCGAACTGGCTAACACCTGTTACTACTACCCATACCTACTTGCAAAATATAGCTTCACCAACGTAGGCTTTCCCTATTTCTTTTTGGTACAACATTAATTTCTCAATCATTCAATTCAAGACGTTTATTGTCATTTCCTCGTGTTTCTTCCTTACAATTATTTTAGTCTACCTCTTGTGGTCCCAATATATATAATATTGCGCAAGGTAAATGTTGTATTCGAAATATTCCTTCATACTATTGTAGATCTCGCGAAACGTAGTAGCTTCAGTAAAGAAAGTCTGGTAGTAATTCCTAGCGTGCCCTATAAAGATTCTAGGAAAAGGTAAGTGAAAACATAAAAGGGAAATTTTTATCCATTTAAAGATGTTTAAAAAAGGCATTATCTTGGAGTTAAAGAGGTTATAGGGCTTTCCGTTATACTTTTCTACGTCGTTTCAAATCTTATCGAAGTTTGTAAGAAATTTGTAATTAATGTTGATGTTGAAATAAGAGCTAAATGCAGTACATCCATACAAATTAGTGTGTAGACCAGCTAGTGGTCTACTAAACTTAGAACTTATATCTCAAGTAACAATATCAACGCAGCACCAGTTACTTCGACTACAGTGATTCGAATAGACTACATTGAAACGATAAAGGTCTACCAACTGTTAACCATTTGAACAGGTCTTGGAAAAAGGTCGCGATAGTTGTCCCAACCTTAAATGTTGTTTTTTAGTCATTTAAGCCTTGGGGCTTCCGAATCACGGTGTTAAAAGTAATTACCAGTCGCCTAACCCGAGGGATAAAGTTTTATTGTAGGACTTATAATAGGCTCTTATGCGTAGGCAAATCTAAAGAGGGAATTTTTTTAAGGGTCTTGGCGGTTTCGAGTAAAATGCTAAGGGTAAAGTAGTGCCTGAAAACCTTAAGAGACTTGACGATCTTGCTTAATTAACTGATATAAAGCGTCGACGTCAATACCTCTAACCGCGTTAACGGCCTCTACTTTACGCGTTATGCCTCCGCTAAAATCGTACACCGCGCTATGACATGGAGGTACTAAACTGCCGAGTAGGTCAACAGGTTCCTTATCTCTGGGGCTTAAAAAGGCTTAACTTAGCTAATAGTAAGTTAAAGGTCCTTTAGATCGCGTATATGGGTGTTAAGGTTCCTTAATAGCCTTTCCCTTAGACTGTATCCCTTAGGGGCATTCTTCAAGTTATGTCAATTCGAAAAGTCCATATACTAGTTTTTTATTTCCCTAAGTTGACAAGTAAACCCCTTAACGCCTAAGTTCTGCCTTAACCTTAATTTTAACCCCTTTTTGAACTGTGGTCCACATATCTGCGGTCCAGTCATTAAAGATGTCTCAAAAGTTGATAAAAGCATCGTTAAGGTCATTAGTATTGTAGTACTTAATAATGTAGTATCCAATGAAATTGGTAAAGTATTTTTTTGGTGGAGTTTTTATCGACATCTTATCCCCAAAGGTCGTAATTATAATGATTGGTAAAAAAGTATCCAAGGGCCATAATTGTTTTTTTTTTTTTTTTTTTTTTTGACTGGTAAGGTCAGTAATAGTTTCAAAGCTTTCGCTTTCGGTAGCCATCTGAAGGTTTAGGACAATGTAGGAGAAGAGACCTAGTGATTTTTGGACGTGGGGACTTAGTGTTTTGACGTAAAGTTGCGTGAGAACTTAGTGTTTTAGCGTAGAGTTGCATAATGTGGCTTTCTTAGCGTGACTTGATGTTTTTGCTTAAAGCAGCGAATTTAACGATTAACTTGACGTGGGGAGTGAAAAGAGTAAAGTAGAGGCAAAGGTTGGCTATGAGGGGTAAGGTTAAAGGTAGTTTGCTGTTGGTAGAGATTGTTTGGCGTGGGAACTTCATCGTTTTTCTTATAGTAGTAGCACCCTTAGTAGCACTAACTTAGCTGTTTGCTAACTTGCCGAACTTTAAGACTTCTGACAGTCAATCTCAACATCTTTAAGAAAGGTTAATAAAAATTCCTTAGTATTTTTCAATAGCGATATCGTCGCTACCTCTGGTTTACTATAGAGACTATATAGACCAAAGGTCTTCTTTACATACTGCCGTAAAGGCCACATATTAGTAAATGCCTTTATCAAGAATATTTCCTCTACCCTGACGATAACGCAAAGCGTAACAACCGGAAATTAGCTTCTTCTTCTACTTAGCTAATCTATGTTTAACCCAATAAGCACTAATTAGTTTTGGTAAGCCTTAGACGTTTCAAAATTGTCGATTCAATTGGTCGAAGTAACAGTAGTATTATATTAGTCAGATAGTGAATGTATTATTCTAGGTTTGGCAGACCGCTAGCCGGTTTGCATAGTAATTTGTATGGAAAATTTCTTGGCCCGTGACATAGAGCGAAGTGCATCGTACTGCACTCGACTTTCACCAAATGCGGTAAGTCTCCACAAATCAATACACTCAACTGGAATTTCAGTATAGTTAACTTTACTTCACTGCATGTAATAATATTCCAACAATTTTCAAGTTCAGGATAATTTACTAGGTGAAGTTTAATACTGCGGAGAAACAGTAGAAGAATATATGGTTAATCGAATAAGGTTACGGTAAAAAACAAATATTGAATTCTCATTTAATCTCTCAAGATCCAAATATTAATTAGCGTTTGATTTTTGTAATTCCTATGAGTTCAACTTTCGATTTAAGAATTAGGTTCACCCTTGATGAACCTCGATATTACGTTAGAATATATTTAATCTGGTAGAATTCTTTAAAGTGTTTTATAGCTAAAGTTTCCAAAAATATTGCGGGATAGATTTCCAATTACAACAGTTTTATGTTATGTTAAGCCACTCAACAAATTAACTACATGAAATTTCTATTAATTCCTGAAGTCCTCAACCTATTTCTCCATTGATCTAAGCAAACTATCATCTTTTAACCCATACTTATTGATTATAAACGGAAATTAATTCAGTATACTAGGTAAAAGATTAAAGATATACTTTTCCTTAGTATCAAAGGTTGTATGATATTAAAACAACGTTGTGTTAAAGGTTTTAGCTTTTACAAGTGGGTGTTAATTAAAATATGAACTTAAGGCACGCAATTAAATTTTAACTAGTCGTCAATCTGTATTTATGGCATTAAAAGCAATTTTGACAGGTATTTTAGATTACTTCAAAAGGGACAGATTACCAACTAAAGAAAAATCAACAAGGTCGATATTACAAGGGCCTAACATGACCTTAAATAAAGGAAACTAAAATATTACCTCGTAACCCTTAATTAACCAAAGACATCTTAAGTTTTATTAGTTATATTATAGGTTCACGATCCGTAAGATAAAGATTGTAGTAGGTTCAATAGATACAAGTAATAGAAAATAAAATTTGGACAAAGATATTATTAGGGTATTGGTGGATGCAAGTTCGGTAAAGTTGATGGTTTTTTCAAATAGTTCTTATACTGATCACCTGGATTGAAAGTCCCAAATCGAATCGTTTGAAATTTATGTCAACGACGATAAATGCAATCGGGATTTCATTATTATCAGCAACATTGTTTACTAAATATCCGTTGAGTATAAACATCCACGATGAAGCGTGCGGGTACTGAAGTTCACGGTATAATGATAAGAGTTAATATCAATAAAATAAGCAACGGTATATTGAACAATATTATCAAATAGTTAGGATTGCCACCGATTCCAGTGGTTGTCTATACTATCTGCTAAAGCGTTTACGAATACCATTCCTAGTTCTAAAAGACCAATAAAAATTGTTTGATAATAGACGTAATATTTGAATGGAATGATATAAAACCAAAAGAAATATATACTAGTTCAGTTGAATAAACTATATACATAACTCCTCTGATTCTATAACCAACAAACTTCCAAACGGTGCACTAAAAAGGTCATTACATATTAACAAGTTAACGATCTATATAAAAATATATGTAAATCAGCCTGTACTCAACATGGATAAAAATGATATTATGGCAACCAAATGACTGCTAAAGTAATATATGTAACGAATCTAGTTCAAATTACTAGTAAAAGGTATAAAATTGGCTAAGATTAGATTCATAACGGAAGACTTGTTTACAAGAAAACAGGAAGTTAATGCTCAAAATTGAGTTAGGATTTAAATGAACAACAATTGGAGATGAGTAAATTAATAGTTTATGGAGATGGGAAGAACAATTTCCGTTACCGGTAATTAAAAATATACTATACCAGTAGGTATAAATAAAACAAAATAATTTTATTAATTACGAAACTATTGCAGTGACATTCCTAATTCGGTGTAGGGTATAGGTTAAGACATTACCCATATAAACTATTATGTCAACCATTTAACAGTTTACTAAACTTGGAACCACACACTACTTTCAATGTAAAAAAACTCATAACTAGGCCAAAGTTTCAAATAGACTACGTTTCAACAATAGAAGCCCACAAAAATGTTTTTGGTACATTGACGTTTTAAAATTCCGAAAAAAAGAGTTCCTTAACATGTAATAGAAAAGAACCCGAAATTGAAGTATCACCCCTATCCAATTCTTCAATGAATCCAAGCACTTTCATATTGATAGTTTAATACTTTTTCATTGTCATGATGTATTAAATTCGGTGAAAACCTTTCATCCTTCGCTTTATTATCATTCTCAATATAACAAACTATTCATAGTACGAAGTAAAAACGTATTGTGGTAAGTTTTCGTCCTTTATATACATATATTATCCTGGATATATATTTACTTCTTTTATGAAGAAATATTTGAGAATTTATTGGAGCGACTCAAGAGATTATGATCATAATCATTTCAAAAATCCTTTTCGTCATTTTTTTAATTTTACTATCACTTAGTAGCGCCTACGGTTAAGTATGATACTTCATCCTACCAAACAAACCTATAGACACCAGCGCGGAAAATTGTGACCCGGAGTCCTCAAACTATGTCATAAGAAGATGCTCAGACCCGGAGTCATTTCTTTTAACAATATCTTAGAGTGTCATACAACTCAAAAACCTAAAATCGTATCCATTGTAGCTTTAATAGAGCTGTAGAATGCGGCCCAATCAATCCTAGGCTAATATCTATTTATTCCAGGGATCGGATTACATGATCCTTCAAGGATGGACCTTATAAAACATGAATATTGTTCAATTAGTAGTCAAATGTAGTACAGTCAAATCAACTATACTTACGGTAAGTTTATTGTACTTACTGCAAATTGACTCCAGTTTATAGGATTGACTGCAAGTGTAGTGAAGTAGGTGCCCACTTCTAAGTAGTGCACGTACCAAAGCATTTGGCCATACAAATTAGCGTGTAAGCCGGATAGCGGTCTGCCGAACTTATAATTTACAACTCATCAGAACCAATTTCAATTCAGCACCAGTTACTTCGATCATAAAGATTCGAATCGACTACATTGCAACAATAAAGGCCAACCAACAAATATATAATTGTGACTTGTACATATACAAAGGTATAACTCTGTATATTTATATATATATCATTAAACCTACAAATTATATTATTGAAGCTTTGTTTATTCGATCGGTATACCTTATATTTCAAGTTTTAAATAAAGGTTTTCTAATAAATCAAAACGAAATTAATATGCTTTTTTTTGGCATTACCTTAATAGCTCCGTAAAAAGTAAACGATTTCTATTTTCTATGGTCATTACCGTTTGTATTTATATAGGGCCTTGTATTGATATATATAGTATTACCCTTAAAGAAAAAATAGGTGGACCGCGAGCGTAGTAACTTTATATTTATTACTCGTTCACACTATTAGGAGGACCTATGAAACATTCTAAAGTCTTAATAAGTCTTTCTTCCCCCCGCCACCTATTTTCCTTTTTTTACCCGGCCTGCTTTACTATAATGTACATAATTCTTCATGCGTTACATTCACTTTTTACTTGTTAAATTGAGCGATAAGGTTTACTTAAGGGATACGACGGAATGAAAGTATGTTTGGTACGTTTGTAAATATTTTCTTCGTTTTCATCACGTATACAAAGTCTCGTAACAAATAAATGGTATCTTACAAGCGTAAAGGCGGATATATCACCGTCTTTATTATCTTTACCAGGTTATTGATCGCCTACCGCATTGAAATTTCTACCAAAATATCGGTTCAGCGTTTTACCACCTTTTAACGACCATTTTACGTCGCGGCCAAAATGGTGGAAGGCAGCATAGTATAGGCTTCAGCCGAGGCGTTATTAGGTTGCCAGCGTATTATTCTGATGTACTTGTCTTTTTCCGGCGACAGTAATAACAGTAATAATGGTAAAGATAGCAGTAAAGTTAACGATACAGTTGTTATTAAAAACTAGTTTATCGTTTGCTCCTTTGCCATCACATCTACAACTACATTCCTTGTTATTTTCTACAATTGTCCGGCTTAGAATTACCCTTTCTTAACTAGAGCAGGAACATCATTTGAAAGTTGAAGCCTTCTTAAATATCGCAATAAAGTTATTAAATATCTAAGTTTTATAATGAAATCAATATCTTTGTTATCGAAACATTAATAATATTCTTTATAATATCAATGGTAATAATAATAACGATATGATTATCTCTGACGGACGTATAAAAAAAATCGTACCTTCGAACATAAAAAGTGAGTTTAAAGGGTCTGTAATTTAATTTACTATTATCAATAATAAATAACACATTATATGAATAAAGTTCCAGAAAGTTTCACAATTCGAAAGGACTTTGCGGAAGTAAATTTCACATGTTCTCCGATTTAAAGGCTTTCTAGATAATCAGAGTTATTACTTTTCAACCTTCAAACAGTTTGGGTAGTGTACTAGATATGTGATATTTATGATATCCAGTTTTTTAGTATGTTATACGAAATATCGGTCCGAGTCGGTAAATTTAAAAAGTCTATAGGACGACCTCAAGTCTCCGTAACCGTTTCGTATCTCTATAAATCGATATAATAAAAACTGTGATAATGGTGGCCCCCAGAGGTAGGTAGGGCGGAGGGATTTATACCGGTGTCTTTGTCAAATTCCGGCCAAGGTTTCATCGAATACATAAGTCTTGATTGTTTGTATAGATAGGATAGATAATCTTATTTTTTAAATATACTACTATTGATAGGCCTTGCCAATGATAGGCCTTTAAACTTTGAGACTTTGTCGATTCTGATCATTTGAAATAATAGTAGTATTGAGTGATTAAGTAGTGAATGTACTGTTTTAGTTTTGGCAGACCGCTAGCCGGTTTGCATATTAATTTTTATGTCCAACTGTCTGGCTCATACCTTGTTGCGAAGTGAGTATATACTGTATTCTACTTACAATAATCCTAACAATTAAAAGAACCAACTTGCAGTTTTCAAAGTAATTTACTTGATAGAATAGTTGATTGACTATATTGTAATTACTTTTATTTTCATATTAGCGTCTTTTTGTTTTGTGCGCGGACGTTAGTGCAACTAACTATTTGTTTTAGAGTGCATCCAAATTACCTTTTCATTAACTAGCCAGACCCTTGTTATCTTTTTGGCTAAATTGACCACAGTTGTTTCACGGTTCATAAATACGGCTTTATTCACTCATGAAAATAAAGCTTCCGATATAAACTTATGTAACCTCCAATTTAACCGTACAAGTTAATCACTCTGCCAAATTTATGTTCTTGGTAGTCTTTTAGGTTTCTACGGTACCCTTATTTCCCTTCCTTTTCATCTGCACGTAATTTAAATTTTTCCGGTGGTGTCTTAATGTAGCTCTCGATTCGTATTGTCAACGTGTTATTGTTTCCAAACTTTTCTAAGGTTTTTTTTAAGATCAACTGTGTTATGGTATAAGCCGGATTGTCTTTACCGTTAATTCACCCGAATTCCTCGATTTCTCTCCCTTCGTAATATTTACAAAATGCTATTACGTTAATTATAATACGTTTTTCGCCAGTTGTTTCCAGTTTCAAAATGTATTCGAATAGGTTTTCTGAGTTAGTATAGATTATCACCGAGATAGGTGAAATTTTCAGTTGTTTTGTAACAATGTTTAGGGTTTCATACGTCTCTATATTTATATAGAAGCTGGTTGTTATGCTGTATACCTCGGAAGTAAGAACTTTTCGATTAATTCTTTTATACTTGACGAAGGGTTAATAAATGAGGTTTTCGATAATTCCAAACTATTTTTCTTGTGATTTGTCCTCATTGATGATGGTTATAGTGAATCCGACTTATAACGAAAGGTTAATGTTATTTGTAAAGTAGCCTTTTATGAATATTATTGATTTAGCCCTTTATAGGTTGATCTGAACCATATTAATCCCCAGGTTCATTCTTTTTTGCCTGTTGATTAACCATGTTATTTAATCAATCTTAATTTTTATCCGTTATATTTTAAGATGGTGCTGTAATCTAGAAGTCGTAGGAGGCTTCCGGTTGACATGGGGTCGTAATATAACTACCGTAGAATTCTTGTTTCAGATGCCTTTAATTTTTGGCCATGTTAGTCTTATTGATCGTAAACTAATTAAAAACCTACTCCTTTAAATGAAAATTGAGTTACATATCGTTATATTCAATACTATGTTTTCGAATTGAAGATTTATTAAAATATAAATGTTTCTCTTTCGCTAAAATCGCGACTGATCCATAATTCCAGAATGTTAAGTTGTTAATCGTCTGTTGTTCTAATGTCATAAAGCTATTAATTACAATTAAAATAGTATCATTAATTTACATACACATCAATTTGAACTTTTTTCTTACGTAATAAGAATACACGGTTTTCAAATTGAAGGTTTCTTATCTAGCACAGATAAAAAACGGAATTAAAACGTTACAAAACAATGAATACCTGCTTTAACTAGTTCTTATAATGGGTATAAACTTCTACTAAAGGTATTTATCACGAAGTTTTTGTAGTAATTCCAACAAAACAATTTTTCATAAATTAATTGCTAACTGTATTTAATGCCTGCCAGCAACACTATCATTTCACTCCTGTTGGCCACATCTGCGTTTTACGCCCACCAGCGATACATTCACCATTAATGCCACTGATACTACCACTGACGTTGACAATGCCAAGACAGTAACGATAACAACCCCACTACAAACCACAAACCTTAGGTATAAAATGGCTTTACCATAGCGTTTACCAAGGGATTAACGGCCGCCGCACATCGTACCTAGTCCAGCTAAGGGGGGTAAAACCAAGTAGAGGGAGGTAGTAGGGGCGACGGTGAGAGCATATGCGACTGAATAATTCTTGATAGAGCTCATGTGTCGGCTACTATCTTTATTACTGCTATCAACGCCGCTGCTATCGTCTCCAGAGTAGGATAGTCGTACTATCATTGTATACGAGCCACCCAGTAACGACGCTAACGCGGTAAGCAGTTAATAACTTGGAGGCAAAGATAACAATAGATATTCACTCGCTTTTATGCTTAATTGTTACCACCTATCAGTTATAGGCCTTCATCTACGCGACTATGAAAAACTTTTACAAATATAACGGGCACACTTTTCTCCTGATTCCACCCTACTTATATAAACATTCATGGTTAGACTCCGTTTAAAAGGATCGAATATAACTCATATAAGGTAAGTCCCATAAGGGTAGAGTGTGACAAAAAAAGGCGGGCGAATAAAATACAAAAAGGAGGAGAAAGGGGGATTAAGGGACGTATTGGTGCCTTAATAAATAGGTCTCTCAGGGGGGGAGAGGAGATCATTGACAAAGCTACCTAGAGGCGTAGGCATACAACGCATATAGCGACCTCACAAACGCGAGCCACTCGTTTTTTTTTCTTTAAAAGCACTATTGTTCATGTGAATTTTAAGTTGTATATAAATGATGTTTTTCATAAATAGGAGTCGTATATTTTTTTTTTCAAAGTTAAATTAAAAATGATATAAAAGAAAATGGCTCAAAGAGGTTGAAATTTTATGACGAGATCTTCATTTTCGTTACGCGACGTACAGAACACCATGATTATAAGGTTTCTCCCCTTAATAACACCCAGTTTAGGGACTTTAAAACCACATATATAATTATACCACACTTCATTCACGTTTATTTATAGGCTCTACTTTTACATAAATGTTTTATAATATCCTTTACATAATGACCTGAATTATTGTATCCTCAGCCTCAATAGGTAATGAATAAGAGCTAATCCTGCCGCGTTTTATAGGCCTACCAATTCTACACTTTATAAGCCTATAAATCTCTAAACTATAAGTCATCTTAAGGTCTCAATTAAAAGAATAGATAGGAGTTTCAGGCATCTAATGATTTTCGATTTCTCCCGCTAGAATCTAAGATTCATTTTGGTAGCAGAATGTGCCACACTAAACAGTAGGCTCTTCCCAGTGATATTTGAAATAAAAATGAAAATGCAAATGCAAATGAAAAAAATAACCTTTAATTAACAAATGTCAAAAGAAAATGTTACTCCAAAACATCTTACCAACGCTATTGATTATTTTACGCTGATTCCAGACTCGATAATATTGAATTATATTCCTATTAATTTCGACAACTTCAACGAATAATGTAATGATTCGAACTTAAATAG
Organism: Anisogramma anomala; assembly: GCA_038502455.1. Taxonomy (NCBI): domain Eukaryota; kingdom Fungi; phylum Ascomycota; class Sordariomycetes; order Diaporthales; family Gnomoniaceae; genus Anisogramma; species Anisogramma anomala. The sequence continues at coordinate 25,764,752 of JASMMZ010000004.1, read as the reverse complement.
GTAGGGAAGGATAGAAAATAGGTAAAATTCAGGCTAAAAATAAAACTGTATAATTGAAAGATTGAACTCCTAGCAAGAAAAAAGGTAATCTGGTAAACGTACTTTACGAATACACCATGTATAAAAACTCTAAATGGATTCTTAAAGATAAAAGAAAATGTATCGCTAACAATAACGTCTTTCAACGTCCTTATACGCATTTGTAGAGTCCTACCCGAAATCAAACAAAAATAAATTCATGTAACCAAATTATCTAAATATTCTGATGCATAACTATCGAATAAGAAGAGAATTATATGAACTAAATGTATAAAATACATAAATCCATCAATCTATGAAAACGAAACCTCACCGATCCTACAAAAGAGTTCCTTAATATCAATCAAAGAAAATTCCAAACCTAACAAAGAAGTCTTCAACGAACCCTCCCGAATATTAAATTCCAAAAAATCACCAAAACCAGTTTTAGTGAACTTATCAAGAAAAAAGAGACTTTAGGCGTGAAAATACAATGAGTACAATCACTGGTTTTTTCCAACTCAACTGTCTCAAATATAACCATTCTACCTACTAATACTTCTTATATAAAGACCTCTAGAAGCTGTAAGATTAATATAAATTTTTTGCCCTCGAATGTATAACTATATTAAATATGGATTATAAAGCTACTGCAACCTTTTTAAGGGCCTATTACAATGGAGAAAAGAGTAACAGTAAGCAGTATGGTTTTTTAAACGAGAAATTACAAACTGGTTTGAATATTTTCCATCAAATAAGAGTTAAACTGATAGTTTTCCACCCTATGATTCCCAGTATCTTCACTGAACAAGCTATAGATTAGTAGCTTCGTTACCCAACAAATTATGTGTCGCTTCGTGAGATCTACGATGGCCTTCAAGTTCATTTTGGATACAATCTCTATTTTACTGAACATTAAAAAATTAAAAAAATATTAAGTGGTAACACATACTAAAATATAAGAAAAATTCGAAAAGTTAAATTGACCATTTTAAACAAACACTAGATAGGATTATACTTTACCAATAATATATACGTAATATTAAAGCTAGAAGAAGAATATTTGGTTAGTAAGTTCTCTAAGTTATCACGGGAAACAAGGACTTTAAATACGCTTTATAAAACCCTAATGCCACTTATAATGTTCTTTTTAACTGATTAAATTCCTTATTTTATATTATAATAACACGGATGCTAAGCTCGACCGGTATAATATTGAAGTATTGGAATTTCATTCAAGTTCAACGCAGTAAAGTCAATTTCAATACAGTTAAGCTAACTATATTGACTGTAAGTTAAGTACAGAGAGTGCCCAATTCAGACTAGGGTATAGGCCAATAAATTGGTCATTCAAATTAGTATACAGACAGGTTAGCGGTTTGCTAAACTTAGAACAATACATGTACTACTTGACTACTGTAGTACTACTGTTACTTTAAATACGATTCGAATCGACAATATTGCAATGTCTAAGGGCATACTAACACTGATCAATTCTTATACAGGTAAATACTTTCCAGATATATTTCGTGAAATATCAAGTTAGAGGAAAGATTTTTGTGAACGGCATTTTGGAATTACAATAGTTGTTATGGTAGTAAGTAAAAAAAAAAATTGGATTCCGTTAGTTTTTGCGGCAATTTGAAAGTGGCAACGATATTTTAATAAACAAAACACCTTGAAATCTTGATTAAACTCTTCTAAAAAAAAACCCCCTTTGAGATTAATTATGAGAGTCTTAATACGTAAAGAAAACAATTACTAAGTTTTCCAACCCTTTCAAATTGGAAAACATCTAATTTTTTACTACTTATACCCTCACGAATCTCAAAATTCAATAATCACATGATAACGAACATTGACTTTAGTAATATATAACCTTTAAACCTTAAAACCAAATTTTACCCCCTACACCAATCTTCTTTTGCTTAAGTTTGAGAATCGTTAATGAAATACATAAAAAATACATTAAGATCGCTCCACGAAACGAAATACTACCAATCTTGAAACTACGCTGAACAATTGCTTTACACCGCTTCCAAATTCTCAAATCCTTAATTAACCTTAATTAAAGTAAACTTATTAGTTAAACCTTTGAAAATATAAAATGATGAGGAATGAATAAGGAAAATAGAAGGCCTGAAACCGCTTTTAGTTACATATTGTGACAAAAATATTCAAGGAAAAGATGTTAATAAAACCTCTACTGGAAAACATCTGATTAATTATATAAGTTAATACATTTTCGACTAAAACACTGGTAACAGTTTTAGTTGTAACACTTCCGTTTTCTAAAACGTTCGTAAATTCTTCGGCTATTAAACTATCAATATATAAAACCTAATTGAATGGAGAGTTAGGTCAAAATTGAAAATGAAGGTCTGTAGGTATAAAAACATTATTTTGTCAAAAGTTCTAAATGGACTGGTAAACCCATTTTTTAAATTAGTATAACTTAGGGATTACCCTTATAATAGTTAATGTGAAATCCTACGGAAAAAAAATTGTTATTTACAACTTATATTGATGCCTTCATTAACGTTTTAGATAACCAACCCCTCATTATTAGTTAATTAAATTATTTATCACGTAATTTGAATACTTTTTTGATAGACTAGGTAATCTAATCTCTGTATACATTGGCATTAGTACGCGTTCAACAAAGTCAAAACGCGTAAAACTACTGCTTCCAATAAATTAAAGGGAATAAACGTCGGATCTAGGTAAAAGACGATAATACTCAGGAAGAAGAAAGAAAAAAACACCAATATTTATCCTTGATTAAATATTTAATAAGTTAATGTTTTGCCAGTAAGCAATGTCGAAAACACACTTTGATGAGGCCCCACTTCTCGAACAAATCCGCGCGTCAATCATTAACATCAACAAGTTTCAATACACTTTAAAACGTTTAAATAAAACTTTTAAAAGCTTTTTAAACTGTTTAATTTCATCGCTATAGGTATAATAATACATACGTTAAAGTTAATTACTACATACACTTCAATTGCGAACTTCAATGAATATGATACTAAAAACCTTATAATTACGCAATATATCATCTGTAAGTACAGACGTTCTATACTCTTAAAATCTAGTTTTAAGCCCCTAAACTAAAAGCCATAATAACAAGATCAATGTGGATAAGACTTGAACAGATTGATAACCTTAAGTATTATCGTCACAATAATAACAAAAGGTTTTGGATCTGGTGAAAAACAGGTGATTAGTTAGGTCAGCACTCTGTTACTAAACGCTATAAGTAGAAAGTTATGTATTATATACAATACCTTACTGCATTTGAAATAAATTACGTGGACTGTATTGTATACTTCGAGAGCTAAAATCCTTTGAACCATATATTGACCCCAAAGCAAATTATATAGTATAAACATATTGTGTTGAAAGTAACACAGTTATCATCCAACATCTAATTTTTATATCTCCTAATTAACAAAAGCCCCTACTGTTGTAATAGTGTTTAATTGCAATATAGTTAGCTAACTATACTGGTAAGTAGGTTAACTTTACTGACCATAAGTTGAGTGTATTGTTTTAAAGTTATTTGTTTTGACTATGAAGTAAAGTAAAGTATATACCTAATTCAGAATGGGGAACTATACAAGCTATTCATTATAAAAGTTAATATGCAGAGCGGATAGCAGTTTGCCCAACCTAAAAAAATACATCCACCAGTTAGCCACATAATATTATTGTTTCTTCGACTGATTCGAATCGATAACTTTATAACGTCTAAAGGCCTATCAGGTAAGTCCTATAAACACTAATCAAGGCCTATTAAGTTAAGCATAAATTGTCTAGGTATAATAAGAAGCTTTTTTTCAGTGTCTTTTTTCATTATAAAACAAAAGAAATATTTTTTTGAAAGTATTTTATTCACTACATCGGTTTTTCAAAGTAGTAAGTAGAAAATAATTCTATTTTGCGTTAGTTTTTACGTTAATCTTAAAGTGGAGATGGTATCACTATCGTTAAAACATCTAATCATCTTTATTAAACCTTTTTTGAAGATAAATGTTGGGATTGACCGTTAAAAGTCTTAAATCGTTAAAAAAACGATTAACAAGTTACCAAACACTCTACAGTTGGCAAAAGGCTAAGTCGCTTTTATTATTACGGATAACACTTCTTCAAATCTCATGATGCTAAGTCTAAAACCTCTACTATAACGAATAATAACTTTAGTGATAAACAACCTTCAACTGTCTTCTTTACATCAACTTTTCCCTTTATATCAATCTTTTTTTGCCTTATATTACGAAATTTTGAATCGAATACGTTAACAAAAAAGTTAAGGTTGCTACTCAAAACCAAGATCTCAAGAATCTCCAAGTCGCGCTAAGAAAACTAAGTCACACCACCCAAACCCAGTTACGATCTTTTGCCCGAAATTACCAAGTCGCCTTACCCAAAACGACAAATCCCTATACGCAAGTCACCAAATTCCCTAGCTTAAATTAATAAATCAAATGATATTTAGTTAGGAGTAGATAAGGGTAATCAAAGCCGTCAGATATATTTTGCCAATTATTACGATAAGGAATTTCGGATGAAGAATGTCGATGAAATTTCCACTAAAGTATTATTAACCAATTGCATTAGCTTTTGTTATACCTCAGGGGGGTACTTGCCTGTTTTTTTCTTTCCCCCGAGAGTACCTACTCATAAGTCGTAATTTCTCACGAGGCTGCCTAGAGTCATCCTTCTTATAAGTACTTATTGTTATGATAATCTGGTGGATTCCTACCTTTAGCTTAGTTTTTATCTTAAAATGCAGACCGGAATACCATAATATGCTTATACATACAGATAGTACAAAAACTGGTAGCTGTAACCCAATATTTCTACTTGGTACCAGACCGACTATAATTACTGAAAAGGAATTTAGTTAGGTTACCAGCGCGGATTTGTAACTATATAATCCTGACACTATAACACCAATTCTCTATTTTTTTAAAAAACCTTTTAACTCTTTTTATCATTGATAATACCACAGTATACCGCTAGCTTTTATTTTACAAGTTTTCAATTTAAACTTATAAATAAAATAAAGTTGTAATAATTAAGCATTACATTGAATAAGCCTTCAACCCCTCGTTGTACGCGTTACTTAACTTATACAAAAAAATTCGGAAGTTTACGTCGACCCCGTTTCAGTCGACAATTATCACTTTCCCTTTACTTTCACCGAAGACGCCAATAAAAGCCTTACTTTTACCTATACTTATACATTTACCTATTTTATCTTATCTTATGGCTTTGCGTTTTTATACCTCTTTAGCACAATTTTCACTTACGTTTACCTATCGTACACTTGTTTTAATGACGAGATTTTCATCTCTAGTTACTATGGAATGTGGAAAAGAATCTTTAGCAGTTGGGCTAGCTACTGGTAACGTCAATGTCGCGAAACTCGTAATAAGCCTACGCCGTAAGTTTAAAGAACGTAATATTGTAAGATGCGTAAAGCATCACGCTGTCATATAAAGCCTAAACAACTTGGCTTTTAAAAGTCGTTATTCCCATAATTGCCACGAGCCCTCTAATCTTTATTACCGTTCATTTTTATCGATTGTTATAGCCGCATTGGACATTTTTTTATGAAATAGTTGTCGCTTAATCCATAAAAGAAAAAAAAATCCGAACATTCCCCTTTACGCGAACGTTCCCGCCAATTTCGCAACTACCATAAACCTTCTTATCTCTGCCGCGAGTCTTCTCGCAACCGTTACGAGCGTAAGATCTTTCGCCGCCGTTACTATCCTAACCGTCACGAGCATAAGCTCTCTTGTCGCAGTCGCTCTCGTTTTCGCCGCTCTCGTTTTCGAACCTGAGGCGAACCTTCCCGAACTCAGAATACGATAGCTACTTCATACTCGACTAACGGCACTCGCCGTTTAAAATATAAAAAGATTTTGGTTTTTAACCACAATTATGCTAATCTTTAGGATATGGGTATTGTTACAATAGGTAAATATATAGTCTTTACCGACGTATAAAGCTTTTAACAACGTTTAAACACCTTTGTAAACACCTTTTTCATATTGTTAAATCAAATCGTAAAACTTTTTTCTACATTATTATAGGGATTTATAATACACTGGTGAAATGCATAAATTACTTTATATGAAGGTCGAAAAATGACTTACCGTAGCTTCGCATACATTATAAATATTTTCGTTAACCGCTTTACCATAAATTCCAAACAAGGTATTACAAAGTTTGAAAAGACCAAATTATAGTTACATAACCTTTTTCATACCTAGTTTAACCTAGGCTAATATATTTGAATGAAAATAGGTTACGTAAGCGCTTTGGATTTATAAAACCATTATAATAACAATTAGTATAAAGTTATAATCAACATTCAATCTGCATTAAACCTAAGGAATAAATAATTCGTGTTTTCTTTATATCGTAAAAAAATTATAAAGAATACTTAACTAAGGTTAAGGAGTTCAAAACCGTGTTATTTAGAATGTTTATAAGGTCATACCCCAACTACCAGCCTATTTTTCAAAACATACACGATTGATATTATTTTAATTATTTTCATTTGGGAAAAGTACCACATCCGTAAAAAAGAAATACCAATTCCATAAGCCGAATTATAATGTAATAGGGTACTAAATACGCCCCCTAAAAAGTATAACCGTGAGCGTTATGAATATCGCCTACGCAAGTGTTCCAACCAAAACCGTGGTCGAGATAAACGCGAGCGAAAACGTAGTTTGAACAAGAGAAAACGTAACAAAACCCGTCTTCGTGATAATCGTAGTAATGAAGATCGCGATTGTAATCGCGAATATAAAGTTAATAATATATAGTTTAGGGTAAAAAAGTTAAATTTTTGGATTAGAAACAATTTCATTACCTTCAAACGTATTCGCAAAAAAAATCGTATTATTTTAATAATGAGATAGGTTATATAATAAAGCCTAATATCACGTCTTCCAATCACCGGACTTATATATATCATAGTGAAAAATACAATCCGTGTAACGCTTTATTTTAACATTTGAAGGTTTAAATCTAGCACATGGTTTTCCGTCTAAATATATAAAAAGACGTATACAATTACAAGACTATATATAGCCTACTAATTAAACCGATATCGTAAATAAAACGGAAAATCTGAACATTATTATAGTTAAGCTTGTTAATGAGGTGTCACTTGTAATAGGTGGCTATCGCTACCGATAAATCGCTGTATGCGTCTGCTTTATAAGCAAAATTTATACATTTTACCTCAATATGAGCGTTAGCAAAAACCTCGTATCTAAATTATAGCTAAATATGAGCTAACCTAATTATATTATGATAAATATGTTTATGAAACAACGTAAAATGATGAGCGGAGTAATATTTTCCTTTATTTGCTTTATATTCAAAACGCCTTAGACATTTTATACTTTTTGGTACAAATTGAATGACAATCTTGTTTTATCATGAAATATGATTAAGTTTTTGATTATCGATTGCCGAAATACAAGCGCTTTGTAAACAAATCACATAATGGTGTCGCTTGAGAAATGTTATAATATTTAGAAATGTGGTCTTTTAAAAAAAAATACTCACTTCTAAAGATCATTTTCAATCTATAAATTGAATACGTAACCTGTTATTCGCAAAATCACCTCTAATATTGAAGTCGTTATTTAACCTAAATAGACGATATACTTGATTATTACATATGTCGCCCTCCTTAAGAGTGAATTTTTGATCTTTACAGCTTCATATCTACATATCTTTCATACTTTGATCGACGGGACCACTCTTTATATAATATAAAATTATAATCACATGGTAAAATCTATATACCTCGCGAAACAAATGCGTTTGAAAACCATTACCGAATACGGAAATAATACCTACATTTAAGAAACGTAAAAGAAAATGATAAAACGTTGACTTAAGCTACCGATATTAGTAACGAATCTTCTATAGTTAGGTAAACTACTAAGATATCTATAGGAAACTATAAAGTCTTTTTTATTTTTATTGGGGCCCTCAATAAATATACCATTATACCAGTAATTTGTCTTAGATTCGAGTTAGAATTTCTAACTCTTTACGTTACTATCACACCCGAAAACACACTTTGTTTTTTCCAAAGCGCTTGATAAAACTTAATGAGGCACCATTTTCCCAAACGCAACAACATACCTAATTTATTCATATGGGGTCTCTAAGGAAGTAAACCTAATAGATAAAAGAGCGGGTTTCGTTCAACCTCACAACAATCTACATTACCAAAATACCTCGTTTGGTATAAAAATGCCTAAAAATATACCTATAATGAAAACTGTTAGTAGGGTTTTAGACATTGCAACGTTATCGATTCGATTAGTGGAAGTCACAGTAGTATTTCGTGGTTAAGTTGTAGATGTATTATTCTAGGTTTGGTAGACCGCTAGCCGGTCTGCATAGTAATTTGTATGGCTAATTACTTGGCTCATACCCTACTGTGAAGTAGGCGTATACTGTATTTTCTTTAAAACTAATATAGTAAGCCCATATAAAACAATATACGTAACTTGCAGTTGAATATAGTTAACTTGACTGTAAGTGAAGTTGAGCTACTGCTCTACAATTACTACTATTCCAACACTGGCGGCTTTTTAATTTGTATGCGTATGTCAGTATGGTTGACCAATCTTTTCCGGTAAGTGTTGAATTGCGACCTCGTTAACTGGCCAAACCCCTGTCAATTTTAATCAACCTCAGCATCGAATTATATCTATTTGCACTCAAATTGACCCTGATTAACGTTAATTACCCCACGGCTCTGAAGTCCGACTTTTTCGACTCCCACAAAAGGTTTTTTCGCTATAGATCCCGGTGAGCTTTTACTTTAACCGTGTTTAATTAAACAAGTCGCTATTATCAGTCCCTTGACATTTTTCCAGTTCTCTAGCACATTCCTAACTGCCTTTATATGATTTGGGCTTGCTAGGCAGTTTATTAACGTAAGTTTCGATGCGTAAAGTTAGCCTATTACTGTTTACAAACCTCTTAATCCTACAATTGGCGATACCTTCGTTATAACGTTAATAGAATTTTTTTTTTCCGTTAATTTACTGGAACTTTTTTATCTCTTTCCTTTCGTAGGCTTTGCAAAGTACTATTACGTTGATCATTAGGCGTTTTTCGCTGGTAGTTCCGAGTTTCGAAAGGTATTAGAATGGGCTTTTCGACTTCGTATAAATTATGACCAGAATAAGAAGAGTCTTTAGTTGCCTGACAATAAAGTTAAGAGTTTTTTATAATACTATACTTATATAGAAGCCTGTTACGATATCGTAGACCTTTAAATCTAATACGTTTATTATAATCCTTTTTCATTTGATAAAGAATTTGTGAATCTGGCTGCTAATAATATTAAACTTGTTTTATTCGTTTATCTTTTTTAACAAGGGTTATCAGGAAACTGATTTGTAAAAATAAGTTGGTATTATTTGTAAAGGACCCATTCGTAAAGATTATTAACTTAAATTTCGACATATTAATTTGGATTGTATCAATCCCACAGTGCAGGTCTTACATTTCTTACTCAAATCTTATTTTTAACCTGTCAAAGTTATTACATATTGTGTCTTATACTTGTTTTCTAATAGATAGGTCTTATATAGCCTTCGGTTGGCATAAGATGGCAATATAGCTGCCACGGGCACATTGTTTTAAGTATTTTTAAGCTTTGGCTACGTTAATCTTGTCGATCATGGCTAAGTTTTTGCCTTAACTCTTTTGGCGAACGCTAATGTCGGCATTAATACTAGGCATACGGATTAGTGATTTATTAAAATTCAGTTGGCTACCCTTTATCAACGTTGCGACCGGCTTATAGTTTTTGAACTTTAAGTTTTTCATCGCCTTTCATTTCGATATTATAAAGTCAGTTATAATATCAATTCTTTGTTATCGTTCTCTTTTTTTCTTAATATTATTGTTGATTCAGCTCCGTTTGTATTTTTCCTCTCTAATATTCCTCTTTTTCGGGGGTTGTCTACTCCAGCGGCGTTTTATTGACTTATCGATAATGGATGGAAGAGCTTCGTATTAACTCGATCGTTTGGCTAAAGGTCTTTTATAGTAAATAGCACTAATATAAGGTTTAACCTAGGTGATACGAAAAGTTACAAGACCGTTAGCAATTTTACGAACTATTTTAGAGTTAACGATACTTAAAGTTTTTTATAAGCCCTCCTATTTTTCCGGCTCTTCTTATATGATAACTTTACTTTGTAATGACAAAGAAAATCCTTCGATCATTTTAGGGCCGTTTCTGGTATTAAGGGTATCGTTAACATAGCAGCATGCCAATTATTTTCGGAGTTTATTGAATACTTCTTTATAAGTTACAGTTCCTTTTTGAATACTTATTAATAGTCGAGATTCACTCATTAGGTTTTGATATGTTTCAAAGACTAGTAGCCTTGGCATTCAGCCGTTAAGACCTATAATATTATTGAAACCCTTTACCGCTATTTAAAAGCGTACTTCCTGATCCATCAAGTTTTTAATTTTTAACGTAAGGATGTTATATATTCGGCGAAGTAAGGTGCGTATCCTTTTAATCTTTTTAATGCTCTAATAGGTTTTTATAAGCACTTGTCAATACTAAATACTCATTATCTTGGTATTTTTTTGAAACACCGCTGCTATAAAAGCAATACCGGTATCTAGGAGAACAAGGTTAGGTGGAACAAGGTACGTATTAATATATAATATTCTTAGCGTTTTTTACCTATCTTTAGCTGAAAGGGACTTTAGGAATTTAGTTTCGTTGAAAAGACGTTGCGTAGTAAACGACATAAAAAAATAGTTTCATTGCTTAATTAAATTATATCGTTAAAAACTTTAGAATTAAAGTCTTTGTCGTTTCTTTATGTAAATTGAAATCTTCTAGGGGCCTGGATATATATTGAGTAGTAGTAAAAATGCTTTTCGCTAATTTTCAGGTTAAAGTATTCTATATTTTTATGCCTTGCGGATATGAGGACTTTATAAAGCCTATTAATAGATAAGTGATTAAATCGCCAGTGTAACTTACGTATCTTCAGGTCAGTTAAGTTTTACACTAGTTCTTCAAGGACTTAAAAATTAAATTATGGGTGTCATAACTTGAAGGAAAAAAGAAACCGGTAGCCGTTTTTAACCAACTCGTTAACGTTAACGATAATGCGTAAAGTCTTTGTATCTTTTAAGTAAAAGAAAAAAGGAATAGGTGACTTTATAATGTAAATCGTAATCGGGATAATAATAATTTAAATCACTGTTGCTTCTAATAAAGTTAATTGCTCGCCTGGTCTAAAGCTAATTTTGGCTTTATTAACATCGTGACGATTAATTTAGTTACCCGTTGTTTCTTTTCCTTCGTAGTTCTACGTACTACGAATGTACTCCTGTTAAGTACCCTACTACCTCTATATCTGGCATAATACTCTGAACGTTTGATTCGCTTAACGCTCCCTAAGATTAAAGGTGTGTAAGAGGTTAAGGGCTTAATTAAGGAAAAGGTAGTGGTCTCTACCACCTAAGTAATATAGGAAGATGTAATTAGCTAATTATTAAACCGCGTTAAGGGTAATATCTTTATACTACTTAATTAAATTGGGACCATCGTTGCTGTTAATTAGATTATCTTTAAAGTTTACGATTCAATTTTAGGTAATCCTTTTTAAAAGTGGTAAGGTATTAGATATATTATATTACCTTTTTAGTATTTTATTCGGGCGTGGTGTAGCGAGTTAACTAATCGCCGTATTTATTATTAATCTAATATCTTTTATTACTATTACTGCAATAGCTTTTACAGTGAATAGGTCCGTTTAAATCTTAACCTTATTAGTGTTGTAGTAATTGTTACCTTTAGGTTAGGGTTGATAAACCAAATTTTCTGCGCTAAGGTCACCTATAGTTATATTTTCTGTCGACCTAATTAACCACTATCAGGTTTTATTTGTTATAGGCTAGTGCCTGGCTAGTATTTACCAGGGATTTAACCCTGGTAGTTCTACTCGCTCCTGCGATGCTCTAGAGCAGGGAGAGAGCCGTTTTAAGACACTTCACATGACTGGAAGAAGGGCTATACCATCTTAGCCCTATAACCGCTCCCTATCAGGAACTTTTCCTCCTTCTTCTTCTTTATCAAGGTTTATAGATAGAATCTGACTGCCTTAAGCGATAGCTTTAGCCATAATCCCTTTATATATGAACCTCGATTCTTTGCCCGACGGTGTTTTAATTGCTCTTTAGTGGTTATAATTTAGGGCTGTGTCTTTATCTTCCGACCCACCGAATCTGGATCCCCAGGACTTGGAGCAATTCCTTAACTCACGCGTTATGGAACAGCTCCAAAACGCTTTAGCGGCTTAATACAACTACCTTACGATTTAATAGGAATTCTTTACCGACGTTTTACGTGTATAACTTATCGATCAGAATTAAGCCGTTCGAAAGCACGCTTTGTACTTAAAATGACGAAACATTAATACGCTAAACGCTTTGACGAATATAATCTAATAGTTCCAAGTTGCCAATACTTTTTCGTTCTCGTGTTAATTTCCCCCCTAGAAGGTCCCCCTTACGCACGTTACAAACGACACCATTGTTATACCGCTCCTTATCGGGGAACGCGCTAGCTCTCTAAATGACGACGACTTCTCCGACTTCGACTATGACGTTGACGCCCCTTTTAACGAGTGTTACCGACTTAAACGTAAATCACTTAATTGGCTGATTAAGTTTTCTAATATTAAGTTACGTTGGAACCTGAAGTTTATTGTTATTAAAAAGAACTACTTTTATGCTATTTTCTTATTGCTGGAAGGCCCCACGAAAACCGTTATGAAAAGCTATTACGTTTACAAAGGTGACGGCAGCATTAGCGATACCGACGTTTTTATAGCTTTATTTCACGCCTATTACTACGACCCTGCCGCGTTTAAAATGGTTATCGCTCGGCTTATAAATATAAAATAAGGAACTCGTAAACGATTTTACGTTTTTTTCAACGTTTAAGAGGCCTTTCTTCCGGAAGCTAGCGGAATGGCTAGGGAATCAGCCGCCAAACTCGCTATTTTAAAGAAAGCTATTAATAATATACTTACCAATACGTTACTCCCCCTCTATATGCCAGCGGACTATAATAAATGGGTTGCCCGCATTTAACTTATCGACGGGCACCTTTATAATCTCCGTATTCGTTACGGAGGCATTGGTATTATCGTTACCGGAGGCGCTTTCCGCGGTGGAAATAACGGCGGTGATACGCCCGTTGCAAATAGTTAAAGCGATATTATTATAACTGGCGTAAACGCCTTTTTAATCGCTTCTAAACGGCGCGTCGCCTACGCAAACTATACGAAACTCTCAGGACGTAAAAACCACGGGTTATATTTAAGTTACAAAAGGGACAGTTACTGAATCCATACCTACCCATAAGATCAGGCGTAGCTCACGAGCGGCTTTAACGACAAAGCTATTATAAAAATCTATTTTACTTCGGCTAAGGACCTTATCGATTTCGAAAAAGGAAAAGCGTAACTTTTGTATAAAGATGCGTATAGGAGTTGGCAGAACTTTAATTTGACCTAATGACTTCGCCTTATCTTTTAAATAACTTTCCGTTTATAATAAATTTAATTTGTAATTTCATTCGTTCTATCTTCGCTTTAATAAAAATAGGTTATTAATGTTATAACTCCGCGAAAAAATAGTTTACCAACCTTTTAAAGTTACTGCGATTCCCTATTTTTTTACGATAACTCGGCGAAGCTACATTTTATACACCCGGTTTGTCCCTTCGATTTATTTCCTTTATAACCTTTTTGGACGTCAACCTTTATAATACCGTTACCGAATATAGGCCCACGTCGTTCCCTTTTTATAATATGACGTTATTTTAGATAAGCTTTGAATAAAATACCAATAAGTTACCTATGACGCCACGAAGAACATGTTGCTTTTAAGGCGAACCGGTAACTATTGTATTTGGAAATAAGGATTTACGCCCATTTAACAAGTGCTGAAAGGGGTTGGTGCTGCTATGTATGACGTTATCTTACGACAGGCTCGCAGGGACTGAGCCGTTGATACGCAGTTCTTTGCCGTCTCCATCGAAGATATTAATAAATTATTTTCCCCAAAACTACTCATCACCGTTTACAACAAACTTTCCACCGATATTAGAAAATTCGCACCCGTATTCGATAAAGCTTTTAATGACAAGTTACCCCATTACTGTTTTAAAGCGAATTGCAAAATTTCCTTTCGTACCGATAACTAAGGCTAATCTTTAAAAGTACTGTAAGGCCCTTTATATGGCATATCGTGTAAATAGTTCCTCGTCCTACATAAAACGTTAATCGAATTATTTAACTGAGGTCATATTCGAGTAAAGAACTTTGTAACGGACGCCGTAGTTCTTTTCGTTAAGAAACCCAGAGAAAGGTTGCGATTTTATGTCGATTATCGTGAACTTAATATTATTACAAAGGTAAATCGTTACCCGCTCCCTCCTATTAAAAAAAACATTTGTGAATATTTTGTCAATTATGTGGTTTACTAAATTAGATGTTAAAGCTATTTCTTACAAGCTTCGTATTAAGGCAGGAAATAAATGGAAAACTATATTTAGTATATTTTTTGGACTATTTCAGTAGCTTGTTACTCTTTTCGGCTTTTTTAACATCTCCGTTACCTTTTAACGGTAATTAATAATTCTTTACGCCTTTTCCACGATACTTTTTCATTTTTCTTACCTCGACGACATTCGCATTTACTTCAACGACATTTTCGACAAGTAAATAACTAAATTTACGCAAATTCTTAGCGTATTAAACGTCGCGAGACTTAACTTGAAATTTTCCAAATACGAGTTCAGTATTTAAAAAACCAAGTATTTGGGATTTTTTATCGAAACCGATGTTGGAGTTCGTATAAACTTAAAAAAGCTACGTGATATTCAAAAATAGGCGGTTCCTATAACGGTTTTAAAATTACGGGGCTTTTTCAAGTTCGCAAATTTTCATCATCATTTTATCCGCGACTATTCGATGATTATCGGACTATTGTTACGATGAACCCGTAAGGGTACTTCTTTTCCTTTAAGGCGGAAAGAAAAAGTTATTTTCGAATAGTTTAATCTTAGCTTTCTTTCCGAACCAGTATTCGCTTAGTGGAACCCCAACCGCGATACCTTTTTCGAAGTAGACTATTTTGGCTGGGCCCTAAAAGGCTGGCTCCTTTAACACGACGACAACGGAAACCTACGCCTAATAGCGTATTACTTCCGTCTCTTGTCTTCCGCTGAATATAACTACGAAATCCACAACAAAAAGCTACTAAAAATAATAAGCTATTTCAAAACATGGAACACGAAGCTCCAAGGCACAGCGTATCCGTTTACTATCCTAACGGACCATAAAAACTTAAAATACTTTATAACGATAGGGCGTCTTTTCAAACGACAAGTTCTCTAGTTTAAATACATTTTGTGATTTCGCTTCAGGTTAATATGCAACAAAATAACGGATGACGTATAACTAAATATACTATCACAACGAGATCAGGATATTCCTAAAGGCCTTTCGGACTCACGTTACCTAGGTCGAGAACTTTAGTTATTACGCTTCGAGTAATCTGCTTCTGAGCCGTTTCCAAATACGTACGTTTCTCTGTTAACTGTCGCCGGCAAATTAATTTTAAAAGGCCGTAAACTTTTCACTAATGTTAACCTTCAGGGTTATTAGGATACCATTATTATACGCGACACTATTTACACCCGCTCAATGCATATAGTACGTATAAGCTACCGATACTTTTTAGCGAATATCAGTACCGACGACAACTATACGTTAAAGGGTTTAATTTCGAAATACCGGGTAAACGAAGACAAATTTTTCAGGTTTCGTAAACGTATTTGGATACCTTTTTACGTGCCGCTTACTATCGCATTAATTTAAGCTACCTACGATTCGCTTCTTACCGGCCACTTAGGTCGCGACTTTATTATCGCTATTCTTTTCAAAACGTATTTTTGGCAATACTTACATCATGCAGTCCGTTGCTTTCACCGTAATTACAACGTTTGTTACCGTATAACCTATTGGATATACCATCAAAAAGGGCTCTTTAAACCCCTTCCGGTTCCCTAGCGGTTTTAAAACGAGTTTTCCGTCCACGCTATAATTAATTTACCTTAAGAAAACGAGAGCGACCTACGTTACCGTATGGTTATTACGGATCATTGAAGTAAAACCGTTACCCTTAAAGTTTTAATTATTATAAACGTTGAGGCTTATACAGAACGGTTTTTCAGTTGTTATTAGCGGTTCTATGGTTTTCCGCGTACGCTTGTTAACGACTGTAATTCGAATAGGACTAATAAGTTTTGGAAACAGCTTTGCGACCAGAATGGGGTGGAGGAACACCTGAGTACCGCCTTTTATCTTAAAACTAACGGCGTAACCGAATCGGTAAATTAAAAAGTTTTTACATATTTAAGTTTATTCATAGTTTATATACAACTCGACTAAAACCGTTCATTATCCGGTTATCAATTAGAATGAAATAATAAGGATACGACGATTATCAATATTAGCCGGTTTTTTATAACCTACGGTTATTACGTTGATTTTATATAACCAGTATAACGATTTTTCGTTTCGATGACGAAATTATGCGTAAGTGCTGAAAACTTAATTTAATGAATCCGTGAGGCTATATAATTAATATTAGCCATAATAGCAACTACGTAATAATGTATGGAGGAAGCCATTAATAAACGGCGTTTCCTTCCGAAACGTTTTCAAGTCAGCGACGACGTTTGTATTTTTTTAAAAAAAACATATGCTAGACGAATTCTTTAAAAAGTTAGGTTGACTTTATAATAAATATCAGATGACGGGTGTAATCGATTTCCACATTGTTAAATTTAACGTATTGGATGGGAAATATCCTCGATTTTATGGAAATTAACTCTTCCAAACCGCTTCGAATCTGCTTTTAAGCTAATAAACTCGAAAATTTTAACTTCAGGCTACAATTATAAAATATGACGATAGTAAGGCAGAGCTAAAATACTAAGTCGAAAGTATATTATAGGCTCGTAATAAACCCTAAGTCGGACGTACCCAACTTTGTTACTTACCAGAACGATAAGTTTTAATTAAATAGGTAGGTTATGTATATCTAACGTGGAAACCGATTTTAAACTTTTTTAATACCGTGACATTCGATATCTTCGAATCGCGTTACTGACTAGTAAAATATAACGATAGGCTTTTATGCCCAACCCGTAAGCGGGTATAATATTATACTTTATTTTATTAAGCGGAGCAGCGTATAAACCTCTAATGAGCGAGTACCAAATAAGCTTATAGATATTGATAAAAGCGAAAAGAGATCGATCATAACCGGGCTCCTATTTACTTAAATATATCTTTAAAGTCTTGGTACGAATTTTCCCCTCGTATTTTTTTTATCCATTTTAATAAGCTGGCTTCATTTAGTATTTATACGACCCAGTTTAATGTTAATACACTCCGAGACCCTAATAAGCTTTTATGTCGCTTTTAATAGCGCTCCTTAGCTGCTTTTTAGTCGTTTCCTCCCCCCCATATTTTTACCTGGTTATAAGAAACTTACCTAAATACTGCGTTTCTCGTTTATCAATTGTACGGCCCTGTAAGCCCCTAAACCGTATAAAAGTGGCGGGGATAAAACCCCCCTCGCCTCGGGTGTTAACCTTACGCTGCGTGGCTCGAAAGAATTTTATAACCATTTTAGCAGTGATTACCTAGGTTTGTACGATTTTTAGCCGCTTATTAGCACCCAGGGAGCGGCTTATGGTATTTGGATTTACCTCGGTCCTGAACGTCAAACGCTAAACACGCCTCCAACTCCTCGATAGCCTTATTTATATCCGGGTTTAAATCGAGTGGCGTGTACGTATAATTAATACTGCGACCCGTGGCTTTAACGGAACAAAGACGGTACCGAGCCCCAGTGTTTAGCTGCTCGTTAACTGCTCCTTAGCTGTTATTTAAACCATTTACTCTTGGTTTTTTAGCAAAACTTCCTGGGATTGTACGTCATTTTATAAACGTATTCGAAATGTGTCTACTCTTTATTTCGGTTAGAATACATGTCGATAGCCTTTAAGGTAGGGAACTTTATACTCGTTAACGTGGACTAGGTAGCTTTAAAGTATACAACTTATATCTCTAATGGATTTGTCTACTTCGGCAGTAATTTGAGGATTTAACGTAACGTTGATAAGTAAAAGGAGTACTAAAATTACGAAATAAAGAAGTGTTATACTAGTGATTGAAATTACTAACTCCGTATGGAAAAGGTTAAAGGTAAAGGGAAAAAGG
>JASMMZ010000004.1:25694365-25746135 GCA_038502455.1 Anisogramma anomala | reverse complement strand
GGGGAGTAACAATAGAAGTGTTTTTAGGGGTAATGTTATAGGCTAATTCCTGGCTAGTATTTACCAGGAATCTAACCCTAGTAGTTTTACTCGCTCCTGCGATGCTTTCGAGCAGGGAAAGAGCTACTTAAAGAAACGTCACATGACTGGAGGAAGGGCTGTGCCATCTTAGCTCCATAGACGTTCCTTAGCAGGGACTTATCCTCCTTCTTCCTCTTTATCGAGGTTTATAGACAGAATCCGACCACCTTGAGCGACAGCTCCGGCCACAGTCCCTTGACATTCTTTATTTACATTAAAGAAGTTGCCGGTTTGGGGGTATATACTAAGTCAGTTTGGTATACGCGCTATTACAGTTATAAGCAAATAGTGTAACTGTCTAAAAAAAGCCTTCCTAAATAGTATTTGGACGTTATAGGGCGTGAATGAACTCGTTAATACCCGTCACGGCTACCCGTACCTTCTCGCGAAATATGGGTTCGTTAACATAGGTTTTCCGTATTTTAACTGATAGAACATTCATTTATTAAGCATTTACTTAAAGAAATCTATTTGTACTGCCTCCTCTTTCTTCCCCACTATTATCGTGGTTTGACTTATAGTAAACTGATCTTTACATTATCGGATAAGGTGAACGTCATATTAGAAGTGGCGGTTTATATTATCGTAAACATTATAAAAGGTAGTTATTCGGGTTGGAAAATTAGGTAATAATCCTTAGTATACTCTAGAAGGATTTTAGAAAATAATGAGTAAAAACCAAAAAGAGAAACCTCTATTTACTTGCAAATATTTTCAAGGGGTATTATTTTCGTGTTGAGGAGGTTATATGGCTTCCTGTTATCCTTTTCTACATCGTTTCAGACCTTAGCGAAGTCTATAAGAATTTTGTAATTAATACTAACCATTTTAACAAGTCTTTGGAGTAGGTCGCAATAGTTATCTCAATTTACATTATTGTTATTTTCTAAGAGTTTAAGTTTACAGCCTCTGAAGTACAGTATTAAGAGTAATTGCTTATCGTCTGACCCGACGAGTTAAGTCCTATAGTAAGGCTTGTAGTGGGTTCAGGTATATAAACTAACCTGCTGTAAGGTGGCTTTTAAGTGACTTATCAATGAAAGGATTAAGGGGTAATAAGGATTTAAGGGTTTTAAATAACTTAACGAATTTTTTTAGTTAACTATTATAAAACGCTGATGTCAATTCCCCTAGCTGTATTAGCGGCTGTGGTTTTACACGCTTTACCGCCATTAAACTCAAACTCTGCATTGCTATATGGAGAGGTTAGATTGCCGAATAGGTTAATAGATTTCTTATTATCAGTTTCTTATCATCAACACATAAAGAGTTTTAATTCTTTTAAGGGTAAAGAAGAGGTTCCCGGGATCTCGTATAAGGGCGTTAAGGTTTTTTAATACCCTCCACCTTAAGTAGTAGGATTTAAGGGCATTTCTAACGTTAGGCCAGGTCAAACAGGGCCTATACCAACTTCATAACATTCTGTACTTAACTGTAAATTCTGCATTTCTTGAACTTAAACTTATGCCTCGACTTAATTCATTTTTAAATTACCTTTCACATATTAATATTCTAATTGTCGAAGAAGTTACGATACTTATGAAAGGTACGGTTGAGATTTTTACCGTTGTTATGCTCAACGATATAGTAGCCGACGAAGTTCATTAGGTGCTTTTCTGTCGAGTTTTTATCGACATCTTGTATCTAAAGATCTTTTTTTTAGTATTTGATAAAGGTAGTTTTAAGGGCTTTAATTGTCTTTATTAATTCCTAAGGAGCTACTATCTCAATATTTTAAGTGGAGTAGAACTTGATGGCTAGACGACTTAGTATTTTGACGTAAAGATGCATAGAAACTTGATTACTTAGCGTTGGATCGCGTAACGTATATTTTTCAGCTCGACTTGACGAATCTTGGTTCTTTCACTTAAAATAGCGAAATTTGCGATTTAATTAACGTAGAAGAAGTAAAAGAAAGCGAAGTAAAGGGAAAAAACTTTGAATCAAAGGCAAGGTCGAAGGTTATTTGTTATTGTTAAACGTGGTCGCAGGATGTTTATTATTTTAGCAGTAGGACTTAGTTCTTTTTACAGTATTAGCACCCGTAGTAATACTGACTTAGCCGTTTGCAAACTTTCCGAACTTTGAGATTTCTGACAGTCAATCTCAACGTCTTTAAAAAAGATCTGGTAAAGATTTCTTAGAGTTTTTAAGTAGCGATACCGTTGCTTACTTCCAGATGACCATTGTGGACTGACGTAACCTAAATATCTTTACCATTTTCCTGCCGTTGTGGACTATCGAAGTACTAATAAAAGCCTTTCGCAAGAATCTTTCCTTTACCCTAGCCGCCATTATAGCCGTAAAACGTAATCGAAAAGTAGTTTTTTTCTTTTATTTGGCCAATCTATGCTTAAGCAAATAAGCACTAATAAGTGTTAGTAGAGCTTTGGATTTTGCAACGTTTTCTATTCTATTGGTCGAAGTAATAGTAGTATTACATGGTCAATTGGTGAATGTATTGTTCTATATTTAACAGACCGCTAGCTGGTCTGCACAGTAATTTCCATGGCCAATTGCTTGGCCTGTGCCCTAGTGTGAAGTAGGCGTATACTATACTTGCTTTGCAGCCAATACAGTGGGCACAGACAAAACAATACACTCAACTTATAGTTAAGTATCTTCAACTTTACTATAAGTAAAGTTAATTTACTATACTACAATTTCTATTATTTCAACAAAAGCTATATAAAGTACATATATTAGTACAACTAATTCAGCTTGATTCATTTAGTTATAACGCATTTACCTATGATAACCTACCGTTTAAAAAGATACATATCTAATTAAAATACCTAGAAATCAAATAATAAATGTGTTATTCATTAATAATTAATAACATACCAACCTTAATCGTTGTCCTCATCTTATATATAATCAAAATAAAAGGCTTTTTGATTAATAGTTCAATACTTTATATAAGTAAAACCATATACAATTTTCCAACGATATATTTCCATTTACATTACCGGTATTTATAATATAGAATATTATTCAAAAAGTAGATAAACGTCAAACGGTTTTCAATTAACGATCACTTAATGAATAGATTATTTTAAACATCCATTCATTACTATATTAAAAAGATATTATCGAGTTTATTCACGATAAATAAAGGATTAATATTATAAACATTAAAAAGGTTTGATTTTACCTTTAAATACGCCTAAATTACCGTAATTCATTCACTTTTATTAGCAACAGGAAACTTGAATAAAATGAAGTGAAAATTATGGGTTTTAGCAATTTACTATCTCAAGTTTAACGTTTTATGAATTAATTATTAAAAGAATTTCTATTTTTGCAACGAATATTTATCAATGATATTTTTTTTCAATATGATTGAAAACTACCTCCCTTATTTTAAAGCAATTTTTGAACTTTTTCCTAACGAAAGGTTTGACTTTTCGCCAAATATATCTTACATGGAATTTCAATTCATTAAACTTTTGGAATTTTATTTAACCGTTTTTGGCTTTTGAACTATTGAAAAGAAAGCCCAAGGTTTTCGAAATCTTTTGTTTCCTCTTAATTTCAGGGCATTCGAAATATAAATAAAATCAACAGGGTTTATACGAGTAAAAATACCCTATTATATATAATTATTAGGCTTATTTTCGAAGTTTAAAGAAGATATACTAATATAAGAAAACAAATATAGATATCCTAAGGTCAGTAATCTTAACAATATTATATACAGTTTATAGTTTTTCATTCTACACATAAAGAGAAAAGTCTTTTGAAGTAACATAAATTTATTTGTATGAATAACTTAAGTTATATTACTCAAATCCAACGCGTCCACTTTTTCTTTAATTTCATGAAAGTTTCAAACACGGATTATAATTATACGTTTTCACTTCAAAAAGGTTTATTTTCAAGAGAGAAAACAACCTATGTCAATGTCGATCATTAAACGAGTAATATTCTTACATCATCGTTTAATTCTGATTAAATTTAATTATATCTATTTAAAACATAAAGTCGTTTATGTTATTTAAGTATATAAATACTTGCGAGTAATATTTGTTGCCAACCCTCTAGCAATTATTATTTTCGCTGGCCTTAAAGCTAGCCAAAGCATCGTAAAATAAACTTTACTAAATAAAATATTTATAAACAAGGTAAATCGATGGTAAATTAATACATTAATTTTCCTTAATTTATGATTTTAAATATAATTTGCTTATCAAGACACCCTAATTCAGCACCAAATGCCCTTAATCACTTGCTTTTTCACGAAAACCGACAACTTTATAAAACCAATATATGAATGTTAAATTAAATCTTTATTCAAATGCCGACCGCATATTTTTAACATCATTGTACAATATATCTCTCCAATACG
The DNA here is from genome assembly GCA_038502455.1 of Anisogramma anomala. Classification (NCBI taxonomy): domain Eukaryota; kingdom Fungi; phylum Ascomycota; class Sordariomycetes; order Diaporthales; family Gnomoniaceae; genus Anisogramma; species Anisogramma anomala. Next base: position 25,741,706 of record JASMMZ010000004.1, on the reverse strand, counting down.
CAAATAAATGATAATATACGACTTCGCTTCTAGAATAGTTATCGTAAATATATAGTTTAATATGGAATTCTATATGATGTCTCGTATAACAAAAACGGTAAAAAATATCTTTTCATACTTTTAAACTTGAATAATTATTTCAACTAGTTAACCTCTTATTATATAACCGTAATACAAGTTATTTTGAAACTTTTATAGGTTTTATAATGCTTATATAAGAGCTTTTCATCGGGGACCATGATACCAGATACCATTTTAAACCTAAGAAAATAATAACAACCTTAAACAAAATATATTTTCGTTAGAAACGTAAACTTATAAAAGTATATATCAGGGATTGTATATATTACAGAAAAATATCCAACGACAACCAAAAACTACTCGGCCACCTGAAACATATTGAAACACCAAAAGAATCAATATATATAATCTACATAGATTTTATAATCGTATGAATAGTGGTTTCATTCGAAGATACATCTCTAATATTACTTAGCAAAGAATCTTTTAACGCCATGATACCTATTATATATACAAAATCCAAAAACACGATTATGATTCCTAGCTATGAAACTTATATAGCAACAGATTAAATATCTATTTGGTTCCAATAATTCATATTATACGACTAACCTCATCTACAGCAGAATATAGTAAATAAAAATATCCAATTTATATCGAATTCTTGGTAAAGTGAAAAAATCAAAGAGTTAAGTTAACTTTACACCACCTTATAGCTAAATATCCTAAATAATAATAAGTTAATATTATATCGGCTTTGTAATAAAACCTTAATAATTTAGACTTACGTACCTTAAGAGCTAATCCTCACAAATAATTATTCGGATTTTAACTTACAACATTAGTAAATGTTTTTACAATGGTTTTGCTACATAAACGAATGAAAATTATATTCATGCGAAAACACTTACAACGTAACATTTAATTAATTATAAATTTTATTACTATTGAGATAGAAAAATCGATAAAACCAAAACCATTGTTAGTATAACTTTGTTATAAGAGGCAGAATGTAATTAAAGTCAAAACGAAGTCTATAAACCCCTCTACAAATAAGCCAAATTATCGCCACCACGTATAAGGCTATATACAATTATAAAAAAGTTAATAATTTAGCTTCCACTTGAAGCCTTTCTCCCAATTCCCGAATTTATCAAACTATTAGTATTATGTACTTATTACCCAATCACAACCTCATGAACGATCTATTTAATTAAATTATAGTATTTCCCAAGCCAGTTGAATACAAAAACGACGAGTTAAGTGTTAAAAAATGGGAAATAGAACGTATTCAATCTAATCGGGTAAACGAACATCATCGCAAAAGGATTAAGTTTAATATCTTTTAAAATAGAAAGGTATTACAGCTTCCAATAATGAATGGATGGATTCAATAGAGTCTTTTGAAAAAGAAAACAATAGAAATACTTGGAAATTTATTCCTGTTAAATGATAAGAACATCATTTTTTTCTTTTGGCCCCTAGTATTTGTTGAACCTTGGGGGGGTACTTGTCTTTCTCGTACTTTCTTACGAGACTGCTCCCTCTCAAGACTTCCTACTCATAAGTCGTGATTTCTCACAAGACTGCTTAAAGTTATCCTTCTTCTGAGTACTTATTGTCATGATGATCTGGTGGATTCCTACCTTTAGCTTAGGCTTTACCTTAGAATATAGACCGGAATACCACAATACGCTTGCACGTACAGACAGCGCAACAGCTTGTACATCCTCAATATAGACATCAGAGAAAACTTTGGTTGTGGCGTCTACGCCATCTAAAACTTTCGCAAGTATTTCAACCACTTAATAATTTAAATGTGAAAGATGATTGAAAGTAAAGTTAAGAGAAAGTTGAAGGCAAAAGTTCATCATCGAGAAATTTACGTCCTAAAAAAAACCCCACTAGGACTAGCAGGAACTCTTTTCGAACTAGATGGATTTTAAGACTAGTTTGAAGATATTCGACCTCAAGATCCTTATCTTTAAAATTTACGACGATAAGGTAAGGGCATTAACGACTATTAGCACTCTTCTATACTTTCTAAGAGGCTCTCGACCCTTAATTCCTAATCAAATTAAATCTTCAACCCCGTTGGCATTAATTCTTTATAAGTTAACGATTAGGAACCTATTCATCTGCTCGATGGGCTAGCCAACCCCCCTCCCCCTCCCCCACGGGCGATAATATAGAGTATGCGTTTAGCGGAGGCAAAGTACATAATGTAGCGGCTGTTAACGCGGCAAAAGAAATTGGATTTTAACGCTATTTAGCGGTTAATTAAACAATATCGTCAAGCTCGTCCAAGATTTCCCTATAATCGTTAAGGCCTTTAAACCTCCTAAGATTTTCCTTAAGATCGCTAAGTTCTTGGTAAAGGTTCCCGTGGTAAGTAATTGATATACGTAAGCCTAACATAATTCTTACCATAGGATTTCCCCCTTTGGGCTAGGCGATTATAAATCACTCATATTACTATGACTTTAAATGTCCAGGACTTAAGTTAATTACTATAAAGACTATTGACGAATGAGCAACTATTATAACCTTGTCTTTAGACCAGTAGAGATGGCTTGTATCAATTGCAAGCTCCTTAAAAACTTTATTAAGATTCAGAACGACGTAAAAAAGTATGACGATATATCTATCATCTGTTTAACACAAAGATGATACCATTTTTCAACATTTCCAAGTAAATAGAGGTTCTCTCTTTGAGTTTCTATTACCTATTTTCAGAAATCTTTACAAGTTCAGCCAGAGACTATGACATTATCTTTCTAATAAAAGTAAGAACTTCTCGAAAAATTTATGATAATATAAAACGTTACTTTGAGTAGGACTGCTACTTAATATAAACTTATATGAATTGGGACATGACAATGTAAACGATGATGATAACTAAAATGAAATAAAAGAGTTAATACCAATAAATAGCATGAATTATATATTGAACAAGTTAATATAATATTAATGAACAATGGCAAAAACATATGCTAGTGAATCTACATCTTGTGAGTAGTTACAGGCAGCTTTTACTAGCATTAGCGAATTTGAATACGCCTTATAACTCTAAAATGCTACTTCCGAAGGTTTTTTTAGCCAATTACGGTTTTCGCATCCAACTGTAACATCCCGCACACCTAAATTAATTGATATGTACCCTTAATCTACTAAGTTTCATAATACAAACTAGTATGACAAAGATCTTTCAATTACGCACCAGATCAATCTCAAATACGAAAATCACTAATGCTTAATATCTAGTCCAAAGTTTTTTGATTAGAAGATATATTGGCGACGAAAACAGCAAAAATATATTGGAAATTCTAACCGTAAAAACTATTGTCGTATGAATAGACAAAGATATTAGATTAATAATAAATCCGGTTATTATTTAGCGTTCTACCTTCCAGATAAACGCGATGAATAGGAGGTAATATATTACATCTAGTAATTCATTACTTCTTAGCAAGACTATTTAAATTACATCGTAGATTACAAAGGCGAAAAGGTCATTAATGATAATGATACGCTAAAAAAGGTTACGTAGCATAAAGATAATACTCCCAAAACAGCCTAGTAATTTAGTAACCTTAATTTCTTATACCGTTTGACTAGCAAAGATCCTTACATTCACCATAAAAATCAAACATATAACTTCTTACACACCTTTAACATTCGCGATCGTTATGTAGAACATAAGTTTTTAAATATCATGGAATACATATTGGTAATAAGAACTTAACAGGAAGCTATTTACAATATCTGGTATTACGAAGAGAAAAGACTACTATTATTAAGATTAATTGTTGAAATGCTAGAAAGGTTAAAGTTATTGTTATTTTAAACGAATAATTATAGTTACGGGAATCTACTTTCATACGAACAGTTTTTAAGCTAATTACGTTACACATACTTCAATACCTTACCACATTCCTTCTTTACTAATATAATATGAGGATATTTGGCGTTAACTTCAACTTTAACGTGAATGAACTGGTTAAAAATAACCGGAGGTTCTCCTTCTCCCCTAAATATTATCCTATTTTATTTCATTTTTAAAGGCTATAGTCAATGGTATTAAATCTTCTAGAGTTAAAGACACGTTAAATATACCAATATTTCAATTACCTAGCCATCAACAAATTATATAAAGTCCTTAATTTCATAGGCTATAAAAATATGTAGTACTTTACTTTAAAAACAACTAAGGAACTCTATTTCTATTCCCAAACACATACCTACATCTTTTACAACTTCAAGTTTATATTAAAATATAATAGAAAATTCAATTGTAAAATCTTCTTTGATATATTCTAATTATAAAAACACGCCTTTTTTTTACGCTATAAACTTGGTAATCTCAATTTATGGCGTTAATTTCCTAAGTTGCTGTCGGCAAAAAAAAATTCAGAAACTTTAATAATGTTCTAGATTAATACGTATCTGAGCCTACTGAACGTCGTCGTACACGATACTGGTATTAACTTTACGGCGGCTGAATTTTCAACGGATATAAAGATAACAGGGATTCAATGTAAATATATACCTTATAAAGTATATTAAAGTATTGAGAAGGTCGAAGAGTTTTACGGACTATTTTGTAAGGGGTCCTAAATATTTTTACATTAATGATTTAAAGTTTTAGAAATTAGGAGCCACGCCTGGAAATGGCGTTAAAAATCCTAAGCAACACTATAAGTTTTAATAGAATAATGCCAACAGTGTTGGTTCTAAAAAAACATATTTCTTTAACAAATAAATCTCCTCTATTGGTAATTATCTAAAAGAGAGCTATAGCATATGAAAAACATTTAAAGAAACTATAGAATGAATTGGCCAAACGTCAAGTTAATAATACTTGTAATACAAAAACGGTATTACGACGATCAATAAACTAACTTTGCCATTACAAAGTGAAGTTTTCATATAACGAGATCCAGAAAAATTAGATAGCCTATTTAAGATCTTAAGTATCGCTAATTTTGAAGTAATTGTTGAAGCTTTTAAAGGTTTTGCAACGTTTCTTGTAGCTCAGATTAAACCTTATATAACGGAAATTAATGATAACGATATAATGAAGGTTTTTAAGCTAAAAGAATGATCCAATATAATCCTCCTACTGCCGTAATGAATGAACCGATTGAATGAAGACAACTGAGTCAGCTATGAGAGAAGAAGGAACCTAAATATAAGTAATATACATCGGGTAGTATCTATTATTATTGTTCGACCTACAGTAGTAAGCCAAGTAAGTGCCAAATAGGGTTTACTATTGAGGTACGGTGGAAGATTAGAAGATGCTATCATGGCCCTCTGTGCAGAACCTATGGGTATAGCCAGTGCCTAGCCCGTCACGTGCTTTTATACGTGCCTTGCACAAACCGTATCCGATTCGTATCCAGACCGAGCCCGGTTTGCACCCGAACTAGACCCAGACTAGGTATTGCCTATCCTATTACGTATACAGTTAAGTAACTAATAAACTTAATAACCAATAACCAGAGTTTATAATATGCCCCCCTTTTTTATTGATCCTATAAGGGCTACAGCGCCCCATAAATTAAATACGGGGCGCGGGCCTTACCCGCCTAATATGAGGGTCGGGCCTAAGCCGGTAACGCGACATTTAACACGTTATATAATATATCAGCTAATCCGAATCTAAACCGTTAAAGCCGTTTAACACGCCCTTAATCCAAACGTATAATATATCCCTTTTACCTTGAATTCTGTATAACGTATTAACTGGTTTAACCCTAAGTTTTCGACGCCATATAACGCTTCATTTAACCTTATCTCTGATAATGTATAACATGTCGTATAATATATCCTTTTTACCGCCGATATCATATAAAGCGCCATATAATATCGTATTTTTACCTTTTATACTGTGTAACGCAGCTTGTATAATACGTAACCATTTATCGAATCCAATCCGTTAATCCTTATAAATATAAACGCTTCCGTAACCCCTAAATCTTCCTTTTTTTTGCCTTTTTACAACAACGCCTTCTTTTATCATTTACCTTTTTTCGTAATTATTCCTCTTTTCTTTTATATATTTTTAGTACCCAATTCTATCAATATTTTTTGATCATTTCTCCAACTTATCTTTACAGCCAACATATACAACGGATACAGCATAAACTACGCCGTCGCCAACGCCTTTGGTAAAAATAACAAGTTATCACGTAAGGTTTATTACCCTATTATAAACTACTACCCTACCAATAACCGCCTATCATAACCACCTCGCATTGTAGGCAATTTCCTCGTCCTTGATAATAGTTAAAATAAAAGTAAACTTCCTCCTTTATAGGTAAAGGACGTTTACATATTATATATTAACCGTTTTTTGAATTTTAACATTCTCTTTATTTATATTCTATTTTTTCGAGCGTAGAGTTATTATATATGTCGACAGGTTTTCGGTAAAGTAAGCTTACAAATTAATCTTACAGGAAATTTAACCGTAAATTAACCCATTTTTACAATATATTTCAGAAATAAACTTACTTACGGCCGTACCCGATTTACGTACCTCTTTACGCCAATTCGTTTTTACAACTAAGTATAAAAACTATTTATCATCCTTTACGCGTAAATGTTAAAGAGATGTCACGGGTTTTCAACCCGTTTTTACCTCCTCTTTTTCGAATTGATTAATTAATTTACCTGGTCTCGTAATATTGCTCGAGTATAAAAAGTCCTTACCGTGCTGGCCAAATAATTCGTTACCCCTTTAACCAAACGTTTTCGTCTCCCTTTCCTCCCCGTTCTATCCTCTTCTAAAACTTTTCCGTCACCTTTTACAATATCGTCTATCCATAAAGTTAAAAATCCTTCAATCAACCGTATTTTAACGCGAAACGTTTTCGCCCCAACCCCTTTCAATTACCTTCGTATACCTTTTAGTAGTTTTAACCCAAAAAACTAGAATGATATGACCATATGGACTATATTTTTCATAATAAATATAAGCTACGACCTATTAAATTTAAAGAATGACGATTAAAGCCTCATTATATAAGTTCCGATTTTACCCGTATATTATTCATTCACCTTGGCCAAAAACAAATTGATTGGACCGACCGCAAATAAACGTAAGACCGCATTCGAACCAACCGCATCACCCGAGCTTAAACTAATATATTACAATTTTTAGTAACCCGTTTAAAATATCGTTTTTCCCGCCCCGGCTTTCGCTTTAATTTTCGTTAATCATTATCATCGGCTTTTTTCAACGCTCTTCCCTCCTAACTTTATCCGTTATCGTCAACCTCCCCTAACGTTCAGATTTCTTTGTATTATCCGTTATCGGCCTCCCGCAACGCCTGTCTCTCTTCGTATTGTTCTTTATTCTCGACGTCACCTTATATTCATTCCGCTTCTTACCACCCCCCCTCGTTGGTACCTACCAACACCCGTTGCGCCTTTTAACGTCTTCTTCTCCCGGCGTTACTTAATACTCGGGATTAATTACATTAGAGCCCCTAATGTTAACAACGCCGAAACTCGCTAAATCCCGATAAAAATAATAATAACGAATAGGTATATCTTTATTGAGTCGTAATGAAAGTCGGTTGACGGTCTAATATATATCCGAGGGAATCAGTTAATGATTACTCAACCCCACCTATTATATTATAGCCTTCTTTCACAACAATTTTTCTTTCTTTATTCAAGTAAAATATTATTTTTAAGGTATGAATAACTCGCTCCGTATATGTTTTTTGATGAAAATTCGACGTCGACATCAAAATACCGGGTCATTACTAACTCGAATATCCTCTTATTGCGTCTTAAATTTATCAGAAGTTACAGTATATTAACAATTTTCCAATAATTCCTACTCCAGCTTATTATAACCTTTTCACCTAACCAATGTAAAATAAATACCGTTTCACCTAGATTTTACCGCAAGGATTTCGTAAATTCAAATCCCTTATGTATACTCTTCTCTATATTATTAACAACGAAAACTAATTTCTAACGAATGTCGAATAAAACTTATAAAAGAAATGGGTCCTAAGTAGAATATTTAAACAAATTTACATAAAACACAAGATATATATTAAAAATATTCCAACTAACATTAAACGGGTTCGGAATATTTACAATCCGATATTAGTTATAAAACTAATCGAACTTTTCACTCTAACGACCAGTTTCAATATCATAAAATCTTAGCCAAATTCAATCTCTCATTTCATATCGTTTCTCCGGATATCGTTTACCATTTGCCGTCGTTTTTATTTACTATCCAATATAAGTTATTACCGCTCAAGCTAACTCTTCTCTTTCGCGTCAGTACGTTAAAAATACAATAACTCACCCTATTGGACCTATGAACGACTTTGCGTCCCGGTTCATGCTCGAAATAAATAATATTTTATACTTATTTACTAAGCGATTCGCATTAAAATCGGTAACTATCGACTTCCGGTCATTTAGCGTAAATTAACAAACGAATAAACATAAAGCTTAATTATATTATAAAAAGGTGACGACCATACATAAATTATTTTAAACTTCTAAATTTAACTGTTTCATTCCGTTATTTATTTATAAATAGTACATTGTAAATAAAATCTATTCGAATTTTATTAAAAAACATAAATTCGTCTAAAATATGCCTATCAAATCTGAATCGCCATTACTAATGTTAAAGGCCGAAAATCTATAAAACAGCTATTATATATCCCGAAAACATTTAACATATGTATCAGCAGTTGAAAATTACATGACCTTAAATTAAACAAATTTAAAGACATAATCCTTGATAATTAATCAATATCGGAGGATTCCCTTAATAACTGGTAGGTCAACTATAAAATTATCCTAAATATACGCCTAATATGGATTTAAAACGGAAAAGGGTTAAAAAAGGCTTTATTGTAAAGTACGACGAGGTTTTGTCTAGTTACATTACGTATATATTCGACATAAACGTTAAATATCTACGATCATCCCATTTTAATAGTAATTCTGTTAAAAACCGTAAAATAACATGTTATTACTTAAATAACACATGATAAGCGAATTGTGGATTTACTATAAGATCTTCGTCATGAATAATTTTTAACTCGGTAACTATAAACGGCTGCAGTAACGCAATACGCTTCGTAAATCAATTTCACACTCCTCAATCTACATTAATTATCCTGGTCTAGGTAAAAAGCGCCTAACACCCACAGAAACCGCTAATAGACAAACCTGATATAATGGGTCGTTCTCTATTCCTCAATCCCACAATTTCGTTAACGTTCCCGAGCCGGAAATAAAGCGATTACTCGATGTTAACGATACTAACGAACATAATTCGGGCTGGGTTCGTAATGGTACCGCCAGTTTCGTCGTGTTAAAATTCCCCGGCGTTATCCCCGATAATGACCTAGTGCAGGCCGGACCCAAGGCGGTCCCTTTTTCAGCGACCCTATGAGAACCTTTAGCCTACCCTTAAATGTATATTGTCGCGATCCAATAACTAAATCTCCATTTTCATAAAATTATCTACATAATTCGCTGAGTTTTACGTTCTCTTAATATAGAAATCCATGAACATCACATCTCATATAACAATAAAAATAAGCTAAAAACCCAGCACGTAACACTTTTTAATTTCGGGCTCATTTTTCGACTTACGGTTTAATATATCCGAACGGGCGCCTGGGTTACGTGCCTATACCGCATATAATATTGAAAAAGCGATGGGACTTCAGCCTATTTAATATCGCGTTTCAAAATTAAACATAATAAAGAAAAATATTCCAACTGTTGGTAGGCCTTAGACGTTGCAACGTTGTCGATTCGATTGGTCGAAGTAATAGTAGTATTGCGTAGCCAGATGATGGATGTATTGTTCTAGGTTAGGCAGACTGCTAGCTAGTTTGCACTGTAGTTTATATGGTCAATTGCTTGGCCCGTGCCCTAGAGTGCAGTGCAACGTACTGCACTCGACTTAATACAGTTAACTTTACTGTAAGTAAAGTTGACCTACTGCACTGCATGTAATATTATTCCAACACCAACCCTTTATAATCCATTAGAATCGTAAACGGGGTACGGACATTATTTAATTCCAAAAACTACGTTTTTAAATAAGATATTATCGTAAAAATCTTTTTGTTGTAAATAATGTAATTACGTTTCGTATTCGTGAATCGTACGAAATAGTAAGCCATTAGCTTTAAAATATGATATTTATCCCGCTACGACAAATATCCTTTTAACGCCGTTTCCGAACAGTCGGTTGTTACTATTGTTAGCCGATTTAAATCCTAATATACCAAAATTAGGTCTGTAATAAAAACCTCCTTTGAAGTTTGGAACACATGATACACTCGCTTTGTCTAAGTTTATTGAATTCCTTGTTTCGTTAATCGGACGACATAATCCTCAAATTCGAAAAAATTACTCATGAAATTAAGAAAAAGGTGAGTAAAACCTAAAAAACTTCAAACTTCCCGAATAATATTTAGTAACTTTTACTTACGGATTACCCGGATTTTTTTGGGATTAGCCCGAATATTTACCTTAATTATTATAATGAAACTTGGGTATTTTACCTCCTTAACTACGAAGTTATATTTTTTAAAAATCTTCATTTAGCTCCACATTACGAAAACATCCTAAAACTACGCGAAATTTCTTTATATAATCCAATTTAGTATCGAAAAAAAAAACTGAAAGTTTATTCAAATATGTTATAACGAAATGATCGAAGATATTCACCATTATATAAATAATATATCGTTAAAACGTAGCCGGCGTTCCCGTTAACCCCCAAAGGGTAATTGATCATTTACATAACCAAAACCGTGTATAAAACGCCATTAATCCCTTTTATCTGAATATTACCTGGATATGGTAAAAAGTGGGTTCGAATACTTAATTTCGTAAGCTATATCAAATTCGATAACATATGTAAGAATTTCTTAATTAATGGTAAGGAAAAAAGATCTTGCTGGGTAATCTTATTTGACGTTTGGTAATGGATACAAAACCATTATCCCCACCCCCCCTTGATTTAAAAATAAATAATATCGGTATTATAGTCGATGAAAAGCTTATTTAAACCTAAACTTAATTTATTAATTCCGTAACTTATAATCGTAATTTAAAATTTTAAATTTATAATATCGAATATAACGGCCCTCAAAATCGTTTAAAGAAAAATCCATTTTCGTTCGGTTTAATATAAATATAGTAATCTAGTTCCCCCTTATGTAAAGGTAAGGCTATAGCTTTATCCTTATCTCATAGGTCGCGGAATTTTTCCAATTTTAATAGGAAACGTAACCAATCCTTTTTTCCTCAACCGTAGTCGTCGCCATCGTTTACACAATCCGCGTTATTTCGTGAAAGTTTATAATAAAATTTAACAGAGACTAATCCCTTATATGTTATACTTTTCGGTACAAACGTTTTTCCAAACCGATAAAAACCGAACCTATTACACTTCGTATATTCCCCGACCTAAAACGTACTGTTATCGTATCGATAACTAAGTTTTCTTAACCCTATACCATTAAACGACTACCATTAACGTTTAAAGTCACCTGTTATTATCGTATCCTAGGTATTTTAAAAATTATATCCCGCGTTATTCCGGGAATAATATATACTAATATCTAGTTTGACTGTTTATTAGTATTTATACGAAACTTGGCTATTTGGGTTATACGCGTATTTTTCTATAACCTTAATATTGTATCAAAATTTCGAAAATATAATAATCGAAGTTACTTTATCCTTAAGCGTTATATTGAAGCCTCGCTTATAATACAATAATCATGATAAATAAAATCGACTTAAATATTTAAAAATTAGGTATAATTAAAAAGTATAAAAATAAGAAATTATTCTTCGTTTATACGTATTTTAATTAAATTAAACTTATTTTTATTCGATTTTGCAACTACGTCTTTTAAGTTACGTGATCTCTAAACGAAATTATATTTAAAAATTAGGCCTTCTTCGTCTCCATTAATGGGCACCTAATGTTTCTGTACCGTAGTCTACGTTACCATAAATCTTTAGTTTTAAGTAAATACCGAATGGTTTTACTAAAATAATTGATCGTAATATTAAAATAATTAGCTTTGATTACTTCAACCCTTCGATAAAGGAATTTAAAAGGCGTAAACACTGATTATATTTATATTACTATCCGGCCTCTAGGTTTATACGCGTTCCGCTAATTATCGACTAAAACGACCCTATAAATTTCAAAACTTTAGCTTGTCGGGGAGTTTACAATACTTTTGCAAGGCTACAACATAATTTATACGATTGATACCTACTGTAATAGATTCATCGCGGATACATGGAAATACACAAAAGCGTAAATAGTTGTACTCTATAGCCGAAGTCCAATTTAAGCTTCCCATTTCAACCAAAAGTATTTTAAATCTAATAACGAATAGTACCTATGGGTTTTTATTACTGACAATAACATCCTTTAATTTAACTAATACTTTATCCGCGCGGTAAAAGTAATTAAGAATAACTTCTATAAAATCGAAAAACATCCCTATATCGTATATACCTTCGTATTTTCTGACTTCAAAATACACCGTAACCGCTTATTTTACCGCTGCCGTATAACATTCCGATATGTAAAGGAACGTATACTAACCTTTTCCAATCCATATTTGATTCGAATCTAATATAAATTCGATTCTCTAACGCGTAGCCACCCATGTAAAAGTAAATTCGTCGAATTACAATTAATTATGTAGTTTTCGCCTTCTTCAAGCCGATGGAAAACTAATACGAGTCGTAACTATAGCTTCGAATTATTAAATCTTAATTACGATTTAGGCGAAGTAGGACGTAAAATCGATAATAGAAGTTCATTAATCCGGTTATCATAATTACTTTACGGTCGACGCGATATAGCTTACGGTGTTTTGTAAGCGATAAATATCGGTTTAAGTCAATCTTAAAAAGATAGGAGGTATGTTTATAAAGGTGGAGGACTGGGTATTCGCCAACAGCCCATCTTCTACAATAAAGTTAAAATTTAACGCTAAATGATTAGCTTTTGCCATAATTCGTTTATTATAAGTGATATTTCTTTCAAAAAATAAAAGAAAACTTAAATAATATATTATAATTCGACTTACGATAGTAAGCTAAGTAAATGCCAAATAGGGTTTATTATTAAGATAAGGTAAAAGACCAAAAAAGGCTACTATTGCCCTTTGTATAGGACTTATGGGTATAGGCAATACCCAGCTCATTAGGTACCCTCAAACGTGCCGTACACAGACCGTATCCGGTCTGCATCCGAACCGTGCTAAGTCCGTACCTGGACTAAGCCCGGACCAGATACTTCTTATAACGTTACGTGCACAGTCACGTATCGAACAGACTCAATGGCCAATGGCCTGAGTTCATAAAATCTACAATCCTTTTCAAATCATCAGGGAAAAAAGGATAATTAAGACTTAGCCTTCAGGTTTCGCTTATAGAAAATTATTAATATTTTAAGAAATTCCTTTTGATAAAGCGATAGAATGAAAATTGATAAAATCATTACTAAAATAATTGTATAATTCGTATCCAAACGCTACTTTAACCTCCAAGAGTCAACAAAATATTACGATTTTTAAGTTGAAGATTATTGACAAATTCAAAGGTCAAATTATGAGGAGCCCATACGAAGAGCCACGCCTAATTTTTGAAAGATACGGTAATAAAGGTAAAGAGTAAATCCTTAGGTAATATTCAACAATTCAAAAAAATTATTCAATGTCTAATAGTTGTAATAGTAACAAATTTTACGTAAAAATTAACGAGAAGTTTACCCTTCATATCCGTAATAATACTGAAACACATATTTAATTAGCAATGAATTTTAAAAATTTCGTATTATTCAAATTATCATAAGAACTCCGCAATCAATACCTATTGAGAACGGTTATGCTATAGTTTAAACTACTATAAGGACTATCTAAAGTCAATATCTATTATTTTCCAACAAATAATTATACTTTAACGCGAAATTATATATAAAATCTATAATTTGAAGCCTGTGTTTATTAATAACTTAGAACTAATATTTCGGTTTAGTGGGTATATAAATTAACAACACCCTTTTCGTTCGAATTTCTGGTTTTATAGTATCAGAATAACATGAAATTAAGGATTTAAAGTTCTGTAGTTACAAGTTAGTCGTGACTTTAATAAATAGTCAATATCTAAACTTTACCTGCTCGTTAATCTGCAAATATAATATTACCGATATTAATATTTACCTTAACTTCTGTAAAAAGGGTAAAGAAGTGAACCTGACTATAATTAATAACATTAATATAGTAAAAGCTTAAAAATACATGAAGCAACTTGTTTGTAGTAGTTATTGCGACCTTATATCAGCTAAAGGTATTATACCAAATTTGAGTTGCGACGCAAATCCAAAAACCAACTAAGAAAAATAACAATCAACTAAATAAAAGGTTGAATTTCCAAATGAGGAATTTGAATCATGGAATCAAAAAAGTTTCGATTACCTTGTCGGGTATCAAATTAATAATCTTTACATATAACTTCTTCACTAATAACACTATTTGTCGTTATATATTGGATTCATTATAATGATCATTCATATGGATAAATTGTAGGAAACTTCATTCGTAATTATAGGGAATTTTATTTATCAAACCTTTGTTGGATGTAAAAAGATCACATGAAGTATATTAATTTCGAAAGTATACGGTATGATAACTCGTTTTGTCGTATGTTTCAAGATATAGGAAACCCTCAATATCGCTACAAGATCGTTGAAAATTCCTCTTATTCTTGTTATAATTTGTATTGATTCGAGAATCTCATTCTAATACCTTTTAAAACCGGGGATAACCAGAAAAAAACGCCTGAAAATTGACGTGATATCATTTCATAAAGCCTATAAGAATAGGAAAATCTAGAAATTCAGATTGATCAATGTCAAAGACAACTTAGAGGACATTATAACGAAATTGATACCAAACAAAGCATTACAATGGTCTGTAAATAACAACAAGTTAATTATACATATGGAGGGCTACGTTGAGAGGCCCCCAGGTAAATTCAAGTTTCGTAACGAGAAAAATAGAAAAAATCAAGGGTATTTTGGCAAACTGCAGGACTGACGGGGAATTGAAACCAACGATTTGATTTACTAATACCTATCAGTTTTAGGTATGCACAAGTTTGCAGCGAAAAAAAATGTACAAGAGAGAAAATAAAGGCGGAATTTATAACCGTAGTGAAAAAGGATGTAATCAAAGTCAATTTGGGTGCGAAACACACTAGAATTGACAAGGGTGGAGCCGGTAGATGAGGAGGTATTTACAAGGCTACCGAAAATAAGTGGGTGACTATACTAGCGTACGCGCACAAAATACAAAACCGCTAGTATTAAAACAGTAGTTAGTTGCACTACAATCAATCAACTGTATTATTAAGTAATTTAATTGTAATTATTGTAAGTTGAGTATATTATTTATAGGTTATGTTGGAATGGTAGTAATTGCAGTACAGTTCATCATCTTTTCTTTAAGTAAGATAACTAAACTAACTTCAAGTTAAGTGTATTGTTTTGTGGGTCTATTTTAAAGTCAAGTTCTGTATGCGCACACTTCACACTAGGGTACAGGCCCAGCCATTGGTGATGCAAATTAGTATGCAGACCTGCTAACGGTCTGCCAAACCTAGAACAATACATCCACTACTTGACCACGCAATACTACTGTTACTTCGACCACAATTCGAATTGACAACATTGCAAAATCTTAAGGCCTATCAACAGGCTGGTCTTATCAACAAGTTGATTATATTAACTACAAAGTTAAGTATAATATCTGTCCACTTTAGACTAGGGTACACGCCAAGCAATGAGCTATACAAATTGGTCCACAAACCAGCTAGCAGTCTACAAGACCTAGAACAATACATCCACCACTTGCCTACGAAATTGAACTGTTACTTCAACCGATTCTAATCGACAACGTTGCAACAGCTAAAAGTCTATCAGGTAATACCTATCGATAATTTGATTGAAATTCAAAAAAAATGAAAAAACTACTACATCGGCTAAACCAATTAATTGAACATAAACTAAACATCCATACCATTTTTGATAAATTTTAAAACTTGGTCTTTACCCTGAATTTTCTTCTCAACTTTTGGGTACATCCCACTATAAATATTTAATATTTAACATTGACCTGAAACCACCCCCCCCAAAAAAAAAATTCCAACAGTTAACATAATCCCTCAAACACATATACTATGATAATAATGAACTAAACGTTCAAAACAGAAAATCAAGCATATTTTAAACAAACGATTCCACCTTCTTCATCACCAAAAATATCAGGTTCAATAGCTTGTAAAATGAAAAGAATTAACTAATAAAGACGAAAAATAAAAGCGATTAATTTAATTTTTGTTTGAATAGCAGTCAATTTCAGTAAAGTCAAGTCAATCATAATTACATTTAGTTTATTGCACTGACTGAAAATTCACTGTAGTTTGTGGGATTTGAATGCATTGTTTGCAAGTTAATTTCAGTAGGTGCTCACCTCAGGTTGAGGTCTGGACCAAAGCAATTGGCCATACAAATTAGTGTATAAACTAGCTAGTGGTTTGCCAAACTAAGAAGTAATACATCACCATTTTTAATGCAGCATCAATTACTTCGACCAAAGATTCAAATCGAATACTTTACAATGATAAAAGCCTACTAATATTTATTAGTGTTTATTATATTAAACACAGATAGGCTAGGTACACAAAGAAGCAATTTTTCGGTTCCTCTTTATTTAGGTAAGGTAGAAGATTTTTTCGAAGCGCCTTTAAAGTACTGAATCAGTTCTCGTGGTAATAAGTAGGAAATGCTTTTGAATTGGGTTAGTTTTCGCAGCAATTTAGGTGTGATGGTATTACTATCGAAAACACCAAAAAATCTTTACTGAATCAATCTTTAGGGAAAAGCATTAATATTGACCATTAAAAGTTTTAAATATCATTAAGTAGTTAAGTTGGCAAGCGGCTAACTTAGTATTATTTAGGCTATTACTATTATTGGTATTACTATTGCAAATCGTAAAAAGATTAGGTTTTACAACCCTTTAACTATAAATAATACCTTTGACGTGAAATGACATACGGCTTAACCTACCCCTTTACCATTTTTTTTCTTTTTACACCTTTAAATCTCGTTTCAATAACTTTGGAATACGTTAGAATTGATTCCGTTACTGATCGCATCAGGAAAGAGGCAATCAAGGTTTTCGTCATTCTTTTCGTAAAGCATTACGATGATGACCTCTATTTTATGGACGCCGACAAAGACTTAACCTTCAAGTACTTTATTAATGTAATTGGCCGCTTAATCCACAACTTGATTATTATCGGCGTCGATAAAAAACCTAAGGCACTTAATGACTTTTAAGATTGGTTTGTAGACTAAACTATAGATATGTGGAAGAGAATGGATAAATAAGTTTTAATAATGATTAATATTATGTTAGTTAATAGAGGTCTTGTATCAGTTACAAAGAAAGGGAAGGAAATTAAACATGCAAACGTACTTGAGAACGTGTAATAGATAAATAACCTGAATGGATGAAGTTTAAGGGTAAATATATCGTTAATTATATCGTTTCTTAACGTTCCTACATATGTTTTTAAGGTTTTTCCTAGATATTAACAAGTTTTTCAGACTTTATTATCTAATATTTTTAACATTTTTGAATCTTTTGTCGCAAGGAATTAATTGATCAAAGTATAGCAAGTCTTCAAGTCTACCAGTAAACTAAAAAGTAATCTCGATGAGACCCTTAATACTAAGAAACTTATTATCAAGTTTCTTACCGAAAAAATCAAATTTACTACCACTGAGCCCTTTAATACATCTTATTTAATTAAGCCAATTAAGAAAAGAATGGCCTTACATTCGAGCCTATTATAGGTAAAACTACTGGTTCTCTCACTCCAAATTCTACTAAAAGGAATTATCCTGCCCACTCATAATCTCCTTAGCATCGGTCGAGAAATTTACAGGATCCCTACCACTAATATATAACCTTTTCTCTTCGAGATGTTTTTATGATTGATACGGATTACGCGGTAATTACGACTTTCGTCAAGATTTGTGGAGGAAAGAAGAAGTATGACGGTAAGCCATACATCCTTCTTAACGTTAAGTTGCGCCTGTTTCTCAATATTTTCCGCCAGATTAGTATTGAATTTTCAGTCTTTTATTCGTTATTCACCAGTATCCTTACCAGCGAAACTAAAATCATTGGTTTTAGTATTGAATTGATTACTCTTAATTGCAAAGAATTAAACAATATTTTAAAATATACTTTGAATATGATTTCAACTTCTCTTAACATTATATAAACTGGAACATTATTAAATTGTCCTATATGTTTGAGTTAAAAAACAGTTGGACAGTAAGATGAACCTCCTTAATTAAATGTTTAACATATAAATGTTTTCTTAATAATTAATAGGTAATTTAGAAGCTAGCTCGATTATATTACGTTAGTAAATTCGTTATGATATTACGGGCCATAAAGAGTTCGAACAAGTTTTATAGTGCCTTACATTTATTTGGTAAGATATTTTCAGCGAGTTATGGTCTTTGTTTATAATCATAATGGCACAGGTTTCTAATTCGACAAGTATGTACCCCTAAGCTTCCGAATTTAACGATGATAATAAAAACCCATTTTACTTATACAATGTTGACCGTAGATATAATAGGTCTAATTAAAACGGTTAACAAAACTCCCTGACTTAGAAGTATAATTAAGTAGTTATGTAAGGAGAAGGATATTCTTTTGCGTTGAAATCTTTAAATTAATTACGTACATTTCTTTTCAACTCTATGAGATATTGGATTTTCATTAAACGAAACTGCTAGTTAATACGCTATACTATTATGGAATGTAAATCGAAGCAGCTGATGTATTATTAATCATACCTTTTTACTTTTTATTGGAAATATATTGAACACGTTGCAGATTTTGAATATGAAGAAGTTCAAGATAAGAAAAACAAGTTCATAGTTATTGCTTAGTATAAAAATATTAATGATGGCTTAAAAGTAACGTAATAACTAGGCGACTACACCTTTTTGTATCGCTTGATAGGTGAAGACTCCTATCATCAATATAACTATAAAAATCCTAAACTCGTATTTTTTTTAATTATTCACGATCGTTACGCGTGGGAAGTTTTTTAAGGTATTAAGTTGGATATTTGGATATAACAGTATTTCAAAAGAGTCTATTCGTAATATTCTGTGTTACGAAAAGATATCAATACTGTTATAGAACTAAATCACATAGATACTGGTAGGGCTAAAGTTGGTTTTGGCTATGTAAAATAATTCTTTTCTCTGGGATCAACGACTATTACTATAATTGTTAGGTTTATTATCTTATACATTTTGAAATAAGTTAACGTTTTCCTTCTTTATATGAAGTATATTGAAAATTTCGAAGTTAACGTCGATGTTTAAATTGACTCATTAGTTTAAGTTAAGATTAGTTAGAGGTTTCCACTTAGTTTTAAATGGAAATACTTTTGGTTTTAATTTTAAAGGTTAGAGATTGTAGTATTCAATCTGATGAAGTTAGAAATTTGTTAATTATATAAAAGGTTTAACTATCCGATAACTACCAGGTTGTAAAAAGTTTTAAAAACGGTTAGCTATAAGAATGTGGACTTACCAATGTTGACGGCAATTAAACAGCTTTTCAATTATTACTAAATATACTTTCAAACCCTTTTAAGATTTGAATTCGCTTTAAAGAAGAATGAAGGTTACAATTTTGAAGTTTTCTTCGACGAGTTTTACTTAAACGCTAAGCTTATGCTTTGCATTATTGAATCCACCACGGTTTCTTACTGATTTAAGTTTTTACAATTATTACGGCGAAGGAAATATAAAAGGTATTACATATTTAAAAATTAATACGTACTCATGACCTTTAAACGTATCAATTTATGAAACTAATATAAACTTTGTTACAATAAATTTTTAATTTAACGTTAAGTATATAAGGATTTTATTTGAAAATACTATTAAGGATTATAAAGTTATTGGTAAAATGGAGCAAATTTGAATACTTTTACGAAAAGTCTATAATATCTTTTACCTGGAAATCGGTAATTTTATAAATTATAAGGTATCATTATAAATTCCTATAAATGTTGTTAATGATATTATTATTTTTAAAGATTTTATACCAGTTTTTCTGGTATTGATAGATTACCTACATATAACTACTAAATATTTGCTATTACCAAATACCTTGAAGAATGTTAAAATATATAGTAAAGCCTTGAAAGAATTTCGGAAGGAATCGGCACGCCGCTAAATTAATAATGTCTTTAATACAAAAAAAAGACTATCGATAACAAATATGTTATCTTTGTCTTTTAAAAGTAAAGTTATGACGTGACATAAACCAGGTAAATGGAATTAATTTCATAGGACGTTAAGTATCGTTAACCTAAGTCTAATAATTAAAACCGTTAATAATCTCGTTACTTTTCGCGTAATACAGGTTAATTCGTTTAAAACCATTAAATGTAATAGAAACTATCAAGCTAAAAGCCTTCTAACCGATAAAATTAACTGATATATTTTTATGAGTACATTGATAAAAAGTCGATAGAACATCGACAACGTGGAAAACTACCTAAGAGTAGAATATACTTTGAATAAGAGGACGGCAATAAAGACTTCGAATTTGGGAAGGTTTATACAATGGTATGAATATTTTAAAAATCAAAGTTTTATGGAAATCTCGCTTTTAAATTAAGAAAAAAAGGTATTATTAATATATTGGGTAAATCATTTAAAGAAAGCAACCGTATAGAGATCGATGGTTTTCTTATACACAAATTCAATTCAATTTTGTTGTTAACGTGATTGAAGTAATGAGACTTTATAATTTTGAAGTCGAGAATAGTTTACGTGGTTAAGGGTGGGATTACAAACCATTCGTATAAAAAGTTACATTAAATCGTTTAAGTATATGGTAATAAAGGTAAAAATTGAATTTTTCCTTAGTCGCCTATAATTGGGATGATTAGTTGGAGATTTTTTGTTATAATTGTTGTTAATTTATTTGTTGGCATAAATAGTAAATTTACACTTAATATATATAATATTATGTAAAACTTTACGTCATTATTTACGGTTTTTAAAGAACTTGTATTATTAAAATTACCAAAAGAATTGAAGAATACGTCTACAACTGGCATGGTGACATAATATCTTGAACTTTTATATGAACTGGTAAAACCGAGTATTTGTTGGTTTGTAATGTATTAAATGTTCTTCGAAAATAGGTTAGGTATAAATATTTTAACGTTTTACTCCTATTTGGTAATTACGTAAAAAAAGAATTCAATATTATTAGAAAATAAATTAAAGATACCATTTTCCACGGAAACGTTTGGTTCATTGTAGCAAAATAATATATCATCGAAAATTTAGATTTTAAAAGATGTAAAATTATTAAAATGTGAGTTAAAGATATATAGCTTAATTTAAACGGATAATCAATCCGTATTTATAATGTCGACATTATTCGTAACACTTATTGGAGCCTACCTTAAAAAAGTCATTCATAAGTTTAACAACGATTAGTAAAACCAATAAAGTAAAATAATAACGATGTTTAAAGAAAATGGCACATACGGTTAATAACGTTACGTTATATCAAGTGAGGGTATTTTATAATTTATATATTATTATATAAACTTAAAGTATATGAAATCATAATTGTAAAACTTTGAATGAAATAATTTAGTGGGAAATCGATTATGAATGAAAAAGTATTGATATTTTTTCGGTAAATTAAATCATAGGGAAATCTATAATTTTTAAAAATAGTTTTTTTTTTTTACAAATAATATTGATTCTACATCGAAAATTGAATTTCCCAATATATTCTTTTATAAGTTAAAATCTAATAAATAATTTATAATTACCGGTAACTTTGTATACTATATATTTGTTTAGTATAAACGTATAACGAAAGGTTCATTGATATTAAAGGTTTATGTTATAATAATAAGTTTCGATATTGGTATAGTAATTAATATTATATAAAAGATTATTATTAAAAAGTTATAATTACTTTCAATACCTATAATTATATATAGAAACTTGCTGAAGTTTAACGATTGTTTGCTAAGATTGAATAAAATTGATAAAAAACACTTAATGATAAACGTAATTCATTTAATAAAATTATATAAAATCCAGTAAATCGATAAATTCCAAAAGATTATCCGTAAAAATCATTCCGCTAATATTATAATTACGATTAATTTTTATAGTGTTTTACGAAAGTGTTCAAATAGTAATACGTTAATAATATAAATCTGGAAATAAGTGGACCGCTTGGTACGTAACGTCAAGCAATAGGAATGGTTTAGTAAATTGAAAAATTTCCAAAGTAACGATGGTAAGTGTAATGTAAAAGAAAAGTATGTTTAACCCTATTTTTAAAGGTTACGTGATTATTAGCATACAAGTCTGTAATATATATAGATTTAAAGCGAAAAGAATCTGTATAAGAATTA
Source organism: Anisogramma anomala (assembly GCA_038502455.1). Classification (NCBI taxonomy): domain Eukaryota; kingdom Fungi; phylum Ascomycota; class Sordariomycetes; order Diaporthales; family Gnomoniaceae; genus Anisogramma; species Anisogramma anomala. The sequence continues at coordinate 25,719,074 of JASMMZ010000004.1, read as the reverse complement.
ATAAGTGTGGGATTGAAAAATGTGGGATAAAGAATCGTAATTAGTGTTATTTTAAATGAAAATTAACTAAAATTAACAAGGGTTTTTTATGTAGATTAAGAAACCAATTCAAGGTTTATCGTAAGGAAATGATTAGCTATATTGACGCGCATAAGTACAAAATAAAAAGCTGTTAGTGTTGAAATAACAATTAATTGTAATATAGTTAATTTAACTATAATTACAATGAGTTGATTATTTTGATTGTAAATTGACTATGGTTTATACAATTTGACTGTATTATTTGTAAGTTAGTTATAGTAAATTCTCAGTTTATGTTGGAGCACGGGTCAAAGTAATTGGCTGGGTAAATTAGTATGTAAACCGGCTAACAGTTTGCCAAACTTAAAAGTAATATATCATTACTTTTAATACAGTACCAGTTGGTTCAATCAGAGATTCAAATCGACTACGTTATAATAATTAAGACATATAAACAATTTAAAACATTGTAAAACAGTTATGGAAAACTTGAACAAAAGCTAACGAAAATTACAACATATCATCATAGTACTTTACATTTACATTTTTTTATTTCATTTTTGTAATATTGAGAAAAACATAGTTATTTGTATAAATTCAAATATTCATTATACGTATTAAAATATCGATTTTTGTAAAAGTAACTATTTTTACCATTTTACTAATATGGTTATCTTCATTTATCAAATACTATATATTAAATATTACTTAAGTATAGCCAAATTTAAACTTTTATTTATTCAACCTTAATATTATATTAATTCTGTTAAGTTTACTTTACCTCTTACGCAATAAAACAATTATTTCCTGTATTAATAAGCATTCTTATAAATTAAGTCCGTTGAAAATATCAGATTGAATAGTATAAAAAATAAATCTAATGAAAAAGTTTGAAAATTATTTAATTAACTTTGATAAATACTATAGTTTGATTGTATAAATGCGGTAGCATAAACTAATCCAGTTTCATTTATGGTTAATATATACTTTCGTTTACGGGTTTATTTATATAGTTGGGTAAGTTAGTAAAGTTGCAATATAGACACATATCTTTTTTTATAATTTACTATTACCGGACAGTACCTATTATATAGCTATTATAGTACAACCTTTACTAGTATAAAATTACATATAGCAGCGGGAAGGCTTACAAGCTAAGTATTTCTACCCTATAGCAACTACCTTATCCGGAATTCCTATTTCCAATCTATATTATACAATCCGTTGAATAAATAATGACGAATGAAAGCCACGTCTCCGATTAAAATAAATAAATATATAAAATTTAAAATTTAATTTTATATATTAGTAACCAATTTTCTAATAACGTATTATACGTATATGTTAAATGTCTATGTTAAATATCTATAAGGTTAAACAATTTACCGTATTGATCTTTACTACGTGTAATAAAGTTATATGGATTATAAATGCGAACCACGTTTACATTAGTTTTCCTACGTATCATGGGGAAAAGGAAGGGTATTACGAAGGGTTTCGAAAAAGGCTTTTAACCTAATATACTTTTCATATAGTAGAATCCATGGTTTTTGTTTTTTGAAAAAATATTTTTATCGTTTACTTTTAAAAAGAAATTACAAATCAAGCTTTTTAGGAATCGAACCTTAAATTAGCTTTCTAAACAGGGCTCTAAGGTATCTTACAGTTTGAAAATTCGTAATATTATAGGGGTATGAAAACTATATATTGTAAACCTTAATAGTACCCACTTCCAAGAAAAGTTTATAAGTTTAGTCGTTTTTAATATTATTAATTTATATACCCTTTATTTAAATCTGTTTTTCGTGACAACTTTTTAGTTTTAAAAATTATCATCAACTCGGTATACTGCTTGTATAACGGTACATCCAAAAAGAATCTTCCAAAATAACGATTTTATCCTTTATTACTTATATTGAATGTTATATATTACTTGGAAGGTTACGGTATATACAGGATATACATACAATATGTAAAAAAGGAGGAAAGCACTGGTCCTCATTAATATATTCGGCTACTATATACTTAATCCCGTTAATCTTCGTTTTTAGTTTTAGTTTTCACTTCTTTTATTATTAAAATACTATACTGTTTCAACTTGAAGTTGCCACCCTATACGCGTACCAACAATTGTTAGTTATACGTAGAAAAGTTGAGGAGAAATGAACCTAAGTTTTACCAGTTGAAATAAAATAAAACGAAAGAAACGTTACCAATTTGCCATTCGTTTAAAAACTAAAAAAACGAACCACTCCTCTTTCTTCTCTCTTATATCCCTGTTAAACCTTTTATTTTATTTTGTTATCTTTTTTACTCTTTTACTTTATAATCCTCATCATTTTTCCTACTAATAACTACTTTTTATCGTTACCGACCCTTTTTTTTTCTTTTTATTATCGCTGTCGTTGTTATTATCGTTGCTACCGTTAATTCGCTTGTAGCCAAATTCGCTGTTACCACCGTTACCTTTTGCTGTGATCGCGGGTTTCTATAACTATCCTTTTACCTTTTTCCACCATTATTACTTTTACTGTATCGCTGCTATTTTCTCCGTAATTATTATCGAACTCGCCATTATTATTATAATTTTCGTCGAAATTGTTATTTATTTCGTTACCTTTTTGCTAATCTATCGCCGATAAAAAAACGCGAGTTATATGCCTCGGCCTTAAATTAACTTAAAATACCTGTTACCCTACGTCGTATTTGTAATAAAGTAAGTAAAATAATGAATTTTCTAAGTATTTTTTTCATTTACTTTAGTTCTATCGTTAATTGTTTCGCCTAATCTTTATATACCCATAGATTTTACTAATTGAAATCCTTCCCCGAACTAAAATAGGTTAGTCTCCTAAAATGAAAAATTATAAAAATAAAAATGAACTTTAATAAACGCCTTCATAATATTAATATAAGTTTGTAATCATAAAAAAGGATTATTAAACAATTGCGTCAAGTCGTTTCAAAATACTTACGGGTAAAAGAAATGAATATTTTCGCTTTGTTATTCCCCGTCCTTAAAATCCTTGTCCTCGTCCTCACAGCCCTCCACCCCATTATCTTTTAATAAAATGTAAATATTTTCAATGAAAAATATTCAAAGTTAACATATTTAAGTTTAAAATCCATTATTAGGGTATCAATACAACGCTTTCAAATAAACTCCAACCGAGTTACCAAAAAGTTTAAATAATGAATATTGACTTTATAAAAATTGACGAAAAACGAATACGGTTTACAAAAATACATGAAAATTAAACTAAAATACGTACGAATGATAGGTATTTTTGATTGATGTACCGAAAATCAATATCAAGCTATAATTAGCATTTGGCTTTCGTTAAACTTAAATATTAAATAAAGCCTTCATACCCCTAATCGTACATGAAATCTCCGCGAATACATATATTAAATTAAAAAGTTTCAAGTTATATTCCCAACGGTTTCTAATCGTAAATACCTTGAATATAAGTTTAGTTTAAGAAATAGCCGTTAAAATATTACTTTCCGTATTAATATGAAAAACTATAATATAGGAATACCAATTCGTATAGGGATAAAAAAAGGAATAATACGAAACTTAACGAAAGTAATTACTATTTTCGTAACTATAATTGCAGACTTCGTGAATTTGAAGATAAGCCTCGCAAAAATCTTTGCGACGATAGTAGTTGCTATAAACAAATTAATATAGTTTAATCGAAACCAAACAATACTAACTATTTCAACTAAAGATATAACGAGTTTATATGTTTCTTCTCATCCTTAGAAGTAAGCAAGGTAAGCTTTATAAATTAAATACTAGGCCTTAGCCTCGTTAATGAAATGTAGTCAAGTTGTCAGATATACTCCTATTATAAACAAGTTTACTAATCTCGTAATATCCTTTTCAAATATCTTTAATCCTATATATAATTAAAAACCTTATACTCGCAAGCTATAAAAAGAAAGATACGTTACATAAATCACCTAAAGTTTAACTATGAAGATGTCACTTTATATACTGAAAATGTAAAAGTTATCGTAACCAAATCAATCGATAATGAAGTCGCTTTTACTATAAACGGTTGTCACTTTTGACAGGTTATTGTATGCGACACGCTTTCTAAGCTAAACTCCACGTTATATTTAAATGCAGGTATAAGCAAAATTCACGTCTTCAAATCTTAGTTAAATAAGGATTTCCTTAACTATATTAAGATAAAAGTTTCGTAAACTAAATTCTAATTCATTTCGGGCATTATAAGACGTTTCGTACGATTTACTACCAAGATTCACAAAACATTTATAACTCCTGGCTATGAATTTACAAAACGCCTAAACATTTTTAAAGAACAGTTTAAATCTAGGTGATTAACCGTTTGTATATTAGTTCTCTCCTCTTGAACAATTAACTAAAGCTTTGTAAATCGAATGTCATTATATTGAAGAATATTATTCGCTTCAAAAATAACAACTTCGATGTGTCCTTTGTGATTTACAGGGTAATTAAGAATCTATTTGCATTTAAATTTCTTACCGAAACCGTAATTTAAATGGTATTATTTAAGTAAATATAATATCGTCCAATTAAATATATCAAGCTCCCTAAAAGTCGTTTATCGATATTTACCGAATAATCATTACACGCGTGAAACGCAATTATTAATTTAACTATAGCTTATATTACTGATATTTACAATTTTATTAGAATGGCTATCAATATTACCAAATACTTACGTTTTAGAATTATTATAAAATATAAAGACATGGACTACTTTCATACTATGTGAAACGGTGCCTTATGAAACTTATGGTAAGTAATAGGAATCAGAAATATAATCTTTAAGATTACTTACCCTATTCGTAAAGCTATTAGGAGCTTTTTAACGGCTCTCGTCGTTATAAGCAACTTGGGCTTCAAAAGCCTACCTATAGGAACAAAGTTTCGATTAGATTTTTATACTACTGAAATAGTAAAAAAAAAAATCTTTCTTTTTTCTGGAAATTCTTGTGAACCTCGAATTTTATAGTTCAATACACTATTTTTCAACGTTATCGTTTTTTTTATTTAAACTCAGTGCGAAAATTAAGAAATATTGAACGAAGATTCATAAAAAATGCGACGAAAAAAACAAATTTCGTGAATTAATTAAAAAAAACCTCGTTTTAGAGACTTTTCGATATCTTCCGGTTAAAAACTTCAAATTACATACCAATATTGAAAACTAAATATAAAACTTACATTAACGTAACAAAAATTCTTAAGTCTTTTAAATTCGCAAAGGTTCATAATATATTCCCTAATGCCTAGCATAATTTTGGACCAATTATTGTTTTTCTCTATTAAATAATAAAGTTTTCTTTTATAAAAGGTTAGCTAAATGTAAAATTTTATCGTTATCGTTACCCCATCTTTCGAAAAGACAAAGCATTCCTAAACAAATAGTTTGAGACTTTACACAACTAAAGCTATATAAGATATGTAAACAATATTTTACCATTCACCATATTAGTTTTTGTGATTTAAATTTAAATTTATAATAAGAAAAAAGGCCGCGGAGTAGTTTATCATAAGCCCTTTGAAAAATATTTTATCCCTAAAAACTACTTACTACCGCTTTAAATAAACGAAATTAATTCCCTATGGGAATCTTCTTATATTTCGCTGGTTAGTATAATAATTTTTTTTAATCACTCATATATTTATATTACCGGAATCGATTTACTTTCACAGGCTACAAAGGAATTGAACATTACGAAGTAGTACTTATAGGCTTTAAAAATTTACAGGCGTTCGTATAAAGATTTATAAACTACATTTACAAACTATACAAATCATTTTATCAAGCTTTTATAGATACTAATATCATTCTTACCAACAATTTCGAAAACTATTAAAAACACTTAACATAAATTTTTCCTTTCTTTATTAAGCTTAAAATCTTTTTATCCCTAGAAAATCATATATAAGATTGGTTTTTAATTAAATTTCTTGAACTTTATATAAATTGTTTCGGTTTTTTAACAACTTTTAGACGTATCCAAGACTTTCTAAGCATTCATTTTCTATTATCTTTCAAATGTTAAAACCTTATTGAAAAACAATTTTCTTTTTTCGGCCGATATTCCTATACTTTATCTAATTATTTAAGCCATTGTAAAATCTAAGGACTTATTTACTGCTTATTAACCATCAAACTGGGCAAATCGAAAATGATAATCGTGTAAAGCGTATACATTATACTTAAAATACCAAAATTAAGCCTATCAACGAAATAAAATGCATATTTTCGCCGCGTTACAAAAGTACTTAGATAACAAATTACGTTCATATTATATGAACCCGTCTCGCCGTTTATGTTTTCAAGTCAAAAAAAACCTAAAAATAGATTTCAATATTATCTTTTTTAAAATTTAAACTTCAGCATATACAAAAACGTACTAAATTAATTTCCCCTAGTATTACTCAACTTATGATATTTCTTAACAAATTCCTTATAAATTCAAAGCTAAACTATAGACTTTCTAAGTATATAATAGCCTGCACTATCATAGTATATAAGCGCTTGAAAATAGTTTTAGTTAGAACCTAGTACCCAATGATCGTTTTATGGACTATAAGTTTATTATTAATATTATTCACAAAACGTTATTAAATATTCCTTTAACAGATCAAGAAAATAAACGACTCATTGATATTTCTATTCACCTAAACGTATATAATTTAAACGTCATTCATTTCTCTAAACGACTTGATGTAGTTTTCAACGCATTATTACGACTTTTAACGCTAATAAATGAAAAGATTCGTCTATTAAAAACGATACCTGTATTTGATCAAGTTTACAATAATCTTTCTATTATGCCCAATAAAATCAATTTTATGTTACATATCGCGAATGTTATTCTATTACAAAATATACGCCTTAGATTTTAATTCATATACAATTAAAAGGTAATTCAACGAACGATTATCTTAACATAACTTATGGAAAACTAAAATCAAATAACAAAGTAATGATTGATAATTTTGATGACAGTTTTTCTTTCCATTTAATTAACCGCCTTTTCTACAATCGGGACGCAAATATCCGTCAAAAACTCGCTATTACTACTAAACTCATTCTCAAGTTTTTTATAATATTTAAAACTATAAGCATTATTTTAGGCTAAACCGTATAGTGGTTTTTTTTAATAACCTACACTTTAAGTACAAACCAAAAATAGTAAAGTAATATTATTTATATTACGTTCGTTACAGTTAAATACGTAACGAAAATTAGGAACCTATTAGGTGCCTTTAGCTAATTTAAACGCCAAAAAAAAAACTATATATACAATTTAAATAAACTTTATTACGGCTTTATTATGAGAATTATCGAACGCTACCTGTTACATATTACCAGATTATCAAGAATTTAACTTTATTATACAGGTTACCTTTAAGACATTAAAATGTACTTTTTTATTACTGGAATATATGACTTATATAACATCCTATTAGGTAAAGATTCTATACTAACACTTATTACTATCAAATTAGGTATACCTGAAAGAAATTATTTCAAACCAAAATATGAAATTTCTTTCTACTTTTTAACAAGCTTTATAAAAAGAATTTAATACAAAACTTTATATAATAACAGCTTATTACACTTAAGCTAATAGGCAAGCCAAAAGAAAAAAACTAAGTCGTTAAATTTGAATTACGATATTACGTTACCGAATATCAAAAATAAACGTAAATTAATAGAATTTTTTACATTATAATAAAATATTAGTAACTGTGGATATCACTACATACTCTTATAGATAGTATACATAGGGAAAGTAGCAATTCACTGTATTTCAGGGTGCACTCCTGCAGGATGCACGATAATGTGTCATACTGCAGGCTACACTCTTGCAAGACGCAAAGTGCTCTATGCATTGATCGGTCTGAAATGACTATTCTAGACCGAACTGCAATGCATGAATTGGTCTGAAATGGCTATACCATACCGAACGGCAATACGTGGAGCAGTCTAAAGTAGTACGCTCTGGGTGAGAACTTATAAACCCTTTCCTGTAGCTTACACCTTTCAATACTCCTTTAAATTATTATATTTCATATTACAATTCCAAATTATTCTTATTACTTTTTAAAAAACCTTATATTTACGTAAACTTTATAGGTTTAAAATGTTACCGATATTAATTAATGGTCGACTCGATCGACTATAGATGACTTAAGAAAAAAGAGAAAAACATACGTTAAATACTCACAACGGGATGTTATAGCGGTTTTAATTGTTTATGCTTTAACATTTCATTTTCAAAAAGAATATACGCTAACTTCTATAAAAACTATAAATATTAAGTAACTTTAAAACGGATAAATTTAATACAATACTATTTACTTCTATTTAGTCTTTTATTTACTAGAAGCTCTGTTACGATATTATTAACCCTTATTTTATGCTTTAACGTACCCGGAAACTTTTTGGAAAGAGTTTTGTTACGTATTAGGCCACGTAAGCCAAAACTATTAAGTTTCGGAACCCTTAGTTGAGACTTATTCGATTTCGACATTTAAATCGCTCCCTTAATCCAAAAACTATTACGATATACCTATCCAAACCGATCGCTTTGACCAGAACGGTTACGTATAAATGAATTAAACTGATTACTATATTAATTTGAGTTACGATACATGAATACGAACCTATTACTAAATACCAGATCACATAATATACCTCCCTATAATTACACCTTTTATTTGCTCACTTCGTCTTACACTTTTTTGCATTGTTTATCTTTCTGCGTTCGCTTTACATATTTTAAATTATTCTTTATAACGTATAAGTTTTTCTACCTGTTTAGTTAGCTTATCGTTACTAAGCTTTGATGAAAATGATTTGAACCGTTTAACTGTTTTATAGTTATGCATTATTTATCGTTTAAAATTTATTTATATTAGTAAATATTAGTAAAACCTGTCCTAATTACTTTAATTACTTCAATTACTTTACATTTGCTATTTGTAGAACGTTTTAATCTAAACGTGGGAATCCGAACGTATTCAAATTTTATTACGGTTTAGAATTACCAATTTAAACCATTTTTATATACTAAATACGTACATAAAACACCTTAAAACGCCCATAGTTATAGCCTTAAAATTAATACTATTAGAGGAAGCTAATAATAATATCGACCTTTTAATTGGAAATATGTGAATTAAGAAAGTTATAATACACTAAATCGACCTAAGCCTTTAAGATAATACTATCAATTCGCTAGTTAAGGATCTCGACCAATATACGGAAAATATATACATTCTAACCGTTATATTCTATTATTGGGAAAAGAAAGCGTAAGGACCTGACTTACTAGATAGTTTTTATAAGAATTTTTCGAATTTGACGTTGGATATGTGGCAAATATTGAATTCTGTCATTACTAAAGCCTTATAAATCCAATTACAAATTAAAGGCATTAATACCTCAGAAGATAGGAATATCCGCCCTATGGAAGCCTTATTCGAAATGATATAATTTGTTCACATATTAAATTTGAAGGATAAAGATTTATATTTAACGGAATTTTTGAAAGAGTGTTATTATATGAAGTAAAGGAAACTATTGTTAGAATAATAATAATGAGGCATAAGATGACCAAATCTTATACTTGTACCTTAAATCAGAAATAGAGACCCTGAGGAAGAAAAACAACCATAATCCTTATCTACTACGCAAATACAATACACCTCTACGCTGGCATATACTATAAAACAAAATCAAATACTGAATCACTCTTTAAATATTAAAAACAACAAGTTCGACTATAACGGAAACGGTTGAAATACCGAAAACAACCCAATCGATTAGGAAAAGATCGGCCAGAATACAAAGAATAGCCCGATCCAGGAAATGAAGAACGTTGTAAAACGCTAATACGTGCTTAACGGACCGATACTTATAAACTACAACCCTTACTGCAACTTCTCACCGCACCGCTTCCCTACGAATAAGAACTAACTTATAAAGTTAACCAATTTTACTACACTATAAAATAAGGATAATAATTATAATAACGAGCCGTATGACGTATTTGATAACAAAATACGCGTAATACTTAATACTTACAAAAATTAGATATTAATTTATCTTAATTTCATATTATTTTATTGGTATATTTTCCAGATAAGCTCAATATATATATATATATATTAACTTACGTAAATTAGGATAATTGTAAATTGTTATAATCGCCTGAAGTCTTTTTTCTATACGAAAATAGATTATATACTTTAAGATAGGGATTGGATTGGTACAACTTAGGAATCCGTAAAAAATTAATAGGAAAACGCCGATAAAAACCCGTATGAAATACTTACCGCCTTATTAGCTAAGTTCCGAAAGTATTAGGTAGCCTTTAGACTTTAATAAATAGGTGATAAACTGTTTATTCAAATAGTGACGAAAACTTGTTACAAAAACCTAAATTTTAATTCTTTATTTTTTAAACCGGAAAAAAACCTAGAAACTTTTCGTACATGTTTTAAAACATCGGTTAAGACCTTAATACACCAACTAATAAGCCTGGAATTAGTATTTGTAACAAATGAAACTAAAGTCGAAATTCAAATTACCAAAGTAAACCTTGTTGAAATAATTTACCATATCTTAAATAAAAGGTTTAAAGTGTACCCGAAGTAAGTCAATCGCCCCAAATACAATTACGAAAAAGAAAAAAACTAAGGGAATAAAGGATAAAGCAACTATAATTATGGTAGATTTTACGGATAAGGAAAACACGTACTACAACCGTAGCAGTACCAATGAAAAGTTATACGGAACCCTGTAAACACATAAAAACACTATATCGTTTGCGGCAAAATTGGCTGCTAGTTTACAAACCACCCTACTTACAAGCAAATTCGAACCAAACGACAATTTTGAGCCGACTATGCATTTAAAAATCGAACAGAAGCCAATTTTGCAGTATACGCAGCCGAATACGAAGGTATAGATAATGGGTTTAATGCCTACCCTTACGAAGATATATCCGGAAAAAACGACTCTAAGTATAATAATGCCTAATTATTAGCCTACGATAATAAAAACTCATAAAGTATCTTCGCTAGCCTATAGAACGCCTCCTTTATGTATATTGTAAGCCTGAACTGCGTAAACGAAGTGTTTCACGTCTATATGGCATCGCAATTTACGTTTTCTAACAAATACGTAAACAAGCTTTAAGGTATTATACTTAATATTAACGCGGTCGAAATCTTAAAAGCTAGGAAATAGAAATTCGACGCTTTTATAGCGAAGTTTCCGAAATTTAAAGTAGACCGTATAAAAGAATACCTAAAAGTCCTATTTAATAAAAGTAAAACGTCGTCGTTTGAAACGGTCTTCATAAAATACACGTTTCGAATCGATTCAGTTTTACGTAAAAAACTTTGAAATAACATTTTAATTTTTATTAACTAATATAAATAAGTTCGAAATTAAGGTTCGAAATACGACCAATTGATTTATCCGCGCTTTAAATAGCGTATCTATACCGCTGCGACTTAAATTCAACTACTTGTGGTTTTTCTCCAAAGGACGTATAATTAAGATTACCTACTTAATTCAGCCTAAATTACGGATTTTATACCAATAATTCGGATACGTAATAATAAAACATTCTTTACGTTTACTCTACGCCGTGAATTATATAAATATAGGGAAAAACGCACTTAAAGCTATCGAGAAATTTCGCCATAAGTACTAATTATATTTACAAGCCCTACGACAGTTGAAATTTCACTTTTAAAACGATATAAACTTTAACTACTAAGTGATTATTAATATTATATATTTAAATAGATTACCGGTTATTTACGTTATCAATTCGGTAATATCGTTTTAAACCGTTAAATTTACGTGGAACGTTTTTGTTACCAATGGTTCAAATTTTTTCGTTCATTATTAGTTGAATATCTGCCTTAGGCTTTTAAATTAAATTACATAAGACGTCAACACGGCTTTGAATTTGACCGAATACCGTACAAATGATCGGATAACCGTTAACAAATATGAATGAATTTTTTTAGAAACCCAATAAGGTAATATAAAGTATAATCGATATTACCAACCACTAAAAAAAACGTATACGATATTGTTAAACGACGTTAATAGTATTAATTTTAAGGGATATATCCTTGAAATAGCGGTTAAACGCCGTTAATAACACTTTTAACCTAGGTAGGCTTATTTCCATACTCTTTATTTTTGGTATTTACCTGAGGATTTATATAAACTTTAATCTATTATTATTCACAGTATAAAAGGTTAATATCATAGCCAAAGCTCTAGTGGTATTACGTTTACTGCGAGTAAAAAACTATATATTTCAAACGTTCGTTATAAGAAATAATCCACATGAATTTATCGTTTTCAATTTAATATTATAATTTGAAGTTTTTGTTCAAAGGACGAGAGATGGATAAACTGGATTTAAAAAGATTGACGGGTTTAAAAGATACGATATTCTTGTTAAATTATTAAACGAGACGAATTCGTTTCGTTAGATAATGATACGCCAATATAAAAAAGAGGTGGGAAAAAACGGCCCGAAACCGTAGAATTAATAAAACCGGTTATAAAAAATTACCTAAAACGACGATTTTAAGCCGAACCCAGCTTTAATATTATTTCTAAAACGCGAATTCGATTCGACCACATTAAATAAAAACGGCTTATTTGTATTAACCCCGTTAAAAACTTGTCGTCGAAAGCGCTCCTTCAGCTTAAAAATCAAAAAAATTCCCTAAGAACTTTACCACGGATTTTTTTATTACGCGGAAGAAAATAGCAAACCGCGAACTTAGTTTAAAACTTCGCCGCGAAGGTATTATCTCCATCCTAAGTACCTTATTAGTATACTTTATCCAAACGGAAATCTTAGTCTTAATCGATTGAGGCGTATTTTGTTTCAAACGTTTCAAACTAATTATTAACGGCGTTTACAAAATCTTCCTAACCCGACTCGTTTATGAAATTAAAAAATAAAACCGGAAAACCTTACGAGAAAAAAAAACCCACCTAATCGTTAAAGGGTATAACGACGAAGGTAAAAAGGATATTATAACCTAATTACCCACGTTACAACAAGCTAACTATCGTCTTATTCTTATATTCGCGGCCTTTCTTAATACACTATATAACCTATATATCGAATTCTAAAATATTACCTAATTACATACTTAATTTCAAAAACGGCTAAAACGACGGGTTTACGCCGATATACCTAAAGACCTTAAGTAATATAACCCGTCTAGAACGATTTTACGTATTTTAAAATTATTTTACAGCTTTGAAGAAGTTGTTGTTTACTAGTACTATATTTATTAAAAGTACTATAAGAAAACGGTTCGAAATAATTAGCTTTACTTTTAACTCATGCCTGTTAGTATCGACAACCCGTTTAAACGGCTTTTTATTAACAGGCATATAGACGGACGATATATTAATGTTATGTAACATTTCGCTTTCTGCTTTAAAAAAAAAGAACTTTTGAAAGCCGGTTTTAAAAGGAAACCTAAAACGTACCTATCGGTAAATCACGTAATCGATTTTAATAATGTCACTATTACTTTTCGGAATAATATTTTAAGCCTCATATAAAAGGGGTAATGGGATAAATTCGCCTTTACAACTTTGGATAATGTAAAACGAGCCGACGAATAAAAGCATTAATATGTACGCGGCGTTTAATTTACCTTGATAATACAATTAAAGGTAATATTGAACCTTTTTATCACCATGTAAGACTAAACCAACCCGACGAACGATTTATAAAAGGCGTTTAATAAACGGTTTTTATAATAAATATATAATTTAAAACTTGGTTTATAATTTATATTACTCGAAATACGGACTATAAAATCGTTTGTCTTTACCAAATGTTTGACATTTAATAAAATATTTTTTATTAAAGCTTCATTGAATATAAAAGGGTTACATGGAGTATCCTGGCTTTCGTGATTTATAGTATAGTTAAAGGCTTCGATTCGGGTATAACTATAACAATAACAGTTTGAATAATTTTTTTAACCTTAATTTACCCCTTATCTCTTTCTTTATATATATGAAATCTTTTTTTTCTATAAGTACCTAATTAAATTAGGTATTATAAACAGAAACGTTTGATAATGGATATTATGCCTTTACGCGAGTTATATAAACGCCGTGAAATCGATTAAATAAAGTGAATCGACGGAAAATCCAATCTAGTAAATGCGAAAAATAAGGCTACACCAAATAAAGCCCTAAAAACATTTATATAGATAAATATATTATTTGTTAAGTTTGTTAAAAGGGTTGTACAACCCTATAAACTTACCTAATTACTTTTTTTACCAATTTAAATCGGCTCTTTTTATATTATTTATACCGATTTATGGTTTTCCCTTTATTTTACTTAATTATTCGTTTCGATTTCCGATTTTATATTTGTTTAATGTTACTATTTTACATCGTTCTTCGAGATTTCAAGATTGTTTGTTTTATACGTGTCGACCCAAAGGAATTTCCTATTCGTTTTTATTTTATTCTGCTATTCGCGTTGAAACTTATTTTTACCTTTAATTATATGTATTATATTGTACCGATTATTACATATTGCTTTTTTTTTATACTTTATACTACAGTTATTATATTTAAAAGTTTATTTTGGACAAAGTTATCATATTATTATGTAACTTATTATATTATAACCAGGAACTTCAGCCTGGTCGAACAGTTATTTATTTATTATTAAAGGGAAATAGTGACGTCGTCACGTCTTCATTATCCTTTCCCTCGTTTTCCCTCTTTATATTAACTTTATTATCATTGCTGTTATTGAACTCATTAACGTTAATAAGGATATAACCCTACGCCTTATTAATTATAACTTTAGGTAAAGGCGTAAAAGAGGGATTACTCTTTTTACGGCAACGTGCGATAATGTCGTTAAACTTATGTATATAGTATATACGTAAGCCCCGTTTTCAGGCGACGACGGCGGCTGCCATTTTCTTAGTTAAACGGTTAATACCTATTATTAAATTAACATCGGTTTATTTGGTTATTTCCATTTGTAAATATTTTCAGATTGCCTTGAATAATATATTTTTACTAAAGAAATATTTTTTCAACTTAGCTAAAATTTACCAAAGAGCCGGCGAGCGCGTAATACGGTTTCGGTTTACAGATTTAAGACTACCAAAATAAGGGAAAACGAGTTATTAGTCCGCTCATAACAGTAATAGCGGGTCGAACGACCTTTATTTTCGTAATAATCGCTAACGTATTTACCTGTGGTTGCGGATACGATATACGATACGTAAAACTTATTTATTAACGGCCCGGGGTTACAGACTCGAGTACGTAGCTTTAACGCTTTACGCGTTAAAGAGGCTTCACGGCGTACCCTAGCAATGTAAAGTTCGAGGCGGCGAAGTAAATCAGTCTCGTATTTTTTATTTAAAAAGTAAAAAATAAAGTTAAAAGTATATAATCGGTTGAA
Organism: Anisogramma anomala; assembly: GCA_038502455.1. NCBI lineage: Eukaryota > Fungi > Ascomycota > Sordariomycetes > Diaporthales > Gnomoniaceae > Anisogramma > Anisogramma anomala. The sequence goes on along the minus strand of JASMMZ010000004.1, from coordinate 25,703,525 downwards.
TTTAGGAATTTCGAACTTTAACATAATTTCGTTAAGTTACGTTTACGGTGTAAAAGGGATCTTACGAATAATAGGGTTTTTACCTTTGGGGAAAGTATAAGGTTTATATCCTTAGGAGCCCCCCGTTCCTCCTCCGAGTTAAGGAAGGGGGAGGGAAAAAAGGGAGAGTAAAAATTCGGGGCAATAACGGCGGGAAGGGGCGAAGCAAAGGCGGCAATAGGGTTGGGCGGCGTGGGAGCGGCGGAACTGGGTGGCGGGGCGGTAGTAACGGCGAGACTTGGCAGCGTAGCGGTAAGCGGAGTAGTAGAGGCAGGCGACGTGGCGGCGATAGAAGAAATGACGTCCGACGAAGGCGGGCTATTACTATTAGTGGTTGTGGTAAAGGTAATAACGGTAGTAGTGGCGGTAACGGCGGCGGCGGCAGCAGTGTGTCGCCGCTTGCGCATTAAACGGCGCCTTGCGGTTCGGTTTTTATGCGTTATCTAGATAAAGAAAAGGTGAGTAGTATGTGTGAGTTAAGTAACTTACCTATTAAAAAGACTTGTTTTAGTTAAAGGGAATAGAGGGAAAATGAGGGTACGTTTTAATTTGTTTAATAGGGATGGAGGTTAAATGAAAATAGGAATTTACATCTGTTTTTACTACATGTCTTTAAAAGAGAAAAAAAAGATGTTTTACCCAGGCCAATAACGATATATCTTTTTATACTAACCTAACACATAATTATGTAATTATCTTTACGTAATTACCCCTATATAATTACCCCTGTTTCAAATTTCGAAAACCGTTATTAGTAACCATATCGCTTTTATTTCATTATACTCATTAAGCCCGAATTACAAACATTATTTCGGCTAAACTTTACTAATTTTTACCGAATTTAAAATACTACTTCGGCTAGATTTTGTAACCTTTAATTAAACTTATTAATTTGAACTTTTTACAATTAATATGAGAATAACATTATCATTACAGAAACTTGCTAATTTAAACCTTTTGCAATTAATTTGGTAATAATACTATTACTACATAACCTATTAATTTAAAACTTCGTAACTATAACCATACTATCACTACTAGACTATAGGTTCGGAGTATTTAAGGAAGAAAGAGAAGATTACCTATGTGGATATTACTACATACCCTTATAGATAGTATATATAGGGTAAGTAGCAGTGTACTGTATTGTAAGGTGCACTTTTACAAGGTATACAATAATTTGACATACTGCAGACTATACTCTTGCAAGACGCAAAGTGCTCCATGTATGGATCGGTTTAAAATAGCTATTTCAGACCGAATGATAATGCATAGATCGGTCTGGAATAGCTATACCAGACTGAACGGCATTACGTGGAGCATTCTAGAGTAGTACACTTCGAGTGAGGACTTATAAACTCTCACCTGTGACGTATACCTCTAGATACTTCTTTGGATCATCATCTTTTATACTACAACTGCCAATCATTCTGATTACTCTTCAAAGACCATATATTCACGTGAACTTTATAATATTGAGACCTTACTAACAATAACACATATTTTCGTACTATCGATACCAACTTTTACAAATACTTATTTGACTTTAAGTTACAAGCCCTAATAGATTACCTTAATCCTTTATTACGTAGATAATGAAGAAAAATTCATTTTATAAAAAAGTATATTCGTCGTAATTCTTCACTAATAATAGACGTTATTATTTACAAAAAAAAAAAACCGATTTTATAATAAATATCACCGTTAAATTGAATTCAACTTCATAAATCATATATAATTACATACTGTGGAAGCTTATAAACTGTTGCGCTGTATGTACATACGAACATATAATAGTATTCCAGTCTGTATTTAAAGTTAAAGTCTAAACTAAAGGTAGAAATCTACCAAAGCATGATAATAATAAGTACTTCAAAGATGCACTCGTAACTAGGCTATCTTATAGAAAGGCAAGAGATACGAAAGACTAACGGCATGTGTATATGCTGTAATAGGTATACCCCCTCCGTATTTAACATAAACCCTTATATAGATAAGGAAATTTATTACATTTACACCTTAATCCGTTGACTATAATAAACCGTGTAAGAAAACTTACGTATATATTAAATTTTCCCTTGAATTTACGAATTTACCTTATAATTAATATTTAATACCTATGTTGGTAGGTCTTGGAAATTGCAACGTTATCGATTCAATTGGTCGAAGTAACAGTAGTATTGCGTGGTCAGCTGGTAGATGTATTGTTTTAGGTTTGGCAAACTGCTAACCGGTTTTCATTGTAATTTGTATAGCCAATTGCTTGGCCCGTGCCCTAGAGTGAAGTGCAGCGTACTGCATACGACTTACACGCAATGCGGTAAGTCTCTACAAAACAATACACTCAACTTGCAGTATAGTCAACTTTACTTACAATAAAGTTGACCTACTGCACTGTACGTAGTACTATTTCAATACTAGCGACTTTTTAGTTTGTACGCATATGCCAGTATAGCTGACCAGTCTTTTTCGGTTACCACTGAATTACTTCCTCGTTAACTGGTCAGACCCCTATTAATTCCAGTTGACTCTCATACTGAATTGCACCTAATTGCATGTAAATTGACTCTAATTAACCTCAATTGCTCTGAGGTCCTAGTTTATCAACTTCCACAAAAATTTCCTTTGCCATAGGCCCTTATAGGTTTTTGAAGACCTTTACGAACCTTTACTTTAACCGTTCCACTTAAATAGATCGCCTTTATCAATCCTTTAGTAATCTTTTAGTTTGCTGGCATATCCCTACCCGCCGTTACGTGATCTGAGCCATCTGTGCGGTTAATTAACGTAGCCTTCGATTCGTATGGTTAGCTTATTACTATCCACAAACCTTTCTAAAGCTTTATTCAGTGATTCTTTTGTTATTTCGTTAACGGGGTTGTCTTTGTTATCGATTTATCGGAATTCCTTAATCTCCCTCCTTTCATAGGCTTCGCAAAGTGCTATTACATTGATTATTACGCGTTTTTTACTAGTGGTTTTGATTTTCGAAAGGCATTCTAGAAGACTCCTCCAGTTAATATAAATTATCACCGGGATGGGGGGGGTTTTCAGTTTCCTGGTAATAATGTTGAGAGTTTTCCATATTGTTATACCCACGTCGAAGCCCGTTATTATGCCGTAAACCTTTAAAGCTAGCACGTTTCGTGTAATTTTTTTACACTTAACGAAAGTCTAGTGGATTAAGTTTCTGATAATATTGAATTGGGTTTTTCTTGCCTGTTTTTATTAACGAGGGTTATTAGGAAGCCGATTTGCGTGGGTTGGTATTATTTATAAAGAATCCGTTCGTAAAAATCATCAATTTGGTCTTTGAAAAGGTCGATTAGTACTATATTGATTCCGCGGTCCAGGTTTTGTATTTTCCACTCGAAAGTTTTATTTAGCCTGTTAAAGTCCTTATCCGTTGGTATTTATATTTTTATCGTAATGGAAAGATTGTGAAAAGCTTTGGGATAATATAAGGTAGTAATATAATTACCTCGAGTACGTTATTTTACGTACCGTCAACTTTTGGCCTCGTTAATCTTGTTAATTGTATCTAAAATAGCGTTTTGACTCTTTTGTCGAAAGTTAAAGCCGGCGTTAATACCAAGTATACGGATTAACGATCTATCAAAGTCTAGTTGAATGTTTTTCGTTAATATTATTACCAGTTTACAATTTCAGAATTTGAAGTCCTCAATCGCTTACTGTTTCAGTATCATAAAGCCAGCCGTTCCGATAGAAAGGGTATTGTTAGTTTGTATACCTATTATACTGAAGTCCTTTTATTACGTTACTAATAGGTACGAATCGTACGTTAAGGGTTTTATCGTTAACCGTGATTTAAAGTGCGATTAGTAGGTTAGTAACCAGTGAACGCTTGTTTAATCTAATTTTTGTAATGGCTTGATATAACATATTACCGTGCCTAAAAGGTAAATAGAAAGAAGTTTCTATAGTAGTTTTAGAAGTACGATTCTTTGTAAATCCGTTGCTAATTGCATATAGACTTGCGTTATATTACAGCTATTAAGCGTAAATTTTCCCTTAGTTTTGAATAGCAAGCTTATTGCCAAAGCAACAACTAGATGCTGGTTAATTTTTTGTATCGTTGGCTACTTTATAAAAAATTAATATTTGCTTTTATTACCGTATCTTCAAGCAATTAAACGTGATTTTTTGTACGGCCGACCCGTGGTTTTACCTTTAACTTCGTAAATAATCCTGTACTTAAAGATCGTGAATTTTGGGTTTTGAAAATTAAGGTCGGTTTTTGGTATAAATTGTACAACTTTTCGATTGAATAAATCTTTAATTTCGACCTTGTTATTTTTTAAAAGGTTTGACAGAGGTTTTGATAATCCTTTGTACTCGAAGCTTTAAAGATATTTTTTCATCATTCTTTTCTTTTTTGTTTACCCAACTAGTATTATAGATACGTTTTAGTGTATATTTCTCCTCTTCAACGTTTTTTTTTCGGGGGTCTTCCGCGTTGGCGGCGTTTTACTGGTTTGTTGATAATGAGTAAAGAAGGTTAGTGTTGGTTCGGTCATTTATCTTAAGGGGCTTAAGGTTCCTTATCTTTATTATCCCTGATATAAAGCTTAACCTAAGTGGTTCGGAAAGACATAGAACCGTTAGTAATTTTAACAATTACTTTAAAGTTTTCGATATTTGATATCTTATATAGATCTTTTGATTTTCCCGGCTTCCACTATACAAGAACTTTACTTTTCAACAGAAAAGTAAGTACGTTGATTATTAAAAGACTGTTTTTGGTATTGAGAGCGTTATTAATTTGGCGGCGTGCCGATTTTCTTCGCAGTTTCTTTAAATCTTTTCTATAGGCCATAGCACGTTTTTAGATACTTATCGAGGGCGGAGATTTACTCGTTAAGCGTGGGTATGCTTCAAAGACTAGTAGCTTTGATATTAAGCTGTTAGGACCCATAATGTCGTTAAGGCTTTTTACCACCATTTATAGGCGTGCCTTTGAATTCGTAAAGCTTTTAATTTCCAACGTAAGGATATTGTACGTTTGTCGAAGTAGGGCGTATACTGTTTTAACCTTTTTCATACTTTATTAAGTTTTTATAAGTACCTGTTTACATTGAATACCTATTATTTTACCTTTTTTCTAAAATTCCACCACGACAAAGCTTATACTGGCATTGTAGTCGACGATGTCAGGAAAACCTAGGTATATGTTAATTTACAATATCTTTAATGTTTTTCATATGTTTTTTTCCGAAAAGAAATTTAAAATCTTTGCCCTGTGGAAAAGAGTTCCGAAATCAACAACGCGAAAAATAAGCTTATTGTTTAAGTAAAATATATTAATAAATATCCCGTAGTTAAAATTATTTTGTTTTTTATTTAAAAGTTTTATTTTGGGGGGGATTAGGTATACATTAAGCAATGGTAATAAATCCTTTGAATGGCTTTTAGGGTAAAGTATTCCATATTTTTATACCCTACAGACTTTAGAACTTCATACAGCTTATTAACGACTGGATAGTTAAGGCGCTGGTATAGTTGGCATATCTCCGGCTTCGTCAAATTTAATACCATTACTTTGAAGGTTTAAAGATAAAACTATAGGTGTCTTTACTTAAAGTTAAGTGAAAAACTTTAGCCGTTTTTTATCAGTTCGTCTATATTAATATCGAGGTTAGCGCCGAGAGTTTTTATGTCCTTTAAGAAAAGAAGAAAAGGGGTAGGGGACTTGAGGATGTGGAATATAATTGCTTTTACAATAGTTTGAATTACTGTTATCCCTAGTGACGATAGTTGTTCGCTTGGGTTAAAGCCAACTTTAGCCTTGTTAACATCGTAACTATTAATCTTAATAGCTGTAATTCTTTTCTTTTGTAATGTTACATATTACGAATAGCTTCCTATTAAGTACCTCACTACCCTTATATCTGGTATAATACCCTAAAATATGTAGTTTGCGTAACAATCGCGAAGGTTAAAAGTATTTAAGGGGTCAAGAGCTTCATTAAGGTAAAGACAAGGGTCTTTACCACCCAAATGATATAAGAAGGCATAATCGATTAGTTACTAAACCGTACCGGAAGTAGTATCTTTGTGTTACTTAATCTGTTTATAAACGTTAGTAATGATGTTAATTAGCTTCTTATCTTTAACGTTTACGATTTAATTTAAGTAATTTTATTTCGAAGTAATAAGGTATTAGGCGTTATATGTTATTTTACGGTTATTACGTTCAGTAGAGGGGTAACGAATTAAGTAATAGCTAGACTTGCTATGGATTTAATATATTTTGTTAATATTACGACAATAATGCTTGTAGTTAATAGATCCTTCTAAATCTCATTAGTTCCAGCGTAGCTGTTATTTCTAGTTCAAAGTTAAGGTCTATAAACCAAATTTTAGGTGTTATAGGCGGCTGTACTTACGGTCAACGTAGTTAACTACCGTAAGGTCTTTTTCATTTACGTTAAAAAAGTTCCCAACTTGGAAATATATATTAAGCGATTCTTATATACGTGTTATCACGGTAACAAGCGACCAACGCAACTGGTTAAAAAAATCTTCGCAAGTGATATTTGGGCGTTATAAGGCGTATTCGAACTCGTTAACGTTCGTAATTACTATCCATACCTATTTACGAAGTGTGGCTTTGCCAGAGTAAGCTTTCCCTATTACTTTCTAACATAACATTAACTTATTAATTATTTAGTTTAGTACGTTTATTGGTGTTTGTTCCTCTTTCTTTTTTGTTATTGTTATAATCTACCTTGTAGTGGCCCAGTTTATATAATATTACGCGAAGTGTACGTTGTATTCGAAGTAGCCCTTTATGTTATTGTAGATTTCGCGAAACGTAGTGACACTAGTTAAAAAGATTAGGTAGCAGTCCGTATCGTACCCTGTAATAATTTCGGGAAAAAGTGAGTGAAAACCAAAAGGAGAAACTTTTATTTACTTACAGATATTTAGAAATGGTATTATCTTAGTGTTAAAGATGTTGTATGGCTTTTCGTTCTACTTTTTTATATTATCGCAAATTTTAGTAAAGTTAGTAAGAAATTTGTAATTAACATCAACCATTTTGATAAGTTTTAGAAAAAGGTTACAATAATTTTCTTAACTATAAATGGTATTTTTGGTGGTTTAAGCTTTACAGCTTTCGAGATATGGTGTTGGAGGTAATTATCAGTCGCCTGGGTCGATAGGTAAAGTCATGTAGTAAGATTTGTAGTGGATTTCCATACATAGGTAAATTTAAAGGGGGAAGGTTTTAAAATAGCTTAATGAATAAATTGTTCAGGGGTAAAAGGTACTTATAGGTTTTAAGAGGTTTGACCATTTGGTTTAATTGACTGATGGAAAGCGTTGATATTAATAACTTTGGTCGCGTTAGCGGCTGTTGCTTTTCGTACCCTACTATCGTTAAAAACGTACTTTGCGCTATTACGTAGAGGTATTTAATTACCGAGTAAGTTAATAGATTCCTTATCGTTAGCACGTAAAAAGGCTTAACTTAGTTGTTAAGGGTAAATTCAAGGTCTCCTAAAACGTGTATATAGGTGTTGATATTCCTTAACGCCTTTCCCTTTTCCTTAAAGATCTTAAAGGTCCGGGTTCTAAGGGCAGTTTTCTTTTTAAACTAGTTTAAAAAAGGTTTTAGCTAATCCTAATAGAGTTTTTTCAGTGATGTAAATATTACGGCATATAACCTTTTTTTTAACTTGGCCTTAACCTTATGCTAGATCGTTTTCCATATATCAGGAGTTAAGTGGTTGAAGAACTTACGAAACTTTTGGAAGGCGCAGGCGTTGCAGCCGTGCTTTTTACCGGCGTTAGACTCGAGGATGTACTAGCTAACGTAGTTGGTTAGGTAAGCTTTAGTTAAGGTTTTATTAACGTTTGTAGTTCAGAGTTGTTTGTCGTAGAATTGAATAAAAACAGTTTTGAGCGTTTTAATTGTTTTTTTTATTAGTATTAGTAATAGCTTTAAAGTAAACGTTTGCGGTAGATATCTTGGTGTTTTGGCTTTTGTATAATAAGGAACTTGGTGATTTTGGGTGTAGGAACTTGGTGTTTTTAGCGTGGAGTCTCGTGTAAACTTGACGACTTGGTAATTTAGCATTAAATCGCGCAACGTAGCTTTTTTTTGGCGTAATTGGCGATTTTCGGTGTTTTCGCTTTGAGTAGCGAACTTGACAATTGAAGTCGTGTAGGGGAAGTGTAAAAGAGTGAAATATGGGTAAAGTTTGATGTAGAGAGTAAGGTTTAAGGTCGTTTATTATTAAAGGTTATAGGTGGAGGGTGAAGGTTGTTTGTTATAGGCTGTGAAACTTAGTTGTTTTTGCAGTAGTAGCACCCATAATAGTATTAATGTAGCCGTTTTCCAACTTGTCGAACTTTAAGAATTTTGATAGTTAATCTTAACGTCTTTAAAAAGTATTAATAAAGATTCCTTAGTGTTTTCGACAACGATACCGTTGTTTACTTTCAGATTGCCGTTGAAATACTAATATAACCTAAAAGTTTTTTCTGTTTTCCTGCCATTGGAAGACTAGCGTAGTACTAATAGAGGCCTTTCGCAAGAATCTTTCCTCTATCTTATCGGCCGTTTGATTGACTTAAAGCGTAATTAGAAAGTGGCTTTTTCTTTTACTTAGTTTATCTGTACTTAACCTAATAGGCAGGCAAGCACTGATCAGTGTTGGTAGGCCTTAGATGTTGCAACATTGTCGATTCGATTGGTCGAAGTAATAGTAGTATTGTGTAGTCAGATAGTGGATGTATTGTTCTAGGTTTGGCAGACTGCTAGCCGGTCTGCACTGTAATTTGTATGGCCAATTTCTTGGCCCGTGCCCTAGAGTGAAGTGCAGCGTACTACATACGACTTACACTCAACTTGCAGTACAATCAACTTTACTTACAGTAAAGTTGACTTACTACACTGCACGTAGTACTATTCCAATAACCTAACTTTATATAAGAAATCCGAAAACGATTTTTAATCGTATATTTTCGTTATTAATATTAATACGATATGAAAAAAGTTCAAAGTGAACCGAATAAAAAATAAAGAAGAAATATAAATAATTATTTAAATCGTTATCATCGCAAAGTAAATTAAATTTAATATTCAATTCAT
>JASMMZ010000004.1:25686865-25691865 GCA_038502455.1 Anisogramma anomala | reverse complement strand
CCGGCGTTCTCACCCAGCTTCTTGGCAACCTCTGCATACTTGACAGCCTGACCGCCCGCCGTCAGCTCGTCCAACAGCTTGAGCATTGCATTCTTCATGTCCTCCTTGCGCTTCCTGTCCGCCGAGCTTGTGCCCTCAGTGAGAAGAGACATGTCGATACGGCCTTGGGAGTCTGTGGCAGCGGTCATCAAGGCGGACTTGATGAGACGTACGGCCTCCACAACGTCGTCGCGGGTCACCTCAGTGGCCAGGCGCATCTTGGCGTGTGCCTCGGCCAAGCGGATCATGGACTCGAGTTGACGAGTGGTGGCCGTAATGCGCTTCTCGGCGGCGCGGACGTCTTGGCCCAGCTTGCGCATCTCAACGTACGAGTCAACCAACTCGCGGGCTGCCGGCTGAGAGATGGTCGGGTGAATGTTGTTGCGGGCGTAGGAGATGTAGGCAGTAAGAAACTCGACAGGCTGGAAGAATCAGTACTAAGTCATCATGAAGAGTCTGAGATGGACTTACAAGGATGTCTTTCTTGCTCTGCGCAGAGTGAGGCGTGTCCTCAAGGTACATAGACATCAAGTGCTTCGCCAAGCGCCTGTCATTCTTCTCATCAACGCGATCCAGGATCAGATACACTAGGTCGAACCGAGACAGAAGCGTCGGAGGAAGGTCGATGTTCTGAGGGACCGGCAAGTCCGGGTTGTAACGACTGCCAATGGGGTTGGCCGATGCCAAAATGCTTGTCCGCGCATTCAAGGTCGTGATGATACCAGCCTTCGCAATCGATACCGTCTGCTGCTCCATCACTTCGTGAAGCACTGAGCGAGTGGCCTCGGACATCTTGTCAAACTCGTCAATACAGCATACACCGCCGTCCGACAAAACCAGGGCACCCGACTCAAGCACGAGCTGGCGAGTCTCGGGATCGCGAGTGACATAGGCCGTCAGACCGACAGCAGACGAGCCCTTGCCGCTGGTGTACACACCACGAGGCGCAATGCGGTGAATGTACGACAGGATCTGAGACTTGGAAGTAGATGGGTCACCACAGAGGAGGACATTGATGTCGCCACGGTATTTCGGGCTGCCACCCTTCTCAAAGCTCTTGTTGGTGCCGCTGAAAAGTTGGAGCAGGATGCCCTTCTTTACGTCGTCCATTTCGTAGACCGAGGGTGCAAGAGATCGAGCCAGTAGTTCGTATATGTCCTCACGGGCACCAGTCTCACGGATCTTCGCCTCTTCTTCAGGCGACACCTTGCGAGTCTCTTCCAATCCAGACGCGTTGACATGGACCTCTTCGTCATCAGCTGGGTCGAGAGTGGATGTGTCGACGCCCATCTTCTTCCGGTCGACCTTCTGCACGTGCAAAACATCGACATACGTCTTGTAGATGCTCTTGACAGCCCGCTGACGTGGATTGACGCGGACTGGGCTGACTCTGAAGATGCCAGTGACCTGGACCCGGTCACCAGCCTTGCAGAAGTCCACAAGATCATCGTACACGCAAATCGACACAGCGTGCGGCGTCTGGCCAGCAGGGACAGCATCTGGTGTCTCCTGCAGCTTGATCACCTGCTTGTCTGCGAAGTGGCAACGGTTGTGGATGATCTGCATGGAGTTTTTGGATCCGCAACGGGCACGAGGGCACTCAGTCGGCTCGCGAATCTTGCCACGGTCCAACGTGACAAGCACGCCATGGCTGCAAATGCTGCACTTGAAGAACGCATCCTTCATATCCGGTATGACAGGAGTTGTTCGAATGACAAAGCCCCTGATTTGAATCATTCGGTCCATGTCCGAAGGGTTCAAATCGCGAAGATTGGTGGTCGTGTCCAGACCATGCGGTCGCACCATGTAGATAGTGTCGGCAACCTGGTCCTCAATCGTGGCCTCTCGCGAAACAGCCGGCCTGGGCGTCGAGGGCTCCTCAGCCCGATCCGAGCTAGGAATCATGGCCTCAGAGCCCTGCGATGGGACCGGAGCAGAGCCACTCTGTCTCTGCTTGGTGGCCTCGTTCCTTGCGAGTTCCATCATCAAGTCATGAACCACCTGATCCATGATCGGGACCAATTCCTGAGGGTAGGCCTGCACCTGGTGCCATAATTTCTGGGTGGGGGGGTAGCACTTGAGATCACAGACATCCAAGAAGAGCTTGTTTGTGCCAAGAGCAAGCATAGTCTCGCACATCTCATAGTAAGGCCTGACCAGACCCTCTGCAGACTTCACGATCTCATCAGGCTCTCCGTCATACATCAGACGATATGACCTCTTGTAATTCCGGAGGAAATCCTTGAAGCCGACAAATGTATCATCGATGGAGATGGTAGTACCCCAGACCAAGCTTTGGCTGTTTCCGCCGAGGGCATCGGCATCCGAGGTACCTGGGTGGATGTTGGAGAAAGTCGCGGCGTCCGAGACAGGAGCGTCTTGAACAACCCTTCCATCCGAGCCCAGAACGATACGGCGAGGCGGCATGGGAGTCCTGTTGGAGTGCTCGGAGTGGATGTCACCGCGTCTCGACCGTGGCTGCCTCCTAGCAGAATCGACGAAGAGACCACTACTCTCGCTTCGCATATCTGTCTGTGGGTGGCCAGGGCTGGAGCTGGGATCGTAGCGGACGGGCGAGGACTCTGTGGTAATGTTAGTGACATGAGTCGGGTGGAAGGTACACACTATGTATAAGAAATAAACATACCGCCAATAGCATGTCCACTTGCACGGGGCGTTCGATCACCATCGTTGATGGATTGGCTCTGGGTCTGCTGGCGCAGAGGCGAGCTCACGACAGCACCATTGTTGTTGGTACTCTGGGAGTTGCTCGTCTGCCGCAGAGGAGAGGACGGCGCCGCACTGGCAGGGCCTCCATTGGCAGGCGAAGACTCGAAGAACATGGGACTCGACGCGAGTGCTGAGCCGCGGGTCTGTCGAGGAGTCTGAGAGGCACGAGGCGCAGCATTTTCAGCGCCAGGGGCCGGACTGCTCCTAGCTTGGGAACTGCGAGTGGAACGCTTTGCTGGAGAAGACATGGTGTGTGCGAGTTGTTGTTACGGAGGGGAATGTTCAGGAAGTTCACCAATGCAAAGATTGGAAGTTTGGGGCGAAGAGATGCAAGATGTAGAACGCAGGCTGCAAAGAAGGTCCGGGGAAACGGGAAACGGGGCTAATTTCACAGAACGCGAAAGCGCGTCAAGGCAGGCGCGCGTTTGATATTCCTTTACGCGTATCCTGGTTGAAGTTTTTTGTTGCCTCAAGACCCCTGCTAGCCTGCACCGCCACTGTCAGGGATTCGACTAGGAAGCCCCTGTCGTGTCGCCGGAGTGGACACAGAGCCGTTGCTATTGGCATTGACTTGTGAAGCTATTGCGACCAGTTGAGCATTTGCGGTTTGCCAGATCACGACTCCCGCGCCCATCACACCGAATCCTACCTGTTCTTGACGTCGCACCACACTCAAGATGGCTCCGGGAATGTCCCTTTACTCCGTCAATGCCGTCCTCATTCTGTCGACTGTACGATGCTCCCCACCGCCGCCAGCCTCCTCGTGACCGCGCTGCTGCGGCTCGCGCATCTGTCCTTGCCATACACATGCTGATGAAGCTCTGTTTATGTAGGAGGATGGCTCAAGACTATACGCCAAAGTGAGAAACCTCTCCGACTCTTGCGCCCACTCAAGAGACCTGCGCAACGTGACTCTGGAGCCCAAGCTTACAATGCCTCCCAGTACTACGATTCTCCCCATCAAGGTCCTAATGCGCCCGGACAAAATGCCCGTAGGCTAGAAGCCTTACCAGGTTCATTGACGAGGACGACATGCTGATCTGTCCCACAGCTTCTCCAAGGAACCCCTATCCAGACTTGAAGGCACAAAAGGCCTTCGAGAAGGCACTGCTCGAGAAGACCGCAAAACAGACCGGAGACATCCTGCTGTTCGACGGCCGGATGTAAGTCTCGCATAAGGATCAATTACATCTAGAAAGACCAGCTTGGCTGATGCACGGGGAACAGCGTCCTCTACAAATCCGAAAGCGACGTCATGCTCTACCTCATCGGCAGCGTCGAGGAGAACGAGGTGCTTCTGTATAACGCTATTCTGGCCCTCCGCGACTCCCTGCACCTGCTGTTCAAGGCCTCTGTCGACAAGCGCACCATCATAGAGAGCTACGACCTCGTGTCCCTTGCCGTGGACGAGATCGTCGACGACGGCATCATCCTCGAGACCGACCCTACCATCATCCTCCAGCGCGTGAGCAAGGCCCCGACAGCGGACGTCGACCTGCGCCGCATCGATCCGTTCAGCGAGCAGGGTGTGAATCATCTGGCGCAGCTGGGCAAGAGCAAGTTGACGGACTGGCTTAGGCAGGGCCTGTGAGGAAGGTTTGTGGTGCCGCAGGGACAGTGTCCGGCGTCTCGATTTCTAGAAGAGGAGTAAAGGGGGGGTCATTGCTTCGGGACATCGAAATCTATATTGAAATCATGGTCCGTGGGGTATCTCTAGTGTCTAAGCCCGAGTCTGTCTTGCCAGGCATGATACACCGGCATGCGTCTATTGCGGTCTATGTTCTGATCTCCGAGGCCGCCTTGCGCAGACGGTTCATAACTGCCGCAGCTATACCGTCCCGGTCTTCAACGCCTTCGACGAATATAACACCTGCTCCCCTTCTATCCAGCTCGCGGAGTGCTGAAAACAGGCCTTGCGCAACCGACTTCAAGTCCCGTCCCAGGCCTATGTCCACGACTTTGGAACCGCCTGTCATTGACGTGAATATCTCGTAGCCCAGATCCGCATCTCCATCCGCAGACACACCATCTTGCAGAGCTGCTTCTCCTCCGGAAACCTCTTCACCAGGTAGCCTCTCCCACCGCAGCGTCCGCACAATACCCACAACACCCCTCTCGCCCTTCACCGCCGCCAACACATCCCCCGCCCCCGTCTCAAACAGCACCACCCTCGCCCTGGGGCTGTAATGCTTATACTTCATCCCCGGTGCCCGCGGGGCCGCCCGGCCCCC
>JASMMZ010000004.1:25636930-25686450 GCA_038502455.1 Anisogramma anomala | reverse complement strand
CGCCGGCAGCCGCGCGCCAAACGTCGGCAGGCCCGCCGTGACCTCGGGCGCGAGCGCCGGGGGCGGCGGCGCCGCCGGCAGGCGCAAGAGGACGGTCAGGGGCCCCGGCCAGAAGCGCGCGAGCAGGGGCCGGTAGATGGCCGGGATGGGGTCGGCGTCGTCGTCCGCGGCGTCCTCCGGTTCCTCGCATGCACTGCTGGCGTTGTTGGAGGAGGAGGAGGTGGTGGCGGTGGTGGTGGGGGTGGAAGAGGCAATGGTCGGCTGCAGCAGCCTGCGCAGCATGGCAAGGTCGCACACGTGCACGATGAGCGGGTTGTCGGCCGGGCGGCCCTTGGCGGCGTAGATGCCGCGGACGGCGGCGCTGCGGGTGGCGTCGGCGCCGAGCCCGTAGACGGTCTCGGTGGGGAAGGCGACGGGGATGTCGCTGGTGCGCAACAGGGCGGCGGCCACGCGGAGGGGCGCGAGCACGGGCTGCGCGGCGGGCGCGGTGGAGACGGTCCAGGTGTCGAGGGGCTGGGCGCCGGTGAAGGCGCCGGGCTCTGGGCCGGGGGGCACCTTGAGTATACGGGTGTTCATCCTGGAGGTCGCGGGTGGGTGCGTGGGGGCTGGGGGTATGGGCGCTCTTGTGGTTGATGAGATGGACCGGGTGAGAGATCGAGTTCTTCGGCGCAAGATGGGTTGAAGGCAGGCGAACAGAGCCAACTTGTCGATTCTAGGTTTGGAGGTGTTGAAATTCGGTCAGTCTCTGGTCGATTTCCAGCGGTCTCGGATTCGGAATGATGATTTGTGGTGTGGGTTGAATATGTTGTCGAGCTGGTGAAAAACTAGGTGGACTCGTCAGGTTAGGCGGGATGATGACCGGTGTTATTTTGGCGGGTGGGATCGCACCAGTGTCTACTAAATATACATCCTGTTGGAACAGCAGTTAATTGCAGTACAGCCAAGTCAATTGTACTGACTGTAAGTTGATTACATTGACTGCAAGTTAACTGCACTAACTGTATTAACTGTATTAACTGCAAGTCAAGTATAAGGAGTGCCCAATTTAGACTAGGGCACGGGCCAAGCAATCAGCCATACAAATTAATTAGTGTGCAGACCGGCTAACGGTCTGCCAAACTTAGAACTAACAACACATCACCACTTTCAATGCAATACACCAGTTCCTTCGACCACGATTCGAATCGACTACGTTGCAACGATAACGGCCTACCAACACATCCCACCTCAACATTTATTTTCTTCACCAACACGGTTCATTCAAGCGATGGATACATAGTATTATGACTCATTCTTCTTACGCTACCATTGCAAACATTTTCTTGCTGATCAAGCGGTTCGGTAGTGTCGATATGCCTGTGCTTTTACACGATCTCAACGCAAGTCTCAAAACGCCCAACTATAGCCTACAGTTCTAGTTTTGACTTGTAACTTTCATGGTATGATAGTATTCAAACCCAGTTTTCAGTCATCACATAACCCGCTGTTTCCCTTTCGCCCTTTTCCCTTCCAATGGCGGTTGCCATCCCAGACCCACATCATACTTGTCCAGTCCCCATTTTCCAACTCCAGACCCTGAACACCCTTAGACGCCTTGCAGTTCTGTACCAACATCCCAAACCCGCATGGGCCTCATGAATACCCATCCTGCCCATCCTGCCTATCCTGCACATCCTGCATACCAGACAGCCTCTCCGACCTCCTAACCGGCAGCTCCGCCACATACTCGCCCGTAAACTTCAGGTGGCTGGTCATCCCCTCCAGCAACCTCATGAACTCCCCCCGCATCACCGGCCCGCCTTCGCCCATCATCACCCTCTCCGACGGCGGCCCGGGCAGCGGCGGCATCGCCCGCGAATCCGCCGCCGGGTATACCAGCGAGCTCACCGACGACGTCGACGCCGACCTGCGCCCCGCTCCGCCACCGCCCAGCGCATACATGGGCGACTCCCTCAACCCCCCACCGGCGCTGCTGCCCGCGCTCCTGTTCCGCTCGTGCGTGAACACCGATGTTCGGCTGCTGCCCGTGCTGTCGTTCTGCTCGTGCGCGTGGATCGCCGCCGTGCGGCCGCCGTAGCCCTCCACCCCCCCGTACAAGTGCGCGTCCACGGCGGCGCCCGGTTTGCGCCTACGCGATACTTGGCCGTTGGTCGAGTATGGCCGCTGGGTGGCTTGGATGCTGGTGGCGAAGTCCGAATCGTCGGATACGTAGATCGAGGGCTCGCGGTTGCGGGGAGGTGGCAAGCCGGCATCGTTGGACACGTAGAGAGAGGGCTCACGGTTGTTGGGCGGCGGAAAGTCCGAGTCGTCGGAGATGTAGATCGAGGGTTCGCGGATGGAGGCGGGCAGCGGCATGAAGGAGGCGTGGCGCTCCAGGTCGAAAGCGTTGCCGAGGTCCGAGACCATGTCCGAGTCGGCGGTGGAGGGGCGGATGAGTTCTGCGGGCATAGAGGGCTCGGGCATGCTTTCATCGAGGTCGATGAGGCTGCTTATCGAGGCGCGGTTGTCCATCTGGGAGCTGGCGCGGGGGAGCATGAGGTTGTTATGATTGCTGTTCATGTCTGGCGAGAAGCCTGTGGGCATGGAGGGCTCGGGCATGCTTTTATCGAGGTCGATAAGGCTGCTCATCGAGCTCCGGTTTTCCATCTGGGAGCTGGCGCGGGGGACCACCAGGTTGTGGCTATTGTTCATGTCTGGCGAGAAGCCTGCGGGCTCTGTGGTGTGGTGCTGCAGTGGTGGGCGACCAGCCGGGCCGGGGAAGCGGAAGCCACCGCCGTCTTCTTGGACAGGACGACCGCGGCCCGGAAAGCGGAAGTCACTGCTATCGTCCTTGGGTGAGGGGGAACGGCTAGCGGACCCAGGGACCCGAAAGCCACTGTTGTCTTCGTTGAACGGGAAATGCGACATTTCCGGATTCGCGGACTGGGGCATCGTGCTTGGGAACTTCCAATCCTGCGTCTTCCTGTTCTTCGCAGACGCGATGACTGTCTCCGGGTCACTATTGGGACCTCTGGCCCACTCGTCCCCGTCGCTAAACTCGCAATCCCGCGACCGCCGAGGGCCAGATTTGACAGTCCCCAGATCCACAAATTTGGACAACCGGCCACCGTGTAGCGAGGCATCCAGGTCGATCAGAGACTCCCGTAATGTTGCAGTGTTGGAATGATCACGCAGCGGCAGATCCGAAGCAGGTGGCAGCTCTGGCATCCCATAATACGCCCGAGCGTTCTCTTCGTAGGTCGAGATTGTGTTGGGGTCGAAGATCTTCTCCAGCGGCGCCCTCATCACCGGCAGATTGGGCGGTGGCCGTCTTCGCTTAGGCTTGACGGTCTGAGGCAAGGGGTCGGCCAAATCGACTTGCGAGCCATAGACGTCGTAGACAGCCTGCGCGTCCGTGCTGTTCATAACGTTCTGGTCGAAGGCAAGGGTCGTGCTGAAGTTCCAATCGTCGTTTGCTAACGCAGTGGAAGAAAGGTCCACGTCCGGGCCTTGGGCGCCTCCCATGGCAAACAATGACTTGCGGCTACCTCCCTGGGCTTCCCATACCCGGAAGGCCTTGACCAACATGGCCAGCGACGATGTGGGATGCGAGTTCTCGGTGTTGAATAGATAGGCATGATGCTGCACCTCTTCAATGATCGGTCTCTTTGCTGGGTTCTCCACCAGACAAAAGGATACGAGGTCCTTGAGCTTGTCTGAGTACTTGTCCCCCGACAATCGCGGGTTGTGATTCTTCAGATAATTTCCCAGCTGTGTCACATCGATTCCGGCCATGACGTTGGGCGGCAGTCCTGAGGCGATCTCGAACACCATGGAGCCAAAGGCCCATATGTCGACTTCGATGCCGTAGGAGGCCGAGGGGTCGAAGAGCTCCGGTGCCATCCAATGCGGCGTTCCGATGAAGGTCGACCGCTTGTCGAAGCGCGTCTCTATGACGCCAGATACACCAAAATCGCAGAGTTGGACGCCACCAGCCTCTGTGACCAGGACATTGGCACATTTGATATCTCTGTGGATGATGCCGGCTTTATGCACCCAAAAGATGGCCTCAGCAACCTCCCTGAGAATGGGGATGATCCACTTCTCTTGTAGACCTCCTGGAGCGGTCGGCTTCATCAGTGTGGCCACACTGCCTCCAGCACAATACTCGCTGACCATCCACATCGACTGTCCAACCGGGAGGGCATCGAGAACATGGTTGATGTTCCTAGCTCCACGATCCCTGAGCAGCTTGAGGGCGTTGATCTCCTTCAGGAACTCCGAGTACGTGTCGGCCAGCTTTGGATTCAGCGTGTCCGACTCTTCGATATCAATGATCTTGACCGCCACGACCTGGTTTGTTTTCAAGTCGGAAGCTTTGTAGACCCGGCCAAAGCTTCCCTTTCCCGTCAACTCGGTCAGCAAGTACGGGGGGACTTCCTGGCCCGCTTTGGCGCACGCCTCCCTGACAACCACCTGCATTTTCTCGGCATCTTCAATGGCCTTCTTCTTGGTGACTGAGAAGTCGCCGTAGATGGAGAGGTATGACATGGCTGCAAGGTCCGGTGCTTTCGTGGCCGCTCTCAAGGGTGGGACGAGGGACGTGGGACGGGGATTCCGGGAGCAACCAGCTTCATTGGGTCGAGTCGTCTTTTTGACTCTCAGTTGATGGATGGGTGGGTGCCAGCATTACCAATTACCATGTCCACAAGGCACTTCCCATGATGGTATTCCTCCATGAGCTTTTCAAAAACAAGTCTGGTGTTGTGATTCCATGAGAACGAATGGGAAATGGAATGGTGTTGTTTATACAGAGTAGTGTTGGATGAAGGGGCACATCTTTTCAAGATGAGCCCGGAAGCCGGAAGCCATTGGCCGGATTCTGGCAAGATGCAGGCATACGTAGTACATAGTAAAGACGCTAAAGCTAGCAGCGTGCACAGACCAGGTGTCAACACCAAAGTACAGGGTCCATCCCAGCACATTCAACATTTGCTCCAGGGGGTCTTCAGTACACTAGCTCCGTTGTCGTGCTTGGTGAGTCCAATGAGAGCGAGGGGCAGTCGAAGTGTACCAGCTACTTCAGTTCTGCGCATTGTTGTGCTCGTTGGCCAAGGTGAAGTACTCCATGTCATGGGTGAAAGTACCCAGTACGCACATCACAATATACAAACAAAGTGTGGATTGTCTTTGGAAAGTTTAACCTTATCGGTATGTTTATTTATCATGCGCAAAAGGTGCCTAGGTACTCTCTGTGGTCCATCACCTAGCAAACACTCTATCCGTACTGAGCCGTGATGTCTGCTAGTATGTCATATAATATTCACCCACGTATCTGTCAAGCAGATCTGTCTCCCGGAAGTGGACTTCAATAGTCTGTACAGCGACCTTCCTGACTAATCGGCTTGTTCAAGCTGACGGTATTCCTTGCACATCCCGTTGAGTCAGCAAAGTCGCCGTATAGACTACTAGTAGACTTCGACAGACACAAGTAGGTTGCAGCTTACCTCGGATGACTCGGATGTCTGTTGAAGGTGCAAACGAGTATGGTGGCTAATGAAACGAATGTAATCGCTAGTAAATTTGGCATGTGGGGGTGTGTGAATTTGTAGTGTTATGGTAGGGGTAGGGGTTGGAAAATTGCCTCGAAAAATGGTCCATACAGCAACTTTCATAACTAATCAACTGATGAATTCCTACACAAAAAGTGCATACTAGCCGCGCATTAGATTTAATGAATTCATAACACCTCAATTTCGTAAATCAATTACATTTTCTATTTTTACTACTTCCGTTAGTAGGACTTCAGTAGCTACTATTGTCGTTTGAATATCTCGTAGTTAAAGTAACAATTAGTACAGTATGTGTTGGAATAGTAGTAATTGCGGTGCAGTAAGTTGACTATACTGACTGCAAGTTGAGTGTATTGTTTTGTGGTCTACTGTATTGGCTGCAAGTCAAGTACAGTATTCGCCCACTTTTTACTAGGGCACGGGCCAAGCAATTGGCCATACAAATTACTGCGTAGACCGGCTAGCGGTCTGCCAAACCTAAAACAATACATCTATTACTTGGCCACACAATACTACTGTTACTTCGACCAATTCGAATCGACAATGTTGCAACGTCTAAAGTCCTACCAACACTAATCAGTACTTATTAGATTAAGCACAGATTAGAAACATAGAAGAAAAGGCTATTTTCTGGTTACGCTTTGTGCAATTGCAAGGTAAAGTTAAAACTTTTACGAAGGGCCTTTACTACTACGTTAGTCTTTACAGCAGTAAGTAAAAAAGACTCCCGGACTGCATAAGGCTCTACGGTAGTTTAGAAGTGGCAACGGTACCGCCATCGGTAAAACACCAAGAAATCTTTATCAGATCCTTTTTAAAAACATTTAATTAACTATCAAAAGCCACAAAGATCGCTAAATTGGAAAACGACCAAGTCAGTACTATTACGGGTGCTACTACTATAACAACGACCAAGTTATACGACATTTGACTTCAAACAACAATAAACAATTTTAACTCTACTTCCTACACCGAACTTTACCCTTTACACCAAGTTTTTCCTTAATACCACTCTTTTTCCCTCCCCTACGTCAAAATCGTCAATTAAATACGTCAAAATAGCTACTCTAAGCGGAAGAATCAAGAATCGTCAAATTGCGCCAAAAAAGCCACGTTGCGCGACTCTACACCAGATCACCAAATCCCTACGCTACCAAATTGCCAAGTTTACTTCATGCCAAACCACTAAGTTCTACGCTAGCCAAAACATCAAAATAGCACTTAGTTAAAACAGAATAAAGGCAATTAAAACCCTTGGACCCCTCTTTTCCAAATAATACGATAAAAAACTTTAAAGGATATATATGAACCAAAGTCCAACTAAAAAGCATTTAGTTAACTTCGTTGACAATTATATCCTCGATTGAAATGATGGCGAAAACCTAAATCATAACGCTCGCGCCTTCCAAAAATATCTTAAATTATTTGCCGACTAGACTATTAATATAAAAAGGACGATTTAAAAAGGTGTAAGTTAAAGTTGAATTCAGAACTTAAATGACAGGAAATTTACGTATCAAATAAAAACTTACCCAGGCTAATACAAACTCTCTTTAAGTTAGCTCAACTTGAAAAATGCCCCCAAAATTCTTATCCTTAAAACCCATAAGGAAAAGTAAAAAGTGTTAATAACTTTTAACGCCTTTATACACGTTTTAAAGAATCACCCCCTAATCTCCAATTTAGTTAAACCTTTAATCTCCCTATCAGTACTAATTATTCACATTCTGTTGATAAGAAACCTATTAATTTTCTCGATAGGTTAGCATATTTACATAACAATGTAAAATGCGCCTTTATTAGTATCAGAACGCATAAAGAAGCGGCCACCAACGCGACAAAAGGAATTGACGTTGACGCTATTCACCAGCTAATTAAGTAAGATCGTTAAATCCCCAAAAACCTTTCCTATAACTATCACGTTCTCCTTACCTCTTAAAACTTCTTTTGAAATCATTAAACCACTTAAATTTCTCACGGGTTCCCCACAAATCGTTAAATCCTTTAAAATGACAATTTTTATAAAAGGTATAACTATATACGCAAGCCCATCACATATACTACCACAAAACTTTACCCTTTGGACTAGGAAACTGGCAACTACCCCCGCCATCAGAACTTAGAGGCTTTAAGACTTAAGTAAACGAAAAAAAAATCATCGATAATTAAGACGAATATCGTAACCTTCTTTCCAAACCTATTAAAATGGTCAATATTAACTACAAACTTTATACGAACTTCGTAAAGATTTTAAACAATGTAAAGAAGTAAAACAAAAAATCTAATAACCTATTTGATATAGAGATAATATCATTTTTGAATATTTTCAAGTGAATAGAAGTCTTTTCCCCTAGTTTTCACTTTTTATTTCATAAAATCCTTACAAAGTACGCCAGAGAATATTACCGAACTGATTAATAAGAGTAGATTTTGTCTAGAGCTTTATGATAATATAAAAGGCTACTTCGAATACGATATCGACTGCGCTCAATATTATACGGATTATATTATGATGAAGTTAACGACGATAATGATTAATAAGAAAGAAGAGGAAACCCCAATGGATGCTTTTAATTAAATACTTAACAAGTTGATATTTTGCTAGTAAATAACAAAGAAGGCTTACGTTGGTGAAGTTACATTTCGCGAGTATGTACGGGTAGTCTTTATGGGCGTAAGCGAGTTTAGATACGCCTTATAACACTCAAATACCAACTGTAGTTTTTTTTCCTAATTAAGGTCCCGTCTTACAAATATAATAGTTCGTACGCTAAACTCGTTCAGTATGTATTCCTTAATTGATAATTTCCGAAATTGAAATAAAGATGATTTCGTAATGATATACTTTATTAATCGTAAATATGGGTGGCCATAACGCTTAAAATATGGTCTAAAGTCTTAGGATTTGAAGCTATAAATATATTGTTGTTAGCAATAATGGTAGAATTTAAGAGAATCTACTGATAGTAAGAATTATCGTTATAATAATAGTAAAAGTTGTAGGAATTATAGTAAGTTCATTCATTAATTAACTTTCCACCCTTCGGCTAATCTTTATCAATGATAGTTAATATTTTATACCTAATACCTTACTACTTTAAGGTAAAATTACCTAGATGTTATTACAAATTGCAAGGGTGAAAAGATTATTAAAAATAACAATATGCCTAAACAAGTTACATAGTATAAAGATATTACTTTTAAAGGAGCCTAATAACTAGCTGACCATACCTTCCTATACTGTTTAAGTAGTGAAACCCTTATATTTACTATGAATATTAAGCATTCAATACTTCATATACCTTTCATTTTTACAATAGTTACGTGAATTATACGTTTTAAGGTATTATATAAAATATAGAGGCAAATAGGTATTTAATAAAAGTCTATGCGCAATACCTGGCATTGCAAAGAGAAAGTAATACTACCACGTAGATTAATTATTGAGATATTGGTAAGGTTAAAATGTGTTTTAGCTTCGGTGAATAATTATCGTTATTTGTGGATATTACTATAAATATCCGTAGTGAGTAAACGACTACGCTGCAGATTGCACCTTTACAGAGTGTACGGTAACGTGCCACTCTGTAAGGTGCATTCCTGCAAAGAATATAATAGTGTGTCACTGCTTAGAAGTCGAATTTACAAAGTGTACAGTAGTGTGCTACTATCCAGAGGGAATATTTTCAAAGTATATAGTAAAGTACCACTGTCTAGGAGAGAGGTTATAAGCTCTTACTTGTGGTGTGTACTCTCTAGATACCTCTTCTCCCTTTTATTTTTCCATCTATTATTAATACAAATGTCAATCTTTACGATTGCCTTTTTGACGTACCTGGTATAACAAAGACCTTACCGATACTAATTAATATCCGTTTCAGTCGATTATAAATAGGCTAAGAAAAAAGAGATAAATATAAGTTAAATACCTATAGAGAAATGCTGTAACTGTCTTAACTATCTTTTTTTTTTACATTACGTTTTTATAAGAATTTTACGGAAGTGTATAAAAACTGTGAAATTAAAATTACTTTTAAAAACCCTATTTTAGTACGAAATCATTCATTTAATTAGTATCATTGAACTACTAAAAGTCCCGTTACACCGTTATTAACTCGGTTAGCGCTTTAACGTACCCCGTTACTTTTTAAAGAGCGTCTTATTACGTATTGAGCTATGTAAGCTAAAATTAACAAGTTTCGAACCCCATTATTAGAACTTATCCGATTCAAATATAGTATTTAAACCATTTGTATATTGTGGAAACAGCTAAAACATAATATCCAAATCGCTTACAAAGTTTAAAATCGACTAAAATACAACTTTCAAAACGCTGCCATAACTAATCAACGCCCTTAAAGCAATAATCGAACAGCCAATCAAATACATTCCACGGGAAAAATACTGAATTTCAACTTATTACACCTTGCATGCTATCTTGAATTATACACACACATATATACACATTTTACTACATTTTTGTTTCCCTTTCCAATTACCCCGTTCGGCTTCTTTCGCTTGCCTTACATCGTCTAATTGAATTTTTTATTTACAAAGTTTAAGTTTAATGGTCAATTAATCACTACAGAGTTTATAAGGCATGAAATAACCAATTTAAAACACCTGATTAATATATAGTAACACTTTATTTGTATTTCATTTATATTCATTTGTATTTCATTTATATTCATTTATTTTATCAAATTTTAAACGTTATTTTTAAACACTTGATTACACTTTATTAGCCTTTAATTCATATATTATACATTTTTATCCAAATTTTATCTTTTTAAATATTGCATTTAAAACGTACCCGAATCTTATTTATTACGTAAAACGGATTTTTATATTTCTTCGACTTTTCCAAAATATTTATAAGCTAGACCCTTAACCTCTTTCATACGCTTCGTAATTTTATAACTATCGCTTGGACACTAATAAGCCTAAATAAAGCTAACTCAAATTTCGAATTTTTCACCAAATATATAAGAATTAGGAAAGTTGTATTATAGAAAATAAACCTAAAATTATAAAATAACGTTATTACCGTACCTATTAAGGATTTAAATCTTTATATAGAAAATGCGAACATTATAACCGTAATTTTTCATAATTGGAAAGAAAAGGAATAGGGATTCAATACATTGGATAATATTTGTAAACGATTATCGGATTACAAGATAGAAATATAGTATATAGTATATAGTATATAAATCAATGTCTAAAGTTTTATGGTATTAGTTAGGAAACGAAGATATTAATATTTCAGGAGGCAGGATAGTTGTTTTACGGAAACCTTATTCGATACAGTACAACTTACTGACCTATTATATTAGGAGGACAAAAATACATATTAAACGAACTTCATAAAAATGTGTTATTGAAAAAAAATTAGGTTGTGAAAAATATAAATAAAACGGTAAAGCAGAAATACTATATCAATTCAAAATGTAGGACTCTTCGACGATATACTCGCGCCCCAAGTAAGGTATACGGAATTCAAGGGGGGAAAAGGAGGAACGACTACGAATGTAATTTGTAACGCGGGTGTAACATATACCCACGCCTATATATACATTAAAGGAGAAACAAACGCCAGATCACTTTCCCAATACGATTGACACTTCCTTAGGCTATAACGGAAACAGCTAGAATACCGAAAATAACCCGCCAGAAGATGAAACAAGCGGTGTAAAACAATAATACTAACCTTACTAATTAATACCTAATCATTACGACCTTTACCTAAACCTCATATTATACCGTTTTCCTATGAATAAAGGTAATTTTACGAAACTTTCTCATTTCGTTGATTTGTAGGTTAAGGAAGAAAATTATGATGGTGAGCGGTACGATATCTTTGATAATAAAATACGTATAATGTTAAATAGGTATAAAAACCTAAATATTAATCCGTTATAATTTCATATTATTCTACCAGACATACTATTTCGATCAGCTGAAGAGTGGTATATATACCATCTTACGTAAGTGGATATATTTGTGGTATATTATAACTATTCAAATATATACTTCGATATTTAAATAAACTACGAACTTTACGATAGGAATGAAATTAATAGCACCTAAACATCTATAGAAAAGAAAAGTAAAAACGCTAATAAACTTCTGTGGGAAGTATTTACCGTTTTATTAACGAAGTTCCGTAAATATCAAAGGGCCTTTAAACCAAAATATAAAGAAAACAAAATATTTCTCTAAGTAGTTATAAAATATAATAAGGAAAACTAAACGTTAACCATACATTATTTAAGTAGTAAAATAACTTAAAGGCTTTTTATACAATCCTTAAAACTTTAATTAAAACCTTAATATGCTGGTAAACAAATTTCTGATGAACATTTATAACCGAAAAAACTAAAATCGAAGCCAGATTACCAAAATAAACCTAGTTAAAATAACTCATTAGGTTCTAAATTGACGGTTTGAAATGTACACAAAATACAATAAGCGCCATAAATACGGTTACCGGAACTAAAAATAAAAAGGAAAAAGGCCCTAGAAACCGAATATAAAACAACTACTAATAAAGACAACCCTACAACTAAGTACGAAACTTATTACATATATAGCAATAGCTACGAAAAAGCATACGGAGCTTTAAAGGTTTTTAAAAACATTATATCATATGCGGAAAGAACAGCTATTAGTTGATGAATAACCTAGTATATAAATAGAATTGGATTAAACGTTAATTCTAAGCCGATTGCCTACTTGAAAACTAAATAGAGGCTAATTCTATAACATATATAGTTGATTGTAAAGGCGTAAAGAATAAATTAAACGCTTACTCCTACGAATATACCTTGAAAAATGGAAACTTTAAAAAACAAAAAAAACTTATTTCATAGCCCAAAACAGGGAAAACAATGAGACAATTTTTGTAAGCCTATAAAATTCTTCATTCATATATATCATAAGTTTAGATTAAGAAAATAAAGTATTAGACGTCTATATACAGTGGTAATTTACACTTTCTAACAGGTACGGTAACCTATTTCAAAGCATTATACTAAGCACCGAGGTAACTGAAATATCGACCATTGGAAAACGATAATTCGACGCGCTTGCGGTAAAATTCCCGAAATTTCAACTCGACTAAATAAGAAGAACACCGGGAGGTTTTATTCAACAAAGGTAAAGAATCATCTCTTGGTAAAATAGTTTTAAATATACGATTCGAACCGGTCAATTTCTTTTTAAAAAACACTTCAAAAAATATCTTTTTTGTTATTAATTAATAGAAATAAGCTTGGAATTAAGTTCCGGAATACGACAAATTAACTTATTAGCCTTTTGGATAACTTATTTGTACCGCTTAGCTTTAAGTTAAAATACCTATGGTTTTCCCCCGATATACGGATAATTAAAGCTACTTACCTAACATAGTTTAAACGAAGGATATCATACCGCCGGTTCGGATAACCAATTTTGAAGCGACTTTTGCGACTACTTTATGTCGTAATATATATTAATATGGGAAAAGGAACGTTGAAAGCTATCGAAAAAAAATTCCACGAGCATTAGCCAAATTTATAAGCCTTACAACGGTTTAAATTCCGCCTTTGAAATGATACGGACATTAATTACAAGATAATTATTAATATAATATACTTTAAAAACCAGCAAGTATTATACACTGTCGACGTAATAATATAATTTCAGGCCGCGAAATTTACGAAAAACGTTTTCGTTACGGAATATTAGGATAGTTAAGTAAATTTTTAGTTAAACCTTTATTTAGGGTTTCTATACTGGATTATTCACGACGTAGGCACGGCTTTCGAATGGATAAAACAACGTATCAAAGAGAGACTCGCCGGTAGTAAGTGTAAACATATACTGGTTGAAACACTATAAGGTATAAGAAAGTATAAACGGTATTATAGATAGTTTAAAAAAGAATATATAATATTTTCCAAAACTTTAAAAGGTACAAATACGCAGGAATTCATCCTTTAAATAAAGGTTGACGTTATGAATAACATATCTAGCCCGAGTTGGCTTATTTTAACACTCTTTATTTCCGGTCTTTACCTCAAAATCCACATCAATCCATCACCATCACTAACTACGTTGGAAAAGGCAAATGCTATAACAAAATTTATTGAAACATTACGTTCCCTGCGAGTTCAAAGTAATTTTAAGAAAGCATTAGTTACAAAAAATTGCCCGCATAAAACAACCTTTTTAAAATTATTATTATAATTTAAAGTACTGATTTGGGAAAAAAAGGACGGATAGATTAGCCTTTAAAATATTAACGGGTTAAAAGGTTATGACATATTGAATGACTTTTGAAATAGTAAGAATTTATTTCATTAAATAATGATACGGGAACATAAAAGTAAAAGGGTAAACGAGAGCTATCTAAAACCATAATTTAGTTAACAATACAGATGTTACCATTCTTAGGATAACTAATACAAATCGCCCCCAAATCTTTTATACGCCCCAGATACTTCATTTAAACCTTTATCATTATACTGAATCGTCCCTCTTATACTAACGGAGCTAATACCGCGTTGCCGGGGGCGTCCACTTGTCTTAAAAAACGAAAAACGTTTCAAAACCTTCGTTACGAATTATTTTATCACCTGAAAAAATGCGGTAAACCATAAGTTAAACTTAAATCTCTGTTATAATGGAATTATCACTACCTCAGGTACCCCATTCAAATAATTTATACAAATAGAAAATTTTGCCTTAATCAATTTCCTTTAGAAATCAATGGTATAGTTGAAAGTTTCAATTCCGTAATGACTATAGTAATAATAGTCCGGAAAATAATTTTACACCTTGGTTTAAAACCCTTTCCTTAAATAGTTTACACTAACTATTTTTCGCTTTGAATATACCTTATTAAACTTAGTACTACGAATAAAAATCGCTTTATAATCTATATTATAACTTTAAACTATTTGTATAATTACTGCAAAAAAACTGAATAAATAAAGTAGATTAACGGAATGTCGAACCAAATGAATATAATAATCAAAAGCTCCTCGAATATAACGTTAAAAACGCTCGTTTCAACGGGTACACTTTTCGTTAACGTTTCTAAAAGGGTTTTGTAATGGTCTAATCTACGATGGTAAGCTAAGTAAGTGCAAAATAAAGTTGACTATTGAGGTACAGGCGGAAGACTAGAAGAGACTAAAGTTGTCCTTCGTGCAGAGCTTATAAGTATGGTCAGTATACAGCCCGTTATGTGCCCTCGCACGTACTATATACGGACCGCGCCAGGACTGAGTCCGGACCATGTACTACATATCTCGTTATATATATAGTTACGTAACCTCTAAACTTAATAGCTAATGGCCTAAATTTATAATATACCCCCTTTTTTATTAAACTCCGTAAAAGTTAGGGTATCCCGCTAATTAAACATGGAGAGCGAGCCGTATCCACTTAATACGCGGGCCGAGCACGAGTTGGATGCGGGCTTATAACATAGTTTTTAAAGTGCCGTATAACTTATAAGCCGGTTTAACCTTAGGCCGCCGGCGCTATTAAACGCGTTCCATACCGTGTCATATAACTTATTGGTCGTTTTATTTTTTAGGTCGCCGGTGTCGTATAATGCGCCCTTTAATGTGATTTATAACGTATCAGCCGTTTTAACCCCGGGCTACCGGCGCCGTATAATAGGTGCCTTAACGTATCGTATAACGCCTAACTCATATTACCAGAGACATGTTAAACGCCTTTTAACGTGTCATATAATATATAACTTTTATTGGTTTCGGTCCGCTTATACCTATAAATACAGACTTTCCCGTAGCTTTCAAAACCTCCTTCTTTTTTCTTTTTTCTTCGCCAGCTCTTTTTAAATATTTTCCGTTTACATTGCGCTTTTTATTATAACATTAACTACAACCATTTTTATTCGATTTTTATTTTAACTACTATCTATCCATTGACGTTTCATCTTTTATTAACTTCCTTCATTTCATATAACTTATATTGATAATGGTTTTTATTTAAATTATACAGTTCTCAACGACTTCAGTGAAAATAACTAGTTGCCTCATAAAATATACCGTCCCTTTATATTCGAATACCCCGCTATTAACTATATCTTGTAGCTCACTCGCGTTATAAGTAACCTTTTCATCTTTAACGATAACGAGGGTGAAAGTAAACTCCCCTTATCATGGGTAAAAGACGTTTATGTTGATAGGTGTTTATCGTTGTAATGTAGTTGATTCGAATCACTGTAGTCGAAGTAACTGGTGCTACGTTGATATTGTTAATTAAGATGCGTAAGTTCTAAGTTCGGCAGACCGCTATCTAGTTTACATACTAATTTGTATAGCCAAACGCTTGAGCTTATGCCCCACTTTAAAGTGGGAACCTACTGCACTACACTTGCAATTTAGTCTCATAAACTACAGTCAATTTACAGTACGTACAATTAATTTTACTACAAGTAAAGTTAAATTGACTGTATTATATTTAACTGTTATTCCAACACTGGCGGTGTTTTGTTTTTTACCTGCACATTAGTGTGACTTGATATCAATTGGTGGCAACCTCCGAAATTTCTCTTCAATCTACAAGTCAAACCCCTGTTAATTCCCATCAGTCTGTACTGAAATTAATATTACTTACGGCTCCTTATAGCTCTTTTACTACACACTTCCAAAAACTTCGTTTCTTAAATCCTGTATACAGATCTTTCGCCATAAGTTTATGCAAATCAAGTATGCGACGACTTAAATACCCTTTACTAGTAGTTTTAACTACTATTATCGCCACTATTACCCTGACGGTCTTCCAATTTACTAAGGCAGCCCTATTTCTTCACGTTACGTACCGAGCGGTTTACGTATCCCTTAATTTGTATAATTAGCTTATTGCTATCCATAAACCTTTCCAAAACGCTATTAGAAGTAACCTTAGTTATAACATTCGTAAGGTTATCTTTACCGATAATCTATCGGAACTTATCGATTTCCCGGGATTTGTATACCTCCCTTAAAGCCAATATATCTATTATTAAACGTTTTTCATTGTTCGTACCGAGTTTTGATAGGTATTCGTAAAGGTTTTGGAAGTCAGTACATACTACATGTATTTATAATAGTCATAGATATTTAGTAATCATCCTTAATATACCGTTAATTACCATATCAATATTAAAGTCTGCTATTATACCGTAAATTTTAGAGGCTAACAAATTTCGGGTTATACGTTTATACTTAATGAATATCCAGTACATAAGGTTTCCGGTAATTATAAATTACCTTTCAAACCTATCTTCGTTACCTATAATTATTAAAAGTCTGATTTACGATATAAGCTTAGTATCATTAATAAATAACTCGTCCGTGAACATTATTAACTTCGCTTTCGTCAAATTTATAAGAACTATATCAATTTCTCGTTTTATATTATCTATTTATCACTAAATCCGCTTATTTAACTTATGAAAGTTTTTGTCCTATGATTTTTATACCTATACTATGATAAAAAGGTCGTACAATACTTTCTATTAATATAATATAGCGCGGTAAGCCATACGTACCCTTTGTTTCAGATATCTCTATAATCTGACCTCGTAGGTCTTATCAATAATTGCCAGGCTTATAGTTTACCTCTTTTAACGTAAGCTAATATAAGTGCCGTCTTTAGCCTTAATACCATAAATACGGAGTAATGACTAATTAAAGTCAAGTTGTATGCCTTCGGCTAACTTTTTAATAAGCTTAAATTTTCAAAGGCCTGACTTTTTGAAGGCACGCTATTTCGTCGCCATAAATCCAATATCGCCAAGAAAAAAAAATCGATCGTTTACATACCTATAATACCAAAGTCTTTTCTTTTTTTAATTAACAAACACGGGTTAAAGGTTAAAGTCTTTATACTAAGCCTATTTTTAAAATACGACTGGTACATTAGAAAGTAATAAACGCCTACATTAATTAGTCCGTATAAAGGTTTAATATAGTGTATTATCGTACTAGTCGGAAACTTATCTTTTAATTCTTTTGATAGCTCTAAGAATACAATTCGTTAAAGATCAATAGCAAACTACGTATACGTTTACGTAATATTCCATCTATTAAGTGTAAATTAACTTTTTATGCCAGCATTTAAGCTGGCCACAATAAAGACGATTAAACGCTGGCTAATCATCTAAATTATAGGCGATTATATAAGTATTTAGTTCTTACCTTCATCACCGTATCCTTAAACGATTAGCTGTAACTTTTCGTACGGCCGGTCTGTAATCTGATCTTTAACCTCTTAAACTATCTTCAACTTAAAGATAATAACTTCTTAACCTTTAAATTACGTTAACGATATAAATTGTATAACCCCCTGTTATAGGAAGCCCTAAGTTTCCACTTAATCACTTTCCTTAAAGTTATTACCTAATATATTGATAATGCCTTCAGTACGCAGCTTAAAAGTAAGTTCTCCGTCAAATTTCTTCTTTTAAAACATACACGTTATTATACACGCCTTTCCAGGCCTATAATCTCTATCACCGTCCTTCTTTTTAGTATATATCATCTTTTGGGGTAATCGTCCACGCCATCGGCATTCCATTATCTTATTAACAATCAGCTCCAAAAAAAATTATGTTAACTAATTCGATCGGCTAGGAAGTTATCAACGTTAAGATTTTTATTTTACTTGGAAATCACGAGGGCTTTTTGGTACGACTTAACCTATATAACTCGAAAAGTTACAAGGCCATGAAAAATATTAATCATTACGTTTAAATTAATAATACTTAAAATTTTATATAACTCATTCCATTTACCCAGCTCGCGCCACGTAATGACTTTACTCTTCAAGGAGAGTAATAACACGTTTATTATTAACCTGGCGGCGTGATAATTCCTTCCTTAACTTTTTCAAGGCTTCACTATATGCTATAACACGTTTCTGGGTACTTGACGAGGGTAGATACTTAGTTATCATGCGTAAGTAGGACCCAAATACTAGTAAAGATAATACAAGTCCGTTGAAGCTAATAGTATCGTTAAAACCATTCACCTCTATTTAAAGCCGTGTTTTTAAACTTGTAAAGCTTTCAATTTCGAATGTGAAAATATTGTATACCTTTCATAAAAGGGCGTATAAATTTTCGATCTTACTAATACCTTAATAAACTTTACTGAGGACTTATTTATATAAAATCCTATTAACTTTATATTAACTTCAAACATTATCGTAGTAAAGTTGGTATCGATATCGTAAACTAATACTTTTAGTGGTTTAAGATACGTATTAATCTATAAAATACGTAATACCTCCTATATTTCCTTTACTGTAATGGTTTTAAAAAACTTGACGCCGTAAAAATCTGTAGCAGAGTTTATAACGTATAATACTAGCTTAACGTTTAGGTAAAATACGTTTACGAAAACTTTCGAGTGAAAATTTTAATTTTCTTTTCACGTAAAATTAAACTTTAAGGGGGCTTAGGAGTATATTTGGCGGGAGTAATAAAGCCGTTCGACTGCTTTTAGCGTTGACAAGTTTATATTTTCGTGGCTTACTATCTTCAAGACCTTGTAAATCCTATCAATTGACCGGTGGTTAAATTTACGATGTAGTTAACAAAGTTTCGCCTCCTTTAGGTTTAATATTATTAACTTTAACCCTTAAAGATGAAATCAGAGATACCTCTACTTAAGGTTAAGTGAAAAACTTTTACCGGCTTTAACTTATATTAACTCGTTAATCTAAATAATAATTTTATCGTCAAGGTATTGAATATATTTTAAGTAAAGGAGAAAAGGGGTAGGCGATTTTTAAATATAAAAAAACAATAAGACCAACAAAAATTTTAACCATCGTCGATCCTAGACAAAATAATCTTTTTCTAGGGCTAATGCTAACCTTAGCCTTACTAGCATCTGTATAATTAAGTTCCGTAACAGTATTAGTATCTCTTTGTAATGCTATGTATTACGAATAGCTTTTTATTAAGTACTATACCGCTCCCATATCCGGTATAATCCACGAAAAGACTTGTTTTACCTAGCGGTTTTAAATGGTAAAAATGTGTGTAGGACTATTATATTTATCGTTATGTCGGCGGTAAAGTTCTTTACCTGTAAGACGATATAAAAAGGCGTGGTCGGCTAGTTATTACATTACGTCTGGGTTAGTACCAGTATTAATATTTTCGTGCTAGACGATAGCCTTCCGCTTATTTTCATCTTTTTTGCTTTTACTTTCTTTAAATTATATAACTTGTTCGATATATTCCTAACTAAAATTAGAGGGGAATTATGTATAATATATCACACATTCAACTTTACGATGGGCGGTAGTATAACGTGTTTACTCGCAACTTGATTTTTCGTAAATCTAATATTTATTTAACTTTAATGTAAACTTATTTAGGCGGCTTAAAAACCTTAAAAAAGGAGTGCCTTCCTCCATAGATAGAAGTCTGGACCTTCCATTAATCGTATTATCTGGGCTTTCCATACCATAGATTAATGGAATACAAATAAAAAGGGTTTTTTTCCTAGTTACTGAATTCCGGAGTTTCAAGGTATATACTAGTTGAGACGGATACTCGAGTAGTTACGGTCGTTAAAGAAAAACGTAATTGGCTAAAAAAATCTTTCGCAGGTAGCATTGGGGTATTAGAGGGCATATACTAACTTTTTGTAACCTTTAACTACTTGCTGAACTTATTGAGGTAAGGTGTTTTCGCTAGCTTTTACATTCTATGTTACTTATTGGAAAATCATTAACCTGTCGAACATCTGATTAAGAAGGTCTATCCTACTTTCCGACTTTTTTTTGTAATCTAACATATAAACCCACTTAATAATGTTCCAGTCGGTATGGTATTAGGTAAGATTGACATCGTACTCAAAATATTCCTTTAGACCATTATAGATTTCGCGAAAGGAGAAATAATTCTTCAGGTACCAGAGGTAGTAATCCTCGGCTTATCGGGAAAGGATATTGAGAAATAACGAATAAAGAAATGGTAATTGAACCCCTATCTGGCGGCAGATATTGAAAAATAGGCGTAACTTAACATTAAGGAAGTTATATGGCTTACCGTTATACTTTTCCTTTTCTCACTAAATCTTAATGAACATAGTAATTACTGTGTAATCTATATCCACTATAGAAACACGTCGAGGGAATATGGTAATGTATTAGTCGTAAGGACATTTTATATTTTTAGTTGAGGAAAAAACTAAGTTTGTTATTAGTGTTAATAGGCCGGATAGTTACCTTGGGCTGAGTTTAAAGGGAAAAAGCCAGTAATCGTGCCCACAGTAGGTTCGAGCGTAAAACCGGTCCTTTTTTAATTTAGCTGTTAAAACTAGACGTACTAAAAAACTTGGGGGAAATAGGCTTCAGGCTTTCCGTTGCGGGGGACTTGATGATATTCCTTTTGCTGTTAAGGAGTCCGGCGGGGTTCCTGTTTAATTGATTAATATAGAACGCCAACGTCAATACCTCTGACTGCATAAGCAGCCGTTGTTTTATGTACCCTACCGCCGCTAAAGGCGTACTTCGCGCTATTACGTAAAGGTGCTAAATTTTTGAATAGGTTAATAGATTTTTTATCGCCAGCACATAAAGAGGTCTAACTTAGCTAAAGGTAAAGGGGTGGTTTCTTAGAACGTAAATGGGAGCGTTAAGGTTCTTTCATACTTTTTTCCATAGGCCATAAGTTTTGTAGGCATTTTTCAAGCTGAGCTAACTTAAAGAGTATTTTAGCTAGCCTAATAACGTTTCTTTTTAGCACGTAAATCCCTCAGTGTTTAAATTTAGCTTTTAATTTAGATTTGATGGTCTTTTTGATTGCCTTTTATGTGTTAATTATCTAGTTTTCGAAGAATTCATAGACTTTAAAAAACACGTCGTTAGGATTTTCGTCGTCGACATGTTTTAAGATAAGGTAGCTAATAAAGTTGGTTACGTGATTTTCGGTTAAGTTCTAATTAACGTCTTATCCTTAAAGTTCGTGGTTATAGTGTTTAGTAAAAAGGTAACCAAGGGTTTTAATTACTTTTTTACTAGCGGGGTCGGTAATGGTTTTAAAGTACGCGTTTTAGTTATCTATCTTAACTTTCTAGCTTGTATAAGGTGTATAGGGTGTAGAACTTGGTAATCTTTTGTGTAGTAACTTGGTAATTTGGCGTAAGGTCGCGCGACATAACTTTCTCAACGCGACTTGGCGTTTTCTCTAAAAGCAACAAACTTGATGATTGAGGGACTTTAGGGAGTGAAAAGAGTAAGGCAAGGGCAAAATTTTGATGTAGAGGGTGAGGTCGAAAGTTGTTGTTGGTAGTGAGGGTCGAAGGTTGTTTGTTGTTTTGGCGTAGGGATTTCGTCGTTTTTATGTAGAATTAGTACCTGTAGTAATACTAACTTAGCTGTTTGCTAACTTGTCAAACTTTGAAACTTTTGACAGTTAATCTTAACATCTTTAAAAAGGATTAATAAAGATTTCTTAGAGTTTTTAGTAGCGATACCGTCGTTACCTTTAAGTTTTCGTAATAATTGATGTAACCTAGAAGTCTTCTTTATTTACTGCTGTTAAAACCAACGTAACAGTAAAGGCTCTTTGTAGGAATCTTTCCTTTACCCTAGCCGCAGCGTAAAGCGTAACAACCGGAAAGTAGCTTCTTCTTCTACTTAGTCAATCTATACTTAACCTAATAAACACTAATTAGTGTTGATAGGTCTTTATCGTTGTAACGTAGTCGATTCGAATCACTTTGGTCGAAGTAACTGGTGCTATATTGATATTGTTGATTGAGATGCGTAAGTTCTAAGTTTGGAATACCGCTAGCTGGTCTGCACACTAATTATATGGTCAAACGTTTTGTTCTATGCCCCACTTTGAAGTGGGCACCTACTGCACTGCAATTGCAGTGCAGTCCCACAAACTACAGTCAGTTTTCAGTACGTATAATCAACTTTACTGCAAGTAAAGTTGACTTGACTGTACTGCATTTGACTGCTATTACAATAGTTTATATATTTTATATCAATAGCCTCCTTAACTTTTAAATTCTGTTTATCTCTATTTTTATCTACCGTACGTAAAGATATCGTACTTATCTGAAAATTTGTAATAACGTAATTATAAAAATTTAATTTTTTTAAAAATATGACTGTAAAGTAACCATGTTTTGAAAGGTATTTAGAGAATAAGTTTACTTATAAATTTATTTAGTTTACGTACTTTATTAAGGTAACTAGTTGTAATCCTTATAAATGGTAACTATATTTCATTTTTCGTTTGTAAGCGGCAAAGTAATATCCTTAGTTACCGGCTCGTTTTTGTTTCCGTATTTTCCGAGTTAGTTAATTAGTTTACCCAGCTTCGCGCTATTACCTGGGCCTAGGGCGTTTTCACCGGTTCAAAAGTATAACTTATTTCTTTTTTTGCCATACGTCTCTATCTTTCTTTTCTTTCAGGCCCGTTATCTTCTAAGATTCCTCCGTCGCTATTAACCGTTTTGTCCATTTATCGTAATAAAACTTTCTTAATTTACTATATATTAATACGAAATATTTTTACGCCGATCCTTTTTACTACCTATCGTATAACCTTTAGTAGGTTTAACCCAAGTAAGTAAAATAATATAGTCACGTAAGTTGAATTTTTCATAATAAATATAAGTTACGGATTATAAAGCATCACGAACCACATTCAAGGTCTAACCGAAAAAGCCTTTTATTTACCCGTATTTCATTTATTCAATTTTACTAAAAGCAAGTTAATTGAGCCGATTGTAAGCTTATTAACGATTGTACTCGTGTTGACTACGTTGTTTAGGTATAGATTAATATATTACAATTTTTGGTATCCCACTTAAAGGGTCGCTTTCCCTTCTTCACGCCGTGTTATCCGCCGTCGTCAGCCTCGCCTAATATGCGCTCCGCTTAATACTACCTATCATTTTCGGCTTTATTAATACCCATCCCGCCTTTCGTTTACCGCCCTCATCTACGTTACCTAATACTCGCCCCGCCATACATCGCCCGCCCCTACCGGCCTTTTCAAGTATTCGAGGCCAGTCGTAATATGGTTTTTAAAGTTAATGACGTTATTACTTTAAATACCCGGATAAAAATAACAATAATTAGTAGTTAAAGCTTAATAAATCGTGACAAAAGTTGTTTTGCGGTCGAATAATTATCCAAAAAAGCTAGCTAACATATACCTGACCCTATATATCATATTATACCATAATAATAATGAAATTTCCCCTTTTTTTATTGATGTAATATGATTACCAAAATAAAGGAGATTCGCTTAAAGTAAGTTATTTAAAAAGTAATCAACGTCGACGTTCAAATACCGGGTTTTTATTAAACTGGACATTCTATTATTTCGCTTTAAATTTATTTAAATCAGCCGTATACTGCTAGTTTTTTCATAACTTATATTTCGACGCATTATAAACTTTTTACTTCATTAAAATATAAAGATATCGCTCCTCTTCATTTTCGTAAAGAAAATATTTTAAAGCTTAAATCTGTTCAATACATCCTACTATGTATGATTAATAACAGGGATTAATTCCAGGAAAATATCGGGTAAAACCTATAAGGAAAAATATTTTTAACCGTTTGTTTAACTGGATTCATATGAAATGTAAAATATTTCCTAGGAATATTTAAAACGATATTTGACTGATTAAAAACATCGATGACTCGGTGTTAATTATATAATTAGTCGAGTTTATTATTTAGGCAATTGGTTTTAATATTACGTAAATGAAATTCAACCTAACCGCTTACTTTATAGCGTTTGCCGGACGTCGTAAACTATTCGCCGTTATCTTCATTTATCATTCAATATATATCATCTCCGTTTAAATTAACTTCATACTGTTGTATAAGTGTACCAGAAACGCTAAGGCTTCTTTCGCCGAATAAATTTTTATTTTATATTCTCTTTTGGTTGAAAGATAAAGGATATTTTGTATTAATTTATTTATCGATTTATATTAAATCAGGTAACCGTCGATTTCCAGTTATTTTATACGGATTAATAAGTGGAAAGGTATAATACGAAATTATATTACGAAAAGGCTACAACGATTCATAGGAGTCTATAACTTTTTTAATTTATTCATTCAAT
Organism: Anisogramma anomala; assembly: GCA_038502455.1. Classification (NCBI taxonomy): domain Eukaryota; kingdom Fungi; phylum Ascomycota; class Sordariomycetes; order Diaporthales; family Gnomoniaceae; genus Anisogramma; species Anisogramma anomala. Next base: position 25,661,778 of record JASMMZ010000004.1, on the reverse strand, counting down.
ATCTGTTGGAATAGTACTACATGCAGTGCAGTAGGTTGACTTTATTTACAGTGAAGTTGACTATACTGAACTGTAAGTTGAGTATATTGTTTGTTTGGACTTACTGCATTAGGTGTAAGTCGATTGCAGTACGCTGCACTTCATACTAGAGCATAAGCCAAGCAATTGGAAATACAAATTACAGCGCAGACCGGTCAGCGGTCTGCCAAACCTAAAACAATGCATTTACTACTTGACCAATGCAATACTACTATTACTTGAACCACTATTCGAATCGACAAAGTTACAACAATCTAAGGCTCTAACAACATAAATCAGTACTTATTAGGTTAAGAACAAAATAGCTAAGTAAAAGAAAAAGCTACTTTCCGGTTTTTACGCTTTATATTATAGTTAGAGTAGAGGAAAAATTCTTGCGAAAGGCCTTTAATACTGTGTCTGTCTTTACAGCAGTACGTAAAAAAGACATTTGAGTTGCGCCAGTCACTACAGCATATCAGAGGTATCAATGGTATCGCTATTGAAAACATTAAAAAATCTTCGCGGATCCTTTTTAAAGAAAAAAGTTAAGATTAACTGTCAAAAGCTTCAAAATTTGGCAAATTGGCAAACGGCTTAGTCAATACTACTATGAGCACTACTACAAGGAAAACGACAAATAACAAATAACCTCTACCACTAACAAACGACCTTCAACCCTACCCTTTATACCAAACCTTTATCCCTACTTCAATCTTTTCACTTTTTCTACACCAATTGAATTATTAAGTTTGCTTCTTTAAGCGAAAACATTAAGAATCGTCAACTTACATTAAGATAACCATAGCACGCGATCCAACACCAAGTTGCCAAGTTCCCACGCGACTTTACACCAAAATACCAACCTTCTACGCCTAAAGATCACTAAATCACTCGTCCTATATGTCCTATACAAACCAGCATGTTAAGATAGTTATAAAAAGCGATCGACTTAAAGCCATTACTGACCTTACCAGTTAAAATATAATTAAGGCCCTCGGACATTTCTTCACCATGTATTACAACTACGACTTTTGGGGATAGGATATTAATAAAAAATTAACCGAAAAACACCTTACCAATTTCGTCGGCTATTACATCGTTAAACATTGTAATACTAACGACTTTAACCACGCCTTTATTTACTTTCATAATCTTTTTAACTACTAGACAATAGATATATGTACTTTAGTTTAAAAAGGAGTTAAGATAAAGATTAAGGTAAAACTCAAACGGAAAGGGGTCCATTTATCAACTTAAGGTAATACAAAACTGGTATAAGAACTCTTCAACCTAACCAAATTTTAGAAATACCCTTAAAACCCACACTTCAAGGAAAAAGGCGTTAAAAAACCTTACCGCCATTATACGCGATCTAGGGAACCTTCCTTTTACCCTTAGCTAAGTTAAGCCTTTTTATGCGCTAGCGATAAGGAATCTGTTGATCTGTTCGGCAGCTTAATACCCCTATATAATAACGCGGAATAAGCTCATAACAGTGGCAAACCGCGTAAAATAAGGGCTGTCAACGCAGCTAGAGATATTAAGGTCGTTGTTTTATACCGGTCAATTCAACAAGACAGTCAGATTTCCCAAAACCTTTAGGTACCTATCGCCCTCTAGTAATTTAATTGATAGGCCGTTTAAAAACCTTTTCACAGAAAGTTTACCTACATGCGAAAGCCTACTACAAATCCTACTTCAAGACTTTACTTCTCAGGCTAGGCGACTAGTAATTACCCTTAATACCGTGCCTCGGAGGCTAAAAGGCCTAAATTGCTAGGAAATACCAATTAAGACTTGGATTACTATCACGACCTTCCCATAAAACCTGTTAGAATAATTAACATTAATTAAAAACTCTTTACGGACTTCGCCAAGATTTGGAGCGACGTTGAAAAGTATAACGGAAATCCCTATGACCTCCTCAACATCAAGATAATGCTCTTTCTAAAAATTTACAAGTGAATAAAGGTTCCCCCTTTTAGTTTTTACTTATTGTTCCCCGGAATCCTTACAAGAGACGCTAAGAACTATTATTTAACCTTCTTTACTCAATCTGCCACGTTCCGCAAGATCTAAAATAGCATAAAAATCCACTTCGAACATGATGTTTACCTCGCCTAATTCCATACAAACTAAGCTACTACGCGATAAACTATGATAATATCGAAGAAAAAAATGAGGAAATACTAATAGATATTCTTAATTGGATACTTAATAAGTTGATGTTATATTAGCAAACAATGGGGAAAGTCTACGTTAGAGAAGCTATAGTTTGCGAGTAGATACTGGTAACAGTTACGGGCGTTAGTGAGTTCGAATACACCATATAACGTCCAAATACCACATACGAAGGCTTTTTTAGCCATTTACGTTCCTTACCTACTACTGTAATAACGCGCATACCAAACTCACTTAGTATATACCCCTAAGCCAGCGACTTCTCAAACGTAAATAAAAAAAAACCTTATGATAGTTAATTACGTTAACTGTAAGTACAGCTACTGACTCCCCTAATGTTTAAGGTTTAGCCTACCAGCTAAAAACTAAAGGCAATAGTAATAACCACGTTAGCGCTAACAAAGCTAAGGTTCAGACGAATCTATTAATCGTAAGCATTATCTTCGTAATAGTAGTAGAAAATATTGAATCTGTGGCAAGTCTGGCTATTGGTTAACCCAAGACCCTCAAGCCAAACGAAACAACAGGAAGGTAATATATTACATCCAATACGCTATTACTTTAAAATAGAATTAATTAAACTAAATCGCAGACTTTGAAGGCGACGAGCTAATCAACGGCGATAATATCCCTTAGCTGATCAAGTAGCATAAAGATAATGTTTTTAACGCGGTCCAGTAACTAGCCAACCACGCTTTCTTATACTGTTTGGATAGTGAAGACCTTTACCTTTATCCTAATTAAGCCTCTAACCCCTTATATACTTTTAACTTTCGCGATAGTTATGCAGACTATATGTTTTAAGGTATTATGCTATATACAGGAGTAGTAAGTGCTTAATGTGAGGCTATTTATAATACGTAGCATGACGGAGGGAAAACACCATAACTACTAAAATTAATTATCACTATATTGACAAATTTAAAATGAGTTTTGGACTAAGCGAAAAACTATTATTATAAGGGATAACAGTAATTTAAACTATTGTAAAAGCAATTATATTTCACATCCTTAAATGTCTTACCCCTTTCCTCCTTTATTTAAAGTAAATAAAAACCCTGGGTGTTAATATCGACGTTAATACAAACGAACTAGTTAAAAACGACTCAAGGTTTCCCCTTGCCTTTAAGTGGCGGTATTTAAGATTTTATCTTTGAGGCTCAAAAAAAGTAGTATTAAACCTAACGAAGCCGGAAATTCGTTAACTATATCGGCGTTTTAATTACCTAGCCATTAATAGGCTATATAAAATCCTAGAGTTCGTAAGTCATAAAAATATGGAATGTTTTGCATTGAAAGCTATCGAAAGACTTTGTTACCACTGTTAAACGTATGTCTAAGCTCTCCGAAGATTGAAATTTATACTAAAAGACGATGAAAACTTTAATTACGAGATGTTCGTTATAAATATTTTACTTAGAAAACAAGATTATTTTTTACGTCGTTAATTTCATAATATATTTTTATGTGGCTGGGTTTCTAATGGCACTTTTGGTAAAGAATAAATAGAAAATGTTCAAGATATTATGAATTAATTCCTACATAAGTTTACTTAAAGTTTTCATTTACGATACCAGCACTAACTTTACGACGGTAAAATTTTAGGAAGGTACTAAAATAATGAGTATTTAGTATAAACAGGTACTTTTAAAAGCTTACTTAAGTATTAAAAACGTTAAAAAAAACACACGTGCTACTTCTCCAAGCGTATAATATCCTTACATTAAAAATTAGAAGTTTTACGGATCCGGAAGCACTCCGATAGATGGAAGTGAAAGGCTTGAACGATAATGTAGGATTTAACGACCTAATTCCAATGCTGTTAGTCTTTGGAGCGTACATACGCTTGACGAATAAATCTCCGCTATTAATAAGTACCTAAAAGCGTATCAAAGTCTACGGAAAATCTTTAAAGGAACTGCGAAAAGAATTGGCACGCCTCCGGGTTAATAATGCCCTTAACACTAGAAATGATCTTAAAATAATCGACGCATTTACTTTATAGTTATAAAGTAAAGTCTTCGTATGACGAGAGTTAAGAAAATAGGATAGTCCATACAAGATATTAAGTATCGCAAACTTCAAAGTAATTGTTAAAATTACTAACGGTTTTATATTTTGCCGAACTACCTAAGTTCAGCCCTACATGAGGGCTATAAACGATAAAGACCCTTAAGCCAAGCAACCGAGTTAATACAAACCTTCTTTACTCTTATCAATAAACCGATAAAACGCTGTCAGCGTAGATGATACCTGAAGTGAAAGAATGTTAAAGAGGAGGAATATATACCGAGCCGTATCTACAATACTATTTTAGTAAATATGGTAAAGAAAGATAATGAAGTATTGGTACTAAATCTTCAATCGTAAGGGATTATTAAGACCTTCGGCAAACCTTTTGAAAAAAAGCGACAAGATCGAGATTAACAGCCTATTGATTTGAGGAGTTAAACAATTTTTACAGAAAACCGATTTTAACCTTTAAAACCTGAATATTACAATCTTTGAGTCGAAAATTATCTACCAAGTTAAAGGTAGGATTACGGGGCGGCCGTACGAAAAGTCACGTTTAATCGCTTAAAAATATGGCTATAAAGATAAAACCTGGATCCTTATGTAGTCTCCAACGATTTAAAATATTAATTAACTCCTGGTGGTCACTTTAATAACAAGTTTACTAGTTAAGACTCAAAGTAAGTTTACGCTTAATAGCCGTAATATTATGTAATTCTACATGTAATTAGTAATGGATTTACAACGAATCGTATTATTAGAGTTACTATAGGAGTTACATACTATTTACTCTTTAGGAACGGTAATACGATGTATTAATCTATTATACGAAGTATATTAAACGGGCGTTTTTTAGTTTTTAACCTGCCAGTCGCATTTTGGATCAATGTTAACGATAAAGCTTTTAATATACGACTTGTGTTTACTAGCAACATAAAAATGGACTTCGGCATAATAAGTATATAAACTGACGATACTCTTCTTGTTGAAACAGCTGGTTTATGGCATTAAAATGGCAAGAAATTAAGGACTCTAAGTTTTAGAATTACAAACCGGTAATGACATTAACGAAGTGTAGTTAATTTAACTTTAATAGATCATGAATTCGTATATTTAGCGTTAATACCAACCTTAGCTTTCTTTAAAAGAGTCAAGGCACTATTTTAACTTCAATCGATAAGACCATTGTAGCTAAAGTCTAAAGGTACTTGAAATAACGTATTCGTAACAGCTATATTATCACATTATACTAACCGAAGGTATTGTACGATCTATTTATCGCGGTATAAGTATAAAAGCTAACGTATAAGGAATTTAACCAGCTCAATAAAAGGATCGAATAGTAAATGCGGAACTTGGACCGTAGGATTAATATAGTTCTAATCGACTTATTAAAGGCTAAGTTAATAATCTTTACGGATAGACCCTTTACAAATAACACCAATCTATCTTTACAAATCGATTTCCTAATAACCCTCGTCAATGAAAATAAGCGGGAAGGCCAATTTAACATTATCCACAACCTAATCCATTGAACCTCCGTCAAATCTAAAAAGATTACATAAAACGTATCAGCTTCGGAGGTTTACGGTATAATGACAGGTCTCAATATAGGTATAATACTATGGGAAACCCTTCAACTTATCACCAGGAAGCTGAAGATTCCACTTATTCCGATAGTAATTTATACCGATTTAAGGAACCTGTTCGAATACGTTTTAAATCTCGGAACCATTAACGAAAAACGCCTAAAAATTGACGTAACGGCACTCTGTAAAGCCTAAAAAGGGATAGAAATTAAATATTTCCTATAAATGAACGGTAAAAATAAAACTACTAATGCGACGATGAAAGCATCGCTGGATAAGGCTCTAGAAAGGTTTGTAAATAACAGTAGGCTAATTATACACATTGAAAACTAAGTTAATAGGCCGCCCAGAAAGTCCAAATCATGTAATGGCGGTTAGGGATGTGCTGGCAAACTGAAAGACTGCCAGGGAAGTGGAAGAATTAATAATAGCAATCTGTTTAACTAGAACAGCTGAGAGTATAGATTTGCGAAGGCTTATGGCAAAAGAACTTTTTACAGGAGTTGATAAACTCAGACCCCAGAGAAATGGAGCAATTAGGGTCGAATGGAGTCAATTTGAATGCAATTAGGTATAATTCAGTATAGAAGTCAGCTGGAATTAACAGGGAGTTAGCAAGTTGACAAAAGCGATATTTAGTGCTAACTAGAAAACATTGGTTAACCACACTAGCATGCACGCACAAAATAAAAAGCTGCCAGTGTTGGAATAATACTACATATAGTATAGTAGGTCAACTTTACTTACAGTAAAGTTAACTATACTAAACTGAAAATTGGGTATATTGTTTGTGTGGACTTACTGCATTAGGTGTAAGTCGAGTACAGTACGCTGCACTTCACACTAGTGCACGAGCTAAGCAATTGGCCATACAAATTACAGCGCAAACCAGCTAGCGGTCTGCTTAACCTAGAACAATACATCCACCACTTGACCAGTGCAATACTACTGTTACATCGACCACGATTCGAATCAACAACGTTGCAACAATCTAAGGCCCTACCAACAATATCGTTATTTATTGATAAATGGTACGCCGTTTATAAAAGTAATTTAATTTCCATCGAAAAATATCAAGTTATTTAAAATACGTTTACCTAATTTTAGCCGCGGGAGTTAATAATAAAAGACAGAAATTAATAAAATTGTTACCATATATCTTGAAAACCCTTCGCATACGCTTTGGGGGTTATAAATTATATCATTTTCAACTAGGAAAACTTCAATAAGCGGTCCGTAAAAGCTAATAAATACTGAAAGCCGTCGTCAGTAGCTGGTAAATAGATTAAAAAGTCGACGAAAATATAAAATTAATAACGATTTAAAATGAAAATAATTTAAAAGGGCCTTATCGTAAGGTATAACAAGGTTTTGTATTATTACACTATATATATATTCGATATAAACGTCGAATATTTACAACTTTTACCTTTTAATAATGATCCTATCAAAAACCTCGAAACAATACGCTTTTATCCATATGACATATAATAGGCCAATTGTAAATTTACTAGAAGATTTAAGTCGTTGAAAATTTTCAATTTGACAACGATAATTGGCTACATTAATATGATATACATTTCGGGTATATTTTACAATTTATCATTTATACCGAATATTTTACTTGGGCCGGAAAATGTTTAACGCTTTTGGTAAATATTAGTAAATAAACTTTCTATAACAAATCGTTTATTATTTACTAATTTTATAACTTCGCGAAGGTATCCGGCTCGAAAATAAGGTAACCGCTCGGCGTTAACGAAATTAGCGATCTTAACACAAGCTGGGTTCGCGACGGTATTAAAACCGCCGACGCCCCAGTATCCCCTAACGTTATTATAGTCGGCGATGCGGGCTCGGGATGGGCTCGTGGAGATTTCACTAACGTCGACACCCCGAAATCCTCCGGTTTTTTTTCGGGATATATTTTATGACAATTCAATAACTAGCCTTTCGTTTTGACAAATTTATCTCTATATTCCGCCGTAATTTACGTTAGCATAAAATATAGATTAATTATTAATATATTTAACATTACAATAGAAATTAGTTGAAAGACTCGTGCGTAACGTTTTTTTACCTTCGGGTTTATTTTATAATTAACGGGATAATATGTTAAAATGGAAGTTTTAAATTGCGGACCAGTAACTTGAACGATATTGAAAAAGTAAAAAAACTTCAGCTTATCGAACCCAACGTTTCGAAATTAAACTTAACAAAAAAAAATCCAATTCCTTATAATTCGTTAAAATCGTAAACCGGGTACGGACGTTACGTAATTACGAAAACCACGTTTTTAAATAAATTATTACCGTAATAAACTCCATATTGTTAATAGTATAATTAAATTTTACGTATGTTAAACGTACGAAATAATAAATTATTGACTTCAAAATGTTATTTTCATTCCCCTACAACAAATATATTTTTAATGTTATTCCCGAACCATCGGTTTTTACTACTGTTAGCCAATTTAAATCCTAATATATTAAAATCGTGGCCATAACGAAAGCATTGTTAACGTTTATTATAAATAATTCTCCAGATTAGTCTAAGTATAACGAATTTTCTATTTTATAAGTCGAATGAAACAGTTGGTTTAACCAGAAAAATTACTGATAAAATCCCGATAAAAGTTGGTAAAACTTAAAAAGCTTCGAGCCTTTCGAATAATAAATAAAAACTCTAATTCGCATATTATCTGGACTTTCTCGGGGCTGGCGCGTATATCTACACTAACCGTTACGATAAAGCTAAAGTATTTCACCTTTTAAACTATAAGGTTACATTTTTTTAAGTTTAGATTTAACTTCATATCGTGTAAAAATCATAAGTTTACGCGAACTTTCAATATAAAATTTTATGCAAAACTGAAAATGAAACCTAAAGGGTTATTCAGGTAAATGAAAATAAAATTATTTAAAATATGAATTATTATATAATTAATATACTGTTAAAACGTCGCCTTCATTTTCGTTATCCTAAAAGGGGTACTTGAATATTTAAATGATTCGAAATATATGTGAAAAGACGTTAACTTTTTTATTCGAGTATAATCTAAATACGGTAAAAGGCCGTTCGAATATCTGACTTTATATGTTTCGTCTAATTTAATAATACGCGTAGTGTTAATAGGCCTTAAACGTTGCAACGTTGTCGATTCGAATGGTTGAAGTAACAGTAGTATTACGTAGTCAGATAGTTTATGTCTTGTTTTAGGTTTAGCAGACTGCTAACCAGTTTGCACTGTAATTTGTATGGCCAATTTCTTAGCTCATTCCTTAAGGTGAAGTGTAGCGTACTGCACTCGACTTACACACAATGTGGTAAGTCTCTACAAAGCAGTACAATCAACTTTACTGTAAGTAAAGTTGATCTACTGTATGTAATACTATTCCAACACGTAGTTTTTTTAAATTAAAGGCAAGAGAAAATGGTACTATTCAGTAACCTTATTTAATACTCGGTAGTCGATATAAAACCGTTATCCCCCTTTCGGTTTAAAAATTCTTAATACCGGTATCGCGACCAATAAGAGACTCGCACGGACACAATCCTTTTTTATTAACTCCGTAACTTAACGTTTAAATTCGAAAAGTTGATTCCATAGTGTAGAATATAATAGTCTTTTTCGTATTTTAAATAGTAATTTATTTTCATTCAGTTTAATCTAAATATAATAATCTAGTTTTCCCTTATGTAAAGGTAGGTTCTTTACCTTTTGTTTATTAAACAAGTCGCGAAACTTTTTCAATTCGGGTAAAAGACACGATTAATTATTTTTTTCATATCAATTGAAGCCGTCGATTATAAAATCCGAGTTATCTTACAAAAACTTGTAATGAAAGCTAATTACAATTAATTCCCCGTAAGTTATATTATTCGTTGAAATCGGGTTCTAAAACTAATAGAAACCTATTTTCTCAAGAGTAATAAATCACTTAACCTAGGGAGTATTATTATTATATCTATAATTAATTTTCCTTCATTATAAATTACCAAGTAATTACTGCTAACATTTAATATTACCTGTTAATATTGTATCCAAAGCATTCCGAAAATTATATCCCGCGTTATTTTGGAAATAATATGTATTAATATCGGGTTCGACTATTCATTAATATTTATACGACATCTATAGTTTCAGGTATTTCATGTAATTCGCTGTAACCCTAATATTATACCCAGATTTCGAAGATATAATATCGGAATTGATTTTATGCATAACCATTATATTAAAGCTTTGTTTACAATATAATGAAAATTGCAGTCAAAATCGATTAAAGTATTTCAAAAGTATAAGGATAAGGAATAACTCATCCTTTATACGTATTTTAATTAAACTTAACTCCCTTCTACTCGATTTTACAATTACATTATTAAGGTTATATAACTCCTAAATGAAATTGTGTTTAAAAGTCTTGTTTTTTTTTATAATTATTATTAGGAAACTTTTATCTACTTTTTCGAATTGGATTGTATACACCTACATCGGAGGTAACACCGGGCTAAATTCGCAATTACGTTTATAATAATCCGTTAAATCATAAATTAAGTAACTCCTTATAACTTATTTAATCCGGCGTTTCTTTTTCATCATTTATTATACCTTACGTCTTTAAAACTAAACGTATATTAAACGGTCATATTCAAATAACTCACCTCGATTACTGCGACCTTTTAACCGAGACACATAAAATGCATAAAATTCCGTTATAATTATATCTTCATTTAGTTATTATACCTGTAAGGGTTCTGATAATTGTCGACTAAAACGTCGTTTTGAGTTTGAAGATTTTAACTCCTTGATAAATTCGCGATACTTCGTTAAAGATGTAATATAATCAATACGACTAACGCTTGCCGTAATGAATTCGTTGCAAATACGAAGGGATACGTAAAAACGTAGGTAATTACATTTTATAGCCTAAGGCCAGTCCAATCCACTCCTTCAATTTAATATTATCTTTAATCTAATAGTAAACAGAGCTTATAGGTTTTTATCGGTTATAAGCAATCCCTTTAACTCGATCAAGGTTTTATCCACGCAATAAAAGTTATTAAACATAAATTGAATGTTGTCGAAAGAATTATTTATATCGTACATACTTTCGTATCCGCTGGCTTTGTAATATACCATAATAATTTGCTTTACCGCTGGTATAAAATGAACCTATTCATAAAGAACAACGTATATTGACGCGCCTAGATTTACGATTTATCCGCTTTTAATATAAATTCGATCGTTTTACGTGTCACCGCCTATGTAAAAGCAAATTCGTTGAATTGAGATAAGTTATATCGTTTTCGGCTACCTTTAAACGATGGAAAACAAATAAGAGTTGCGGTTAAGTTGGGTTTAAATTGTTAAATCTTAGTTATAACCTAAGAGAATTCAAATATAAGGTCGAAAGCGGAAATCGATTAACCAAGTTATTATATTTATTTTAAGACAAACGCGATATATCCTATAGTATCCTTTAAACGAGATATATCGGCCTAAGTCGGCTTCGAAGAGGTAACATGTGTATTTACAAAAGTAGAGGACTGGATATTCTCTTAAAGCCTATCCTTCCTGATAACTTTGAATTGTAGCGTAAAATTATTAATACTTACTATAGATTCGTTTATTACAAGTATTCTCTTTCGAAACAACAAAAAAAAAACTTAATAGTATATTCCAATTTGATCTCCAATAATAAACTAAGTAGGTGCTAAATAGAATTTCCTATTAAGGTATAAGCGAAAGACTAAAAGCAACTATAGTGGTTCTTCGTATAGGGCTTATGGGTATGTTCAGTGTACAGCCCATTACATACCCTTACAAGTGCTACATGCGGACCGCGCCCGGACCGCGCCCGGACCTCGCCCGAACTGAGTACTACATATCCCGTTATGTGCACAGTTACGTAACTTATAGACTAAATAGTCAATGTCTTGAGTCCATAACAGGTTTTACGACCTTACCATAGTTAATCAACATACACTACTTTGATTCTTTTGTCGCGGTTTCAATTAACCATTTATACCACTCATAACATTTTTTTACTACGTAAATTTAAAGTTGGTGCCGCTTTCAATATGTTTTCACTTTTTGTTCTCACTATATACGACGCTTTTAATATATCGTTAATTTTTATTTCGCTATCTACGATACTACAAGAATTACTTTTACTCTTTATCCATCATATTTATCACTTACATTATGATTTTGTTCAAAAAAATCAATTAAATTATCATATAACAAACTAGGTTCGGGACGGGATCGCCGGCAAGAATATAAAAATGGGTATTAAGTCGTTGCCGAAGTGGGAGGGAAAGGGCGGCGCCTCGTTTTCGTTATCCTCCTCCTTTCCACTCTCCCTCTCGTTACTGGCGCTACCACTATCGCCGCCGTCAATGCCGCCATCGATACTACAGGAGGAGTAGCCTTACGCCTTAGGAAACATACCCTTAGGCAAAGGCGCGAAGGGATCTTTACCCACCTTACAGTAACGCGCGAAAACATCGTCGAATTCTCCTACATAATATATACGTAGGTCCCGCTTTCAAACGGAAATAACGGCTGCCGTCTTCTTAATTCACCAGTCAATGCTAACTAAAAATTAATATCAGTTTGTTTTAGTTATTTCAAAAAATAATTATTTTAAAAAGTGCACTGAAAGACGTATTTTTATAAGCGGAAAAGTTGTATTCGCGATTAGGATTATAAGTTTAAAGTAAACTTACTGTAAAGACCGTAGACACATAATAGTGCCTCAGTATACAGCTCTAAAATCCCCGAAATGTTGGTACGTGTGTAGGGAAGCAACGAATCATTGAAATAGTGTAGTATTCTAACGATGAAAGAGGAAGAAACTAGAACTACGAGCGAAGCTCAGTGGAGCTGATCTCATGTAGCTGTATAGATAGGTGCCTGTACCTTCTTTCCTTTCTATGTATGTACCCCCCACCCCCTCAAGTAATGTACAACACGAAATAAAAACGTATCCGTTGCCAATCCGCTTGTAATGGTAACAACGGGTCGATAGGCCCCTACTTTGGTAATAATTTCTAATAAATTTGTCCGCGGACGCGGACGCGATATACGGTAAATAAAACGTATCTATTAACTTCCCGGAGCTACGGATCCGGCTAGGTCGTTCCAATGCTTTACACGCTAAAATGGCTTCATAACGCATCTTAACAAGCCGTAACTCGAGGCGGCGGGTCAAATAGGCCGTCTCTGCCTCGTTTACAAAAACCATTAATATAACACGAATTAAGGGGGAAATTAGTAATACGAATCGCGTTAAAAATCCGTCAAGCTACGTTTTCGATGGACATGAATGGTGGTTACCACAGGTAAAGGGGTTTTTACGCGTAACGCAAGGGTAAGATCTATAATCTTAAACGCCTCCCACTTCTCCCCTTAAAGGTAATGAAGAGAAAAATAAAGATAAAAAAAGGAAAAGATGGGTAACGGCGTCAGCGACGGCAGCAGCGGCGACGGGAAACGGGCTGAAAATAAAGACGAAGATAAACAATATCGACCCGGGAAACGTGAGGCTAAGGGTAGCGGTAGTAGCGGCGCGGTATGTGATGGCAACAGCCGCCTCTTCCTTTTTACGCCCACGCTCCAAACGGCGCCTTATACTCCTGTTTTTAAGTAGCATCTATTTACGAAAAGAATTAGTATATAGAGTTAGTTAAGTAACCTACCTATAAAAGCGGTTTAAAATGGTTAATTAGGATAGTAAGTTAACATTTTCTACGTTAATTAACTAGTTTGAACTTACGTTGGCGAAGGAAACACATCGCTAAAGGGGAAAAAAGAAGTTTTCCTTGAATCGATAATAATATATCTTTTTATACTAACCTTAAAACATATAATACTGTATATACATGTAAATAATCACACCCTTATAACACCTTTACAATTACATCCCTATAAAGATCAATAATGAACGACATCAATAACTATGCTGTTACTCATTATCTAAATTAATAAAAGTCTTATTACAATTATTACCGCGGTTAAAACTATTCATCCGAACCTCTAACATTTATAATGTAACCAAATTATTATTACTAAACTACGGGTACAAACCATACTACAACCAAACTACTATTATTACACGATGAATACAAACTATACTATAAAAAAACTATTATTATTAACTTAAAAATACAAATTCTACTATAAACTAAGCTATCACTATTAAATTACGGATATGTGCTGCTTTAAGAAGAGAAAAGATTGCTTGTATAGATATTACCATATATCTTTATATTTCATAAGCGACTACGCTATAAATTATACTTTCACAGAGTGTATGGTAATGTATCACTTTACAAGGTGTATTCCTACAAAGTATATACTAGTGTGTCACTACCTAGAAGTGGCATTTGAAAAGTGCACTGTAATGTGCCACTACCTAAAAAGAAGATTATTAAAGTGCATAGTAAAGTGCCACTATTCGAGTGAGAGGTTATAATCTCTCACTTGTGTCATGCAATCTCCAGATGATCTTTTTCTCTTCTATATTTATATCTATATTCAATACAAACACCAATCTTTACGATTACTCTTTCAACTCACCTGGTTAGATAGAGACCTTACCTAAATAATTAGAAACTACGGTTATTTAAATTATAATTTAATCGATTACGTGTCACATTTTCAAGTCCCTTATCCCATTACCTCATTGCTTGGAAAATATAAAAATATTCAGTGTTAATATCTATTTTAACGTTAACAAACTAGTAAAAACGGCTAGAGGTTTTTTTTCGCTTTTAAGAAGAGGAACCTTTGGTTTCATTTTGAATAACCAAAGATAAGTGTGCTGAATTTGACAAATTTAACGATGCATTAATTGTATTGGAGTTTTAATTACTTAACTATCAATATATTATACAAAGTCATTCAATATATATTGTATAAAGATATAGAATGTATTACTTTAAAAATTATCAAAAACCTATATCATTATTTCTAGACGTACATCCAAACCCTCAGGAAATTTAAGTTTGCATTAAAGAAGAATGATAATTTTAATTCCGAGATTATCGTGGATATGTTTTACCTAAATTATAATTTTTTTTCATGTGATCAATTTCGCAATCTTTTTTACACAATGAAATTTTTAAGACCCTATTAGTGAAGGATACGTGGTAATCGTTTAATATGTTATGAATCAATACATATTTAGGCCTATCCAACGTATTCGTCCACGGTATCCTTATATTCAATATTGGAAGCTTTATAGATTAAAAAGCATGTTTTTAAATAGTGGTAAAGTGTCTAAATAATACTATAGACCTAAATGGTTTAATACTAATGTTTTTGGGTTTAAGGGTATATTTTCATTCAAATACTCAATGTTTATCATTAACAGAAACCTGGAAATGGATTCAGGAGTACGGTAAGACCCTAGAAAAACTATGGAAGGAATCAGTATGACATTAAGTCAATAATGCCTTTAATACAAAAAATAATATTATGACGATCGAAGTACTTCCTTTTCCGTTATAAAGTAAAATTTTCGTATAGAAAAAGCTAGGTAAATGCAATATCTTATTTAAGATTTTAAGTATCGATAACTTTGAAATAATGGTTAAAATTATTAACAGTTTTACGACGTTTCGAATAAATCAGGTTAAACCTTATATTACGGCGACTCACGATAAAGATAGCGATGAATATCTTTTTACTAAGGGAATTAATCAATACAACCCCCCTTTCTCCGTAATAAATAAGCCAATAAAACATTGATGGCGCAGCCAACGCTTAAAAGGAAGAAACGTTACAGATGAAGAGAATATACTGAAACTGAGTTATAATGATATTTGAGTTAATGAGAAAAGAATATAATTAATATTTGATTATAAATTTTTAGGTACGATCAATCATTAACATTTTCAAAAGGTTTATTGAAAAAATGAATAGGGTGAGATCAATAGATTCATTATTCATAAAGTCGTATAATTTATATCTAAATTCGATTTCAACCCTCAAAGCCTCAATATCACTATGTACAAGTTAAGGATTATATACAAAATTAAAGGTAAACCTATAGAGCCCCCATACAGAGGATAACGATTAGTTTTCTATGGATACAGTAATAAACATAAGAACTAGATTATCACGCAATCGCTAACGATTCAAAAAATTAATTCACTTTTCATAATCACTTTAAAAATGAATTTATCAATTAACATTAATTCAAGATTTACTTCTAATAGCCGTAATATTACCATAATGTATATATAATCTTCAATTGATTTATAAAAAGAATTTATTGGAATTACCGTACAAATTCCGTAATAAATACCTTTTGAGTACAGTTATACGATGTATTTATATACCATATGGATTGGGTCAAGTAGGTGTTGATTAGTTTCTAACCTATCAATCTCACTTTGAGTTGAAGTTGGATAGAAATTTTTCAATTTATCACCTGTGTTGATTCATTAAGTAATATAAAAAGCTTGGTTAAATAGGTATACAAATCAACGATAACCTTTCCTTTAGAATTAGAAGATTTATAATATCGGAATAATAGGTGATTAAAGACTTAACATTTTGAAATTGTAAGCCAGTTGCGACTTTGGTGGAGATTAAGCATCTTAACTTTAACGGATCGTTAATCCGCAAGCATGGTATCAATAATAGATACCCTAGAGTTTGTTAAAATGGTTAAAACATTAAATTGAACACATTTAGCACAACTAATATAGTTATTTTTTAAAGATATTTTGAACGACGAATCCGTAGCAGTTATATTTATCATTCATACCAATTAGAGGCCTTTTGCAATTGAATGATTATAGTATAAATGAAAAATCTAACAAATATAAACTTTGATCAATTGAACAAAACGTTGAAGTAGTAAATAAGAAATCTGAACCGGGAGATTAATATGGTTTAAATTAATTAACTTGTCCAAAGCCAAGTAAATCATATTGACTAACCGCTTTTTAGGGACAATAATATAAACTTGTGATCATAAATCGGATTTATTATGACCATTGATAATGAAAAAGAGTTATAAAGGAACTGGTTTAATATTAACAACAACCTAACTTACTAGACTTTTGTTAAGTATAAAAGGATTTTTCGAAACGTATTAACTTTCAAGGTTTATAATATAATAAACGGCTTCTACGTAGGTATAACGATGTATGAAAGAAACTGTTGTATACTTACATGGGGGGATACAATACATACATGGAAAGTGAAGAAAGGCACGTGCTATAGAACCTGCCTGTACATCTGACTACTTTATGCTCAGCTCCGCTGAACTTCGCTTCTAGTTCTAGTTTCTTCCTTTTCTATCCTCAGAATACTATACTGTTTTAACGTTACGTTGCCGCCCAACACGCGTACTAAAAATTTATAACTGTAAGTAAAAGAGTTGAAGAGCACCAAATACTGCCTTTCATCAAATTAAACAAAACTAAACGAAAGAAGTAAGGTTACTAGTTCTACCCCGTAAAATAAAAGTCAATAACCCTCCCGCCCCACCAAAACTTTCATTTATCTCCTTCTTTCTTTACTCTTTAACTTTACGATTTTAACCTCTTCGATATTAATATTACCCACTCTCTATTATTGTCAACCCCACTTTTCTCTTTATCGCCGCCGCCAATACCGTAGCCGCCATTCCTCGCCCTCTCCACTATTTTTCGTTATTTATCGCCGTTTTTGTTATAGTTATTACCGCCCGTTTCGCCGCCACTAACTCCGCCGCTAACTCCGCCGCCGCCATTTCCCATCGCTGCTGATATTCTCTCGTCATTTACGCTATCTTCACCGCAACCGTCATAAGTCTCGCTGCCGCCGCTACCAGTCTCGCTGTTATTAATTCCTTATCAACAAGCGTAATATGCGTGATTTAAGCTTTTCGCTATTAATAACCCCTCGCCATACGCGCGGCAAACCCGATAAGCCAACTATTCCTTTAACGTTTACCCCAGCTGTATCTACTTTATTCACTTTTCTTTCGTTTATATCTACTATTTCCTCACTAATTCACCAGCCGTTTACGTATTCCTTAACGATAGCCTCTCGTTTTAATACTCTTCATCCTGAAAGTTATAATCGCCTTTAAAGTCACACGTCTTGCCTGAAGTAAAACAAAATATATTTTATACCTAACCAAACTCAATGTTTGTAGGAGTAAATAGCTGTTATATTCAAGAGAAATATGAAATTTAGTAAACTTCTTAATACTATTAAGAGGAGCCTTTATCAGCAGATTATAAATAATTAGACAATTATAATCAGCATCTTTAAAGACCTTACTCATAACCGAGAACGTCGCCCTCGTTGAAGTAGCGAACGTCCTCGCAACCTTAAACGTCTGATTCATAGACTAAAACGCCCTTCTCGTAGCCCTAACCTAAATACGTTAGCCACTTAATGCTTATGTAGTAGTAGCTTGTATCTCTTAAAGCGTAAAGAGAATAAAGTTTACGATCCGGAGTATTTTAATTATAATGACATAGAAATAATCGCTATAAGCCTAAATATAGTCTTTAAAAACTTCTGGAGTATTTAGGCTCGTTTATAAAACTTTAATAAGTTCAATCTGGATATAAAGAGTTATATTGTTTTTATATTTAGAACTCTACTTTAAGGATTGATAATACTTTAGTAAAATATGGAAATACCTTATAAGAAAAACATAAGACTTATTAACAATAGTTTCAAAATAGTTATAAATACTTTTATTAACCGCTTTCGAATGAATTAGCTCCACGTTACCAAAAGGTTCCCTAAATTAATGTTGATTGTAAGGGATCTTATACAGAATGAATAAAACTTTCGCAAGTATATACAAACTAAACAAAAGTATGTATGAATTATATATATCTTCGAACAAATCAATAGAAACTAGTATAGTGTTATAATCCACATTTAGACCCCTTTTGGCCTATTCATTCAGCAAAATCAATATCCTTCCAATTGTAAACAAACTTTATAGGAATACATAACCAAAATCTAAAAATTTAAAACTATTGTGTTAATGGTCTTGGACCGTTGCTACCCTTTATATCAGTCTATTATCAAAACTAGACACGAAAATTATGATTCGCGTAAATCTTAAGAAAAACAAAAATATAAATATAAGGATAAAAATATACGATTGAAAACCAGGAAAAAGTGGCTATTATACTTGCGATCGCGAGCATAAGCCTCGCGAGGCTTGTAACAAGACTTTCGAGAAGCGTCACAACAATGATCGCCGCGGTAACCGTAAGATTCACCGCTGCAATAGAGATAATGTTCGCGATCGCAGTTGACGTCGTCGTCTGCGACTTAAACACGATAATAATATTTAATTTAACTCGAAAAATAACTATTTAAAGCAAAATGAAGTTAATTCCTCCACCTCGAAAACGAATAATTTAGTTTTTATAAACGAAACTATTCATATTATACTGCCAAAATATCGAAATTATACCAACTATAGGCACGAATACAAATGTCGTAATATAATCTTTAAATATCCCAAGGTCTGCAACAAGAAGATGATATTATCCTTATAATCTATAAAACGGAAAATCCGATACATAAATATAAAAACATTTTGGAGCCTAAATTTGGCAAAATTTACATAATATTTGAAATTTATTATATTCAAACCCGTTTATGAGGAAATGGTAATGGTTTTAAAAGGCTTTCACTTCTTTTAAGTAGCTATTAATTCCACTTTATCCAATTCAAGTTACACTTTTTATCTTAACATGAGCGTTAGTAAAGATCTCCTTACTATGTTATGGTTTAATAAATACTTTCCCAATTATGTTAGAACTATCATTTCATCAAGTGAAACCATATCAGAAGTTATAGAATCCCTGGTAAGACTTATTACAAAGGCTTGTTAATTATTTCTAACTTATATCCACAAGTAGGACGATACGCCTAATATTTTTAAAGAAATCGCAAAGGTATATATTATTGATTACCTCGATGTTACGACACAAGTAGGATGGCGAGTTAGGAAGCAAGCTAGTGTACAGCTGAGCCACTTAGAGCCTGAAGTCCAACACATCAGACGTGGAACACCTCTTTTTTGTGAGCGGAAATGGCTAAGCCAATCACGTGATTAGTATCAGTGGGATCAGTACTAATCCAAGTGATCCAGGATCAGCGGGTTCAGCACTGATCCAAGGAATCCAGTACTGAAAACGGTATGAAAGCATGGATATATAAGGATACGGTCAGCACCACATAGATAGTATTTCCTTCATAGCTCTTCAATTGCCAATCTAAGTATTCAGTCCCAGTATATTCTGAATAGCTTCACGGTTTTTAATCATTACTTGCACGGTTGCGATATTGTTCACTCAGCACCTCTACCACCTTCTTGATAACATAAACCCTCTGACACCTTCTATATACTCACGGGTATTTAGTGTGATTATTACATTCGATTCAGGTACCCTATTTTCGAATAATTGTTTAAAGCTTTATAAGGTGAATATTTTTATTTCCAAACCCATTATTAAATTTAAAAATAGCTATTCTTAGATACCTTTCACCGTTTACAAAAAGGAAACGAATTTAGTAATCCATGAAGTATTTATCAACATATTTATTAATATCATTTTATCGTGGTAAACTATTTATTTTTGAGATAAATCAATCGACTTTTTTAAAGGACGTTCTTTCATATTTATCGTAAAACATCCGTATACGTTAAATATCATTGTGGGTATTACTACGCTATAGGCTATTTATCTTTATAATATTACGGATATATTAATTACAATCTCCAAACACATATGCCTAACCATTATTACAAAATATCAAGATACTATTTACTTTCTTACGAGTTGGAAAGAAGATGTCCAAGCGTTAACACCAGGTGCCGGAGTGGAAAATATAGTCTTGAAGATTTAGTGAACAATTCATTAAATAATTAATAAACATTATATAGATTTTATAGCTATTGGAAAAATGGGTATAACGCTACTTATAAAATCAGAGTTTAAATTGGATTTTTTTACTGCCTAAATAATAAAAGTTTCAACGCAATCACCTTTTCCTTTAAAAACATTGGTTAACCGACAGTTAAATACTTTATTTCCTGATGTAATCGCCTATTTGATTGAGGATACGCAAAATGAAAATCTCGTAAATAAATAGAACAAACCTTGCTTTAAGGAATTTCCGATCTTATTTAGTATCAAGACTCCCGACAACGTCCTCACACTAAAACCTAAACATGGATTTTACGTTAATTTTACTACCGCTTCTAATATATACAAGTTCACCGAAATTGTACATAAATTTGCCGATGTGTAATGAAACTTAAAACTTATTACTTTCAAAATTAATCAAATAATAAAAATACCTTTAGTAAAAGGGTAATCAAACACTAGATTAAACCGCTAATATTACTCAGTCTTACGCAGAAATAATATTTTTCTTTAACAATAGCGTAATGGCTTATAGGTTAAAGATCGTATAAAATATATTAACGATATAACTCTATTTTCCTTGCTAGTCGTCGTCATGCAAAGAAAACTATACGGCGTTAAAAAAAACCCGTGTTATGATTTATTTCAAACCTTTTAACAAGTACGCGGTATCAAAAAGCTATAATTTACCTATACAGGTAAACTTTATATATTCTTAGAAAAGAGTAAAGTATACTTTGGTTATAAATGTTATTAGATTATATGTTTAACTTTTCTTACATTTAGAATTTAGAATTAGTTTCATCTTTATAAGCTATTAGTGTCTTAAATGTAATACAATTTCCTCCATATGATATCAAAACTCGTTGACCTTTTCTAAAACATTCATAAATCGTACTTTTAAGCCTTACCACGTATTTTCCCGAGTATTTATCAATGATTTTAATATTGTTTTAAATAGTTTGGAAAACTACTAAAACCACTTGACCTGAATCGTAGCCTTATTTACCAAAGTCGTAGTTTTTTGGTTCTTGAAAAGGTTGTATATAGGTTTTCAATTCATAAAATTAATGGGTTTTTTCGTGGATAGCTTTAGTTTATCTACCATTACGCAACGGATCTAAGCCTTTCGTGAAATTTCCGTTTTTATGACCTGAAAGGCTTTGGAAAGTTACTCATGAGTAATATGGTTTTTACACCTTATAATACACTATTTCGTCTAATTATCGAAATGATTATATAAACTAAAAACTTATTTTCTAACTGTAAGTCGTAAAGCTGGCCGAGAGAAAAATGACAATCGTAAAAAGAAAATATTATATACTTAAACTACGATAATCTCTCCTGAAAATTAGGAAAAAGAGTTATTTTTCACCTTATAAAAGTACTTATATAATAAGTTAGGTCTATATTATACTAACCTACTCTGTAAATATTTTTATAAGTTAATGGGAGTTTGAAAAAAGGATTCAGCGTTATATTATTTCAAGCAAAATCTTATCATATATTGATACGGGGAAACATTATACCCGCTATTTTAATTTAACTTGTTATATTACTTTTACTGAATATCGTTCAAAGGCAAAATTAAATTATAAACTGTTATAATATAAGGTAAAATGAATTGTTTAGTTAGAGAAACATTTTGAAACCACTTTATTAGGTAACCCATATCTTATTGTCGTTTTTACTGATTACAAATGTATTATAGAAATTGTTTACCGATTTTTTTAATACAAGTTTTACAAACAAAGTAAATAAACATCTTATTGATACGGTAATTTACCTAAACGTATATAATTTGTATATTATATATCTTTTCGAACGGCTTGATGTAGTTTTGTATATTCTTTTTGCACCTTTTAATATTAGCTGACAAAAAAATCCAAGCGTTGAATATAGTACCTATCTCCGACTGAATTTTGAACGATTTTCCCATAATAACTAATAAAGTAACTCTCACTTCATTAATTACCAAATCTGTATTACTTAATAAAATACACCTCCGATTCTAAACGGCCTACTAAAAATAGTAACTGAGCGAGCTATTATAACTAACCTTACAAAAGGCGAAAACGAAGGAAAGTGGTAAACGGCACTGAAATTGGCTATCTTTTTTTCTTGGTAAACCGTCTAATTTATAATATATATAAAATAAGACACGAAAGAGTGGTAATTCCCAGCCGCCTTATTTAAAAGTTTGTTTAAAAGGCTCATAATAACAAATACCACTTTGAGATAAACCGCATAATAATCGTCTTAAACGAATTACATTTTCTCTTAAATGAAAGAATGATAAAAAGTATTGTCATTTTTTTGCTTTATTTAATTGCGAAACGACAATTAAAAGCTAGTAGGTAATCTTCACCTAATTCAAGCTCTTAAAAATCCTATATATACTTAATACACAAACTTTATCACTACTCTTCCAAACGTATTATTAACTGTTATGTTGTAGGCGCTACCTAGCTATAACGAGTTTGATATAATTATACCTATCACTTGTACAACTTCTAAACGCATCTTTCTAATTTTAACCATACCATATATATCGCTATATACTGGGCTACCATATTATGTCTCTATTAATTATTTTTAAACTACATATATCCAAAATAAATTTCTCCGAACCGCGAAGTAAATTTTGATTCTTTTTTTTTTTTTTTAGAAAACTTGGTAGAAAGGCTTTAGTATAAAATTGGGAATAATAATGGTATATTACTACTAAAAATATGGACAACTAAAAAGGAAAAACCAAATGGTTAAGTTTACCCTTCGATATTACGTCGCTAAGGATATTGAACAATCGTAAATTAAATATATACCTTCTTTTTAATAAAACATTCACAACGCCTATTTTCGGATAATCGTCATTATCTTTTACGAATTCTTATTCGGTTTCTAATTACATGTTTTGGTAAATTGCCTCAATACCGCTTTACCCCAATAACAAGCCAAAATACGCTTTATAAGTGAAAATTTACGTAGAGATAAGTAACTTATTATAAACGTTATAGCTACCAAGGTAAACCATCGCTACAATAAAAATCACCGCTGAATGAAATTAAGTGTAGGTGTCGGTAAGCTCTTTATTACGTTAATGTAGCAGAAGGGAAATCATAAATATTGTTGTATATTAAAGTAAGATAAGTTATCTAAGGTAGAAGAAGCATTAGGAGAATGCAAGCCATAGGTGAGAGGTTATAAACCTTTTATCCAGGCAGTAGTACCCTGCTATACATTTTGCTAATCTCCCTTGGGGGTTGTGACACACTATTATACACTTTGCAAATGGCACTTCTAGCCAATGTCAGGCTATTATTCACTTTATAGGAATTTATCCTATAAAGTGGTACGTTACTGTATACTTTTGTAAATGTGTACTCCGTAACGTGACCTCTTACCAACTACAGAGATATATAGTACTATTCATATAGGTAATCTTTTTTTTCTTTTCTTTTCAACTCGTATTCTCTATTTAGTAGTAATAATGGAGTTTGTAGTGTAATCTATATCCGTAGTTTAGTAATGACAGTATAATTGCGGTAAAAATTGAAAAGGTTCGAATTAGTAGTTTCTAGCAGCGGTAGTAATTATAGTAAAAATCTGCTTAATTCAATTAACCGGTAACAATATAGATATCAATAACATTTTTATTATTCCATATAGGGGTGTAATTACGTAGGTGTTATATGGTTGTAATTATGAAAATGTTATAATAAGGCAATTTCATAGGAGTAATTATGGCGTCATGGGTTTTGGAGTTAGTATAAAAAGATATATCGTCATCGATATAGGTAAAACTTCTTTTTTTCCCTTTAACGGCGTGTACTTACAACTAATATAAGTTTTAATTAGTTAATCAGCGTGTGTAAATTCAATTTACTATTTTAATTGCCTATATTAAACTGTTTCGATAAATGGGTCATTTAACTAATTTCCAAATACTAATCCCATCCGTAAATAAATACCACGTAAAAATAAAAGTCTTAAGTGCCGTTTAGCGCGTAAACGCAAACGCATAAAGGCTGCCGCCTCTGTCGCCAGTCGCGCTGCCACCGTTACTACCACCACTACCCCTAACCCTGCTTCTTCGGGTACCATATCCTTAATCCCCACCGGCCTCTTTATCTC
>JASMMZ010000004.1:25593848-25636861 GCA_038502455.1 Anisogramma anomala | reverse complement strand
CCCTTTCTCTTCCTCTCCCCCCCTCCCCCTAAACCTTAAAAGAAGAAGCGAAAGGCTTCTAAAGTTATAAACTTTATCCTTTCTCCGCAGGTAAAAACCCTATTACCAGTGAGGACCCCCCCCCCTCCTGCCACCATTGTAAACATAACCTGGAGAAGCTATAATACGGTTTGTATTGTTAATTTCCCCCATATATTTCCGTTGTACTAATATCCCTATAAATAAGGAGGTCGAGGCGGAACTTTTCCGCTACCTTGAGTTACATATCGTTAAGGTACGTCGCGCGATTTTTTTAACGCGTAAGGCGTTAAAACGATGTACTCGAGTCCGTAACCTCAATATGTTAATAAATACGCCCTACGTGCCTTATATCGCGTCCGCGACAGCGGGCAAGTCTATTAACAATTATTACCAAAGTAAGGGTCAATTGGCACGTTACTACCATTATGAGCGGATTAATAATAAATACACCCCTATTTTGGAGGTCTTAGATTCGTAGGTTGAAGCTGTATTATGTGTCCGCCGGCTTTATAATAAGTGTACTTTAAGCTTCCAAATTTAAACGCGAACCTAATTCCTTCACTTTTACAAATATATTATTTAACTTGCTCCAAAAAGCAGCCACTCTCGAAAATAACCAAACCAAGCCAATGCCAATTTGTATTGAACGCTAATCGGCGGACTAAAGAGTCGGTAGCTGCTATCGTTGCCTGAAAGCGGAACCAACGTATATATTACGTAGGTGAATTTGACGAAGTTATCTCGCGTTGCCGTAAAAATATCGAAAACCCCCTCGCGCTCTTGTTTAATGGCATACAGCCTAAGGCTCGGGGCTACCCCTTCGGTGGGACCGATAATGGCGTCGATAGCCGTAATAGCGGTGGCGCCAATATAAAGGGAGAGGGTGGCGAAGAGGATAATTGAGATGCGACAGCGTTGCTCTTTCCCTTTACCTTTGGTAATGAATAGCTGTTTTTTTTTCCTCCGGTTCGGTGTACCCGGCCATAGTATAATACGTTATATAATAATACAATTATTTTTTGTTAAAAAAAAGAATAGTATCGTAAATGAAAAATGTGAAAGATAAATATTATAAGTAAATTTGATAGTATTAAACTGTATAAAATGAAAAATGAAAATATAGTGGGAGTAATAAGAATAATAAATTTAAATAAAGGAAAGTTTCGTAAAATCGGTATTAATAACGGATTGAAATAAAGAAAGAATACTGTAAAAGTAGTGTAAATACAAGATATATGCCGCGGAAAAATCTAGAGAGTGGTGTAAATAATGGATTTCTGATAGCTTTCAAATGTTAAAGGCTATATAATCGTACAAAATAAAAAAGGTAGCAATAAAGTGTAAAATGTTAGCCTAGATACAGTCGTAAAACCTTTTGATTAATATAAGCGCCTCCAAAACCACATTTGCAACACCCTTAGTTATTATATTTATTAGGTTTAACTTTACATTAATATATTCAATATTTTTAATCTCGCGGTATTTATACAATTCGCGTAAGGTTATAATGTTGATTATAAAGTGTTTCTCGTTCGTAATACTACGTTTAACTAGATATTTGTAAAAAAAAATGTGAGTATAAATGATGAAAAGAATGGATTTTAAACTAGGGTTTAAAATAATTATCCGGACCGTTGTCGTTATGGTAATTCCTAAATCGAAACCTTCAACCATATTATAAATTTCCGAAGTCAAAACGTTTCGCGTAACCCGTTCTTATTTGGTTGAAATTTGATAAATTATGATTTATGAAATATGAACCTGTTTTTAACCGGTATTTCGTTACGGAAAATAAAAACAAACCCTATTTGCGAACTATAATCAGTGTTATTAACGAAGAAACCGGGAATGAAAACAAATAGCTTTATAATACGTATCCTAAATGGTACGAATTGTAAACTTCGTTTTAAATCATACATTTATTATGCAAGGCGTTTGTTAAACGCTTTATATATACTATTCAAAAAGGCAGTTTAATATTACGCGGCGACTAAAAGGTTTAACACCGTTTCCAATTATGTCATTAAGGAAACTTAGGCGCCACATACGCACTAACATTTATATTCTTCGGCCCGTTTCGTGTTATTCAAAGCGATAAGAGCAACTTTGTCTAATTACCCTTTTTACGTAAAGCCCAAAACACTGTTACGGAAAGTAATTGTTGCGTTATTAAAGTCGATGATATATTCCTCCGTCAGATACGTTTCGGGCTTTGATTTTAAGCCGGCCTTCAAAAGTTACCTCTTTTCAAATGCATAAAACAACGTATTACACAACGTTAACATGTTATCCGTTTATATACCAGTTTATATAAAGACGTTAAAACTATTTATTAAAACTAACAGCTATAGGTAGAAAATCTAATGAACTTTTTCAAGCCGCTTTTTATAATACCTTTAGTAGATATTATACTAACATATACCAACCTTAACTAAACTGTAAAGAAGTTATACAGTACGTGACATTATTCCGGGTAAGTAGTATTTTACAAAATCCATAGGTATATCGGCTTAAATAAGCCTTTTAAACCACTCCTCAAATTATATATGAGCTTATATAATATTAAAAAGTTTAGTATATAGCTTGTAAAAGGTATGAAAAAAGGCGGAGAACGTAAGAATTAAGTGTTGGCTTACTCGTTGTAATGTGAACAACTATACTATAATATCTTTTTTACCGTCATCGTTATACCCCTTTATAATAAGGCGAGTCTTTTTTTATAAATTTCCGATTTTATTCTGAACTTTGTATACGACGTGTATAAAAAAATATAAGCGCCGTAAATCGTCAGTTCAAACCTTTTAAAACGAAAAACGCCTTACTCGATTAATATAAAGATTTCCGTTTAGGTGGATTATTTGAAGGGGGCATTTAAGCGGGTAATAATATCTTTGCAGCGGAGTTTTAAACTAAGCTTATAATTTACCATCTCCTTTTAAGTAATAAAAAAGCTTATGGCAAAGTTTTTAAAATGTTTATTATTTTTCGAGCCAAGTAAGCGTCCTTGGAGTCGAGATAATGGTAGTATTAGTATAGGCGAGCCGCCCTCGTAGGGTAATAGCGGTTCGAAAGTGCGATTCGGTATATGTACTAAATCTGGGGGCGGCTTAGATCCGTTATTGTGAAAGTGGTTTCGTTGGTACCGTTAATCGGATTGCAGTTTTAGGCTGTTTATTTTATTCTTTTCCCTTTTATACTTTCGTATCATTATGTAGCGAAATGAACTTATATTATTTAGTAAATTAACGAGTATATTATAGCTTTCAAATCTATTCGTTTACTAATGGATAGTTCATCCGTCCTTAGTTTTCCAAATTAGGACCTTCAACTATAATGACAAGTTCAAAACGCCGGTTTTACTTAAATCTTTCCTCTTAGCTAACGCTTTCAAAATATCATTTTCAGCCCGTAGAAAACGTAACGTTTCTATAGCTTTCTCTATAGAATTCGCTTTTTATAATTTTATTAGTCACGGTATAAACTTTATGTAGATCCTTGAGCAAGTACCAAAAATAAGGAGTGTAAGGATTAGCCTATTCGGGTTAAAAGTATTATGAACAGCGTTAACTGTCATTTATTGGATACGTTTCTTAAAACTAGTATCTTTTAGTTTTTAAATAATATCTTATATATCTTTTTAAGCGGTTTATAATATTATTTATACTTTCCAATACCTTACGACGCTTTTTCCATCATTTGTTTGTTTTTACTACCGGCAATTTTAACCTTAGTATGCTATTTAGTCGAGTCAAATACCGTGCCTACATCGTAGTTTATTTAGTTCAAAGGCCTTAAATGAACGTTTAACCAGCAGTTTACCAAAACACACTAATATTCTATAGCGAAAGCGCTTTACATAAACTTCGCAGCCTAGAATAGTGTTACCGCGTCGATGGCGTATAATACCAGCTAGCTATTAAGGTATATTATATCTATAATTACCTCATAATTAAAGTCCATATCGTTTTAAAGGTGGAAGTTAAACCGCCGTAAAGTCTACTAGTATTATTGGCACTTATAGTTAAATTTTTTAATAATTTTAAAGGCTTCCTTTCCTATATTCATATAGCTTACGATATAAAAACAGCTGTATAAGGCATTTCGTAGTTAGGTATCTGAATCAAAAGTATATTATTTATAATTCAATCTACGTTAGGTAAACATATTTAATTATACGTATTTCGAGGAAAAACTATAAATAGTCGAAGTTAATCCGGAATGGTACGGATACACTATCTGAAACGCGGACAAGTTGATTAGTCGTATTCTAGACTTCTATTTCGAGTTTATTTATATTAGCTAACAATAAAAAAAATAACGTTTTAAAGTTTATTAAGTAAAACCTAACCGGTTCGAATTATATATTCATAACGATTTTTACAAGTAATGACGTTTTGCCTTTATTGAATAGAACTTTTCGATATTCTCCTATTCGATCAAGCTGGAATTTCGGAAATTTCGCTGTAAACGCGTCGAATTACCGCTTTTCGGCGGTTAATATTTCAGCTACACTGGTATCAGGTATAATACCCTGAAATTGGTTTCCGTATTTATTTAAAAACGTAAATTGCGATACCATATTGGCGTTTAATACGTTGTTTTCGTAGTCTAGGCCTATACAATGTATGAATAAGGTATCTTTTAGGCCTGTAAAAATTTGTTGGACGATTAGGTTATCCTGAATTATTAGGTAAGCATTATTGCTACTAAAGTCTTCTTTTTCGAAGGTGTATTTATAAGGGTAAACATTAAACTTATCCTTCACGCCTTTATAGTAGGTTACGTATACTGCAAAATTGGCTTCTGTTTGGTTTTTGGGTGTGTAATGTATTTGAAATTATAGTTTAGTCCGAATTTATTCGTGTATTAGGTAATTAAGAAACTAATAGCCGATTTTATATTATATAATATAACGTTTTTAAAAACCTATAAAACTCTGTATACTTCTTTGTAGGTATTATTATAGGTGTAGTAAATTTCGCCCCTAATTATAGGTTCGCCTTCAATAATAATCATTTTACCCTTAGTTTTCGGGGCTTCCTTTTTGGTATTTTTCTTTTTGGTATCTTTATTTAGGTCGTTTATTTTGCTTGGAGTCTACTTTCAATTTTCGGTTCAAAACATAATAAATCATTTCGACGAGATTTTTTTTGGTTATATAGCTTTTAGCTTTGGTTTCGTCGGTTATAAATACTAATCCTAAGCTCTACTATCGACGTATAAAAGTTTTAAACGATGTTTTAAAACTCGTATAAAAGGCCTTCAAGTTGTTTTTAGACTTAAATAGTATAAGGTTGAAATTTAGGTTCCCAAGGTATATTTTTATTATTGCTTCAATAAACAGTTCATCATCCTTATATTTCGGTTTCAAAGCCGTCTAACACTTTCAGGATTTTGTTAATAAAAGAGTAAATACTTCTTATGGGTTTTTATCAGCGTTTTTATATTAATTCCTGATAGATTCCCAAGTGGTGTTAATTCAGTCCCTATTATAAAGTTCGTAATTAATTTCTGTATCTAAGTTTTATTTTAGACGGTTATAACACTCTGTAAATGTATTTACCTAAGTAAGGTAATATATATATTACTTTTAACTTACCCCGATGATATGCCGGGTAAAATAATATAAAACTACAATGATTTAATATTCAGCTTTATAAATATATTTAATATTATACGCATTTAATCATCGAATACGTTATGATTCGCCATTATAGGTTTCTTCTTTTTCTCAAAAGTTTGACGAAATTAGTAAGTTTTATGAAATCGCTTTTATCAGTCAAAAAATGGTGCTGTGAGAGGTTACGGTAAGGGTTTTAATTTGCGGGTATTAAGTTATAAGATATATATTAGCGTTTTGTGCCGTTCATATTATTTAGGGGCGGACCATTTTATTTATGCTGATTGCTTTTATTATAGTTGAGCTAGTCGTTAACGGCATCCGAAATGTAATTTTATCTTAGTCTTTGTTTCAAACTGCGTTCCGGGAAGGGTTCATATTTAACCCGCGTTGTAAATAATATTTATAGCACTTCCTCCTTTTCCATCGATTTCTCCAGCTTTGTTTCCATTTCATGGCGTGCGTTGAACCTTACTAAACTTCTTGTTCCTTATATTTGCGGAGTCTCTTCTTATTCCTTATTTGTTATATGAAAAAAGCGATCTTAACGTTTCTTTAACCAGTCTCCCTTTATAAACTTTGCTTTTATTAATTTATCGTCGGTCTATTTCGGTATTTACGTAAGTCGAGACATTATCAATAGGGCCTTTGTGATAAGGCTATTATTACTACTGGGTGTATTAATACCTTTATTCCGTAGTTATTTCCGTAGTATTTTAGAGATTATACAATCGACTACACGCTATATATCTAGCGTTCAGTTTGTAAAATCCTTCCTAAAATCATCGAATAAGTAGTACACTTCAATATCGCCGTTACAATAGTTAAAAATAATGTTAATAACGTACGTATTTGCTATAAAAAGGTCTAAATCTTTTACTAGTACCTCGATCTTATTATCCTATAAGTTGAGGTTTAAATACTTCAAAATACTATTACTAAACAACGTATTTGTAAATAGGTATTCCATATATTCGTTAGCTTTTGCCAGATTCGTTATTGGTAGAGCGATTGTTCTAGAAGTGCAAAGTATACTGGAACGGTTGAGAGGGCGGTTTTTACGTGTATTTTGAATGTTAAAACGGTGTAAATGTCGGTTTCGCGTAGTGAATTGGATTCGGGTGCATTCGGAATACAATATTTAAATAACCAAAATGAAAAAGTATAAAATACGTAAATATAAAGTCAATGAAGTATAGTGAAACAGTTAAAGTATGGCTTTAATGATTACTAATAAATAAAATCCAAATAAGGTGTGAATAAAACGTAATTATAGGCTAATTAAACGGTTTAAATTATTTCAATGCTTTATAAGCATTGTAATAGCCAAGTGGCTGGTAAACTTGAACGTCGCAAGTAATTGATTTAATAATATCTGATATAAGGTGAATGGAGGAAATCGAACGGGGTAATGGGAAAGGGACGTAAATAGTATAAGGAGGTATATGTATATAATCCGATGTATAAGGCTTGGATCGTAATTAGTAGGCGGTTCATCGTATTATAGCCGTTTTCGTTGTTTATAAACGGTTTGAATACTATATCCTAACCGTTTTTAGGTTTTATAAACGGTGTAGATATTAAGCCTTAGCCTTTTTTAGGTTTTGTAACCGGTCTAGATATTATGTTTGGATCGTATAGATGTTAATAAAGGGTTTGAAACTTAGTTATTTTAGGTTACATAGCCTAATACGTGATGAACCACTTTTTAAAAAGTACCCGGGTATGTTTAAAGCGTTAAAACGAGTTAAAAGATAACGTAAAAGGGCCTTTAGTAAACAGGGCACCAACTGGTTAATAGTATCGTATTAAAGTAGTCCTTTTTAAAGTTACTCTGGATTTTACAATCTTATTAAGCTTTGGTTTTTAAAGGCATTCCCATGTAATTTCATAGTCCCGTATAGTTTTTATAAGCCGTAATATCAAAGTATAAACAGTTGGAACCGTTATAATATTATGTGATAGGTATTTAACTCTAGTTTATTTTATTCCTCAGCTATTTGTAATCGACCTGATTGGCTACAAATTAGTATCGATAAGGTTTCCATTATGTTAACGCAGAATTTTTTTTTATAAAAATTGATGTAAATTGAAGTAAGATAAGTTATCTAAGGGGAAAAAAGCATTCAGAGAGTGTACGTCACAGGTGAAAGGTTATAAACCTTTCACTCAGGTAGTGGCACCCTACCATACACTCTGCTAATCTCTCTTCTGGGCAGTGGCACTCTATCGTACACTCTGCAAATTCCATATCCAGCCAGTAGCACTCTATCATGCACTCTGCTGGAATGTAACTTGCAGAGCGGTAAGTTACCGTGCACTCTTGCAAAGGTGTACTTCGCAATGTAGCCGTTTGCTAACTATAGAGATATATGGTAATATGCACAGTAGGAAATCGTATATAGCTACGTACGGGAAAAGCTTACAAACCTCTTTATCTATAAGAAAAGTTATCACCGTTACTCTTAGGCCCGTTTACTATAGTAAATCGTGTAGGAGACTTAACATATACGCTTGATTTTTCACTCAACTTGTGGGTTTATCTTATTATTAGAGTTTAATACTTTATACCTTACGATAAACCTGAAAGTAATTCTTTTACCTGCGTACCTTCAACGCCTAAGCTAGTTCGGTATAAAGAAACTCTTAAGGAAGATGAATTAAAAATCGAGAAAACTATGGATAAACGTTTGAATAAACATCATTATATAGATTATTAAATCCAGTGTTTGGTTCGTTAAAAGACTATTTACTAAAAGATAACGAATGGAAAGCCGTGGAAGATTTGAAATATTATGAGGAATTTATTGAGGTATACAAAAAAGACGTTCGCAAAAACTTGTGAGAAGTCTTACTTTACATGTTTCGCTTCCCGCATATCACGTCTCGCTTCTCGCGTCTCGATTTCTATCATATATAATATATAATAAGGATGTTGCATTTTCTTTTGGTTCCGAGGACTTGTTATACACTTACATAGAAGGATATACTACATACATGGAAAGCGAAGGAAGGCACGTGCCATGGCACCTGCCCATGCATATGGCTATTACATGCTTAGCTCCGCTAAGTTTCGCTTCTAGTTCTAGTTTCTTCCTCTTCCATCCTCAGAATACTACACTGTTTCAACGTTACGTTGCCGTTCTACACGCGTACCAACAGAAACCTTCGATATCGTTACCAGGTAGTTTAAGATTTCTTTTATCCCTGTAGTAATTTGTGTGGGTTCGAAAAGCCTGTTCGAATGTATTTCGAAACTCGGAATTACTCACAAAAAAACGCTTTGTAATTGATGTAATAACACTTTGTAAAGGCTACAAGTATCAAAGATTGAAAAACTTAAATGAATCAATTGTAAAAATAACCCGGTCAATACTATAACAAAATTAACGTTAAATAAAGCTTTGGAAAAGGTTGTAAATAGTAATAGATTGTTTATATGGATTGAGGGCTACGTTGGTACGCTACCTAGTAGTGTTAAGTTATGTTCCAGCGAACAAAGATATCCTGGCAAACTGAAAAACTGGCAGAGAATTAAGGCCGGTGACTTAATTAATTAATGAGATTAAGTTGAAGGTTTACATTAGTCCGTAACGAGAGACTTGTTTTTGGAAATTGATAAAGTTAGAACTCGGAACCGTGGGATCATTAGGGTTAATTTGGCTGAGAAATTAACAAGGGTCGAGCTAGTTGACGAAGAGGTAATTCAATGGTAACCGGAAACGATTGGTCGACCACACTAGCGTACGCGTACAAAGCAAAAAGCCGCCAGTATTGGAACAGTAGTAATTGCAATGTAATAAGTCACCTTTATTTACAGTAAAGTTGACTATTGACTGCAAGTTGAGTGTATTATTTTATAAGTCTGTTGTAGGTTTAAATACAGTATGCGCCCACTTTACACTAGGGCACGAGCTAAGCGATTGGCCATACAAATGAGTATGCAAACCGGCTAGCGGTCTGCGAAACCTAGAACAATACATCCACCACTTGACCACGCAATACTACTGTTACTTCGACCGATTTGAATCGACAACGTTGCAACATCTTAAGTCCTACCAACACGGCGGGTAATATCGAGGAACAAGAATACCCTGGTAAACTGGAAGATTATCAGGGTAGTGGTAACGATAATAGTAGTAATATGTAATAAAAGTATACTCGAATCTACTAGCAAAAGGTACGCAATTGGTGACGTACGAGATACGCGTAAGTCTGTGGTGAAAAACTTGTGTACGGGAGTTAATGAAGTTGGGACTCGGAACTATAGGGTAAAAGGTCGTAACTGGAGTCAATTTAGGTGCGAAACAGACTGGAATTAACAGGGGTCTGGCATGCGGAGCGAGGAGGGAATTCAGGACTTACCACAAATTAGTGGTTGACCATACTAGCGTACGTAGGCACAAAAACAAAAAGTCGCCAGTGTTAAAAGAAATGTCAATTGTAATATAGTCAAGTCAACTATACTAACAGTAAGTTGATTGTATTAACTGCAAGTTAACTGTATTGTTTGTGGGATTGACAGTATTAACTGTAAGTCAAGTATAGTAGGTGCCCACTTCAGACTAGGGCACGGGCCAAGCAAATGGCTATACAAATTAGTGTGCAGACCGGCTAGCGGTCTCCCAAACTTAGAAGTAACACATCACCACTTTCAATGCAATACACCAGTTCTTTCGACCAGAGATTCGAATCGACTACGTTGCAACAATAAAGGCCTACTGTTGATAGGCCTTGCCAGTGATAGGCCTTTAGACGTTGCAACGTTGTCGATTCGAATCATGGTCGAAGTAACAGTAGTATTGCGTGGTCAAGTGGTGGATGTATTGTTTTAGGTTTAGCAGACCACTAGCTGGTCTGAACACTAATTTGTACGGCCAATTGCTTGGCTCGTGCCCTAGTCTAAATTGGGCACATACTGTACTTAACTTTACAGTCAATATAGTCAACCCACAAAGCAATACAGTCAACTTGTAGTCAGTATAGTTAACTTACTTGACAGTACAATTAACTGACTATACTGTAATTAAATACTGTTTTAACACTGGCGGCTTTTTGTTTTATGTACGCGCGTTAGTGTAGTCGACCACTTATTTGCAGTAGCCTTTGAAATGTTTCCTTGTCCACCGGTCTGACCCCTGTCAATTGCCGTGCGTTCCGTGCCCAAACTAACTCTAATTACCTCCATTCGCTTCATGGTTCCAAGTCCCGATTTCATCAACTCCCGTATAGAAGTCTTGTGCCACAGATTTGTGCGTACTTTAAACTCATCTATGCTTTCTAATCAAATTGTTGGTAGGGCTTTAGACGTTGCAACGTTGTCGATTCGATTGGTCGAAGTAATAGCAGTATTGCGTGGTCAAGTGGTGGATATATTGTTCTAGGTTTGGCAGACCGCTAGCCGGTTTGCACAGTAATTTGTATAGCGAATTACTTGGCCCGTGCCCTGATGTGAAGTGTGGCGTACTGAACTCGACTTATACCCAATATAGTAAACCTACACAAAACAATACATTTAACTTGCAGTTTGTATTGTCAACTTTACTGTAGATAAAGTTGACCTATTACACTAAAATACTACTATTTCATCACTAGCGGCTTTTTAATTTATACGTGTACGCCAGTGTGGTTAACTAATCTCTTCCGGTCAGCGTTGAATTGCGACCTTATGAACTAGCTAAACCCCTATTAATTTAATTGACCTTCGCATTAAAGTGCGCCTATTTGTATTCAAATTAACTCCAATTGCTGTCAGTTGCCCTACAGCTCCGAGGTTCAACTTTCACGACTTTCACAAAAAGTTATTCCGTTATAAACCGTTATAAATCTCCACTTTAACCGAGCTAATCAAACCAGTTGCTATCATTAGTTTCTCCACTTCCCTGGCAGTTTTTTAGTTTACTAATATATCTCTAACCGCCGATACGTAATTTGGACTTACCGGGCGACTTATTAACGTAACCTTCGATGCGTATAGTCAGCTTATTACTGTCCACAAAATTTATAGGGTCTTATTCAGCGACGCTTTCGTTGTAACATTAGCAGGATTGTATTTACCATTAATCCATTGGAATTCCTTAATCTCCTTCATTTCGTAGGCCTTATAGAGTGCTATTACGTTGATTATCGGGCGTTTTTCGCTAGTGATTCTAAGCTTTAAAAGGCATTTAAACAGGCTTCTCGAATCGGTATAAAATACCACTAGAATAAGAGGAATTTTTAGTTACCTCATAATAAGGCTAAGGGTTTTTTACAGTTCTATGCCTATATTAAAACCTACTATTATGCCGTAAACCTCCAAAGCTAACACGTTTCATATAATCCTTTTACGTTTGATAAAGGTCTAGTGAATTAGGTTACCAATAATGTTAAACTAGTTTTTCCGCATATTTTTGTTAACAAGGGTTATTAGGAAGCTAATCTGTAAAGATAGGTCAGTGTTATTTGCAAAAGACATATTCGTAAAGATTATCAGCTTAACTATCGACAAGTCGATTAGGGTTACAATAATCCCTTGTGTTATAACCCAGACAGAGATTGGGCTAGGAAGTAGGCCAGTATACAACACTGCACCACTAGAAAGCCTGAAGTCTAGAATCAGGCGGGGAACTTCTCTTATGTGAGCAACCCCGAATAGGGAAAGACCGATGGAACCGACAGCGGTCCAGTCGATTATACAGGACCGATGGGACCGACAGCGACTCCAGCGGTCCAGTACTGAAGACGGTATGAAGGATAGAGATATAAGGATACGGTCAGCACCACATAGATAGTATTTCCTTCATAGCTCTTCAGTTGTCAATCTAAGTATTCAGTCTATACACCTGAATAGCCTAACGGCTAGTGATTATTCTACAGCACGAACAAACATCTTTTAATATTGCACCTTTGTTACCTCTGCTACCTTACTGCTAATATAAACCCCCTGACACCTTCTATTTACTCACGGGTATTTAGAGTGATCATTACACCTTGTTCCAAATTTCGTATTTATTACTCGAACCTCTCATTTAGCCGGTTAAAGTCTTTATCCGTTAACTTTTATATTTGTACCGTAATAGATACGATATACGATACATCTTGTTAACATATAGTGGTAATATAATTGATATGGGCATGCTATTTAAGGTACCGGTTGGCCTTAATTATGTTAGTCTTTTTAATCGTAGCTAAATTAGTGCTCTGGCCCTTTTAGGAAAAACTAAGGTTGTTATTAACACTAATTACACGGATAAACAATCTGTTAAAATTAAATTAAATAACTGTCGCCAACGTCGCTACTGACTTGCAATTTCAGAATTTAAAATCTTTAATCGCCTATTGTTTTAATACGATAAAACCAACCGATCCGATGAAAAGGGTATCGTTAGTTTATATACCAACTAGACCGAAGTTCTTTTCTTACGTTACCTATAAATACGGGTCATATATGAAAAAATTTATGCTTAGTCGTGATTTAAAATGTAACTGGTAGGATGAAAATTAATAAACTCCTACTTTAAGTAATCTGTATAGTGGTTTAATATATCGTATTACCGTTCCTAAAGGGTAAATAACACGTAATTCCTATAGTAACTCTAGTAATACGATCCTCTATAAATCTGTTATTAACTACGTGTAGTCTTATGTTATATTATAGCTATTAAGCATAAACTTGCCTTTAATTTTAACTAGTAAACTTATTACTAAAACGACTACCAAACATTAGTTAATTTTTTAATCGTTGGCGACTACGTAAGGATTTAATATTTACTTTTGTCGCTGTATCTTTAAGCGATTAAACATGACTTTTTGTATAGCTACCTTATAATTTTGCCTTTAACCTCATAGATAATTTTCGATTTGAAAATCGTGACATTCGGATCTTAAAGGTTAAAATCAGCCTTCGGCATAAATTATATAAACTTTCAAGTTAATAGGCCGTTTATTTGAATCCTATCGCTTTCCTTAAAAGGTTTACCAAAGGTTTTAAAAATACCTTATACTTGAAGCTTTAATATTAAGTTTTAGTTATCCTTTTTTATATTTACCTCAATAGTATTATTAATACAAACCGGTATATATTCCTCCTCTTTAACATTCCTCTCTTTCTGTGGTCGTCTACGCCGGTATTATTCTATCAACTTATCGATAACAGATGAAGTAGGTTTGTATTAGCTCGGTTTTTTAGCTTAAAGGTTTTTATTGTTAGCAGCCATAATATAAGGCTTAACCTAAGTGGTTTGGAAAAATACAGAATCGTTAATAGTTTTAATAGTTACTTCGAATTTTACGATATTTTAAATCTTATACGAGCCCTTTCATTTACCCGGCTTCCGCTATACGAGGACTTTACTTTATAACATCAAAATAAATACGTCGATTCTTATAAGGCCGTTTCTGGTGTTAAAGGTATTATTAATCTAGCAGCGTACTAATTCTCATTGAAATTCTCTTAAAGTTTTATTATAGGTCGTAGTACGCTTTTAGTTACTTAAAAATAACAAAGATTTACTCGTTAAGCGTGAGTATACCATAAAGACCAGTATCATTATCACTAGGCTGTTAGATCCCATAATATCGTTCAAGCCCTTTACTGCTAACTAAAGACGTACTTCTGGATCTATAAAGCTTTCAATTTTCAATGTAAAGATATTATATATTCGGCGAAGTAGAGTGTGTACCCCTTGAACCTTTACAATACTCTAGTAGACCTTTACAAATATCTATTTTGACTAAATACCCATTATCTTAGCATTTTCGTAAAACTTCGCCGTTGCAAAGTTAATGCCGACATCGTAAATAACGATGTTAGCTAGGTTTAAATACGTATTAATCTATAATATCCTTATTATTTCCCACATATCTTTTGTCGAAAAGGAATTTAAAAACTTGGCTTCGAGAAAAAAGGTTATGGAGTTAACTACGTAAAAAACAGGCTTATCATTCAAGTAAAATACATTAATAAAGACTTGTCAATTGAAATCCTTGTCGTTTTTGTAATATAATTTTGAATTTTCGGGGGGGTTATATTTAGGTTTGGCAATATGATAAAGCTTTTTAATAACTTTTGGTGTAAAATATTCTAAATTTTTATACTCCACGTATTTTAAGACTTTGTATAGCCTATTAACAGCTAGGTAAATAAAGCGCTTGTATAGTTAACGTATTTCTGGTCTCGTTAAGTTTAATACCATTACTTTATTCCTTCAGAAATAAAACCATAAATTCCTCCACTTAAAGATGAGGTGAAACCTCAAGCCGTTTTTAATCAGCTTGTTTATGTTAAAGTTAACGTGAACGCTGAAAATCTTCATATCCTTTAAATAAAGAGGGAAAAGAATAAGGGATTTGAATATATAAAACGTAATTACTTCAACAATAATTTAAACTACTGTTATCCTTAGTAACTATGTTTATTAGCCTAATTGAAATTTAATATTAGCCTTACTAATATTGTAACGATTAATCTTAGTAACTGTAGTACTTTCTTTCGCAATACTACGTATTGCAAATAACCTTCTATCAAGTACTTTACTGCCACTATGTTTGGTATAATACCTTAAAACATGTAGTCCACGTAACGATTGCGGAGATTAAAGGTGTGTAAAGGGTTAGAGGCTTGGTTAGGGCAATGTTAAGGGTCTTTACTACCCAAACAATATAGGAAAGCGAAGTCGATTAGTTACTGAGCCATATTAGGAATAGTATCTTCATACCACTTAATTTATTTGGAGGTATTGTCACCGTTAATTAGCTCCTCTCCCTTAAAGTTAGAGATTTAATCTAAGTAATCCTATTCAAATGTGGTACAGTATTATATATAACAAATTACTTTTTTATTTTTTTCGCTTATAGGGGGAGTATCGAGTTAACTAACAGCGAAATTTACTACAAATCTAATATCTTTTACAACTATTACGATGATAGTATTTACGGTTATCAAATCTGTTCTAATCTTAACCATGTTAGCGCTAACGTAGCTACTACCTTTAGTCTGTAGTTAATGAACCAAACCTTAAACGTTAAAGGCACCTATATTCGTATTTGCGATCGATGTAATTAACTACCGTAGGGTGTTTTTTATACACATTAAGTAATTTGCCGATTTAAAGGTATATACTAAACTATTTTGGTATATGTGTCGTTATAATGGCTAGCGAAAAACGTAATTATCTAAAAAAGCCTTTATAGGTAGCATTTAAGCGTCGTAAGGCGTATTTAAACTCGTTAACTCCCGTGATTACTACCTGTATCTGCTCACAAAGTATAGCTTTGTCATAGTTGAACTTCCGTATTGTTTTTTAATATAGTATTAACTTATCAATTATTTTGTTAAATACATTTATTAGTATTTTTCTTTTTTTTTATAACTATTATCATTGTGCACCTTATAGTAGCCTAATTTATATATTATTACGCAAAGTATAGATCATATTCGAGGTGATCTTCTATACCGTTGTAAATCTTGCGGAACTTTATTGCTTGGATTAGAAAAGTTAGGTAATAATCCTTAATGTGTTTTATAAGGATTTCGGGAAATAGTAAGTGAAAACCAGAGGAAGAATCTTTCATCCACTTACAAATATTTAAAAAGGATATTATTTTCATATCAAAAAGATTATAAGGCTTTTTATTATACTTTTTATATCGTTTTAGATCTTAGTGAAGTCTATAAGGGGTTTATAATTAATATTCATCATATTAACAGGTTTTAGAGGTAAGTTGCGATAATTATCCTAGTTTTTATTAGTGGTATTTTCCAGCAGTTCAAGATTTAAAGCTTTTGAGGCACGGTATTAAGGGTAATTTCCAGTCGCCTGGCCTCAGGAGTGAAGTTTTGTGGTAGAACCTGTAGTGTTCTCCCATATATAGGTAAACCTGCCGTGGAACAATTCCTAAGAGGCCTATAGATTAAGATACCAGAAGGTAATTCGTATTTAAAGGTTTTGAGGAACTTAAAGATCTTATTTAATTAACTGGTGTAAAGCGCCAACGTTAATTCTTCTAGCCATGTAGGCGGCTGCTGCTTTACATACTTTACCGCTATTAAGGGCGTACTCTGCGTTTTCACGTAAAAGTACTAAACTGCCAAGCAGGTTAATATGTTACTTATTGTTAATGCATAAAGAGGTTTAACTTAACTAAGGGTAAAGAGGAGGTCTCCTAAAACGTGTGTGAAGGCATTAAGGTTCTTTAATAACTTTTACCTTAGAGCGTAGATCTTAAGGGTATTTTATAAGTTAAGTCAGGTCGAATAGGGTTTTTGCCAGCTTGGTAGGGTTTTTTTCTGATATATAAATTCCTCGCTTTTTAAGTTTTTTATTTAGTTTTTACTTAACACTCTTTTAGACCTTTTTCTACATATTAAGTATCTAGTCAATAAAAAGGTCACGGTACTTGTAAAAAGCATTATTACCGCGATTGATATATTCATCTCCGTCGTAGTCGACGATATGAGATTTAATAAAATTAACTAGGTGCCTTTCCGTTAATTCTTCATCGACATTGTATCCCCAAAACTCTTCGTTAAAATGCTTGATAAAATAGGGTCCGAAAGCTTTAATTGCCTCCATTCGTTTTTGACCAAATATCATCTTGGAGTTTTAGCTTACATAGAACTTATTGGGCGTGTAAAACCAGGTACTTGGTGATTTTGGGTATAGGAACTTAGTATTTTGGCGTGGAGTCGCGTGAGAACTTGGTGATTTAGTGTAGAGTTGTGTGACGTAGCTTTTTCGATACGATTTGGAGATTCTTAGTGTCTTCGCTTAAAACAGCGATTATAAAGATTAAGTTGGCGTAGGGGAAGATAAAGGAGTGAAATAGGGGCAAAGATCTGGTGTTAAAAGCAATATCTAAAGTCTTTTATT
Organism: Anisogramma anomala; assembly: GCA_038502455.1. NCBI lineage: Eukaryota > Fungi > Ascomycota > Sordariomycetes > Diaporthales > Gnomoniaceae > Anisogramma > Anisogramma anomala. The sequence goes on along the minus strand of JASMMZ010000004.1, from coordinate 25,619,368 downwards.
ATTGTAGGTAAAAGTTGAGGGTTATTTATTATAGTTGTTTAGCCGTGTAACTTAGTCGTTTTTATCATAGTAGCACCCGAAGTAGTATTAACTTAACCGTTTTCCAACTTGCCAAACTGAGATTTTTAGCAGTTAGTCTCAACGCTTTTCCTTAAAAAAGATTTGTAAAGATTTCTTGGTATTTTCAAGTAGCGATACCTTCGCTTAATTCTAGATTGCCATCATGGACTGATGCAACCTAAAAGTTTTCTCTATTTTCCTGCCGTTATAAACTAGCCTAGTACCAATAGAGCCCCTTCATAAGAATATTTCCTTTGCCCTAATGATAGTATAAAGCGTAACAACTAGAAATTAGCTTCTTCTTTTACTTAGATAATTTATTCTTAACCTAATAAGCACTAATTAGTATTGTTAGGGCTTTAGACATTGCAATGTTATCGATTTGATTAGTCGAAGTAACAGTAGTATTACGTGATCAAGTGGTGGATGTATTGTTCTAGGTTTAGCAAACCGCTAGCTGGTCTGCACAGTAATTTGTATGGCCAATTGCTTGGCCCATGCTCTAGTATGAAGTGTAGCGTACTGTACTCGACTTACACCCAATACAGTTAGCCTAGACAAAGCAATACACTCAATTTGCAGTCAGTATAGTCAACTTTACTGTAGGTAAAGTTGACCTACTGCACTGCAAATACTACTATTCCAATAAAAATAAACTTAAATATGTCAATAAATTAAATCGCCGGTTTTGATTTCAACTCCCTAGTAGTCTTCCAATTTTCTAGGGTACCCCTATCTTCTTTTCTTGTCTTTACGTAATTTGAAATCATTAGGTGGCCTTCTAATGTAGCCGTTGATAAATATGGTTGATTTGTTATTATTTACATACTTTTCCAAGGCGTTATTTGATATTAACTTCGTTATTAAATTCTTCGGGTTATCTTCATCATGAATTGACCTGAATTCTTCGATTTCCCTGTTCTAGTAAGCTTTACAAAGTATTATCATGTCGATTATTAAGTGTTTTTTGCTGGTTGTACTTAATTTCGAAATGTATTTAAACAAGCTTTTCAAATCGGTATATTATATACGAAATGTATGAAATATTCAAGTGCATGATAACAATTTTAAAGTTTTTTATTATAACTATATTGAAACTGGATATTATGCCGTAAACCTCCAAATTCAACACGTTTTGAGAATACTTTTATAATGAAAATATATATAGTGGATGAAGTTCCTTATAATTACTGATGAACTTTCGTGCAATATATCATTATTAACGATAGTAATAAAAAAATCCGATGAATAGCAAGAGGTTAACCTTATTAAGAAAAGAGTTATTTGTAAAAATATCAATTGAGTTTTAGATAAAGCAATCGGAATTATAATAATCTTATAGTCCAATTTTTTTTTTTTAATTTATCAATCCATATTGAACTAATATTGACTGCTATTTTAACAGGTCAATTGTAGTGCAGTCAGTCAACTTTACTTACAGTAAAGTTGACTGTAATAACTGTAAGTAGAGTGCCCGATTCAGACTAGGGCATGGACCAAGCAATTGGCTATAAAAATTACTATGCAGACCGGCTAGCAGTTTGCTAAACCTAAAATAATACATCCACTACTTGATCACGTAATACTACTATAACTTCGACCAATCGAATCGATAACATTGCAACTTTTAAAGCCCTACCAATACTAATTAGTGCTTATTATATTAAGTACAGATTAGATCATTAAAAGAAGAAGCTATTTTCTGGTCAAGCTTTGTGAAAAACCAAGGTAGAGGAATGATTCTTGCGAAAGGCCTTTATAAACTTCGTCGGTTTTTACGGCATCTTAGAGGTAGCGACGGTATCTTTATTAAAAACACCAAGAAATCCTTACCAGATCCTTTTTGAAAAGCGCCAAGATTAACCGCTAAAAGCTTCAAATCGATAAGTTGGTAAACGGCTAAGTCAGTACTATTGCAGATGCTTTACTGCAAAAACAACTAAACCCCACGCTAAACAACTACTACTTTCAACCTTCGATCTTTACCAACATCAAACGAATTCCAACCTTGCCCTTAACACTAAGGTTTTACTTTCATTTTACTCTTTTCTTTTTCCCTACGCCAATTCATTCGTTAAGATCGCTTCTTCAAGCGAAAACATCGAGAATTAATAAGTTGCGTTAAAAAAGCCACGTTATACGACTTTGCACTAAATCAGTAAGTCCTTACACCCCTAATCACGAAGTCATTCTCCTACCAAATCCCATAAAAGCTTAACCTTTATGACGACACTGAGTTAAGAATATATAAAAGCAGTTTAAACCCTTGGAACTGTTTTTGCTAACCACTACTATAAAAAAAATCTGGATTCAAGATATTAAAGAATACGTAACGAAAGCTTACCTAACCAATTACGTTGGCTAGCACATATTTGACGCAGACCTCGGCAAAAACTTTGGTTGTGGCGCCCGCGCTTTCTATGACTTCCGTAAGTTCTTTGATTACTGGACAATTGACATGTGAAAAACGATTCAGCGTACGGTTAAGGATAAGTTAAAAAAAGAGGTTACACGCCGCAGCATTTACGTTTTAGGAAAGACTACAGTAAGGCTGGTGAATACTTTTTCGAAATGGCTTAAGGTAAAGACCCCCCTTAAGGTCCTTAAGACGAAAACCATCTAGAATACGAAGATGAAGAACCTTTTGAAAACGAAGCCGGAGACCTTTGAAATCCTCAAAACCTACCATCAAAAGATTCTCAAGAAGTTAAGATTTAGGACTAACAGGTGTTATAAGCACGGCGAGCCTAACAAGTCCAAAAGGATGAAGTATAGGCGCAACATACGCTATAGGCACGGCAAGCTTAGTAAATCCAAAAGGTTGAGGTATAGACGCAACAGGCGCTACATGTCTGGCAAGCCCAGTAGGGCTAGCAAGCCTACTAAACCCAATAGAGCCAGTAGGTCTGACAAACCTAACAATGCCGGTAAGCTTGGAAATCTCGTTAAGGTTGAGATATATACTCTAAAAGCGTTGGTTGATTGAAAAGTTACGTGGAATAGTCATCTAGTAAGGCTAAATCACGTAACGGTGAGTAGGAAGAAAAGCAAAGATACCCTGGAAAACTAAAAGACTGTCAGGCGAATAAAGTTGGCAACTTAATTAATTGAAACGATTGAGTTGGAGGTTTGCATAAGTTTGTAGCGAAATACTTGTATACAGTAGTTGATAAAATCGAAACTTAAAACTATGGAGTAATTAGAGTTAATTTGGCTGTAAAATTGGAAGGGATCTGACCGGCGGACGAGGCGGCAATTTAAAGATTACCGGAAACAATTGGTTGATCATACTGACGTGGGTATACAAAATAAAAAGACATTAGTATTAGAATAATATTGATAGCTATTTTTGAGGAGTTAATTACAGTATAGTCAATTAACTTTATTTACAGTAAGGTTGACTATACTAATTGCAAATGGAGTACCCAATTGAAATCAGGGAACGGGCCGAGCAATTAACTATATAAATTACTGTACAGACCAGCTAGCGGTCTATAAAACCTAAGACAATATATATACTACTTGATTACACAATACTACTGTTACTTAGACTGATCGAATCGACAACATTGTAACTTCTAAAGCTTTACCGATAATCTAACCTGTAATTTAATTAATTATATTTTTTATTAATTAGGTTTTAAACTGATGTTGTAACTAAAAAGTTGTACGATATTTCCAGCTAATATAGGATCGCAATATAGCTGTTACGGGCGCATTACTTTAAATACCTCTAAGTTTTTATTATATTAATGTTTTCAATCGTAGTTAGGTTAAAGTTTTAATCCTTTTAACGGAAACTAAGGTAAATGTTAACGTCTGTTGGAATAGCAGTCAAATGAAGTACAACCTAGTCAACTTTACTTGCAGTAAAGTTGATTGTACGTACGGAAAATTGACTGCAGCTTTTTAGATTTGAATACAATACACTGCAAGTGCAGTGCAATAGGTGATCACTTCAAAGTGGGGCATAGACCAAAGCGTTTGACCATACAAATTAGTGTGTAGACGGGCTAGAAGTTTGACAAACCTAAAACCTATATATCTTAATTAAAAATATTAATGTAGCACCAGTTACTTCGACCATAGTGGTTCGAATCGACTAATTTGTAACTATAAAGGCCTACCAATACTTATTAGTGCTTATTAGATTAAATAAAGATTGGCTAAGTAAAAAAAGAAGCTGTTTTTCTGTTGTTATGTTTTGTTTAGATAAGGTAGAGAAAAGGTTTTTATGAAGGGCACCTATACTTTGTGCCAGTTTTTGCGGTAGTAAGTAGGGAAGGCTTTTGGATTGTGTTAGTTTTCATGGTAATTTAGAAGTAAGCGATAGTATCATTACTGAAAACACTAAGAAATCGTTATTAAAAATTCTTTTTCAAGAGTTTTATGATTAACCATCTAAAAGTCTTAAAAATTATGAATCCAATAAGTTGATAAACAGCTAATTTAGTACTATTCAGGATGCTATTACAGGTATTATTACTGTAAATCGCAAAAATGACCAAGTTTTACGACCTTTAACCTATATTAACTTTGATGGTGAATTTACGACCCATTACTTCACACCACTTTTTTCTCTTATACCCTTTAATATTCGTTACGATGGCTTTGAAATACGTCAGGATTGATACAATTAACTACCCTAACAAAAAAAAGGTAAGTAAATACCTCAGCGCCATGTTTAAGAAGTATTACAACGAGGACCTTGAGTTTATAGACGTCGATGAAGACTTAAATCTCTAGTACCTTACCAACGCAATTGGGTATTACATATTTGATAAATATACTACTGGAAATGTTTAAGGATCTCGAGTATTCGATAACTTTTAAAAATGGTTTAGGGACTAGACTACAAATATATGGATAAAGGAAGATAAACAGGCAAAGATAAGGGCGAATGCTAAACTGTATAACCGCGGCGTTGATCTTCCAGCTAAAAAGGGGAAAGATAGCAGTCTGACATACATCCTCTACGAATACACTATAGATGAAGACCTTTAATCGACTAAGGCTAAGGACAAAGAGATTGTTGACGATGGTATCCTTCAACGCTCTTATATACGTTCGCAAAGACCTGCTTAAGTTTAAATGAGTTTCTCAAACCATTTTACGTAATATTAACAATTTAATGCCACTACTAGTGAAGAATTGATTAACCTACGAGTTGGAATCTTTCAAGTTTATCAATTGATTAAATAGGAATCTTGACGTACCTCTTAACACTAAAAGGATTATTATCAAGTCCTCCGCGGAGGAAACCCTTAAATACCTTTCCCCTAAGCCCCTTAGCACGTTTAGTTTTAATAGTCAAACTAAGAGAAAATTGGCTTAAAATGAAAGCTTATTATTGGTACGACTATTGGCTTTTTCCTTCTAAATTTTGTTAAGGGTAACGATCTTGTTCACCAGTATTAGCCTTAATACCTTCCCCAGCATTAGTTAAGAGATGTAGAAGGTCTCTACGACTAGTATATTACTCTTCCCCTTCAACGTGTTTCTATAGCGGATACAGATTACACCCTAATTATTATGTTCGTTAAGATTTGAGGAGGAAAGTAGAAGTATAACGGTAAGTCGTACAACTTCCTCGACATTAAGTTACGTCCTTTTTTAAACATTTGTTGCCAGATAAAATTGAACTACCACGTTTTTACTCGTTGTTTCATATTATTTTTACCAGCTAAGTCGAGGATTACCACCTCCGTTACCTGACGAATTGTTCCTTATTCCGTGGAATCTACGATAGATTAAAGGGTTACTTCGAGTATAATATCAATTTTGCCTAGTATTATACCGACTGGAATATCATTGAGTGGTTTTATATGCTAGATCATAAGAAAGAGTCGGAAAATAAGATGGACTTCATTAATTAGTGTAATGATCACACTAAATACCCGTGAGTATATAGAAGGTATCAGAGGGTTTATATTATCAAGAAGGTAGCAGAGGTGCTGAGTGAATAATATCGTAACCGTGAAAATATTGTTCAAAAGCCATGAGGCTATTCAGAATATACTTAGACTGAATACTTAGATTGACAACTGAAGAGCTAAGAAGGAAATACTATCTATGTGGTGATGGCCGTATCTCTATATTCTATGGCCTTTATACCATCTTCAGTACTAGACCGCTGAAGTCGCTGGTCGCTTCCTGCGGTCTGATGTAGTATCAACTAAACCACTCTTCGGTTCTTGCGGTCTCAACCCTAACCCTGGGTCCTTACATAAGAGATATCTCTGCTTAATATATTGGACATCAAGCTTCTGGCCGCTGGTCTGTTTCATGGTCTGCAGTTAGTTCTTGAGTTATAACAATTAGATGTTTAATAGGCTAATACTTTATTAATAAGTAATGAGGAACGTAGAAGTTAGCAAAGGCACCTTATGTCAATAGGTCTAGCAAGCCGTTATGGGCTATAAAGAGTTCTAATATGCCTTTAAATACCTAAATACCGCTTTCGAAGAGTTTTTTTCTTGGCTAATTATATTTTTTGCTGGCAACCGTAACTATTCGAGTCTCTAATTCGTTTGTTATATATCCTTAAGCTTTTTAATTGAGTAAAAAGGGAAAAATACCCTTTCCACTCGTACTGCATCAATAGAAGGTACGGAAGGCCCAGCTAGTATGGTTAACAGAAGGCTCGAATCTTTATTTATGGAGGAGGGTATTCTTCTTCTTCAAGGTTTTTCATTCGACTAAGTAAGTTTTCCTTAAAGGTAAATAAATGTTAGAATTACAGTTAAAGAGGCTATTGGTTAACACTTTTTACTGCCGCTAAGCGTAAAACAAAGCAGGTAATGTATTGTGTATAGTTTGCCTTTACTTTTAACTGGGACTATGTCGAGTAAGTTACGTATTTTGAAGGTAATAAAGTTAAAAAAGAGGAAAATAAACCAAAGGTTATCGGTTTGTACGAAGATACTAGCATTAGTATTAGCCTGAAAGTAATATAATAACTCTCCAACTACAACTTTTTGTACCGCTTTATAGGTAAAAACCTATACTGCCGATATGACGATGAAAACCCTGGCTTTATATACCTCTTTATTATTTAAGATCGATACGTAGAACAGGTTTTTTTTAGGGGATTATTCCGGATACAGGAACGATACAGCACTTGATAAAAGGTAATTGGTAATATGTCGCATTACGAAGGGATACTGATACTATTATGAAACTCTACTACGCGGATGCTTATAAAACTAAGGTTGGCTTTAGCCTTAGAAAATATCTATTTTTACTGGGATTGACAAAGGTTAAGATTGTTATTATCCCTATTATTTTTTACATCTTAACATCACTGATGCCTTTCCTCCTTTACCTATAAAATAGAAAATCCTTGCCGTTGACGTTAACGTTTGAACTAACGAATTAATATAAGTTATGGCCCGTAAAAGGTTTTTACTTAGCCTTAAATAGGGGTATTTTTGGTTTTATCTTTAAACGCTAGAGGTAATAGGGTTAAACTTGACAAGGGCGAAACTTCGTTAATTATATCATAGATTTAATTAACCAGTAATTAATAGACTTCATAAGATTTTAAAGGTAATTGACTATGAGGATATAGACTTGCCAATGTTAAAAACAATTGAACGGCGTTTCCATTACTGCCAAATATATTCTTAATCCCCTTGAAAGTTTAAGTTTACACGAAAGGAAAATTAAAATTTTCACTTTAAAATCTTCGTAAACGTGTTTTACTTGGATGGTAAGCTAATACTATATGTTATAGACTTCTCCACGGCTTTTCACGGTATTGATTTTTTTAAATCATTATGACGAAGGAAACGTAGGAAGTGTTACGCGTTTTGTAGATTGATACATACCTTGGGTCACTAAACGTGCTAGTTTATAACGCTGGTACCAACTTTATTACGATAGAATTTTAAGTTAATATAAAGTTAATAAGGATTTAGCGTAAAAAAGTTTCTTTTAATATTTATTAGGGTATTAGTAAATTCGAGGAAATATGTGCCTTTTTATGGAGGGCTTACGGTATTTTTATTTTGGAAATCGAAAGCTTTATAAACTAAGAAGTACAACTTTAAATGGCGGTAAAAGGCCTTAATGATACTACTAACCCTAAAGGACTTGTACCAACTTTTTTAGTATTTGGGGCTTACTTACGTATAATAATTAAGTTGTTACTTTTATGAAGTATCTAAAAACACGTTGTAGTATATAGTAAAGCTTTAAAAGAACGAACGAAGAAATCAGTTCGCCGTTAGGTTAACGATACCTTGAATATAAGGAATGAACCATTAACAACAGACTTACTATCCATTCCCTTTTAAAGTAGAGACCTTATATAGTACGAGCTAGGTAAAGAAGATGTGTAGTAAAAGATCTTAAATATTACCAATTTAAACTCAGTAGTTGAAATTGCTAACGGCATCGTAACTTTTCGAGTTATATAGGTTAAACTGGATCGAGACTCCTTAGACCCTTTAAGTTTAATAAAGATCTTAATGTTAATAACCTTCGATCCGATTATTAAAAAGATAATGAAATGTCGATGGCGTAGAAAACTACCTAAAAGTAGGATACACACTAAATAAAAGTACAATGATAGGGATTATAGGCCTGGTATGGTATATACAACGGCGTAAGTGTTTCAAAAAGAAAAGTCTAACGGAGAATTTGCCTTCAAGTTACGTGTTTAATACATTATTAATACACCGGGTAAATTTTTCTTTTAAAAAAAAAACGATTAAGTGGAAATTAACGGCCTCTTTTTATGGGAGGGTGTATAATTTTTAACGTTCACGTAATTTAAAGGCTAAGATATTATTATATTCAAGTCGAGGATAGTTTATGAAGTGAAGAATAAAATTATGAACCGATTATACGAAAATTTACGGTTAATCCTTCAAGTATATAGTGATAAAGGTAAGGATTGAATTCTTACTTAATCGCTTATAATTTAGATGATTAGCTAACTTTTAATCGTCATCATTACCGTCAGTTTAACTGTTGGCATAAGAGGTTAGTTTATATTTAATAGCCGGGATTTTATGTAAGTTTATACGTAGTTTACCATCAATTTTAGCGAATTATATTATTGAAACTGCTAAAAGACCTAAGGGACATGTTTCCGGTTGGTAAGATAATACATTGTATTAAGCTTTTGTATGGATTGGCCAAGGTAGGCGTTTACTAGTTCCTAACGTATTAGGTGAATTTTAGAAATAGACTAGGTATAAAGACTTTAACTTTTAACCTGTGCTTATTAATTATAAAGGGTAAAGACTTTAATATCATAGGTATACAAACTAACGATACTCTTTTCAACAAAGATACTAGGTTTATATCGTCAGAATAACCTGCTATCGAAAAGTTACGCCTTTAAAAGTATAAATTAATCGAAATATTAGCTAAGAGCATATAACTTGACTTTGATAAATCGTTAAACCGTATCTATAATATGAAAGTTAAAACAGCATTTATATTAGTTAAGGTTAAAAGGTGTAACTCATAAATTTAACGATTATTGATAAGGCGAATGAGGTAAAATTACAGAGATATTTGAAGTAAAGGATCTATATGGCTTATATTGCCACGTTATGCCAATCGAAAGTATCCCACGACCTTTCTATTACGAAATAGATATAAGATTCATAAAACGAGGACTTTAATAGGTTAAATAAGCGGATGAATTAGTAAATAGGCTATGTAAAAAGAGAAATTAATATGGTTTTTGTGAATTTGGCAAAGTTAAAACTAATAATTTTTGCATACAGTTTATCTACTAACAATACTAACCCTATATCGTAAATCGGCTTTTGAATAATATTTGGCAACAAGCATAAGTTTAAAGGGTAATTTATAATTATCAGAAACTTTATGTAATAAATATGTGTTAAATGTAAGCGTGTAACTCGAGGCGTGTTACTCTTAGAAGTTTATGGCATAACTATAGGCTTTAACATCGGTATAGTAATTAACGGCACATGAAGTATTATTATCAAATATCTAGGATTGTCTCCGATACTTATAGCAAAATTTACTAACTCTCGAAGCCGTTATAAATACTTATTAAAGTTGGGTACAACTAATAAAATAAGTTTAATAATAGATGTAATAGATTTAAGATAGGTATATGAAGCCTACGAAATCGATAAGTTCCGGTAAATTAACGGAAAAGATAGCCCCGTTTACGTTATAACCAAGGCTACGCCTAATGGTGCCTTGAAAAGGTTTGTAAATAGTAATATGCTAACTATACTAATCAAGGGCTACGTAAATCGCCTGGTACGTAACGTAGAGGAATAAGGTTACCCTGGTAAATTGAAAAATTACTAGGATAATGATAGCAATGGTAATAGGCTAAATTATTGTCAAAAGATACGTAAGTGATCACGTACCTAATTTATATAGGTTTGTAGCGAGGGATTTATGTACGGGATTTGAAGAACGGAAGCCTCGGAGGGGTGGAGTAAAAGAGCTAAAAAGGGCTGTAATTAAGGTTGATTTCAGTATAGATTGATTGGAATTAACAGGGGTCTAGCTTGTTATTGGCTTACGAGTTAAAAAGGGATTTCAGAGGTTTCCATGAATTGATGGTAAGCTACGCTGGTGTGCAGGCATAAAATAAAAAGCCGCCAGTGTTAGAATAGCAGTTAAATGCAGTATAGTTAAGTTGACTTTACTTGTAATAAAGTTGATTATACGTACTGAAAATTGAGTGTAGCTTATAGGATTTGAATATAATCTATTGTAAGTGAATTATAGTAGGTACCTACTTCAAAGTGGGGTACAGGCTAAAGCGTTTGGCCATACAAATTAGTGTGCAGACTGGCTAGCGGTCTGCCACATTTAGAACCTACACATCTCAATCAACAATATCAACGCAACACCAGTTACTTCGACTACAGTGATTCGAATCGACTATGTTGCAATGATAAATACCTACCAACACCTCGTTAATAACATGCCTACGTATTGACGATCCATTGAAGTTTAGATGTCTGATTTCTGTTAGAGTCGCAATCAGCTTGCAATTCCAAAATTTTAAGTCCTTAATCGCACATTATTTTGATGCCACAAAATCAGCCGTTTCAACAAAAAAGATATCGTCAATTTATATACCAACTTAACCGAGATTTTCACCTAATGTAATTAATTAGTACGTGTCGTAAGTTGAGGATAGTATGCTTAGTTTCGACTTAAAATAAGATTGATAGGTGAGAAACCAATATACGATTGTTTTAATCAGTTTATATATTGGTTTAATGTATCGTATGACCGTTTACAGTACATATTTGTTAAGAAGGTTTTGCGTTAGTTTCAGTAAAACGATCTGTTGTAAATTGGTCTCTAATTAAGTTTCCGTTTAAATAATATCATGGATATCAAAGTTGAATTTCCTATTATTTATAGCTTGTAAACTTGTTGCCAATACGATTATTAGATGTTAGCTGATTTTTTAAATTATTGGCTATTGCGTAAATATTTAGTTTTTGACTTTATTACTGTATTTTTGAGTGATGAGACGTAACTTTTCATATGGACTTCTCATGGTTTCACCCTCAATCTCGTGGATGATCTTCTATTTGAAAATCGTAATATTTAGGTTTTCAAAGTTAACGTACCTTTATCTATAAATTGTACGAATTTTATAATAATGAATCTATCAATCTTAATCTTATTATTCTCTTCAAAAGGCCTAACTAAAGTAAGCTTTCACAGCTTAGTTTCAATTATCCTTTTTTTCCCTATTGATTTTAGTAGTATTGTATATTCATCCCGGTATATTTTTTTTATCCCTTGAGTTTCTTCTTCTTAGTACTCGGTCTTATTATCGACGTTTTATTGTCTGGTCAATTACAAGAGGCGAGGATTGTGTTGGATGATTCCTTTAAATTAAGGATTTCTATTGTCATCATTATCGTAAAGTATCCTAATATAAGGTCTGACTTGAGTTATACAAAACATCGTACGACTGTTAGCAGTTTTAACAATTACTTTAGTATTGGTGGTACTCAAAGTTTTAAATAAATTATCCTATTTATTTGGTTTTTGTTACAAGAGAAACTTCTTTTGTAATTCTAAAGTCAGTACGTCGATCTTCGTATAACTGTTTCTGGTGTTAATTGTTTTATTAACTTGGTACCTGACAAATTCTTTTCGCAATTTCTTTAGGGCCTTTCCGTACCTCGTAGCCCTTTTCTATTTAATCAATGATAATGGAGATTTATTTGTTGGACGAGAATATGTTTCAAAGACTAGTAACTTTAGTATTTAACTATTAGGGTCTATATTGTTGTTCAAGCTTTTCACCACTATTTTAAGCCATATCTCACGGTTTATAAAACTTCCAATTTCTAACATAAAGATATTTTACATTTTTCGATATAGTTCGTGTGTCGTTTCGACCTTTCCAATGATTTAAAAGACCTTAACAAGTATTTGGTTGTACTAAATACCTATTATTATAGAATCTTCTTAGAATTTCGCCGTCGTCAATTTAGTATTAATATCGTAAATAACGACGTTGAAGAGGCATAAGTACGTGTTAATTTATATTATCCTTAACTTTGCCCACGTGTTTTTCGCCTAGAGGAACTCAAGGAACTTCTTAACGTAAAAAAAGGTTGTTGAATCTACGATGTAAAAAACAGGTTTATTAATTAAGTATATTATATTAACGAAAATTTCGCAATGGTTTTTTTTAGTTTCTTAATGTAAATATAAATTTTTTGGATACTTAAACGTGAGTTTGGCAATAGTAATAAGACTTTTCAATAGTTTTCAAAATAAAGTACTTGTTGGTAGGGCTTTAAACATTGCAATGTTGTCAGTTCGATTGGTCGAAGTAAYAGTAGTATTGCATTGRTYAAGTGGTGGTTGTATTGTTCTAGATTTGGCGGACTGCTAGCCGGTCTTCATAGTAATTTGTATGGCCGATTTCTTGGCCCGAGCCCTAGTGTGAAGTTGGCGTATACTGTACTTGCTTTGTAGCCAATACAGTAGACGCGCAAAAAATAATACGCTATACTTGCAGTCAGTATAGTCAACTTTACTGTAAGTAAAGTTAACCTACTGCACTGCAAATACTACTATTCCAACAATGCTCTATATTCATATACCTTGTATACTTAAGAATTTTCTTTAATTTGTTCATGGTTGGGTGATGAAAACGAGGGTATAAATAACGCATCTATAACTTTACTAGGTCTAACACCGTTGACTTTAGGCTTTAAAGATAAAAAAGAAATACCTACTTAGTGGTAAAAAAAACCCGCAACTGATTTTAATCAGTTCATTAATATTAACGTTAACATTAACGCCAAGGGTTTTTATATCTTCTAAGTAGAAGATGAATGAGATAAAAAACGTGAGAATGTAAAATGTAATCGGCCTAACAACTATTTGTATAGTCGTTGATTTGAGTATTGAAAGTTATTCGTTTTGGTAAAATTAACTTTGACTTTGCACTATTTTAAATGTTAATTTCTGTAGCAATATTATCTTCCTATCGCAGTGCTATATACTGTAAATAGCCCTTTGTTAAGTTCTTCACTTTCTCTTTATTTGGTATTATACTTTAAAACTTGTGGTTTCTGTAACGATCGTAAAAGTTAAAGGGATGTAACATGTTAAATATCCTATCTTTATAGAAAATGTAGGGGTCTTCGATACTTAAACGGTATAGGAAAGCGTGGTTAGCTAGTTATTAGACTGCTTCAAGAGTAGTATTTTATTCGACATGACTTACTTTGACGTATTGTTATTAATAATAGTCTTTTTACTCTTATAGTTTGTGATATAGTTCAACTAGTTTTGACCGGAAGTAATAGAGTATTAGATGTAATATTATTATCTGTTATTTACAGAGTTTATCCAGAAGGTAGCGAGTTGAAAAATAGCAAGTCTTATTATAAATCTAATACTATTTACTACTATTACGACGATAGTTTTTTCGGTTATCCGGTCCGCTTAAGTTTTACCCACGTTATTATCGCTAGTTTAGCTTCTAATTTAGAGGTTTTGGACTAGATCCTGAGCGTTAGTACCCTTTTTATTTGCAATAGATGTAATACGCCATGGAAGGTCTTCGTTATTCCAGTCGAAGAAGTTATTGGTGCAGGGGTACATATCAACTAATTTTGGAATATATGTTATTACAGTCGTAAACAAAGAACGCAACTGGTTAAAAAAGACTTTTTAGGTGGCATCTAGGCATTGTAGTGCGTATTTAAACTCTTTAACGCCCGTGATAACTGTTTGTATTTCCTTACAAAGTGCAGTTTTGCTAGCATATGTTTTATTTATTGCTTAATGGTATGATATTAAAATGTTAAGCATTTTATTCAGGATTTTTATTAGTGTTACCTTTTTTTTATTTTTAGTCATTATCGTTATTTACATCGTCGTAGCTTAATTCGTATAGTATTATATAAGGTAGAAGTTGTATTCGAAGTAACTTTTATACCATTATAGATTTTACAGAAAGTTTTTACCTTGATTAAGAAGGTTAGATAGTAGTTTTTGATGACACGTAAGGAATTTTAGGAATAGTAAGTGGAAACTTGATAGGAAAACCTTTATTTACTTATATAAGTTAAGAAATAGTATTAATTTAGTATTAAGCAGATTACAAAGTTTGCGATTATACTTTTCTCCATTATTTCAAATTTTGACGAAGTTTGTAATGATTTTATAGTTAACGTTTACTTTTTTGACTGATTTAGTAAGAAAGTTATAATAATAATATTAATCGACAATAATATTTTTTAGTATTTCAAAGCTATGATATTAAAAATTAATATATATTGTTTCACCTAAAGGGTAAAGTTTTATAATTAAATCTGTGGTGAATTTAAGTGTACAAACTTACTTGTTGTCGATAACTTCGTTTTACGGAACTTAACGATTTTAAGAAAAACCCTGATAGTTTTAAGGGATTTGATAGTTTTATTAAATTAACCGTTGGATAGCGTCGACTTTAATTTCGTTTATCGAATTAACAGTTCTTACTTAATATGTCTTACCTCTACTAAACGCGTACCTTGTGTTATCACGTATTAGAACTAAATTGCCGAGCAAATTAATAGGTTTTTTATTGTCAGTATGTGAAAAATTAATATCAAAGAAGATCAAAGTTTTACTTCATTAGGGATTACGGTATAATAACTTTTTAAAACGTATATAAAAGCGTTAAATATCTTTAATACCCTTTTTTTTACCTTGTAAATTTTGAGGATTAGGATCCTAAGGATAGGTTTTAAGTTATTCTAATTCGAAAAGGGTTTTTGCTAACCTTAATAAGGTTTCTTTTAAGACGGAAATCCCACCTCGATGAATTTTTTTTGGTTTAGAGTTGACACCTTTTTAGAGCATTTTTTAAATGTTAATTATCTAGGGATTTGAAAACTTACGATAGTTTTGGAAGTTGCGAGCGCCGCAACCAAACTTTTCGCAAGCGTTTTAGTCGAAAATATACCAGTCGATGTAGTTGATCAGGTGCTTTTCGGTAAACGTTTCGTCGGAATATCTTTTCTATAGTTTTTGATTAAAGTATATAAGGACAAAGGATCTGAAGTCTTTGATTCCCTCTATTCGCTTTTGGTCAAATATTATTTTAACTTGATATTTTTAAACGAGCGGACTTCATTATTTAAAAGTGTAGGGATTGAGTAATTTGGATGTATAGAGATTAAATGATTGAGGTAAACGAATTGAATTTGGGTGTAAAATCAAGTGATATGGCTTTTTTAGCGTGATTTAACGATTTTTAGTATTTCTGTTCGAAGTAAAGACCTTAAGGTGTTTGTTAATATATTTGAAGAACGATTTCATAATATAGTGGAGTAAGAAAGAAATTGATGTAAAAGGTAAAACTCAATGTAAAATGTAGAGTTAAGTGTAATTTGTTGTTGTTATTTGTAGTTTAAGGTCGTAGAATTTAGTTGTTCTTACGATTTGAAATTTATAGTAGTAATATCTATGGTAATATTAATTTAGCTGTTTACCTACTTGGGTAACTTAATGGTTTTTAAATATTTAAAGCGGTTAATCTCAACGTTTTTCTTTTAAAATTAATTTATCAAAAGTTTTTTTTTTGGGGGGGGGGTTTCGATAGCGATACCGTCGTTACCTTAAAATTACCGTGAAAAACCAACGTAGTAGTAGAGGCCTTTCATAATTCCTCCCCCTTTACCTTAGTATTATGTAAAGCGTAACTGGAAAGTAGCCATTTTTTTTACCTAGTCTATTTATGCTTAACCTAATAAACAATGATTAGTATTGATAGGTCTTGCCAGTGATAGGCCTTTAGATGTTGTAACGTTTTCGATTCGAATCGTGGTCGAAGTAACAGTAGTATTTTATAGTCAAATAGTGGATGTATTGTTCTAGGTTTGGCAGACCGCTAGCCGGTCTGCACACTAATTTGTATGGCCAACTGCTTGGCCCGTGCCCTAGTCTGATTTGGGCATATACTGTACTTGACTCTACAGTCAATACAGTTAACCTACAAAGCAATACAGTTAACCTGCAGTTAGCACAGTCAATTGACTTAATAGTTCAGTTGACTGACTGTACTACAATTAAATACTGTTCCAACACCTACCAATATTAACCTAATAAACACTGTTTAGTGTTGGTAGGCTTTTATCGTTACAATGTAATTGATTCGAACCTCTGGTCTAAATAACTAGTGTATTGCATTGAAAGTGGTGATATGTTACTTTCAAGTTTGGCAAACCGCTAGCCGGTTTGCACACTAGTTTGTATGGGCAACTGCTTGGCCCTTGCCTCGCATTAAATTGGGTACTCCACTGCAATTAAATTGCCGTCAATACAATCAACTTGCAATCAATACAGTTACTTGACTGTACTGTAATTAACTGCGATTCCAACAGATTTGTTATTGAAATTTGTATGGTTTTATTATGAAAGTTTATATTGGTTTATCATTATGGTTTACTGGGGTCATGTAAGGGAAACAAAAGTTCATTAATATGTGTAAGTGGAGGCATAGAAAATGAAACATTGGTAGCCCTATAGGGATAAAAGAAGCCTTATAAGCCGCCTATTATTAATGTATTTAAATGTACCAGATCCATTTACCCGTGTTAAACGTTGTTTACCCGTGTCAGAGGTTGTTTTCATAGTAAAACACCGGGGTTATCCGGCCCCTTCGGGGAGAACTCGGGGGGAATCTAGGAGTCTTTACACAAAGGAACGGAGGTGAGTGCAGCGGGATTCGAACCCACAAGCTTGGGAAAGGTAAGCCAGGTGTGTGACTACTACGTACACCATGCACCCTATGGCATGGGGGAGTATTTCTGGAAGCATGGCTCTGTGCTCGAGTGAGTCCCCCACAAACGCGACGCCTATCGACGTGGTGCCAAATTCACGCTGCGGTCCCAAGAATACATCTGATGCCAGAGCAGAAACGCTCTTAGCAAAAGCTGCAACGGTCGTCTCACGTGCACCATGGGCTACTCACACAGAAACGGATTGCTTGCTGTCGTGACGGGACAGCCCGTCGTCGATTGCAGTGTATGATGCACATACCGTTCGTTACATCAAACTGCTCCGGCCCCCAATCTCCATGCTCGCCTGCCCATCCCTCATCTCCCCACTCCGCCCCACCACAAACTCGCGGTAGATCCTCTCCAGCAACGTCCGCTGCTCACGGCCGATGCTCGTCCGCGTCGCATCCAGCGCCTTCACCAAGTGCCGCCACTGAATGATGACCTCCTTTTGCTGTGGGCCCGCATCCTTCCCATCCGTCTTGCCCTCGTCCGGCTCCGCGGCGCCGCCACGCCGCTGCTTCGCCCGCTTCCTCGACAGCCTGATGCTCTCGAGCTTCGCCGCGATCGCGGCCTGCTGCGCCAGCTCGGACGAGCGCGTCACCCCAAGCTGGCCGTGCTCCTCACCGTCGCCGTCGCCGCCATAGCGGAACTGCACAAAGTTGTGCGCCGACGGGTCGGCGGCCGACTTCCCGGCACCGTGCCGTTGGCCTGGCTTGCGGGCGCTTCCGCTGCCGGCGTCGGCGTCGGTGTCCCTGAGCACGTCTTGGATGGCCTCCAGCTGCGCGTTGGATATCAGCGCCTGCAGGTCCGCGCCCGAGAAGCCCGCCGTGCGCCGCGCGATCTCGGCCAGCTCGTCGTCCGACTGCAGCACCGCCTCGCTGAGCTTGGCCTTCTTGCCGATGGCGCGGATGATGTCGACCCGTTCCTCGGCGCGCGGGAAGTCGCACAGGATGGACTTGTCCAGACGCCCGGGCCGGAGCAGCGCCGGGTCGATAAGGTCGGGCCGCGACGTGGCCGCAAGCACGTAGACGCCCGAGAGGCCCTCGGCGCCGTCCATCAGCGTCAGCAGCTGGTTGACCACGCGGTCCGTCACGCCCGTTGAGTCGTGGCCACGCTTGGGTGCGATGGAGTCGAACTCGTCGAAGAACAGGACGCAGGGCTTGGCTGCCGAGGCGCGCTCGAACAGGTCGCGGACGCTCTTCTCCGAAGCGCCGATGTATTTGTTGAGAATCTCGGGACCTTTGACGCTGATGAAGTTCAACCCGCACTCGCCGGCCACAGCACTAGCTAGAAGCGTCTTGCCACACCCAGGATAACCATAGAGAAGGATACCGGAACGGAGACGGAGGGGGCATTGATGGAAGATGGGTGCGTATTTAGTAGGATATTGAAGGGTTTCGAGGAGGACTTGACGAGTCTCTGTGAGCCCACCGATGGAGTCGAAGGTCGTCGTTGGGCTTTGCAAGGTCACGTTGCGCAATGAGGCCGGAGTGAAACCTTGGAGTGCCTCATCGAAGTCGACGCGTCCAAGTGGTATAGGTCGCACATCAATCTGGCTTGTCGGGTCTGTCAGGGATCGCATAATCGCCTCGTTGCGAGCTCTCGAGACCAGCAGGCTCAGGTCGCCGGGCATGTAGCCATCGGTCTCGCCGGCGATATCGAGCAAATCCAAGTCAGCCTGAACAGCAAATCCAGCAGGCTTTGGTTCAGCCTGCGAAGGCGGGATTGGCCCGTCCATCCAAGCATTCTCATCTCCAGGCGTGCTACCGTCAGCCGTTGTAGGTCTACTCCCGTCATGCGTCGACTCAGCTGCGGCCCGCTCAGGCACCGCGTTTCGCATGGTGATTGCTTCCATGATCGTCCGTCGAGCAGGTTTATCAGGCGCCCGTAGCGCCACGATCTCCCGCACCAGATGCCCACCAACAAGGACGTTGTGAAGCGAGTCTTTGCCTTGGGCGGTAGCGAGTAGAACAACACTACTGCCCTGGCCACAGTACTGACGGACCATGGAGCAGATAGCCTCGCTGACCTGCCTGCTGCGGCCATTTTCGTTGCCCACCTGCAACTCCGTCTCGACTGGACACAGCCGGTCGAGATCGTCCAAGATTACGAGGCCTTTGCCCCCGAGTCGAGCGCCCCAACTAGCATTCAAAAACAGCCGATTAAGCGTGTCTTTGATGGTGCCTATTCTGCTCTCGTCGTTGACTAGTGTCCTGCATGAGAAGTAGATCGTATAGAACAGCTGTTCGTTCCGCAGACACCTTGCTACCGACTGTGCGACTGAGGTCTTCCCTGAGCCCAGGGCACCCGTCAGGAGTACAGAAGACAAATGGGAGAGATGTGACTGAAGTTCCGAGAGGAACGCGTCGATGCCGACCAACGGGTTCCCAACTCCCAAGTCGTCGCCCAGGTCTGATGCTGACAGCCAGGAAGGACGGGGTATGGGAGCTTGAAATTCAATAGGCAGCTGCCAGTCCGAACCAGATATCCAGTGAGCTGGTAACCTGCCTGGGGTCTGCGATACAGATGGCGGATGAAATTTGAGAATTCCACCTTCCCAGCCCAATGGACGGTCAAGTCCGTCATACGTGCCCAGAAGCAATCCGTCTGTCAACGGACCGTCAAATAAGCCTTTGCCCGACTTTCCACCATAGATGTGTTTGGTTCTTTTGGCAGCCTCCTCGCGTTCGGTCTTGGACTCGCCACCAAACTTGAGGCCTGACTGCTGCGTTGCGCCTTGAATCGCGAAAGGAAACACCTTCAAATGCTGCACTGATGGGCGCTCCTCGTCTCCCATGTCGAATTTGAGGATTGACTTTTTGGTCAATGGCAGTGGAGCAGGCTCGATTTTCACGACTCCCCCAACAACACCCTGACTTCCGAATGCTGCGCAAAGGATGGTGGACAAGGCTGCTGTCTGTCCATTTGGAGGGTCATCCCATGGCAATAGCTGAGCCACCATTTTTCGGCCTGGTCTTAGCAGCTCGGCAGAGACCGGAGGTTCCGGAGACTGCCCCTGCATGAGCCCAGGTTCTTGAAGGCTGGCGGGCTTCATGAGGTTTACTGCCACCCATTTCAAGCCTCTGAACTCATTCAACATCAACAAGTCCCTGTCAACCCAGATGCTGAGCTCTTCGACCCCGACCTCGTCGTCAAACCACTCATGGCAAAGTTTGCGGTCGACAGCCCTCAGAAATAAAGCAAGCTTGCGCTCCTCACGCAGGCTTCTTCTCCTGATCGTGCTTGTTGAGCTTTTCCCACTCCTCTTCGAAGTGCTGGCCACACTACGGTTCTCCTTATTACTCCGCGAAGACTTGGCCCTGACCTTGGGCGCAACGATGACCTCAGCATCTGGGGCTATTTTTGCGAACGGGACATCCGACGGCTGCGGAGGATCGAGCGACAGTATCTTGATATTGGCAGTTGACGTCGGCGACAGGTGAAGAGTCAATGGGTGCGGGCCGCCGGTGGTTCCTGGAGCCGGAGCATAAGCCGGATTCGGCAACGCTCGAATTTGAGAGAGGAGGTTGAGTTCGAGGAAGGTGGCATGCAGCTCAATAATCTCCCAGTCGTCCGGCGTAAGGGGCTCGATATTAACGGTATGCGCCAGTGGTGGGTCCGTGTGGATAGTGACCATGACCTTCTGGCCTTCACCCAGTCCCAATGTGCCGGCCAAGGTCGGGTCGATTTCAATCAATGGCACATCCTGATCTCGCGCTCCGGAAATGTTTCGTGAGCCATTGATTCCGTCTCTTCCCACTATGGACGCGAGCTTCCGCTTGCTGGACATGCCGGTCCATCCCAGGTATACCGATTTCTG
Source organism: Anisogramma anomala (assembly GCA_038502455.1). Lineage (NCBI taxonomy): Eukaryota > Fungi > Ascomycota > Sordariomycetes > Diaporthales > Gnomoniaceae > Anisogramma > Anisogramma anomala. The sequence continues at coordinate 25,598,221 of JASMMZ010000004.1, read as the reverse complement.
GGCCGATGCGCCCGGTGGCTTGTCAGCTGCATTTGAAGCATCCCGATAGTTGAGGTCGACGACAACATTTTGGATGGGCTAGGGGAAGAAGCATCCATGTCAGTAAAGCTTCCGTGCATAGACAAAGAGCAGTCTAAAACTGTGCTTACAGTGTTGATACTCTCCAGTAAAGAAACAAGGGAGGCAGGTAAGTTCACCAAGCAATTTTTCAAATTGATCAAAGATATTTCTGCAGCAGTCGCCTTTGGCTGAGACATGATGACAGGACAACAGCAACTTCGCAAAGCAATTGGGTATCAGGAGTCTTGAAGCACAATTATGATTACATAGTATGGAAGAAGCAGTTGCTGTGGCGGCTGCTGCCCTCTTGCCTCGGCTTCTTGTTCAAGCTCCGATGCCTGTCTGGACCTGACAGGGAAAACCCCTGATTCATCACTGTACGGGTGCGCGAGAATGCGGCAATTGGCGCGAGCGCAAGCAATCAACGCGACGCGCGTGAGAAAAAAGAAAAAGGACTTGGGACGCGTTCTCGCGCCTCACTCTGTAGAACACTCGACTGGGTCCTGCCCCATACTTCTCAACCCCACGCTTCTTCACTCTCCTCAGCAAACCAAGCCTCCTTCTTTTGCTTACCTCCGTTCAACTCCGGGTGCCTTCATATATTGGCAGTTGTCTTTGTTTTTTCTTGCCCCCTTGAACAGACAAAATGGCGCTGCTCCAGTGGAAAGCGCCCGTTGACTACGAGGCCCAATTGGGTATGTTGCCCCTGTTGCAAAGGTCCCTTGCGACCAAAGTTCTGACCATGATGCCCTCCAGGTGCTTTCAAGACCTTCCTGCAGGACTTCAAAGCCTCTCCTGGCGAGGCTATCACTCATGCGCTCGCCAATGTCAACATTGGCGGCAACGACACCGAAGACGAGTATGACTTCATGGACGACGACGACGAGGACGAGGCCCACCCCCGTGCCGAGCGCGAAGCCAAGATGCAGCCGTACCACAAGTACAAAGCCATCATGCGCCGACTGGCCGACCGCAAGATCGACGAGGTCCTCGTTGAGCTGGACGATGTACAGCAGGTGTGTTTCTTCTCACCTCTTGGCGCGTTTTGCGCCAGCCACTGACCAATGCACAGTGGGAAGAAGAGGTGGGCGATGACGTCGCTGCACTGAAACTGGTCCAGTCCATCGAGTCCAACACCAAGCACTATGTCGAGATCCTTTCTCGGGCAATTGACGAGTGCATGCCCGAGCCGGCCGCAGACACTACGTATACCTCGACCAAACCGAGCACTTACCAAGACTCTCGCTGACCATAGTTCAGATTCAAGGACGATGTTCTCGATGTCTTGATGGCTCGCAGACAAGAACGGAACCGCGAGATCGACGAAGGCGCCGAGGCCATGGGCGACCCAACCCTAGTCCAGGACAAGTTCCCGGCTCAGCTCACCAGACGGTACACCCTTGTCTTCAAGCCCAGGTCGTCGACTTCCGACGGCCCCTTGAAGGCTCTGTCCGTCCGCCAGGTTCGTGGCGATCACCTCGGTCACCTCATCACCGTCCGAGCCATCGCGACCAGAGTCTCGGACGTGAAGCCATTGGTGCAAGTCAGCGCATACACCTGCGATCGATGTGGTTGCGAGATCTTCCAGACTGTTACCGACAGGCAGTTTGGCCCTCTCAACGTGTGTCCTTCCGCAGACTGCAAGGCAAACCAGACCAAGGGTCAACTGCAACCAAATTCCCGGGCTTCCAAATTCTTGCCCTTCCAGGAGATCAAGGTTCAGGAGCTGCCTGAGCAGGTGCCTATCGGTCAGATCCCGCGGTCGCTGACAGTATCGGCCTACGGAAGTGCCGTTCGAAAGATCAACCCTGGTGACATTGTTGACATTTCCGGCATCTTCCTGCCCACTCCATACACAGGCTTCAAGGCCATGCGTGCTGGACTCTTGACCGATACCTACCTGGAGGCAAATTACATCCACCAGCACAAGAAGGCGTACGAGGACATAAAGCTCGACCGCGGCATGGCACGTAAGATCGACACCTACAGACAATCCGGCCATGTATACGAGTACCTCGCGAAGTCGATTGCCCCCGAGATTTTCGGCCACCTGGACGTCAAGAAGGCTCTTCTGCTCCTCCTCGTCGGTGGTGTGTCCAAGGAGATGGGAGACGGCATGAAGATCCGTGGAGATATCAACATCTGCCTGATGGGTGATCCCGGTGTGGCCAAATCCCAGCTGCTCAAGTACATCTCCAAGGTGGCACCACGTGGAGTGTACACCTCTGGACGTGGTAGCAGTGGCGTCGGTCTCACCGCCGCCGTGATGCGTGATCCAGTCACCGACGAAATGGTCTTGGAAGGCGGTGCACTCGTCCTGGCTGATAATGGTATCTGCGCCATCGATGAGTTCGACAAGATGGACGACAACGACCGGACCGCTATCCACGAAGTGATGGAACAGCAGACGATCAGCATATCCAAGGCAGGCATTTCCACCACCTTGAATGCTCGCACCTCCATCCTCGCCGCCGCCAACCCTCTGTATGGCCGGTACAACCCCAAGCTATCGCCAGTGGAGAACATCAATCTTCCGGCAGCCCTGCTCTCCCGGTTCGATATCCTCTTCCTCCTCCTCGATACCGCCGACCGGGACAAGGACGCTCAGCTCGCCAAGCACGTTGCGTATGTGCACATGCACAACAAGCACCCCGACATTGGCACTGCTGATGAGGTGGTGTTCCCGCCTGACGAAGTTCGAGCATACATCGCCCGTGCTCGCTCTTTCCGACCAACCGTTCCCCAGAGCGTGTCCGAGTACCTCGTCAGAACTTACGTTAAACTGCGAGATGACCAGAAGAAGGCCGAGAAGCGCGGCAAGCAGTTTGCGCACACCACACCTCGTACACTTCTGGGTGTTGTTCGTCTGGCGCAAGCTCTCGCTCGTCTGAGGTTTGCCGAGCAGGTTGCTCAGGACGATGTAGATGAGGCCCTTCGCTTGGTGGAGGCCAGCAAGGACAGTTTGAACACAGACGTCAACGACAACAGGAGACAAATGAGTGTCAGCAGCAAGATCTACAACCTGGTCAAGTCGCTCATGGAGAGTCGGCAGTGCTTGCCTGATGATGCGGATGAGGACGATGAGGTCTATGGTGTGGAGCTGAGTATGCGCAAGGTCAAGGAGCGAGTGATAGCGAAGGGCTTCACGGAGGACCAGTGGGTCAAGACCCTTGATGAGTACCATGAGTTGGATGTAAGTATCTCCCTGTTCACGCCCTGGCCTTGTGGCTGTTTGTGCCTTGTGCTGACTCGGTTCTAGCTTTGGCAAACCACTGGAAACGGCTCTCGCCTTGTTTTCATCACGGCGCACGACGACAACGACACCGAAGATGAGGAAGATGATGAGTAAAGTGGGAATAATGTTTGTATTGACATAGGTTGACATTGAACACTGCTGTATCCAAGTCTATGGCGTTATGAGCACGGCACTGCGTGCTGGTAATTTTGACGAGGGTCTGGTCCGTTTACTTTGTCGCGTATGCGATGACAGGAGTTCTTTCCAGCTCTAAGCCGTTGTTACCACTGAGGGCCTAGCCTTTGTCAACACACGCTTCCTTTATATTGATTCATTTGACGAAATGGGTTGAAAGTGTACCGGGAAATTCACGTGTCACGAATCTGGCTCTACGCACTATTGCATTCAGTGGTAGAGGCTAAGCTCTTCTCACTCCCTCTACAAAGTCGACGATGGTACGACACCTCTCGCCTGCAACCAGCTATTGATCTCGCAACCAGGCACCAGATAATACAGGGAAAGTAAATGATGTCGAGCCAAGGTGCCAACACATGGCATCCCCATATCCACCCTGACGGCCAACCTTGCCAGCGTTGTATGAAGAGCAGGCCACAAGCGCGCCAGTCAGGTTGCTGGCGCGGACTTCTCTATGTGGCTGGACAAGGCGGACACACAGAGAGAAACCCGCAAGAGCGCCCGCACGGTAGAACTTGATGCCTGTGGGGTGTTTCCCGCCAGGTGTTCTGCTTCGCGCCTAAGGGTGGACGTGCTCTGTCTTCCTAGAGCCTTCCCCAAGGAAGTTGGAGCCCAGGGAAGAAGAATTTGGACCCATTTGCAACATACACCGTTTGTGAATATGTACTTTGTACGTGTACAATCCTATGGTCGGGCGGTGTACGTGATGTTGCCAACAAGAGATAGGCCTATGGGACTGTCAGCGGTAAGTCTGCGGGTTCTTGGGTAATCGTATGCTTATCATGGTGTCACGTTGATCATGGACCCTCGTAGGAAACACGACAGTTACCTTGTGAGGCGAAAGCCTGCTTGGTGATTCTTCCGTTCCATGTGCAATCATAGC